>JAQPPZ010016720.1:16805000-18005000 GCA_028583015.1 Wollemia nobilis
AAGAAAAAATACATCAGACCCGATTCGAACTTATGTGGCTCCAACACCAAGATCTCAAGGATCTGGTTGCCCAAGGTGGGACAAAAAGTATAATGGTCCAAAACTATCCCAAGTGGCATGTAAACTAAGGAATGTGAAGGCTAACATTAGAGAGTGGAACAAAACTTCCTTTGGTAATATTTTTGCAAAAAAGGCAGAACTAAAAGACAAGATCAATGAACTGTAGGAGAAGCTGAAGTTAGATCAGCTTACAGAAGATTTGAGAAATCAAGAGAAGGAGTTGTTAGCCGAACACCACACGGTGATGGGACATGATGATGGGATTTGAAGAAACCTTATGGAGGCAAAAATCTAGACCGCGTTGGTTGAAGGAGGGTGACAAAAATACAAAGTTCTTCCATGTCTCTACTCTTCGCAATAGGAGTACTAACAAAATTAAGGAGATCAATATGGCTGATGGTTCTAACACCAAAGATATGGAAGAAATAAGGAGGGAAGTGACTGAGTTCTTTAAATCATTACTTGAAGATGTAAAGCCTACTATTAAAGAATATGACTCTTTGTTGGCGACCATTCCACCCCTTGTCATTGATAATATTAATGGATTCTTACTCAACCCTTTTACAGAGGAGGAAATTAGGAAGGTGGTTTTTGACATGGATGGTAATAGCTCCCTAGGACCGGATGGCTTCCTCGCTGCTTTCTTTGAGAATTTTTGGGATATCCTAGGCAATGATGTAGTGGAAGCTATAATTGAGGCTCAAAAGGACATGGAAATCCCAGAAGGAGTTAATGATACATTTTTAGTCCTCATACCTAAACTAGTGGGAGCAATGGAATTTTCCAGTTTTTGCCCTATCAGTTTATGTAACACTCTGATGAAGATTCTCACGAAAACAATCGCCAATAGGTTGAAGGTTATCCTTCCATTCATCTTTGATATGAACCAAAGAGGTTTTGTGAAAGGGTGGAAAATACTGGATGTATAATCACAATTCACAAAGTTATTCATTCAATGGTGGCTAGTAAGGAAGCAGGTATGTTACTAAAGCTAGACATGAATAAAGCCTACGACTAGGTATCATGGTGTTTCCTCACCAAGATTTTGGGTAAGTTTGGTTTTTGTCCCCAGTGGATTAAGTTGATTTTTAGTTGTATCTCTACCACAATATTTTCTATCATGGTGAATGGGTCACCCTTCGATTACTTTAAGAGTGAAAAGGGGCTATGACAAGGAGATCCTTTGTCTCCATACTTGTTTATTATTTTAGCGGAAGCATTGGGTAGGAACATTTCAGAAGCTGTGGCAAAAGGTCGATTGGGAGGTTTCAAACCAGCCTCAACAACAGAGCCAGTGTCTCACCAAAAGTTCATGGATAATATGATCATTGTGTCCAAATCCTCGGTGCCTCAGGCTAGGAAGCCGAAGAGAATTCTAACCAATTATGAGACGGAAGCAGGATAATACATAAACTATGAGAAGAGTAGCATCTATTTATTTAACATGCCTGGTGGGAGGGAGGAAATAATAGCTAACCTCTTTGGATGTGGAAATGAGCTTTTACTGACAACTTATCTAGGGATGCCTATGTTCGAAGGAAGAATGAAGGCTACATTGTGGAACTCGATCATTGACAGGATCTCCAAAAAGTTAGCAGGGTGGAAGGGCAGTCTTATCAGCTTCGCAGGGAAAGCCTTACTAGTTCAAACTACTTTACAAAGCATTCCAATCTACTACATGTCTCTATTTAGAATTCTTGCAAAGATATGAGCTACACTAGAGCAAATTTAGCACAACTTCTTATGGTCAAGTTCGGAGGAGAGAAAGAGAATTTTGTTGGTAGCATGGAATCAGGTGTGTGCAAGCAAAGATCAAGGGGGCCTAGGGCTGAAGAGAATGAAAGAAATGAACCAAGCTATGATTGGCAAACAGGTGTGGAGATTTTTCAATAATGATAAATTGGTATGGGTAAAACTTCTTAAGGCAAAATATATCAGAAATAATTAGGACTTCCTGAAAGCTGATAATCTCCCTAGAGGATCATATTTCTGTAATTGTTTGCTCGAATTTCATGGGGTAGTCACAAAAGGCATCAGATGGAGAATTGGTAATGGAAGACAAGTGGACTTTTGGCAATATCTATGGTTGGAAGAAGCCCCTATGCAAGATAACTTAGACCTTCAGGTCCTCCAACACAAACTTTCGAAGGAAATGGGAGGAAAAGTAGGGGATTTTCTTGCTGTGGCACAGGAAAATTCCTCTTGGAAGAAAATAACTATTCAAAATACTTCAGAGCAAGAGAATGTGGCCCTGACCAAACTTAATGATGCTTTAAGGGTGTTCCTGATCATTCCATGGGGAGGAAGAGACAAGGTGATTTGGGACAAAACTACAAGTGGGATATATTAGGTAAAAACTGCCTATAAACTAATCCACTCAAAATTCAATGGTTGGACTCCGACTTCTATTATTTGGTTAAAGAATTTAAGCCCAAAAATAGTTTTCTTCTTTTGGCTGGCAGTTCAAAATAAGATTATGATAATAGATAATTTGTAGAGGAGAGGTTTCCAATTCATCAATCGATGTATCCTGTGTGAGAAAGTGACAAAATGTGTAAGTCATATCTTTTTGACTTGTGAATTTTCTTGTGCAGTCTTCCAAATGATTATGTTCAAATTTCATATAAATTGGGTTTGCCCAAGTAGCATGTATGACTTCTACATACAGTGGGCTTCCCCCTTTCGGGAAAAACTTTTGAATTGGATTTGGAATATTAGCTTACCCCATTTTTTATGGGGGATATGGAATGAGAGAAATAAGAGAGAATTTAAATGACGAAAGAAAGATCCCAGGTTATGTGGTAATAAAATAATCAAAGCTCTAAAAGAAAATTGGAAAACCTTTTACTTCAAAAATGAGACCCTGTCTCCTAAGGAAAGGAGGATTTTGCGGAACTGGGGAGAGGAACCTCTAGACCCAGTCATTACAACCAACCCACGGGATGGTGTCAAGTGGATACCCCCACACAAAAGTGGGTTGAGTTCAATTTTAATGGGGCAGCCAAAGGAAATCTGGGGGCTGCAGGAGCAGGAGGAGTTCTGAGAAATCAGGAAGAAAAAGTGGTCCTTGGCTTTGCGAAGCCTTTGGGAACTCAAATAAATCATTTTGCAGAAGCCCGATCCTGCATGCAAGCAATGAGAATTGCCAGACTAGAGGGTTATAAGGAAGTAATATTTGAAGGAGATTCACTTAATATAATCAAGGCAATTAAGGAGAATAAAGACCCCATTTGGACCATATTGGAGCTTATCTTATAAGCAAAGATTCATAAATCCCATTTGGTAAGCACCCGAATCCAACACACCTTCAGAGAAGGGAACCACACGATGGATCTAATGGCAAATATTGCAGTTTCTACTGGGGAGATGCAAATTTGGAAGGATAACTTCCATCAAGAATTACTGGTGTTGGCTTCTAAAGAAGATCTAAGATCAAACCTGTTAGAGTAGCATGAGATCAGAGTGGTTGATGATGAGTAATTCGGCAGAGGGACAAAAGACAACCCATTTTATGGGGCCTAGGAAGTGACAAGTGCACGGTATAAAAGCCTAGTGTTATGTTTAGTAAGTGTTAGGTGCTGTTTGGTTTTTGTTTTATCCTAAATAGTCCAGTGACAAGTATAGGACTGTGGACTCTAAGTATGGCTTAATGTGGATCTTGGGAAGATCCATTTTGTATTTTGATTATACGGACTTGGAGCAAGAACCAACCCATTTTGACTATGTAAAATATTTGTGGACCTTATAACCACCTCTACCTAATACCAAAAAAAAAATGTAAACTAAAAATAGCATAACATCTAGTTAGTGGTTGGAGTATTCAAAACAATTGTATGAGCGTAATAACTAGCAGGAGGCACCCCCTACTATCGTTTTCAAGAAAGAACTTTTCACAAATAAAGACATTATTCAAGGGATAAAAAAAGTTAGCAACGAGTAAAGCTTGTGACATAGATAATCTTCAGGCAAAGCATATAAAATGGGGGTAGATATTATTGCACCACATATCAAAGAGATTTTCAATGAGGTCATACAAAATGGCTTCCCTACAAAATGAACAACTAGCTTGACCATTCATTTGTTTAAAAGTGAAGATGTAAATAATCCCTCAAACTATCGAATTATCATAATCAATCCTCTCTTTGCAAAGTAGTTTGAGAGTATGATAGAGCGTAGGATCAAAAAATGAGCGGAATAAAAGAGAAAGAGAGCAAAGGGGCAAGTGGGTTTTAGGCCCAAGCACTCAACTATTGATCATTGTATCACGCTTAGACACAGTGGAAAAAATATGGGACACAAATAAGGAGGCTTTATGTTGTTTTGTAGACTTCAAAAAGGCATTTGACATAGTGCCAAGAAAAAATTATGGAGAAAAATGGAAGAGCTAGAGGTTCCAATTCACTACAGGACAACAATTCACAGATTATTTGAGCATGTAAAGGCTATAATCAGAACGCAGGAAGAGTTATCTGAATTTTTTAGGAGTGACATAGGCGTCAAACAAGGTTGCCCTCTATCTTCGATATTATTTGGGTTGTACATTGACAAGTTAGAAGAATGGATAAACACATTTTGGGGATAGGGTGTGCACTTAGCCAAATATGTGGTAAAATTCCTCATTTATGCAGATGATGTAATTCTTGTGGCTGAAATAGCTAAATATCTAGAAGATCACCTTTGGGTTCTAGAACTATTTTGTAAGGAAGTTGGGATGGAGATGAACATAAGCAAAACAAAAATTATGATTTTTCAACAAAAAAGAAGAAGCAACATCTCGAATTTTAGTTTGTAAGTGAACCTCTTGAGGTAGTGATAGAATACAAATACATAGGCATAGACTTTCATGACAAGCTCAATTGGCATACATGTAGGATAAAAAGAACTCTAAGTGATTGGAGAGTGCTATGTGCACTTCAAAATCAGTGTAGGAATACCGAGTTGTGGGACTGGAAGACCACCAACGTCTTATTTGGCCTACTTGTCACACCAATTGTATTGTATGGTTGCAAGATGTGGGTCAGTGGCATGACAAATACAAAATGGAGGTAAATAGAAAGGATTCAAAAATATTTTATTACAATTTTTCTTAGAATTAGATCCATATTATCTTATGAAATTATTCTAGTTGAAACTAGAATGTTCCCTTTAGAGGCAACTACTATGAAAAAAATAGATAACATGAAAAACAATAGATGGCTTAGAGCAGTTAGAGACAAAGAGCTGCATAGGCGGAAGAACACATGAATGAAACAAAACCATAAATAGATGAAATGTTGGGAAATCAACATAAATGAAAGCCCAAATTTCAACAAAGACATAAAAATTATGTGAACAAAAATTTTAGAAGTGGAATGTGAAAAAATGCAAGCAAGAAAAGACAATAATGTATTGCAAAGTTTAACCCAACTTATGATCACGAGGAAAAAGCATTTATAAACGTTGAAATCGAGTGGAGGGAAAAAATCCTCATTGCTCAAATAAGGACCTCATAGGCTTAAATGTGAAACAGGAAGATGGACAACGCCCAAGGAATAATGGGAAGAAAGGATATGTACTTTATGCAGCACAGGGAGAATAGAGACATAGGAACATTTCATCTATGAATGCCAAGTTTTTCGAACATCTGTAGCTAATACAAATAAACAATTAAAAAAGGATCTATGATAAAGTTATTTGAAGATAGTAAAATAAAAAAAGTATGCTAACCCAAATCAGCAGGAGAAGGAACAACTTTCTCAAGGATATTAATGGTCATATGATTTGAATAATTGTGCTTCCATATTTAAGGGTCCCATAGACCATGTTTGGGTCTTGCAAACGTAATTAAAATCTTTCATTTCAAAACAAGATGCGTATATGCATGCATGCATAAACTAGCTTCATCATAAGGTGTGTAGATGGATGACAATAATGACCTAATAAAAATAAATTAGTAAATATGATGTTATTTGTTTTAATTCTTTAATAGGCAGCCCTTAAGGGCTAGGTGGATTGGTAATTGCTTGTCTCGACATACACTTACTAATAAAAATTTCATATTCAAACCTTAGGGGTAACCTGTCTGCAAAGGCAGTATTTTTATCTGAATCTTCTGAGTGCGTGTCAATATGGTACGAATCCTGAGTGATCATAAGTCTCATTTCGAATTTACATAATTAATCTTTAAAAAATAAATTTATCAGTTTTGGATTCAAGTAGTCGATGCATATGGTTGAGCAGTCCTCAATCCCTTGCAAGGGCAAGAGCTACCCTTATCAATAAGATATTAACACACAATCACACACGTTGCGGTTTGAACCTTAAACCTCTCAAAGAAAATCCAAACCCCGAGACATCACCTTATCCCCAAAACAAAACTATTTTTTTTTTATCAATTATGTTTAAAAATAAAATTAATTTAATATTAGCTATTCACTATCAAGATAAAATGTTGGACATAATACTCAATATAAAATACTCAATATAAAATGTTAGATATAAAACATAATAATTTTTGTTTTATTTTTTAAAATGTTTAATTTTAATTAATTAAATATAAGTAAAAGTTGTTATTTAATATGACTATCTTTTAAATTGGAACATGGATGGCACATGTTGATTTACAATAATTTTAGTTAATTAAATATAGTTTCGAATCATAACTTAAGTCTATGGTAACATATGGTTTAATATTTATGAAAAGAACAAATTCTTGTTTGACTTCATATTATGCCCATGCACTAGTGAGATTGTAATATGAGTGAAAAATAACCCACAATATATAGGTTTGTTAGTAGTGGTCGAGTATTTGTTGGTGGGTTGTTTTAGTTTCATTTTCTAAACAGTGAAGGTTTCGTTAGCTTCGTTTGTATCCAATAAATTAAGGATTATAAAGGTTTTCCTATGAAGAAATTTAATTTTTTTTTTACAAACATTATGTTTCAAATAAACATAAGAGTTAAAACACAAGAATAGTCCCTATGGGACACCAATGTGGTTAAGGCTTTGGGTTTTCTTCTAGAAAACCTAAGTTCAAACCACTGTGGTGCATGGTGTGTGTGAGCTTGTGTTAAAAAAAACACAAGAATAAAGTCTCGAGGGATAGCACAATGGTTTGGGCTTTGGTTCTTTTTCAAAAGGTCTAAGGTTAAGTTAAAACAGTGGCGTGGGTGAGTGTGAGGGGATGGGTGTGTGTATGGTTGTGTGTTTAACCTCTATTAATAAGCTAGGTGAGTGTGTGAGGGGGTGGGTGTGTATGGTTGTATGATTAGCCCCTATTAATAAGCTCAACTCTTACCCTTAGCAGAGGTCATGGTTGGGATGGGGTTGCCTAACCCTAGGCGTTAATCATAGGGGTTTCCCACATTAATTTCAATAAAAAAACACAAAAATAAAAGTTAATAGTAACTTTTATTCTTGTGTTTATAAACGTACCTTATGAGGAGTCATGGTTGGGAGGGGACTGCTCAGTCCTATAGGGATTTATTAGACTACTCTAATTAAAAAAATAAAAATAAAAGTCAATAATAAGATTAAATGAAACTAAGTAAATGTTGCAGAACAAGATCATATGAACTAATTTAAAAATGTAACATTAAAGTTCTTATTGACACCCCACCCCACATTTTATCTCGATAACCTGAATGTTTTATCTCGATAAAATGAATTCAAATCATGGGAATGGATGTCCCTAAGAATAGTGGCCCCAATTATGCCATCCATTATACTTCACAACTTTAAACTAAAACAACGTTTTCAATAAAACAGAATTTAAAACAACATGCGTATATGCATACATGCATAAACTATCTTCATCATAAGGTGTGTAGATGGATGACAATAACAACCTAATAAAAACAAATTAGTAAATATGATGTTATTTGTTTTTAATCCATTAATAGGAAGCCCTTGAGGACTATGTGGATTGATAATTGCTTGTTTGATCAAACACTTACCAAAAAGACACCCAGGTTTAAACCTTAGGGGCAGCATGTTTAGTAGTTTACTCTGAATATTCTAAGTGCGTGCTAAACCAATGACAATGGTACTGATCAATCATAAATCTCATTTCAATTTCATAATTAATTTTTTAAAATATATTTAATAGTTTTGGATTCGGTTAGTGTGATAAACCCCTACAACCGATGCATATGATTGAGCAGCCCCTCAATCCCTCGTAAAGTCTCATTTCAATTTCATATAATTAATCTCTACAAAATAAATTTATCAGTTTTGGATTCGGGTGGTGTGAATAAATCCCTACAACCGATGCATAAAGGCAAGAGCTATCCTTATCAATAAGAGATTAACACATAATCACACGTGGCAGTTTGAACCTTAAACCTCCCAAAGAAAATCCAAACCCCAAGACATCGTCTTGTCCTTGAAACAATAAAATAAATAAATCTATCGATTATGGTTTACACATAAAATTTATTTAATTTTACCTACTCGCTATCAAGATAAAATGTTGGACATAATACTCAATATAAAATGTTGGATATAAAATTTAATAATTTTTGTTTTGATTTTTTAAAATGTTTAATTTTAATTAATTAAATTTAAGTAAAAGTTGTTATTTAATCTTCTAAATCATGTCTACCTTTTAAATTGAAACATGGATGGTACATATTGATTTACAATAATTTTAGTTAATTAAATATAATTTTATTAAGAATTAATTTTCATAGCAGAAATTTCTCAGGATGGTGGGTGTTTCTCCTCGAACAGGATAGTCAAATAAACAAAGTTGTGCGAGAATTCCTATGATGAGAGTCAGAGAATTTGAATTGAGTAATAGTGGGAGGGAGCAAGCAGGGCTCGACGATGGGCAGAAGGGTGAGGTTAGTAGTGGTCTGCAGGCGGTGGTAGGATAGGGAGCAAATGTCGGTTTGCAGGATTCGAGCGGTCAGGTAGCTGCTAGCGAGCAGGAGAATGGTGAGCAAGTGGCCATTCCTAGGGAGGTGAGTTTACCTGGCAAGTCAGGCTCTGATGGCCCGATGATTGAGGTAACTATTTTCGGTGGTGAGTCTCCCAGCTCAGTGGTTCATGAGACTTCGTTCGCTAGCAATACAGGTGGGTCCCCAAGTTTCGGTACCTTCCTCAAGCCAGGTAAGTTATCCTTTGTCGAGATCACAACTAAGGGTTTTGGGTCTCAAAACTCTTGTTCTCTTTTTGACCTCTCTCCTGCTGGAGATAAGTTGGTCATTCTGGATGATCTTATGGTGGTCACCATGGAGGAGGGCTCGTGGAACCTTGTTGGCAAATTCCATGGCGACAGACCTGATATTGATGCCATAAGGAGATGGGCGATGGTCAAATGGAAACCGAAAGGTTCTTTGGACATTGTTGTAGTTTCTAACGCATTCTTCTTGATTAAACTCAATTGCGAGGAGGACTCAAAGCAGATCCTTGGAGGGGGTCCCTGGTTCTTTGGAAGAAAAGGGTTGTTTCTGCGCAAGTGGGGGCCGAATTTTAATCCACGAACCCAGAAGATCAATCTGGCTCCTTTATGGGTACGTCTTCCTGATTTGCCCTTCCATCTCTGGCATGAAGACATCCTAAGGGGTATAGCTAAGGCGATTGGTGAGTTAGTGTTAATAGACTCGGCCACTAGAGCAAAATCCAGAATGATTTTTGCTCGGATGTGCGTAATGGCAGACCCGAAGGTGGAGTTACCAGGTCATATCGATCTTATTTCCAAACACGGTGTATGGACTCAAATGATAGTCTATGAAAATAGGCTTCTTAAGTGTTCAGTTTGTAGGAGGCTGGGCCACTCGGCTGGTTCGTGTTCGGCTAGAAAGGAGGTTCCCAAGGGGAACTAGGTTAGAAAGTAGGGAAATTTTAAGTCTCAGGGCCATCCTCAGTCGGGGTCGTCTGAGGCCTCAGGCCCCAACCAGTTTACTTCAGAGAACTTAGGACCCAACCAAACTGAGAATGATTCCAAGGCGATGGAAGTTAGCAACCCATAATCGACTGCTATTAATCAGTCTAGTGTTTATTCTGGCCTCCCGTAGGTGGATAGAGGAGAGCTGGTGACTGAAATAGGTATGCTATCAAATTTTCTTCATAATTCCTTTGAATGCTTAAATCCTAAAGATGCTAACCCTAAGGAGGAGAAAGGAAATCAGGATGAGCCAGAGGTGCTTGTCTCACCTCAGAAGATGGTGAAAGACTCTAGCTCTTCTCCCAAGCCAAATATGGCCAAGTCATCGGAGTGGGGAGAAGGTTCGTCAGGGGTGAAATATTCTCGTCCAAAAACAAGAAGTTCCCGAAAGGGATTGGCTAATGTTGGAGTGCCCAGGAAGGTGGGTAAGCCCTCTAACAAAAATGTAAGAAATAGGGAGGCAGAAGCAGATATTGCAGATGGCTTGCAAAGCCAGTTGAAATTTGAGAAAGAGTCTAAAGGGAAGCAACTTAAACTGGATTCATTTTGTCACTCGCCCCATTCTCCTGAGGGGGGAAATCGCTCCAAATATTGTAAATGAGACTCATCACATGGAATATTAGAGGCCTGAATGGGACTGCTAAACAAAGAGCGTTGGCCTCTCTAAGGAAAGAGTTTAAGCCAGATATTATTCTTGTACAAGAAACAAAAATGGATAGTTACAATGTTGAATTAGTTAAAAAGAAAATTTGGAGAGAATCAAATTTTGTTGCCAACTCAGCAAATGGAGCTTCAGGAGGTCTGTTATGTATGTGGAACCCAGAATCTGTTGAAGGATCGACTCTGCTAGTTTTTGATAGAGTTATAAATATTTTGTTTTCTTCCAAAGTCTCAGGGGTCAAGTGGGTTACTTCGAATATTTATGCCCCTAACTCTCCTCAGAATAGGTTGGTATTTTGGGACTCCTTGCGAGTTATGAGAGAGATTTTTAACAAGGAAGCATGGCTTTTGGCAGGAGACTTTAATACCCCTTTATACCCATCTGATAAGAAAGGAGGGACTCCAGTCTGCAAAAGCATGGAAGACTTTACCTCTTTTGTGAATTCCCAAGAGCTTATGGATTTGGAGCTGAAGGGGTCTAGGTATACGTGGAGCAATCGACGATTGGGATGCCAAAATATTCAGGTCAGGCTAGATAGAATCCTCATATCTAAGGAAGGGCTGCCTTTTTTTGGAGATGCGTCTTTGCAGTCTCTTCCTAAAGTGGCCTCCGATCATAATCCTCTAGTGCTGGAGCAAGTTTAGAATTATCCATTTTTTCCTAGGCCCTTCAGATTCGAGGCCATGTGGCTCCCTCACCCGGACCTGGAAGGTAAGATCAAGGAATGGTGGGCTAAGGACTTTTCGGGCCACCCTATTGCTCAAGTTGCATCGAAGTTGAGGTATATTAAGGCAAAGCTAAAGGAATGGAATAAATTTGTTTTTGGTAATATTTTTTTAAGGAAAAATGAACTCATTGAGCAACTCAAAGAAGTGGAAGCCATTTCAGCTAGGTCGGAGGTAGTGGAGGTGGTGAGATCCAAAGAAAGAAGTCTGCTTGTGGATTTGCACAATGTCTTGGCTGAAGAAGAGATTATGTGGCATCAAAAATCAAGGAATTTATGGCTCAAAGAAGGAGACCGAAACACAAAATTTTTCATACGTCTATGTTGAGGCATAGGAGTCACAACAGGATCAAGGAAATCAGAAAGGTGGATGGTGAGGTTACTAAGGAAATTAACGAAATTAGGGAAAGTGTTGTGGAGTTCTTCAAAGACTTGTTATGCTCCTCGGTTCCCAGAAACTTGCAAGCGGAAAATCATCTTCTCTGTAACATCCCAACGTTGGTCTCTGAAGATATGAACAAGATCCTGTGTGATCCCTTCAATGATGATGAGATCAGAAAGGCGATTTTCTCAATGGGAGGTCTTAAGGCTCCAGGTCCAGATGGTTTCCCGCCTATATTTTTTAGAGGTTTTGGCATATTCTGGGTCCTGATATTTGTAATGCAATCAGAGAGGTCCAAAGATCTAATTTTATCCCGATCGATGTAAATTCCACCTTTTTGGTTTTACTGCCTAAATCATCGGGTGCCAAAGGATTTACAGATTTTAGGTCGATTAGCCTGTGTAATATGATTTTCAAAATTTTGACTAAATCCATGGCCAATAGACTTAAACTTTTGCTCCCTTCAATCATTGATGCTCCGTAGAGTGGTTTCATGCCCCAACGATAGATTTTGGATGGTGTTATTGTTGTTCATGAGATCATCCACTCTACTGATAAAAGTGGGAGGCCCGAGACTCTTCTCAAGTTGGACATGAACAAGGCATATGACAGAGTGGCTTGGGATTTTCTTCTTAGGGTCCTTGATAGGTTTGGCTTTGCCCAGTGCTGGTTGAGACTGATTAAATCTTGTATATCTTCAGCCATGTTTTTAGTAATTATTAATGGATCTCCAATGGGCTACTTTCGTAGCAATAGAGGTCTACGTCAGGGAGACCCTTTATCACCCTACCTTTTTATTCTTATGGCTGAGGCATTGGGTAGGTCCATCAAAGCTAATCAGGTTATTCAAGGTTTGAAGCCAACCCAATCGATAGATCCCATATCCCATCACCAATTCATTGATGACACTCTTCTTTCCTTCATGGCATCAATCCCTCAAGCTAAAGTGGTTAAATCAATTTTGGTGGATTTTGAGAATGCGGCAGGTCAGAAGGTGAATTTCAAAAAAACTTTATTTTTTATTTCACACCCTAGTTGATAGGCAGAGGAAGATAGAAAATATTTTGGGGTGCAACATTGGTTCCCTTCCCTCGGTTTACCTTGGGATGCCACTGTTCAAAGGTGCATCGAAACCATCATTGTGGGATTCAGTAGTTGAAAGAGTTCAAAAGAAGTTAGCGGGGTGGAAAGGTGCCCTTTTAAGTCAAGCGAGGAAGATTTTATTGGTCAAAGCCACTTTACAAAGCATCCCAATGTACTTCCTCTCCTTGTTCAAGATTTCAAGGAAAGTTATTGATAAGTTAGAGCAAATCCAACGATCCTTCTTGTGGTCAGGGGTTGAAGAGAAGAAGAGATTCCACCTGGTGGCATGGGATCAAGTCTGCAGTAGGAGAGAAGAAGGAGGCTTAGGTTTGAGAAGGCTGAGAACGTTGAATAGAGCCTTGATTGCAAAACAATCTTGGAAATTAGTTCAGGATGACAATGTCAGTTGGGTTAAGATTGTGAAGGCTAAGTATCTTGGCGGTGATAGCAATTTCTTGAAATCCCAAGCTCTCTTGGTGGGGTCTACTTTTTGGTCCAGCATAGTTGGTAGTCGGGCGGATGTGCGTAAAGGCCTTCGTTGGGTGGTGGGGGATGGTTATTCCATTGATTTTTGGGGAGATTCTTGGGCCTCGCCATCCCCTCTTGAATATTGCCCGACCTTCGCCTATCTGAAGCCAATCACAGATAGGTTTTTTGGTCCCAAAGTTTTTAACTTTTTAGAATTATTCAATGGTCATCTTCAATGGAAGTCCTTTGACTTCCCAAATATTTCTCAGGAGGAGAAACTTGCTTTTATAAATTTAAAAAACTCCATAAAATGGTTCCTAACCCCAGGTACTGGTCTTCACGATAGGCTGGTTTGGGGTCCTGAGAAAGATGGCCAATTTTTAGTTAAGTTTGCTTATGGTTGCTTGGACTATGATTCGGATCCCTGGTTCCCGATGAATCAAGTCTGGATTAAAGGCCTGACGCCTAAATTCAATGTGTTCTTCTGGTTGGCAATTCAAGGAAAGTGCCTTACTCTTGATAATCTTCAAAAATGGGGAATGATTTTCCCTAATAGGTGCTTCCTGTGCGGTAGGGCTTTTGAATCACCTTTCCACTTATTTTCCTGTTGTGCCTATACCCTTGAAGTCTTTCATCAGTTCTTTTTGGAGTTGGGTGTTGCTTGGGTTCTTCCCAACTCGCTGGAGGACCTGGTTGTTCAATGGGTCTCCCCCTTCTCCTCTCCCCACCTATGCCAGTTTTGGAAATTTGGGTTACCCCATATTTGGTGGCGGGTGTGGAAGGAAAGGAATGCTCGTGCCTTTAAAAATATTTGCCATCCTGAGTCATTGGTCTCCTCGAGGGCCATTGTAGATACAATGGAAAATGTGAAAGCTTTAAAACTAGATTCGATAACTTGTGAAGGGGAGATCGGTTTGGAGAGATCGTTGGGTTTTTTAACTCAGCCTCAGAATACAGTGAGCAGGGTGAGTCAGGACAGGGCTAGCACAATTTGGGAACCCCCTCCATCGGGTTGGCTGAAATTCAACTTTGATGGAGCTTCTAAAGGGAACCCGGGTCCGACGGGTGCAGGGGGTTTGTTTAGAAACTCGGAGGGCAAAATCCTTCTTGCCTTTGCTGAAAACTTGGGTCACCAAACCAGCCATTTCGTTGAAGCTCGGGCATTATTTCAGGGTGTTTCCCAACTGAACTGGGTGAATTGCAGGAAACTAATCATAGAAGGAGATTCACTCAATGTTATCAACATGATTAATGGCAACCAAAATCCCTCCTGGACTGTTGCAAATTTTATAATTGAAGCCAGGAGAATGATTCAAAATTTAGAAGAAGTCCAATTCAAGCACCAGTTCAGGGAAGGTAACAAAGTTGCGGACTTCCTGGCTAATCAAGGTCTTACACAACAAGATCTTCACATTTGGATAGGTAATTTCCCAGATGGCCTTAGATCGTTGGACAATGAATTCAGACAAAGGTCAAACTCGAGTCAGAATACTTAGAGCGGGTGGCTGGAACCCTCCCCATTAGATGTTGCTTTTTGATTGTTTTGGTCGGGCCTGCGTGCCCAGTTTTTGTCTCTGTTTATCCATGCGGGCCTGCGTGCCCAACTTTTATCTCTGTTTGGCTTATGTGTCTGGGTTTGTTCGACTAGTATATGTTGGTCTGGGTGTAGGTAGTTGTGTCCAAGGGCTGGTTGGCTTTAATGTTTGAAGTGTCCTCAGTCTCCTAGTGGTTGGAGATTAGCTTCTTTTTGTTATAAGGTTTGGAGGTCCTTTCAAAACTCCTTTCATCCAACTAATAAAAAATTAAATATAGTTTTGAATCATAACTTAAGTTGAGGCTATGGTAACTTATGGTTTAATATTTATGAAAAGAACAAATCATGTTTGATTTCATATTATGTCCATGCACTAGTGAGATTGTAATATGAGTGAAAAATAACCCACAAAATATAGGTCATTAGTTGTGGTTGAGTGTTTGTTATTGGATTGCCCCGATTCCATTATTTAAACGGTTGAGGTCTCATTAGCTTCATATTTACCCAATGAACCAAGGATATTAAAGGTTTTCGTATGCAAAAACTTAAAATAAAATGATAAACATTATGTTTTAAATAAAATAAACATAAGAGTTAAAACACAAGAATAGTCCCCATGGGACACCCATGTGGTTAGGGCTTTGGGCTTTCTTTTGGGAAACTTAGGTTCAAACCATTGTAGGGTGTGGTGTGTGTGAGTGATATTATGTTAAAAAAAACACATGAATAAAGTTTCGAGGGACAACGCAACGATTTGGGTTTTGGCTCTTCTTCAAAAGGTCCAAGGTTCAAACCGTGGTGTGGGCGAGTGTGTGAGGGGTTAGGTCTGTGTATGGTTGTGTGTTTGGCCCTTATTAATAAGTTCAACTCTTACCCTTATTAGAGGTCATGGTTGGGATGGGATGCCCAACCCTGAGCGTCGATCGTAGGGGTTTCCCACACTAACCTCAATAAAAAAAACATAAAAATATAAGTTAATAGTAACTTTTATTCTTGTGTTTATAAGTGTACCTTATGAGGGGGTCATGGTTGAGAGGGGATTGCTCAGTCCTATAGAGGTTTATCACACTAAATTTAATAATAAGATCAAATGAAACTAAGTAAATGTTGTAAAACAAGATCATATGAATTAATTTTAAAATGCAACATTAAAGTTCTTATCAACATCCCACCTTCTTTTTATCTCAATGACCTAAATTCAAATAATGGGAATGGATGTCCTTAAGAAGAGTGACCTCCAATTGTGCCATCCATTATACTTTGCATTACTTTAAAAAAAAATGTAACACTAAAACAAAGTTTCAATAAAATAGAATTTAAGTCCCAGCACAACAGTTTGGGCTTTGGCTCTTCTTCGAGAGATCCAAGGTTCAAACCATGGCGTGGGTGAGGGGGTAAGTGTATGTTCATAAAAAAAAATAGAATTTAAAACAAAATGTGTATATGTGTACATGCATATCATAAGGTGTGTAGATGGATGACAACAACGACTTAATAAAAACAAAATAGTCAATATGATGTTATTTGTTTTAATTCATTAATAGGCAGCCCTTAAGGGCAACGTGAATTGGTAATTGCTTGTCTGCGTAAACTAGCTTCATCATTGCCAATCAAAGAAACCAAAATTAGGGTGTGATTTTCCAACCTAAAATAACAATCTACTTACAGTTTCATACTCTTTGTAGACAGTCAAGTTGGTCTGGCTCACAGTCCACCTCATGAACCACACCAAGATTGATGAGTCATGTGCATGACTCTAGTTTCACCTAGTGGTTTGTGCATAAGGGGTTCATGTCATGTTCTAATGTAATTTGTGATGCAATAGAATAGGATGTATTATGGGATACTTTTAGTGATTGTGTACACAAGCAGTTAGGTATTTGAGCCAATACAGCGGGTGTTATCCACCCACTTTCTTCTGTGATCCCTGTGTAGTTCTATTTACCTTGGTCAAAGCAAGTTGTTAGCATTGTTGTCAGTTGTTAGCATTGTGTTGCTATCATAATGTATGCACTCGACAGGTAGTTGGTGATATCCATTGCACACTACAGGATTTGTGGTACACATTGATGTTATTGTATTATATTTCTCGTTGTGAGTGAATTCAATTGTTGTCTTCTATTTAACTAAATTAGATTACTATTGCAATTTGTTTTATGTTATACTTTATTGAATTGTATTGTTTATGCATAATGGAATACTTCATAACACTAAATTTTGGCATCGTTGACAACACAAAGTTGGATCATTGAAATGAGTTAATTAGAGAGACACTACACCTCGATCATAGACAAAGACAACAATGACAATGAGGTCAGACCAATTTGTAAGTCACAAAGAATTCGTGTAGAGAACCCAGTGTGACTAATGACAAATATTATGGGACAAAAAAATGGAGAATGCATGAAGGAACCACGACAATGTCGAAAACGAATTCAGAGCCTACCACAAGAACCACCCCTTCCCTGACAAGAAGTAAGTGTAGAAGGTGATACTTCTATTGTCCCTCCTCCTCACACCAAGGAAAGAGAGGGTGTGCAAACAACTTTGCTCATTTTGAGCAAATGAGGATGCAATAAATCTAACGACAAAGTTGCACCAAGGATAGACCTAATAAAGGGAATTTTGTTGGTAGTGCTCAAACAATTGTGGTCACCCCAAGACTCTAGAAATCCTCATTCAAATTAATATATCTTCTCTAATGGAAAATAGAGTACATACCACCTAACCTTGTTATGTTTGTAGATGTCATTAACGACACTAAAACAAGACGAACAACTAAATCACAAATAGTTAGGGTATGAAGATAGCATTGTCAAAAAAGTGGGAGTCGTCTAAGACTAAAGTACTAGGCTAGAGACTATGCAAGGAAGTCCAACACAAGAATAACTGCAAGCAATTGCATCTAACGATGCACTACACAAGATTTGACAATTTTGAGAACAAACAAAAGCCATCTAATGTTCGTCCAAGGACATTAGAATCAACCGTAGGACCATAAAAGACCACCAAGTTGTTAATGGAGGGATCCACGGGCTTGCCAAAACTGCTCACCACATAACAACTGCCAACAATATTTCTAAAAAGTGCCAAAATTAACTCCAATGTCGTGAAGGCTTTAAAAACTAGAGAGGACATCATCTTGTGGACTTCATGTGTCATCGTAGCCATTGTAAAAACATTCCTAGCTTCCCCATATCATCCCCATATCAGACATTATCAATTTCCTATTGCAAGTCATAAAAGAAAGAGTTTTGGTGAATTAGAGGAAGTCTGAAGCATTCAATGGCGGCGTCCAAGTCGATTGGGAAATTGTCCATAGTCGAGAGGTTGCCATTCCCACTAATTTAGCATGATTAGTGGGGAGCCAACCTAAATCTAAAGGCTGGGGAGGACACACAGTTACACATGTCGTGTTTTGAACCTTAAAACTCCAACAACAAAAAAAACCAAACCAACCTTAAACCTCAAAAAAAATAAAAGTTGTTATTTAATTTTTTTAAATTATGTCTGCCTTTTAAATTGGAACATGGATATTTACAATAATTTTAGTTAATTAAATATAGTTTTGAATCATAACTTAAGTTAGGGCTATGGTAAATGGTAGCGTATCGTTTAATATTTACGAAAAGATCAAATCATGTTTGATTTCATATTATGTTGAGATTGTAATTTGAGTGAAAAATGACTTATAAAAGATGGGTTAGTTAATAGTGGTCGAGTGTTTGGTGGGTTGTTTCAAATAAACAATTGAGGTTTCATTAACTTTGTCTGCACTCAATAAAGTAGGGATTATAAAGGTTTTACTTTACAAAAACTTTAAAAAAATTTGACAAACATTATGTTTCAAATAAATATAAGAGTTAAAACACAAGAATAGTCCCCATGGGACATCCATGTGGTTAGGGCTTTGATGTCATGTCCCCTTTATGAGCTCGTCAGCATTAGCATAGTGCATAGCCTATTCACGCGATCCTGTAGGCTATGGGAACAGTTTAAGGATCTTGGAAGTCAGTTGGAGCAGTTTCCTATTTTTTAGGGTCGTGCTTTTTTCAGAGCAGTTTCTATATTTGGACAGTTCAACCAAAAGGGTATCCAAAAATGCTATCAGATGTTGGCTTGGGTCTTCTGGTGCAATTATTTTAATACTCGTAATTATTTAATTATAAAGTCGTATTTAATTAAATAGACTTTATATTATGTGTGCACATAAGTCACTTAAGTGAATTATTAATTATTTGATAAAGTGACTTAGGGAGACAAGGATTTATTAAAAAGGGGGTTTTTTATCTCACATTGGTTATGTTATGATACAGCTAGGCCCGAGTCAATAATAAATAAAGTGGTCGGGCTCTCATTCCAGCATCCTTGAACATTGAATATATTGCTTGATGCATTCTGGAGAATTTGCTTGCAGATTCGAGCTTGTTGAGAACGAAAACTCTCGGCAAGGACATCCACTACGGCTATGAAAGATCAGCTCTAATGGATTTTGATTATCTTCATTCAGAGGGCAAATTGGAGATCAAAGAGAATTTTTGGTTCGTCATTGATATCTTGTGTGTGTTGGGAGATAGCAACGATTTAGACCTGTAGACGGTACTTATTTGGAGGCCTGTAGCAGTTCACTATTCACGCGATATCGTAGCGGTTTACTATTCACGCTTGTATTGTAGCGAGTTTACTATTCATGCGACATCGTAGCGAGTTTACTATTCACGCGGCACTGTAGCAATTTACTATTCACGCGATATCGTAGCAGTTTACTATTCAAGCGGCACTGTAGCAGTTACTATTCACGCAGCACTGTAGCAAATTACTATTCATGGCACTATTCACAAACTATGTCCAGAACGTGGATTGTTGCGATTTGTTTTTAGACTTGAGGAAAATCGGGTATTTTCAGGTCTTGTTCATCATTGTAATTTCCCTTGCAATTAAGTTGTTCCAGTTTGTGAAGCTTTCTTTCAGCAGTATACTGTATGTTTAAATCCCATAAAAATACCCAAAAAAAGAGAGCATATATTTGAATAAAAGAGCAAAAATTTGTGTTTTTTTACTAGTCAAAATAGATAGGAAACAATCCAGAATAGGGTGGGTTGTTACATTTGAATTTCTTTAGGGAAACCCAAGTTTAAACCACCATGGGGCCTGGTGTGTGTGAGAGAGCTTGTGTAAAAAAAACACAAAAATAAAGTCTTGAGGGACAACGCAACTGTTTGGGCTTTGACTCTTTTTTAAAAGGTCCAAGGTTCAAACAGTGGCGTGAGCGCTCTTCTTCGAAAGGTTCAAGGTTCAAACAGTGGCGTGAGCGCTCTTCTTCGAAAGGTTCAAGGTTCAAACAGTGGCGTGAGCGAGTGTGTGAGAGGGTGGGTGTGTATGGTTGTGTGTTTGGCCCCTGTTAATAAGCTCAACTCTTACTCTTATTAGAGGTCATGGTTGGGATGGGGATGCCCAACCCTGGGCATCAGTTATAAGGGTTTCTCACACTAACCTCAATAAAAAACACAAAAAAAGAAGTTAATAGTAACTTTTATTCCTGTGTTTATAAGCGCACCTTACAAGGGGTCATGGTTGGGAGGGGATTGCTCGGTCCTATAGGGGTTTATTGCACTACTCGAATTCAAAAATAAAAATAAAAGTTAATAATAAAATCAAATAAAACTACGTAAATGTTGTAAAACAAAGCTCGTATGAACTAATTTAAAAATGTAACATTAAAGTTATTATCGACACCCCAAACAATATGTTATTAGCGTTTTATCTCGAAAACCTGAATTCAAATCATGGGAATGGATGTCCCTAAGAAGTGTGACCTCCAATCGTCCTCTTCATTATACTTTACATTACTTTAAAAAAACATAACACTAAAACAACGTACCAATAAAATAGAATTAAAAATAAGATGCGTATATGCATACATACATAAAGGAGCTTCATCATAAGGTGTGTAGATGGATGGCAATAACAACCTAATAAAAACAAATTAGTAAATATGATGTTATTTGTTTTAATTCATTAAAGGTAATTTTTAAAGGTTAGGTAGATTGGTAATTGTTTGTCTGATCAGACACTTACTAAGAAGACATCAGGTTTAAAATCTTGGGAGCAGTTTATTTGTAAAGGTAATAGTTTGATCTGAATCTTTTGAGTATATATTAAACTGACAATGATGGTACGAATCCCAAGCGATCGATTATTCCCTTGCAACAAGGTAAAATAGGTTTGGTAGGAGAACCCTATAATTTAAATCCTACACTTAAAAGTTACCAAAAATAAAATTAATATAATTGTAACCAACTCTTCTATAAATAAAAAATAAAATAAAATAAAAAATTCATTGTTTTTTATATCGAGTTGATAAAAGAGAACCAAAAAAACCTTTTGATAGTCTCAAAACTAAATAATTGAAACCCTCTCAAAACTAAACTAAATGGAAAAAAAAAGTTATATACCCCTATTTATTCGTATTATTGTTGAAACCCTGTCAGAACCAAACTAAATGAAAAAAAAGTTACATACCCCTATTTATTCGTATTATTGTTTGTCTGGCTTAAGAGAATGCAAAATGTCTAGGCATCAAATGTAATAGTTTTAGATTGAGATGATTCATTTAGTATTATGAGGTAACTCTTATTTATTGCGAAAACAAAACCTGGTGATTATGCTATGTGAATGCATGAGTGGACTTGGCCCTTTTACTTCTATTCTACCTTCATTCCACAATAAAAACACTAAGGTCTAATAGGTGGAAGTAAGGGTTCTCTGGTTTAGTATTTTTTTTAGTTTCAATTTGAATAGGATTAAGACAGTGAGAAGAATCTCTTGGAATAAATGCATTGGCAATAGCTTGGAGATGAAGAGTTTAAATCTTTTAAAATAATAAATAAATTTTTTTGAATATATATAATCTTTTTTTAATATATAAGGGATTTGGTTATAATTATTATTTTTTAGTAATTGATAGGAATAGGGTTTAAACTAAAAGAGCTGTTCTTAATAAGCTTATACCACTTTGTTGTTGTTGACTTGGTGTGAGGGAACTATCATTCACTCAGGTTTCGTACCATCATCACGCACACTCAAAAGATTTAAAGCAAACTACTACCTTCGCAAACAGGCATATCCCTAAGGTTTGAACCTAAGTTTCTTCTTAGTAAACACCTAAACTTACCTATCCACTAAATCTTGAAAAGAAACAATAAATAACTATTATCCCCAATGTTTGAACCTAAATTTCTTTTTAGTAAACACCTAAACTGATCAATCCATTAACTCTTGAAAAGAAACAATAAATAACTATTATAAAAAATATATCATTTTAAGGAATCAAAACCTCTATGAGAAATTTTGACTTTTATTTTATTTTTAATTTAGATTTTGCCTCCATTCATGGGAATGATTGAGGTATAAGTTTTAAGCAATGAAAGCAAAGGATTATTTGTTTTTCTATTCTTTTGCATTTTTTCAAATATTTAAATTTTAACATGAGCGAGGAGTGAGGAGAATCCACCATTGTTGTCAAAAATGACATCGAGATTTAAAACTCCAAAAAGGCATCTGAGGTCAATAAAATACATTCTTCACTTTACTTATTTTCTCTCATGGGATAAAACACATTCTTTGGTATTTTTTATTTACTAGCCTTTCTATGGTTATAAGTTTTTTTTTAATATAAATTTAATGGTGAATTTTATGTTATCATAATCTTAAATTTATCATTAATAAGTAAACAGGATAAGGTTTAATTTGTAAATTTTTAGTTCTCCACATAGAATGGAATTTTAAACTTGTTTTTGGAAGTGGTAGAGATTTTTATGAGTGTTGTTATTATAATTCTTAGTTATAAAGTTTTCAGCTATGGTTTTTCATTGTTTTTTTGTTTTCAAATTACTTCTTGATGGTATATTTTTTAGGGTTGATTTTTCAATATTTGTAAGGATCGTAGACTATTAGAGCATGTATATAATAACAATAAAGTTAAAAAAAAAATCTTATTATTTTAACTTTTTAATTCTTTATTGGTGATGCTTTGGGATCCATTATGTAATAGGATTTTTTTTCTTATTTCAAGATAGCATACATGTCTTATAATTATAAAAGTGAGAAAATATTGTCACTTAGTTCACTTATATAATATATTTGCATTGGCTTCATCAATATATTTATTTTAATCCCACGGGCTTGCCCATGCACAGACAATAGCCCAGATCCGATTCCTCTGAGTGGTGCGCCAGATTGATGACGACGGTGCAACCCCTGTGCGTCCGGCGGTCCCCATCTCACGTCGGGTTACCATGTACCGAGACGGTGGAAGTCCTGGGAGCCTTCGTAGATAGTTTGAACCCTACCAGTTGTGCTGGTGGTTACTAAAAATCATGATTGTAACCATTGCTTCTATATACCAAAAAAAAAAAAAAAAAAAAAATATATTTATTTTAATAAGTTATATGTGGTCTTTATTGGGACTACTTTAATGCAATATTGTGTGCGGGTCGAATTAATAATAAGCATGCAAGTGTAAGAGTACATAATGAAAGCATGAAGAATCAATGGAAGTCAAAATAGAAAACTTTTTTTTTTTATGTAAGGAAGGAAAAATTATAATAACTGTGTGCAAATCTACAGTCGAGACTCTACGTTACAATCAAACAAATTTAAAACTCTATCCAAAACTATCCCGAACCAAAATCTTCTTCAAATGAAATCCTGTGTCCCACCATGAACCAAGATGCTACATATATTATTCACACCATGAATCCAAGAAACCCTAATCAAGGGAACTAATCCTGGAAACCCTAATCCAAGGAATCCTAATGCAACAATCATATCAGTCATCAAAACTACACGGTACAAAGATCATATAACTGCACGTGCAAAGACCACAAAACTGCATAGCACCTATCACAACACTACAAATGTTTTTTTTTTTATGCAAGCTTACGCGAACACAAGGATGCTCCTGCATCTGACACCCTTGCAAAAAAAAATGTGATTTTGAGGCTCACATTATGATTGTGTGAGTGACTGATTTGGCCACCCAAATCGACATACTTTAGCTTAAAAAATCCATGAGTCTTCCTCAGGGTCTTTTACCTTCCAACGAATCAAATATTATTTGTACTTGCTCCATCGGGTTTTCTTGTCAATGCGTAAATCCAATACTTGCGCTATTTCCTCTCGTTGCTTCTCAAGTATCTCCCAACTTCAATCTGGTGCTTCCTCCATCTACACATCCTCAAAATATTTGGGTGCATGGAATGAATACAAATCAAATATATTGAATATCGATGAGATATCCAACCCTTCAAGCAACTCAATTTCATAGGTATTTAAAAAAAAAAGCAACGTAATATGAGACAAGGACCTATCTTCTTAGGTTTTAGCTTGTTATATGTTTTACGTGGGAACCTATCCTTTCTCAAATGCACCATGACTAACTCCCCCTCTGAGTAGGTATTTTCTCTACAGTGAACATTTGCACGCTCCTTATATTTAGCATTGCTCTCCTCAAGTTGTTTTTTTACTTGTGCATGCACCTCCTGCATATGTTACGTGAAGTTTTTTGCCTCAGTACTGATGCGAGTACCAAATTCCACCTCCAACAAATATGTGACTCTACGAGGAGACAATCCAGACACCACTTAAAATGGCGTCCTTCCAATCAACTTGTTCACCAAATTATTGTACATAAACTCCGCTTGAACCAACTTAGAGTTCCACTACGTAGGGTGCTCCCCTACCAGACATCGCAATAGATTGCCAAGACTTCGATTGACAACCTCCATCTGTCCATCCATTTGAGGATGATACATTAAACTATAGTTGAGTCGTGCGTCTAACTTTTTCCAAAGAGTGCACCAAAAGTGGCTAAGGAACTTTGTGTTACAACCCGAAGTGATGTTGCACGACAACCCATGCAATCTCACTATCTCCTTGAATAATAAATCCACTATCTTAGATGCATAATTTGACTTATGACAAGAAATGAAATGCACCATTTTAAAGAACCGGTCCACCACTACAAAGATAGAATCATGATCTCTCTACGTTCGTAATAATCCAAGAATAAAGTCCATGGATAATTCCTCTCATGGTTTATTTGGAGTGTGCAAAGGATTGTACAACCCCATGTTTTATGCCATTCCCTTAACTGTCTGGAAGATTCTACACCTTTCCACAAATATGTGCACATACTTACACAAACTAAGCCAATAGTACCTTTCTTTCACCATCGTCTGTGTCTTGTCTATGTCAAAGTGCCCTTCAAGTCCACCTTTGTGTAACTCCTTGATGATATTTTCCCTCATCAAACTATGTGGGATGTACAACTACTTTATCCTAAACAAGTATTCCTCTTGAGAAAATAAATCCACAAATGGACCTCTATCTCTAGTCCATGGCTCCATGCATGCACACCATGCATCAACAAAATTTGGATCTATGCCATACAAATCCTTCATCCCCTCCATGCCCACTAGTTTAACTATCATTTTGGACAATAGTGTGTGCCTTCTACTCAAGGCATCTATGACCTTGTTCGTACTTCCTACATGATGCTTCAACATAAAAGAGTAACCCTACAGATATTCCATCCATATCATGTGCCTTTGGTTCAATTTTACCTGACTATTAATAAATTTTTAGGCTTGGTGATCCATGTACAACACAAACTCATTTGACAACAAGTAATGCCTCCACTTACGCAAATATTGCATTATGGCATAGAATTATTGATCATAGATAAAGTACCTCTGCCTAGCCTCATTCAACTTTTTTCTAAAGTAAGCAATCAGTCTACCCTCTTGGCTCAACACAACATCGATAGTCTTTCCACTAGCATCGCAATCAACTTGGAACACCTTTCCAAAGTTTGGAAGCGCTAACACTAGTTCCTCTATCACCTTTTTCTTCAAGAGCGTGAAACTCTTAGTAGTCATAGTCATCCATTTGAACTCCTTTGTGTATACAATGTGTCAACATTGCACAAATACCACTAAAGTTCCTAATGAACTTTTGATAGAAGCTTGCCAACCCATGGAAATTTTTTACCTTAGTTGCATTGCGTAGTTCTAGCCACTCAACTATTGCATGGACCTTCTCTAGATCCATGTGCAATCTATCTTGAGATATCATAAATCCCAAGTATGTGAGCTCCTTCTTCAAGAAGCTACACTTCTTCAGGTTGATGCGCAAATTTACCTTCCTTAGTTGTGCAAACACCTGTTGTAGGTGTGCAAGATGCTCCTCCCTTGTCTTGCTAAACACCAAAATATCATCAAGGTACACAACCACAAACTTACCCAAAAATAGCTTTAGGACCTTGTTCATTAACCTCATGAACGTGCTTGGAGTGTTTGACAACCCAAATGGCATAACACACCATTCATACAAGCCTTCTTTTGTCTTGAATGTGGTCTTCCATTCATCCCCATCTCGAATCCTGATCTGATGATATCCACTCTTGAGGTCTATCTTGGAGAAGTATTGCACTCCACTCAAACAATCCATCAGGTCATCCATGCATGGTAGTGGAAACCTATACTTGATGGTAATCTTATTGATAGTGCATGATTTTGTGCACATCCTCCATGCTCCATCCTTCTTTGGCATCAATACTGTAGGCACTATGCAAGGACTTAGACTTTCCCTTATCAAACCTCATTTCAGTAGTTCTTCCACCTACTTTTTCAACTATGCACTCATATTGGGACTCATCTTGTGTGGTGCCTTATTAGGCAAACTAGAACCTAGAATCAGATCAATGTAATGTGAGACTATACATACGAGCGACAATCCATTTAGCATTCCTTCACCAACTACATTTGTGAACTCTTCTAGTAGTGCACCAATCTCTGGCTCTTCAAAGTTGCATGACTTTTATTGCTCTGCTTGCACGGGTGTGACTACTAGCACATAATAGTCCTACAAGTCTCCCACCTCCTTGAGAAACTCCTTTGCTAACAACATCATCACTTCACCCTTTTGCACACATTATTCCTCCACTCTCATTGGAGTCAACTCAAACTTCTTCCCATCCTTTCTTATGGTGAAGGTGTTTTTACACCCATCATGGATAACACTAACATCATATTTCCAAGGCCTTCCCAACAATATATGGTATGCATCCATTGGAATCACGTCGCACCAAACTAAATTTGCATATCCTCCTATACGAAAGGCAACTAGACTTTGCTCCATCATAGTCAATTGTTGTCCCTTCTACAACTAAGAGACCTTGTATGATGTTGGGTGTATGACCTTATTCAATCCCAAATTCTGTACCATATCCATGGAGACCAAGTTGTTTGTGTTGCCTCCATCAATGATCAACTTGCAACACTTTCCTCTTGACTTACACTTGGTGCGAAAGAGGCTCCTCCTCAACCATGACTCCTCTTCACATGTGGGCTTTAGTAGTACCTTGCACACCATCAAGTTTTCCTTGTCCTCTAGGCATGCACTTTTTGCTTCACTACCCGACTCACCACTATTTGTGCATGCTATATGCATGTGTTTCTCTGTGTGACCTCTATATTACATTTTTGAACATTCAAATGCCCGATGCTCTACTTGACCACATCTAAAGTAGGTCCCTTTGAAACCCTTCATGCAGCTCAAGACTTGTCTTTGCATTTGCTAAAGTTTTATTTGCAATCAGTGCCTTATGCGCTACCACCCACACCAAAACCTTCCTTGTGGGGGCTAATATGCCTTGCCTCTTGCTTACTTCATTTGTCATCATTGCCCTTGCCATTATTGTTATGTATGTCTTGTTGTCTATAGGATAAATTCTCCACACATAGCATCAAATGATAGGCTTATTTGATGGATTTGATTGTCAGGAAATACATCTCATCTTGAATCGAGTTGCGCAAACTATTCACATACATTGACACCTTCTCAATGTCATCTTGTTTGTCCTACACAAATGCACAATCTATAGAATTCCTTCGTGTATTCTTACACAGTGGTCTCTCTTTGGCGTAGGTTTTGGATTTTCTTGAATAAATAATTCACGTAGTTAGACGGTAGGAACTTTCCTTTGAGCTTCACCACCATCTTATCCCACGTGGATATTTTCTACTTGTCCTCTACACATGACTTTTTTGGATTGAGTTCCACCACAACGTAGCATGCCATTTTAACTTTGTGGTGATACACTTGACTCTTTTAGGGTCCTCAATTAATTCAAACTCAAAGTATCTCTTTAGATCGATGATTCAATTCACCAAGTCTTCTAGATTCAAGCTCCTTACATAGCTCAAAAGATCAAACCTCAACTTGATTCTAGCCTTCACTATGACAATCACAAATATTTCTCCCATTGTAAGGTTTTGTGTGGCCCCACCCTCATCCTTGGAACCTTCCCCCTCATAACAATCATCCCTCTCATCTTCACTGATATCACCCGCAACTACAACACCTCTACATTATGTAGCCTCTAGTCTCGCCAAGATGACTCTCATCGTATCAACTAGAGTGTGGGCCAGGATTGTTTTTGCCACCTCCTCTTTCAATTATGTGATCCATCTTTATGGTTCACTTGCAATGCAGTCGCAATCACACTAATACTTTATATTGAACAACTCTTGCAAGCCAGCACTATAGAACATGATCCTAAACTCTGATACCAACTGATGTAGCACCATATGCAGGTTGAATTAAAAATAGGTACGCGGGTGTAGGAGTACACAACAAAAGCAAAAAGAATTAATGGAATTTGAAACATAAAGCTCTTTTTTTATTTGTAAGGAAGGAAATATTACAATAATTACGCATAGATCTATAGTCAAGACTCTCTGCATTACAATCAAACAAATCTAAAACTCTATCCAAAACTATCTTGAACCATAATATTCCCCAAATAGATTCATGTGTCCCACCGTGAACCAAGATGTTATATGTATTATTCATGTCCAAAAACCTTGTATTAAGTGGTGTATAAATTTAGTCCTTGGGACATTTTACGTGACATAAGTGTACAGAAGGTTAGGGATGGAGAGCTCGAGGTAAGAAGCAGCGCCAGGTTTGACAGGATCGACAGGCAAGCAAAATGGACAGCAGGAAGAAGATGTTGGGGTCGATGATGGAGATTGTGATATGAGTAAGGAAAAACCTTTTGACCCAGGTGCTCAATCCTGGGTTAATATTTTGAAAGGTAAGCAAAAAATCTCAAAGAGGGGCTTCAACCTGCAACCGTTGAATGGAGAACTGCAAATCCTAGATGATTTGGTAGACCTGGCAGTTGAACAAGCAGAGATGTCTCTCGTTGGGAAATTCGTTGGAGTTCGACCAGGGTTGGAAGAGATTAGGAAATGGGCAGCACAAAAATGGAAACCCCTAGGTCATATGGACATTGTGGCCTTACCACGAGGGTTTTTTTGGGTCAAATTAAACTGTTCAATGGACTGTGATAGAATCCTCCAAGGAGGCCCATGGTTCTATGGGAGAAGAGGGATTTTTCTTCGAAAATGGAGCCCTGATTTTGATGCCTTCTCGCAAAGCATTGATATAGCTCCGATCTGGATTCATCTCCCTGGGCTCTCGATTCACCTCTGGCATGAGGAGATTTTAGCGGGTGTGGCAAGAGATATAGGACAATTAATTGTAGTGGATCCAACAACCTTAGCCAGGTCAAGAATACTTTTTGCGAGAATTTGTGTAAATGCAAACTTGAATCAAGAATTACCCAAATCTATAAAACTGATTTCCAAGTATGGATCTTGGAACCAAACCATTGAATATGAAAATTTGATAGTTAAGTGTGGGGTTTGTAAAAAATAAGGACATCTTAGTGTTGCATGCAATGCACACAAGAATAATTTTAATGGTAAGCGTAAATGGGTTCAAAAGCAAGTTGCTCCTCATCAACAAGCTAAGATTTCAATGAAGAGTTTTTAGAAGGTAGATTCAGAAGGAAGGGCAAAGCAAGTGACAGGATCAAGAGATCAGGAGACATCAAAGGAAGGAGTAATGGAGGATCTTGATAAGGAGGTAAGTGAATTATCCCCAAACCCTAATAAGTTGAACAATAATATTCCCCTATCAAATTCATTCTTGCATTTGAATGTTATTGAAGAGATACCAAGTTGTTATGATACAGAACTAAGGGAAACTCCAATAAGGGGAAAAGAAAGAGAGGGTGAAAAATAATCCTTAGATAATGAAATCCAAATAGAAACCAAACAATTTGATGGAAATTTGGAGAATATTATGAGAGAAAATTCAAGAGGTAAACACCAAGATGTTTCAACTCAGAGTAGAGTAACCCGAAGTCATTCCAAAGGGTCAATGGACATGGGAGGTGAGACAGGACCAGGTAGACCATCAGTTGTTGTTACTATTCAGAAAGAATCTGCCAGGGATGTGGTCGATGGCACTCAAGACAACTTTAAATTTTGGAGGGGGGAAGAAGATTTCCACAAAAACAAAGAGATGAAAATTTTATCATGGAACATTAGGGGCCTTAATGCCCCTTCAAAACATCATTTGGTGTATACTCTTAGAAGAGAAAATAATCCAGATATTTTTTTGTTACAAGAAACAAAACTGGACCATATTAAAATTGATAGGATTCAGAAGGAAATTTGGAAAGAGGTAGGTTGGGAATATAGTGAAGTAGTAGGAGCTTCAGGAGGGCTCTTGTGTTTATGGGATAGGAAAAATATTGAGGGCAGGTTAATTGTAAGTACAAGATGGTCGATTACAATTTTTTTCCACAATCTAAAAAATAGGTAAAATTGGATTGTGACTAATGTGTATGCCCCTAATACAATAGTTGGAAGAAGGCAATTATGGTTTGACCTAACTCAGATGAGAGAAGCATTTAAGGGACTACCTTGGATTCTAGCAGGAGATTTTAATACTCCTCTAAATCCTTCAGACAAGAGAGGAGGATCTTCCACCCTTTCAGAAGGAATGCAATATTTTAGAGACTTTGTCAATGGTAATGAATTGATGGATGTAGAGCTCAGAAGAATACCTTATACTTGGAGTAATAGAAGGTTAGGAGATCAACTCATTCAGATTCGATTAGATAGGGTGTTAATTTCTCAGGAGGGGTTGACCATTTTTGGTGATTCCACACTCACTACAATCCCAAATATTGGGTCAGATCATAACCCAATCATCTAGGAATTTTTAGAAGATGGTAGGAAGTACAACAATCCATTTAGGTTTGAATTAATGTGGTTCAAACATAAGGATTTTGACTCCAAAATTGAGGAATGGTGGCAGAAATATTTCCTAGGATCTAAACTTAATCAAATAGCAAAAAAATTAAGATATATCAAGCAAAATATTAAGGTGTGGAATAGAGTGGTGTTTGGAAATATTTTTAAAAGAAAATATGAAATAAAAGAGCAGTTATCAGAACTAGAGATCAAGTTGAATCAAGGGAATCTCATAGAGGAAATTAGACAACAAGAGAAGGAGCTTCTTGTAGAATACCATAATATCTTAGCTAGTGAGGAAGTTCATTGGAAACAAAAGTCTAGGATTAGATGGCTAAAGGAAGGGGATCATAATACAAAGTTTTTTCATGTTTCTACCCTCCATCATAGAAGTTGCAACAAGATCAAGGAAGTTGTTAAACAGGATGGATCAATAGTCAATAAGCTTGATGATATTCGAGAGGAGGCAATGAATTTCTTCAAGGATCTCTTAGGAACTTGGGAAGAGGAAGATCCAGAAGCAATGGAAACTTTGCTAAATCATATTCCCCATCTCATACAAGATGATTTTAATGATTATCTTTCTAGCCCTTTCACTAAAGAGGAGATTAGAAAGGTAGTTTTTGATTTGGGAGGTGATAAAGCTCCAGGGCCAGATGGTTTTCCAGCAACTTTCTTTCAACATTTTTGGAACTTGGTGGGCAAGGATGTGGTGGAAGCTATTCAAGAGGTGCAAGGAACCCATTTTATCCCTACAGATGTCAATTCCACTTTTTTAGCTCTAATCCCCAAATCTGCAGGGGCTAGAGATTTTACACAGTTTAGACCTATAAGCCTCTACAACACCTTATACAAGATCCTATCAAAAATATTAGCTAATAGGATTAAAATAATTTTACCCTTTATTATTGATGTTAACCAAGGGGGTTTTGTTAAAGGTAGGCAAATCTTGGATGGAATAGTCACAATTCATGAGGTTATTCATTCTATGGATAGAAGTGGGGAGGCCATAATGTTGTTAAAATTAGATATGAATAAGGCATATGATCGAGTCTCTTGGGAGTTTTTGGAAAGGATCTTTAAAAAGTTTGGTTTCAATGAGAACTAGGTAAAGTTGACCATGAACTGTGTCTCCACAGCCAAGTTCTCAGTTTTGGTAAATGGAGCAGTAGTAGGATACTTCAACAACATTCATGGATTACGTCAGGGAGATCCATTATCCCCATATATTTTTATTATTCTTGTAGAGGCCTTAGGTCATTCCTTGGTAGCAATGGTCTCTGAAGGTAATCTTGGAGGTTTCAAGGCAGCTCCTTTGTCAGATCCGGTATCTCATCAACAATTTGTTGATGATACTATGATTGTGTCCAAAGCCTCTATCCCTCAAGCTCAACAAATTAAACTTATTATGGACAACTATGAACGAGCAATAGGGCAAAAAGTTAATTTCAACAAGAGTATGGTCTACTTTCTAAATACTCCAGAGCATAGACAAAGAAGCATTAAGAGAATTTTTGGTTGTGTGATTGGCACACTCCCCTCTTATTACTTGGGAATGCCACTCTTTAAAAGAAGAATGAAATCTGAGATGTGGAACCCAGTCATAGAAAGGTTTTCAAAAAAGTTATCCGGTTGGAGAGGTAATTTATTGAGTCAAGTTGGGAAAGCACAACTAGTTCAATCCACCTTGCAGAGCATTCCCATCTACTTTATGTCAGTTTTTAAGATTCCTGTTGTTGTTAGAGATAAATTAGAATAGATCCAAAGATCATTTTTATGGTCTGGTTCAGAGGATAAAAAATGGTTGTCCCTAGTAAATTGGGATCAAGTATGTTCTAAAAAAGAATATGGAGGCTTAGGCTTTAGATGCCTAAAATTATTGAATGAGGCCTTAATTGGTAAGATGGGATGGAAGTTGATTAATAATGATCAGTTGGGTTGGGTAAAAATTTTAAAGGTAAAATACCTAAAAAATAATAAATATTTCCTATGTTCAGAAGATCTGCCCAAGGGGTCTGCATTTTGGAATAATCTTATGCATAGCAAAGACCTTTTGAAGAAAGGCTCAAGGTGGAGGATTGGCAATGGGGAGAAAGTGGATTTTTGGAAGGATTGTTGGTTGACTAACCAACCCCTTGAGTTTGACATCGAGTTACAACCCATTAGACAATTTTTGTTAGAAATATTGGGTGAAAAGGTGAAGGATTTTCTTGTTTTGAATTATGAGAGAACTAGGTGGAAAGATGTTAGGTTGGAAGGGTTGACTGAAGAACAGAAGAAAGCAACTCACAATCTCTTTAACCTACTCAAGGTTTTTCTCTGAAGCCTAAGGGTAGTAATGACTCTCTGGTTTGGAGTAAAGAAAGTAAAGGGGACTATTCTATTAAATCAAGCTATTCTCTATTGGATAAGGAGGGAGTTGGTTGGCTCCTAGTTAAGAAGATTTGGATTAAAAATTTAATTCCCAAGATTAACTTTTTCTTTTGGTTGGTTGTTCAGAATAGGATTTCTACCATTGATAATCTCTGTAAAAGGGGCTTCCATTTTGTAAATAGGTGTGCTCTATGTGAAAATGCTTTGGAATCAGTCCAACATCTCTTTTTGGATTGTGTATTTTCCTCTGAAGTCTTTAATTCTTTACTCCAAAAGTTTTCAGTCTCTTGGGTGAAGCCTAACAATATAGTGGATCTTTGCTTACAATGGAACTCACCCTTTAATAGCAAGAGCTTGAGTGTTTTATGGCACTTTTGTCTTCCTCATTTTTTATGGGGGATATGGAGAGAGCGTAATAATCGCATTTTCAAGGGCAAAAAGAGAGATGTTTCTTCTATCAGTTTAAGGGTTGGGAGTGCCTTAGAGGAGAACTTTAAAGCTTATTTTCCAAAAGAAAACCTCAATATAGAATTCCCTTTTCTTCTAGATTGGCAAGTTTCCAATTTTTCTCATTCTTTGTTGAAGCCTTCTAGAGCTAATGTGTTTTGGGAAATACCTCCAAAATACTGGGTTAAGCTTAATTTTGATGGAGCTTCAAAAGGGAATCCGGGTGCTTTTGGAGTAGGTGGGGTAATAAGAGATGAGACAGGTGATTTTTTATTAGCATATGTTGAACCTCTTGGCAGTCAAACTAATCATTTTGCAGAAGCTAGAGCTCTCCTATTGGGCACTCATTTTTTACTACAAATGAAGGCAAGGGATGTCATAATTGAAGGGGATTCTTTAAATATAGTGAAAGCTCTCAAAGAAGAACAAGAAGTGAGTTGGACAATAGCAGAGATGATTGATGAATGTAGAGTGAATTTATCACAACTGAATTCTATCAGAATTCAACATATCTATCGAGAAGGGAATGGAGCTGCAGATGTTATGGCCAACATTGGAGTTTCATTGGAAGAGAGTAAGTCTTGGACAAATAATTTTCCCCAATCATTACAAGAGATAGGGGTAAAGGAGAAAATAAGGAATGTACCTTTGGAGGAGCAGTAAGGAATGAACAGATTGGATAATGTTCACAGATGATGGGAATTAGCCAGATTGAGGCAAGTTGTTGTGGTATGGTCTTGATTGTTTCTTATGGAGATTGTTGTTTAAGTTGTACTTGGTTGTGTTTTGCTCAAATTTTAGTTCAGTTCATTGCCAGTCTGTGTTTGTATAGGGTAGTTGTGTATTGGTCAACAAGTTATGTAGCTGACAGGTAGTTCTTTATCAGTTTTTTATGTTGAACTGTATATTTTTTTGGATTTTGTAAGGGTTTGGGGACCCTAAAACCCCTTCTTACCATAATAAAAAAATATTTTTTCCTCATCTTCCTTAAAATGCTATGTTTCTATAATTAACTCCTTGACATAATTTTCATTAAGAGATAAAATATCACTTAGCCAATTTCCTTCTAATTGAATTTTCTTGAGATAGATTAACATTGTGATTATCTAAATTATCTGCTACCCCATTTTCTTTTCTATAGATATGCTCACATTTCCAAGAGACTACCTCCAACAATAACAAATGAACATCAACAATAATGTTTTTTTTATCCAATCCGCATATCCATTTATGTTGAAAACATTTGGTAATCTATGAATCCCCTCAATTGAAATATTTTTCTATCCCATTTTAATTGTAATTTTAATGTTTGCAAGAATTCCCTTGGCCTCAACATAGTTGTTAGTTGAAGTTCCAAATGATTATGAGTAAGCGAGGAGAATATTGCTATCATTATATTGAAAAAGAAAAACACCACCTCTACTAGCTTTTTCCGTATTTTCTTCAAAAGTAACATCAAAATTAATTTTAGATAACCCTATTTTTGGACATTTTTATTTCACCACAGATTGAAGCAAATCCTTTGTGTTAATGTTATTACCACAAAAAACCCTTTCCATGTATATTCAAATTTTGTAACCAAGTGGCAAGAACCTATTTTTTTGCACCTGACACTACCCACGATGAGCACCATATCTATAAACATTCTATAATAGAGGTAATAATATGATTCTAAACTTGGACATAAGTTTGAGATCTATTTTTAAAAACTATTATTGCTTTCAAACCATAAATTCCAAAAAATATTGATAGAACAAATCCTCCACAAAATATATGATGCTTTAGCTTTAAAAGGACTAATCCAACATCATCAACTATTTTAGTGTTGATGAAGCTACCCAATATATCCTCATATTTTTGAAAAATAAGCCCCAAATGGAGTGAGCGAAGGGATAATGAAGAAGTAAATATTCTAATGTTTTGAAACTATTATCACACAAGACACATATAAAAGTTCCATGTCATCCTCTTTTTATAGATGTTTTTTTGTAAGTATCTTACTTTTGATTACTAAACAAAGGACTATTGAGGCCTCAAGGAGAACCTTTAGTGATCAAACATTCTTCCAAAGGAAATATTTGGGAGTAGAAAATTTGATTGCTCTAACTCATCATATCCCCACTTGATTGAGTATCCACTATATTTTTATAGATTTTAAACTATATCATCCTTTTCATGTAAAAATAGGCAAATAAAACTCTTGAGACATATTTTGGATGTTATCTACTATTTTTTTGAGTTTCTCTCCTTCAATCGTGTTATTAATAGAAATCCACGATCTAGAGTTGTTGCTCACATCAATATAATATTTCACCTTTGGACCTTTATAAGTAAGACATGTCAGACAATGGTTGCCATTTTGAATTAGAGATAAGAGGATAAGTCTTCAAATAAATCTTTGAGATAAAAATTTGAAACCCCTCAACTGACCATATAATATATTTCTTGATCAATTGCAATCTATTTGATATAAAGTTCTATATTGGCAATCCTTTAGGTAGGATAATTTAAGAATTATTTTATTACATGAACAAAACCTATATATTTTTGAAGTAATATTTTTGCACAACTCTTTTCTTGATCTTCAAATAATTTCTAGCTAAGTTTTGTCCTAAGGCCAAACTCATAGTCTTGCCCCTCCAATGTTCTTTCCTTTGCAAACCTTATTCCACTTAAAAAGAGGAAACCTAATTTTTTTCTCACATCCCTTCCAAAGAAAGTCTCTTTAAATTTTAATATTGGCTTCACCAATAATATCCTTGATTTGTTTTATAGTTTATGTTGTTATTTCGTTAACTTTCTAAATAAATAAATTTAAAAAATTAAAAGAAACTTATTAATGAAACAACTAAAATATATAGCAACTCGATAGTTTTTCTATTACAATACCCTATCTAAGATTTTGATATTAACATGATGTTCACATTAAACATATGCATAATTTTAAATAAAAATATCTACGATCATATGGACTAGTAGCTTCAAGGCACTTATTTAAATATTGTATAATTTATGGATTTTTATTCTATACAATTAAATATGTTTCTAATAAGAGTTAAAAGTATAACATGTTTTTCTTTTAAGGTTTTGGAAGGTTGGAAGGAGAAGTGTAGCTTCGAATGAAAGACCTAGTAAATGGTGACAGTAACTCTAATTATCCTAAGGTAGCGGAGTTCCTTATTGCATAAGTACTGACCTGCATGAATGGTGTAACGTCTATAGGAATGGATTTGGCATCTGGATCAACCGCTTGCTCATATACATATTTCGACAGGTTGATTGGCCAAAGGATCTATCTTAAAATAGCTTGCTTGCTCGCTTGCTTGCTCAAAACTTGGGGTTGGGGTTGGGACCCGCCCAAGTATGGCGCCTGATCCCGTGACAAAGAAGATGGTTCCACTTTTTAAAGGATGGGAATTTACCCCCTTTTTATAATGGAGAGGGATTGGTCACTTCCATATTCTCAAACGAACTAAACCTTGATCACGAACCCCCTCTTATCCCGAGAAGAACAAAACAAGAGCGGGAGTCGCTTCGATCAGTACTTAAGAATCACCGGGAACGGCAAGAACAACCTCTAGCGAAGGGGTCTTTAGGGCTAAAATACTCATGTATGAATGTATGTTTTATATGGCTTCTATAGTGCCACTCCCATCAAAATACCAAAATATTTTTTCAATGAGTTTACACAAGTTTTTATGAGGGGTCTTGATCTTCTCATACTGAGTGGGGTTTGAACCTTGGACCTCTCAAAGAGGAGCCAAAGCCCTTACCACTATAGTAAACTTACAACTATCAAAATACCAAAATATTACAATTGTTGTTAGGTTAATTTTTTTAAAATGAGTTTACATAGAATTTTATGAGGGGTCCTGGTCCCCTCATATTGAGTGTGGTTGTTGTTAGGTCAATTAAACCATATCCATCTTGCCTTTTTTTACTGAAGATATTTTTCATTTTCTTTTCTATCAATTATATTCTTAATCTTCCTTAAAGTGTTGTGTTTATGCTAACACCTCTTTTTTTGCACTTGAGACTTCCCATAATGAGCATCATATCTGTAAATATTTTGCAAGAGAGGCAATAATATGGTTTCTAACTTGGACATGAGTTTGAAATTTAAATTAAAAATTTATACTATTCCTTTTAAGCCATAAATTCCAATAAATAATGGTAGGACCGATCCTCCAAAGAATACATAATGCTTTAGCTTTACAATAATCAATCCAACAGTTCATTAACTCTTTCAATATTCATGGAGTTACCTAACATATTATCATATTTTAAAATAGGTAACCCCAATTGGTATGAGCAAAGGGACAATGAAGAAGTAAATGGTTTAATGTTTCTAAATCATTTTCATATAAGGAATATATAAAAGATCCATGATATCCTCTTCTCTATAGACTCTCTCCTATAAGAATATTACTTTGAATTGGTAACCAAAGAAATATTGAGGTGTTAGGGATAACCCCTAGTAACTAAACATTCTTCCAAGGGAAATATTTGGTAGTATAAAATTTTGATTGCTCTAAATCCTCATATCTCAACTTGACCAAGTATCCACAATTATTTGATGGATTTCAAACCAACTCATCCTCTCATATAAAAATAGGTAAATAAAACTTTTGAAGCATATTTTGAAACTCATTTGTAATTGGTTTGTGTTCCTCTCCTTCAATTGTGTTACTAACAAAAATCCATGATCTAGAGTTGTTGTTCACCTTAATATAACCTTTGACCTTTTAAACTTTAGAAGTTAGGCATGTCTGAGCCAATGGTTGCCATTTTGAATGAAAGATAAGAGGATAAGATTTCAACCACTAATAAAACCAATAATTTGTATAGTTCCCCTCATTGACTAACCATCTAATATGTTTCATGATCAATTGTAAACTATCTGATATGAAGTTTCATGTTGGCATTTGTTTGGGTACAAATATTTTCCTAAATAATTTCCATTGCATTAATATAACCTATATATTTTTGAAGTAACCTTTTTCCTCAACTCTTTCCTTGATCTCAGAATAATATCCACCCAATTTTTTCCCTAAGGCCAAACACATAAGTATGCAATTATGCAAGCCTACTACTAATTATTTTCTCTATAAACCTTAATATATTTTTTCTTTGTAAACCATATCATACATACAAAGAGGAAACCTAATTTTTTCCTTGCATCATTTTCAAAAAAAGTCTTATTGATTTTTATCAATTTTTGATGTTATACCTATTGACAATCTAGAAAGTGACATCATATACATAGAGATGGAGTGTAATTTAGTATTTACAAGTTGTAGCCTTCATACCATGGTTAAGAACTAATCTTTCCACTCTACCAAACAAGCTTTCATTCCGTCCAGACAAGAGACTCAAAGCTCCTTTTATTTCCTTTATGAGATGAAGGGATACCTAAGTAGGTTACTCACAAATTTTCAATTTTAAACCCTAGAATATCTATAATTATTCATTGTAAATCTAGATACATGGATAATATCCAAGATTTATTTTAATACTACTATGTGGTGATGATGTAATACGGGTGGGACCTGTTTCAATCCCATTTTACCAATTGAAAAAAAAATCATTATAAATCTAGGGTGGTGTTAATGAAAAATATTAGATTTTATAGTATTAACTAACTATTCGATACCCTTATTATAACATGATAATATTTATTTACACTCCATGACCTCATTGACTAAGGGATAACCCAAAAGAAAATTATCATCAACAAATTAGAGATGATATTTGTAGGGATAATTTTTTGCAACTTGAATACCTTTGATTTTTCCTTCCATTTTTACTTTTATAAAGCTCTCCCTAATGTCTCCACAAGACTAATAAATAGATAAGAAGATAGTGATTTTGTAAATATGTTGAATATTTTCCATGTTATTTTGGTGGGGTTAACACTAAAAGGTACTAGACACTCTGTACCTATACTCATCGGGCCAAAAAATTTAGGGTTTTTAAAGTTATTTTTAGACCCATATGGGATTTTAGGGTTACTATATTTGAACCCATGTTTTTCACCCATGATATTGTAAAATATGTGCAAGTGCCTTTGTTATATATATCGCACCTGCATTAGGGTTTGAGTGAGACAAAAGAAGAATATTATTATATTGGAGACAGTCAAGTTAATGCAATAATAATACTGTGCTAGTTTTTTCCTGATTGAGGATTTCTAGGATAAATATTTTGTAATGTGTGAATCTGCAATCTTCCTCTTTTGATTATGTTATTACTACTTTTTTAATTTAGTTTATTGAGGCTCTTTATTTCTCTTCATTTGGTATCAGATCTAGGTTTTAGCTTTGTTCGAGGAGTAAGGGTTTTTTGATAAATTAATTATAGAGTGACAGCCGTACGCGAAAGGATCCAAGCAAAGGAGAAAGATGGGAAGCACATGAATAGAGATTGAAAAATTTAATGGATAAAATTTTGAGTTGTGGAAACTCAAGATGAAGGATATGTTGGTTGATAGAGATTAGTGGATTACGGTCTTTAGAACAAAACCAACATCGATGACATATGAGGATTGGCTAAAAATCGATAGGAAGGCAAGGAGCTCTATCAGATTGTGTTTATCTGATTCAATATTGTTGAATGTATCTACAGAGACCATGACAAAGTTGTTATGGGAGAAGCTAAAAACATTGTATTAGAAAAAATAACTGGTAAATAAAATCTTTCTCAAAAAGAAATTGTATTCACTTTGAATGAATGATGGTGACTCTATGGCTAAATATTTGAATGCGATGACTCATGGTTGATTGACTCAGGTGCTTCTTTTCATATGACTCCTCATAGGAAGGGGTTCTGTGAATATGAAAAGATAGATGGAGGTAAAATCTTCTTGGGAGACAATTCGACATATAAAATAATAGGTCAAGGAAGAGTCAAGTTGATGCTAAAAGATGGAAGAATTAAAACCCTTCCTAGTGTGTTGCATATTTTGGGTTTAGTAAGAAATTTGATATATGTGAGTAAGATGAATGATGCGGTGTTAATATGGTATTCAATAAATATAGCTACAAGATGGTTTGTGGGTCCTTGGTGTTGGCAAGGGGAGTTCGCACAGGAAATTTGTTTAGACTTGAGGCTAGCACTGTAAGTATTAATTGCAATAACACTTTAGTTTTATAGGAAATTAATATTGTTGAAATGGATCTGAGTATTCCTACAACGAAGACAATGTTGTGGGATCAATGCAAGGGGAATATTGGTGAGAAAGGACTTCGAACATTGAAAATGAAAGGTATGGTTGAAGGAATTTCTGATTGCCCATTAAATTTTGATTTTTGTGAGCACTATATTTTTTGGAAATAAACTAGAGTCAAGTTTCCAAGTAGTGCTACAAGGTTTGAAGGAATTCTACATTTAGTTCACAGTGATGGGTTTGGACCTACAAAATTACCATCGTTAGGTAAATCTATCTATTTTGTTACATTTATAGATGACTTCTCAAGAAAGACTTGGGCATATTGTATACAAAACAAATCTGAGTTTTTTAATAAATTTAAAGAGTTTAAGGCTCTTGTAGAAAATTAAATAGAGGAAAAAAAATAAAGGTTTTGAGAAGTGATAATGGTGGTGAGTATTGCTCTAATAAATTTGAGCAGGACTATGGAATAGAAAGGTAGAGAACAACTCTGTATACTCCACAACAAAATGGGGTTGCATAATGGATGAACATGACATTGATGGATAAGGCTAGAAGTACGATAAGTGGTGCAGGGTTAGAAAAGAAATTTTGGGCAGAAGTTGTGTTAACAACTTGTCATCTCATCAATAGATCTCCTACCTTAGATTTGGTGGATAAGACTCCATAGGAAGTATGGAGTGGTAAGAAACCCTCTCTCATACATATAAGAGTTTTTAATTATGATGCTTATAAATCTAAAAAATGCATATTAGTGGGTTATAGTATTAGTTTTAAAGGATAGAAGTTGTGGAACCTAGAAACACAAAAGGTTGTTTACAGTCGTAACGTGATCTTTAGAGAAACAAAAGGGGTTTTAAAATAAGAAATGCAACTAAGCAAAGAACTAGAAATAGTGCAGGTAAAATTGGAGCAGGAGGAAGAACCTATGGTAGAACCTAAATTACAAAGAGATTCTGAAGAGGAATATTCAGAGGAAGAAGGTGAGGAGGAAGCTAAAGATGCAGAACCTAGAACTCCAATTTTGAGGAGATCAGATTGAGAGAGAAGACTTTAAGATAAGTATAGTTCTTCAAATTTTTATTTTGTATTTTATTTATCAGTTACTGATGAAGAACCCAAGACTATAAAAGAGGCACTTCAGTCAAGTGAGAAAAAGTCTTTGAAAAGGACTATGGAGAAATAAATGGAGTCTCTAGATAAAAATAAGACATGGGACCTAGTGAAATTACCGCTTGGTAGAAAACTTATTGGTTGTAAGTGGTTATTCAAGAAGTACAATATAGAAGGAAAGTTGGAGAAGTACAAAGTATAATATAGAAGGAAAGTTGGAGAAGTACAAGGCTCACTTGGTAGAAAAAATATTTTATTAGGTTGAGGAAATTGACTTTGGTGAGATTTTTTCTCCTGTGGCTAAACTAACTTCAATCATATTTATGTTGGCTATTTTTGCTGCTTTTGATTTTGAAATAGAACAGATGGATGTAAAGACAACTTTTCTACATGGTGAACTTGATGAAGATATATATATGTCACAACCAAAATGCTTTAAGGTAAAAGGTAAGGAGGACCTGGTATGCAAGCTGAATAAGTCTCTTTATGGGTTGAAGAAGTCTCCAAGGATGTGAAACCAAAAATTTGACAGGTTTGTCTTGACACTTGGGCTTGGAAAAAGCAAAGCAGATGTATGTGTATATTTCAAAAAGGAAGGTAAACATTTTGTTATCATTGTATTATATGTGGATGACATGCTATTAATTGGTAATAGTAATGAGATGATAAAGTTACTAAAATCTCAGTTATCTTTTGAGTTTGACATGAAGGATTTGGGTGCTGCAAAATTTATCTTGGGTATAGAAATAATAAGGAATCATGCAAATATAAATTTGTGATTAAATAAAATAAAATATGTTGATTTGATACTACAAAAGTTTAGGATACATGATTGTAAACTAGTATTTACTCCATATCCGATTGGTCAAAAGTTATCTGTTGAACAATGTCCTAAAATAGATGAGGAAATTGAAGAAATGCATCATGTTCCTTATGCTAGTGCTATGGGTATTCTGATGTATGAAATGGTATGTACTAGACCTGATATTGCCCATGTAGTGAGAGTAGTTAGCAGATATATGTCAAATCTAAGAAAGGAACATTAGACTATTGTGAAGAGGATCTTCAGATACTTGCATGGAACTACAAATTATACTATCTGTTAAGAAGAAAATTTTGGATATAATGATATTATAAATCTACAAGGGTTTGTGGATGTTGATTGGGCTATATATCTTGATAAGATAAGATCCATGAGTGCTTATGTGTTCAGGCTATTTGGAGGGGCAGTAAGTTGGATGAGTAAAAAGCAATCAGTTGTTGCTTTATCCACTATATAAGCAGAGTACATTAGAACAACTCATGCCAGTAAAGAAGCAGTGTGGCTACAAAGGTTGTGTTCAACAGTTGGAATTAAACAAAAGGCTATGAGAATTAACAACGACAATCATAGTGTAATATTTTTGGCAAACAATCCTAGTTTTCATGATCGATTAAAACATATTGATATAAAGTACCATTTTATGAGAGAGATGGTTGAAGAGAACCGAGTGATATTAGAGAAATTTGACATCAAGAAGAATATTATTGATTCATTAACAAAGGTTGTAGCTGCTCAGAAATGTTCTTGTTGTAGAAATCTATGGGCATGGTTGCCCTTGATAGTTGATAATGGTAGTTGTTAGCCCCTATGGAAAGTATTCGACAAGTGGAAGAATGTTGGAAATATGTTGAATATTTTCCATGTTATTATGGTGGGGTTAACACTAAAAAGTACTGGACACTCTGTACCTATACTCATGAGCCAAAATTTTTAGGGTTTTAAAGCTATTTTTAGACCCATATGGGCTTTTAGGGTTACTATATTTGAACCCATGCTTTTTCGTTCTTGATATTGTAAAATCCATGCATGTGCCTTTGTTATATATATCACACCTACATTAGGGTTTGAGTGATATAGAAGAAGAATATTATTGTATTGGAGATGGTCAAATTAATGCAATAATAAGATAATACAGTGCTGGTTTTTCAATTGCGAGTTTCCAGGAAAAATATTGTGTATGTGTGAATATGTGATCTTCCTCTTTTGATTCTTTTATTACTAATTTTTTTATTTAGTTTATCGGGGCTCTTTATTTCTCTTCAAGTGAATCACCTTGGCAAAGTTCACAAGATGACATAAAGTAACCAGTAGAAGAACCATTGATTAAAATTGAATGTTTTGGAGTACTACAATAACATTTAATCTATTCACATTATTGGATCACTTCATGTATAATTTGAAGAGCTTTAAAATGAGAGGTCATATGAAGGAATTTGAGCAATATTGAGGGAGATGCGATCCTATGAAGTCAACCATTCAAAACAAGGGCAATGATAATTTTTCAAGTTGCAAAAAACAAAGTTACAAATATCTATTAGCCAAGGTTCAGATTATGGGAGGAGAAATGAAGGGCTAGAGCTTCAATGAGGCAAGGAATTATGTCTAGGCATAAGAATTTTCAACTAAGTTTCTTTTCCCCTTCTTTATCTTAGAAATTTTGCTTGCAAATTATTAATATTTTTTTATCAAATATTATTTTCTTTGTAGGATATTCTGGTAAACTTTAGTAGATTTTGAGTTTTAGTTTCCTTTTGATGGATTTATTTATAGCTAAATACTTAACATCATATCTAGTAGTAGATTTTAATGAGAAAACCATAGATGATCAGTCCTTGCTGCTCAAAGAGAAGACAATTTTTCGTAGATTTAATGGGTATTGGTTAGAAGCTTCAACCTTGAGAAAATGCATTGATAGGAGTTAGAGTCTCTAGGAGTGATTATATCGTTTCTTCCCAAAGGTTTCTTTCTAGCCATTTTTTGTTATAGGGAATAAATATATAGAATCCTAAAATAGGGTTCTTGGTTTATGGGAAGAGCAAGACTCTTCCTTACCCACTGGTATGAAGGCTTTTCACTTGAAAATGTAAATCTATCTCTAGTACTAGTCTAGGTTAGAATGTATGGGTTGCCTGTTGACTTTTAAAAAATGGATATCTTCAAGAAAATAGACAACACTATGTGAGAATTCCTTGAGATTTGATAAACTACAAAAGATGGATTCTTGGCTATTTATGCTTGGATATTGGTCATGATTGATATAAGTAAACCTTTACTAGAATCAATAATTCTTAAGTATGGGGATAAGATGTGGACCTAAACCATAGATTATGAAAACATATATTTTAGATGTATAATATATCATGAGGTGGAACATATTGAGATATCATGCCCTAAGAAGAGTCTAGAATAATCATATGTAGAAAACTACAAGATAAACTTACAAATGGAAATGGATGAGGAAGGTTTTCAACTTCTAAAAAATAAAAATAGATAAATGAAAGCAAATAAATAGTGGAGACTAGTAAGGAAGAATATTGGAAGAAATACCAACTCTTTTGAGGCTTTAGCCTATGAAGAAAAAGTAGATAAAAACCTAGAGGACACAGTACAACAGGTTCAACATATTAACAAGGAACCATCTATTTAGTATGATCTTGATTTAGGGATGAGCATTCTTGATGAACCTAAGTAATGTGTCAAATAAGATATTGAATACTCTTGAAGTACCATGCACCTTTCTTGAGAAAAAAATTGGTAAAGAAAATGCAATGTTAGATATTAATACCTCTACAATTAATAAGAAAATACCTAAAAATGAGCAAGACAAATCAATAGCTTCCATAGTAGAGCTAGGAGAGGATAGATATGAAGAAAAAGAAAGTTGTGAAAGAATATTGAGGAATAGAATAATAAGACCTACTCTTGATACAAGCAAGGAAAAAAGAGGAAAACCCTCAAATTATCAAGCAAGATCCAAGGAAGCAAGAGCAAACATAGAGAAAGGAACACAAACTAAGTTGGTTGAACTTCTCTTTACCAAACAACAAAATGATATTGGTAATTTTCAAGTGGGGCCAGTAGCCCCTAATGAGACATGATTACTATATCCTAGAATATAAGGGGTGCTAATGTACCCTCAAAGCAGAGGTGTATTAGGGATTTCTTTTTAAGTAATAAGTCTGTTATTCTTTGTATCCAAGAAAATAAAATAACAAAATAACTTTTCAAAAATATGAAAGCTTTATGGGCGAGATGTAAATGGGATGCTATATATTCTAAACGAGCAGTAGGGGGAATTCTAACTTGTTGGAATCCTATTAGAACCCCATGTGTAACCATTCATAAAACTAGGCATTGGATAACCTCTTTAGTCAAATGCTTCTTTACAATTATTCATTTCATCCTTATTAATGTCTATGGACCTACAATTGAGTCAGATTAGAAGTTTAGAGTGGGATTGAAGCCTTTATGATAAGTAAAGACCAAAAAACCTAATTCATGATCATAGGAGATTTTAATGCCATATCCAAGCTAGATGATAAATTTAAGGCAATTAGGAAACTAAACCAAAGTATGAGAGATTTCTTAGCTTTTATTCAAAACAATAATTTTTGGGAGGTTAAGTTTGAAGAAGACAACTATACATGGACCAACAATAGGAGATGGCAAAATCTAATAGAAAAAAATTAGATAGATGCATTCTATTATATCATTGGCTAGATGAAGGGACTTGTGCTAAAATTATTACCTTGATAAGGATTGGTTCATATAATTGGCCAATAAAAGTTAAAATGGTGGTAAGTGAATTAAAAAAATCACATTTTAAATATGAGGAGATGTGGGAAGACCATGATCAATTTGTTGATATGGCAACACAAACGTGGAATTCTTTACGAAACGGTGGGATATATACTCTTCCAAAAAAAATTAAATAAGGGACTTACATATTAAAAGAATGGAACAAGAATACTTTTGGAAATATTTTTGAGAAGAAAGAAGAACTTAAAGATAAAATTTTAAAATTTCAAAAAGGTGATCATAATAATCCAAGCTCGAAGGAAAGGAAGTTACGTAGTGAATATCATAATATTTTGAGCAAGGAATTTTTTTTTTGGAGATTATAAGAAAGACAAACTTGGTTAAAAGAAGGAGATAAAAACACAAAGTTTTTCATAGGATGGCTATAGTATAGAAGTCAACATCCAAAATTAGTAGAATTAATTCAGTAGAAGGGGTTTGGATTGAAGACTAGAGTGAAATTGGAAAGGAAGCAAGGTATTTTTATCAGAATATTCCAAGATTAAAGAAGTTTGAAGTTGTTAATGATAAACTTCTACAAGAAGTTCCTTCAATTATAATAGATGAAGACAATAGGAAACTGATGGAGCCTATTACTCTAAAATAAGTTCATCTAGATATTTTCTCTTTTAATAAGGATAAATCCCTAGGTCAAGATGGGCTCTCTGTAGCATTCTATCAACATAATTGGGATATAGTAAAGAATTATTTATTGGTGGTAGTGGAACCGTCTAGAGTAAAACAATGTTTACCTTATAAAAATAAATGCAAAATATCTTACCCTGATTTTGAAAAAGGAGGCATACTTGTTTGATTCATTTCGATCCATAAGCCTATGTAATATGGCATATAAGATTATTTCCAAAGTGATGAAGAATCAGTTAAGACAAGTGTTAGACAAAATTATTTCAAAAGAGCAAAGAGGATTTGTGAAAGGGAGATAGATTCTAGACAAGATCATAGTAGCTCATGAAATTATGCATTCAACAACTTCAAGAAAAGAGAAAGCAATTAGATTTTCTTTTTGCAGTATTAGAAATTTCTGGTTTTAGGAAGAAATGGGTCAGATGGATTAAAGCTTTTAACTCTACAATTTAATATTAAGTGTTGGTCAATGGGTTAGTAGTATAATCATTTAAAGCCAAGAAAGGCCTTAGACAAGGAGATCCTCTATCACCATATCTGTTCATTATTATGGTAGAGGTTTTGGGTAGGAACTTGAATAAGGCTTATAGAGATGGAATTATAAGTGGACTTGAGTCTAGTAATAACATCGACATCATAACCCATCAACAACTTGTAGATGATACAAACCTTTTTGGGAGGGCAAGGATAAATAAGGCCAAAGTTTTGAATAACTTAATAAAGGAATTTTAAAGAGCATAAGGTCAAAAAATTAATAGGAAAAAATCCAAAATTAACTTACTAAGCACCCTAGCTAAAATCAAAGTAGGGATAGACAGGTTACTTCAAATGGAGGAGGCAAATTTACCAACAACTTATATAGCGATGCCCTTATTTGAGGGGAGAATCAGGATAGAATTATGGAATCTAGTTATAAGTAAAGTTTAGAATAAAATTTTGACATGGAAAGGTATATGGTTATCATGAGTATGATGAGTGAAAATAATTAAATTAGTCTTACAGACCGTTCCAACTTATTATGTGTCTTTGTATACTATGCCAAAATCAATAGAAACAATTTTATCTTTATTATGCAATGATAGGGATTAATATTTAATTCTTAATATCATCCCTATTCACATGGATTACATTGTACAACATTTAATGCTCACACAGATTGGTGCATTAAATGTCACTTTTGTAAAGGTAAACATGCCTATACAAATATTTTTGATTTGAATGCAATCATGAGTTTTCGATCGTGTAATTCATGTGTTTTCTCTCGATTGTTCATTCAATATCAGTGGTATGAGAACCAAGCATTGGATTGACGAGTATCCTCTTCCCCTAGGCTAGTTTGGTTCAAAGGGGGAACAAGAAAACCACCAGAAGATCTAGGCTTTGGAGGAACACTCCTTCCTTTTTTGCATACGCCTTTAAGCACTTTTCATTCAAAAACCCTCAATGGGGTCCTTCTGGTCACCGAACTTTAGCTAGCTAGGGTTCCTTTGACTCTGACCCTCGATTCTTAATCCAAGTTCTCACACTTGAATTTATCATCCTTGATAAAATTGATAAAGTCCTACAAACCCTTGCGTTATTTTGCACATCTTACCATAATTCGGGGGGTTTCGTCATTGGCTGCTCCTGGTACACCATTTTACTGGTACCTTGGGTGATTATTTGGGCCATCACATATCGATGCATAACGATAATCACTCACTCCAGTCGCGATCTATTGCAGGCTCACGCATCCCTATAATTTTTGACCAGTCGAAGAACACACGAGCCCACTCAATCGTCTTATCGTGGTTCTCAGTGACTCTGAATAGGCCAACCTTCTACGACGTGTTCCAATGCAAGATCACATTTTTCTGATTTGAATGCAATCATGAGTTTTCGATCGTGTAATTCATGAGTTTTCTCTCGATTGTTCATTCCATATCAGTGGTATAAGAACCAAGCATTGGATTGACGAGAATCCTCTTCCCCTAGGCCAGTTTGGTTCAAAGGGGGAACAAGAAAACCACCAGAAGATCTAGGCTTTGGAGGAACACTCCTTCCTTTTTTGCATACGCCTTTAAGCACTTTTCATTCAAAAACCCTCAATGGGGTCCTTCTGGTCACCAAACTTTAGTTAGCTAGGGTTCCTTTGACTCTGACCCTCGATTCTTGATCCAAGTTCTCACACTTGAATTTATCATCCTTGATAAAATTGATAAAGTCCTACAAACCCTTGCGTGATTTTGCACATCTTACCATAATTCGGGGGGTTTCGTCATTGGCTGCTCCTGGTACACCATTTTACTGGTACCTTGGGTGATTATTTGGGCCATCACATATCGATGCATAACGACAATCACTCACTCCAGTCGCGATCTATTGCAGGCTCACGCATCCCTATAATTTTTGACCAGTCGAAGAACACGCGAGCCCACTCAATCGTCTTATCGTGGTTCTCAGTGACTCTGAATAGGCCAACCTTCTACGACGTGTTCCAATGCAAGATCACATTTTTCTGGTAACCATATCCTTCTTGATGCGTCAAACAAATTTTGATGACCAAATTAAAATATTTCATGTATTTTTGGGGTGATCTACATCTTATGCGATGTTACGAGAACCATTCAGTTGTTTGTGCCCTCACTGCATTCTACGACAGCATCAAAAACTAGATATAGTGCACAAACATGTTCTCTGCATCGTTCTACGATTTACGATCAGTATTTACATTTCTAGATTGATCGATGACTGGTTTCGGTGGCCAGCACTTCCCCAAGGCATACGACGTACTAGAAAACTAGTGTGTGACAATATTCTACGTAGTGATTCACAGTAGCATTTTGTATTTTTTTGGTGAAAAGAGAATTTCTGACGAGCACAAAAGAAGTTTCAAAGGTTCAAAAAATGAAAATTAACCATCGATAAAAATTTTGGCTTACCTCAGCACTTTTTGACGGTTCCAACTCAAATCCAACAACAACAATATAGGCATCCCTAAGGTTTGGTGATTTTAATTATTTCAGTGTCGACGATGTTTTTCCAACGAGTCGTGGTTCCTTTCGCCAGGGCTGCGTAGAAAGCTCGTGGGATTAATCCCACATTTTATGTGCGGGGGGAGTCTTGTTACCTTTAATCCTCAAGCTGCACATAAGAGAGTAGCCAACTTACCCTCCCTCTCCCCTTGGTCCTTGCCTCGTGTTGACTTCCGTCGACTACCTGACGTTTCCTTCTTTTGTGTTGACGTCTGTCAACTACCTAATGTCTCGTCTATGTTGACCTTCGTTGACTATCTGATGTGTCCTCATTGTCCAATCGCTGCTTAGTCATGTCACCAATTTCCGCTGACTATCTGATGTGTCCTCATTGTCCAATCGCTGCTTAGTCATGTCACCAATTTCCGCTGATGTATCCTTACCTGTTGTAATCTGGTTCCCGTTGGTCATCGTGCTTGAGTCAAAGGTGGTCTCGTAGCAGTTTTTGTTGGTATCATGGTGATGTTATTGAATTACACTAGCCAGTTGTGTTAGCTAGCCATTGGGAGCATTATCGAGATAGCCATTGATATTGGCCAGTTGCGCGCACTAGCCATTGCTCGAACATTTGAGGGTTGAGGGTTGCATGGAGTAGCCGTTGTGGTCAAGGTCGGACTAGCACTCACTAGCCATTGATTCAAAGTTGGAGGTTTGCGTAAACTAGTCGTTGGATTGTTCTAGTAAGTGGTGCTCATCAATCCTCCTCATTAATTGCCCCAACCAAGACCCAACAAAGTCAGGTATGCCAATAGGAGAGGGAGGTACCAATAAAACAGTTGACAATAATTTTTTTTTTGCTGCATTACACGTTCAATTTGTTCAATTTTTATCGCAAGTTGATTAATTGTCTCCTTAAATTTACTTAAGCCTAGTTTTTAATAGGAGGTTGAAAACAAATTTTTATTATTGATTGTCTCCTTAAATTGCCTTGAGCCCAATTTTTAATAGGAGGTTGAAAACAAAATTTTATTGTTGATCTCATTTTTGTGCACTGGCACCAAGTAAAAATTTGCCCACTCCTAGTAGACCAATGGCAGCTAGCATGGCCCTAGTAGAGAAATTGGCTGAAATCACTACAACGCAGAATGAAAAGATCATTGAAATCACTACAACCCAACATGAATTAGCAGCCATAATGCAATCACTCAAAACTTCTTCCTCATCCTCACCACGCCCTAATGTTCGATGTGAAGTCCAAATCTATGAAGGTTCTCGAGATCCCGATGTCTTAAATAGTTGGATACTTGACATGGAGACTTGGTTTGAGTTTAGCAATACTCTTGATGCCCAAAAAGTGCCCTTTGCCAAACTCAAACTTTCCAATCTAGCCAAGGTCCTCATCTCCAATCGCCAACAAGGCCAAAATCCAATTACAACATGGGAGGAGCTAGTCAAAGCCTTAAAGGCTTCCTTCTATCCATCCAACTATGAGGATGATTTACTCAATCAATGGCTAAGACTTCGCCAAGGCAAAAGACAATCTGTCCAAGATTTTATTCACAATTTTAACCGCCTTCGAGTGTTACTTGCAATTGTTGATCCTGTTGTGGTATTGATTGCAAAATTCAAGAGTGGTCTACTTGCACATCTTTACAGGGAGCTCAAATATTCTTCTTGCCATACGTTGGATGAAGCATTCAATTTTGCATAGCTTGTGGAGGAGAAGTTCGTTGCACAGCACAAGGAGCCTCATTTTTCTTCAGGAAGCTCGACCACCGAAGTGTCCGTGGAGCAACAGGAGTGAAGAAGATATTCTAATACTTCTTCCATTAACCCCACTTCTCATCAATCATTTTCTTCTAAAACTCCCTTCTCTTCTTCTTCTTCTTCTTCTTCTTCTTTCTCTCAAACTGAGAAGTTCTATAACTATTGTAAAAAGAAAGGGCATGACAAAACTCAATGTCCTAACTTACAAAGAAAGAAGAATTTGTTTGTACAGTCTGATGAGGGCTCAAGTGATAACCCCATCAAGGCTACTGGTAGTGAAGAAGTGTATGAGGATTTGAGAGGGCAATTGAACAATGTCACACTCATGAATCAAAATTCTCAAGGTGGTGACCGTGACCATTTGTTTGTCACTAGAGCTCACCTCCTTCACAACTTTGTTGTCGATTGTATAATCGACAATGGCTCGCAAAAGAATCTCATCGTGAAGTCCATTGTCGATAAGCTAAAGCTTCCAACAACCAAACATCCTCACCCATACTCTCTAGGGTGGAAGGATAGCAACAACACCTCACGGATCACACACACTTGCACAATTGGATTTGCATTTGGGCCCAAGTTTAAGGATAAGGTGACTTGTGATGTCACCCAAATGGATTGTTGTGGATTGCTCCTAGGTAAACCATACCAATATGATAGATGGGCTACTTATGATGCATTTAACAACACATATACATTACAAAAGGATCAAAAGCATTATCTCATTGAAGCCACAAAGCAAACAAAGCAAACATCTAATTTTTTGCTCACTTGCAGACAAGCTCGAAAAGCCACTAATAATGCTCAAGCACTTGCACTAATCTTCATTCGAGAACAAGAGCACGTAAAAGAAAAGGGGCATAAAAACAACACTAAATCTCAAATACAACATTCACAGGTGAACAAAATATTACATAAGTATGAAAATGTATTTCAAGAGCCCACTTCCTTACCACCAGAAAGAGCAATTAATCATACAATTGAGATAATTCCAGCAGCACCTCTTCCAAATGTTCCAATGTACAGGCAATCCATTTTACAGTATGATGAGATAAAGAAACAATTGCAAGAATTATTGGATAAGGGCTTCATCAAACCAAGCACTTCTCCTTGTGCTTCACCAATTTTGCTTGTTCTCAAAAAAGATGGTACTTGGAGATTCTGTATTGATTTCAGGGCACTAAATAAAATAACAATAAAAAATAGGTATCCACTTCCTCGAATTGATGACTTGTTAGATCAACTCCAAGGGGCTAAATTCTTCAGCAAACTTGATCTTAAGAGTGGCTATCATCAAGTTAGAATACAAGCAGAGGATACGTGGAAAACAACTTTCAAGACAAATATGGGATTGTTTGAATGGTTGGTTATGCCATTTGGCCTCACCAATGCTCCAGCTACATTTATGAGGCTCATGAATGAAGTCTTTCGTGAGTGCCTTGATCAATATGTAATCATTTATCTTGATGATATCTTGATATTTTCCAAGAATTGGCCCAAACATTTACAACATCTTGAGAATGTCCTTGCCATCCTTCAAAAGAACCAGTTGTTTGCCAGCTTGAACAAATGCTCCTTTGCCCAAACATCCATTTCATACCTCGGCTTCATCATCAATGCCGAAGGTATCCAGGTTGATCCTATCAAAGTAGAAGTTCTTCTCAATTGGCCTTCTCCCACAAACATCACTGAACTCAAAAGTTTTCTTGGCCTTGCTAACTTCTACCATAAATTCATTCCAGGGTACTCAACCATTGTTGCTCCATTGCATTCTTTGACTAAGGCCAAATCTGTGTTTCATTGGACAAATGCCCATAACCAAGCTTTTGCCACTCTCAAAGATAAGCTTTGCTCAACCCCTATCTTGGCCATTCCTAATCTTCGACAACCTTTTGAAATCAAAACTGATGCCTCTCAATTTGCTCTCGGTGTTGTTCTCAAACAAAATGGCCATCCAATAGCTTATCATTCTGAGTCCTTTTCCACAACAAAATAGAATTACTCCACTTATGATAAGGAACTCTATGCCTTAGTCCAAGCTATAAAATATTGGCATCACTACCTTCTTGGTAAAGAAACTATTGTCCACATAGATCATTTGCCCTTGCAGTTTCTTCAATCCCAAACAAAAATCCAAGAAGCACGCCACATGAAATGGGCCTCCTATCTTCAATAGTTTCACTTAGTCATCAAATACAAGAAGGGTAGTCAAAATTATGTTGTCGATTGTCTCAGTCATCCTCCATCTGCTCAAGCCTTAACCATTGTCACTACCTCTCATTTAGCCTTCCAATATTGGTCTGCTGAGTATCCTAATGATCCCGACTTTGCCACAATTTATCACAAATTACAACATCCATCCTCCTCCAATTTAAGTCCCTTTCAAGATTTCCATCTCAAGGAGGGGTTGCTTTACCATCTAGATAAGCTTTGTGTTCCTACTAAGAGCAGACCATCCCTTCTAAGAGAGGCTCATTCCACCCTCTATGGTGGCCATTTCGGCAAACATAATACCCTTCACCATTTGCAAAGATTCTTCTATTGGCCACACATGCAACGAGATGTTCTCAAGTACTTAAAATAGTGTGTCCCATGTAGTCGGTCTAAATCATCCAACCGTAGGCTTGGTCTTAGTATACCTTTACCCATTGCGTCACATCCTTGGGAAAGTATATCTATGGATCTTGTCAGTGGTTTTCCCATGACTATCCATCAACATGATTGTGTCTTTGTTATAGTCGACCGTTTCAGTAAGATGGCTAAGTTCATTCCATGTCGAAAAACAAGTTCTGCTGTTGACTTAGCCCAACTATTCTTTGATGTCATCTGGCGCTCCTTTGGTCTTCCCACAAGTATTGTGTTCGATCGTGATTCCTATTTTTTTGATCATTTTTGGAGGTCTTTGTGGAAACTATTAGGTGTGTCCCTTAATTTTTCCATAGCATTCCATCCTCAGTCTGATGGTCAAATAGAAGTCATCAATCGTACACTTGTCCAGAGTCTTCGAGTCTACCACCATGCATCACTAACCAAGTGGGATCTCAGTCTAACTCATATTGAGCATGCATATAATAGAGTCATCCATATGTCCATAGGTCATAGTCCTTTTGAGGTCTATCTAGGGTTTCAACCTATCGCTCCATATGAGTTACCCTTGGCTCTTCCATCTCCAGTCACAGTCCACATGCAGAAAGAATAGGATAAAGCACAGTCATTCATCCAACACCTATAGTAGCTCCAGTCCAAGGTTGTACACATCCTGCAACAGACACAACAACAGCAAAAATAGGTAATGGATCATCATCGTGTTCCACATTCCTTTTAGACTGGTGATCGAGTCTAGTTGTACCTTGATCGTAAGATATTTCTAGAGAAGGCACATAGCAAGATCAAACCTCTCTGCTATGGGCCTTACACCATCATTCAACAATTGTCCGAGAATGCATTCAGATTGGACCTTCCAGCACACTTGGGTATTCATGATGTTGTCAATGTTGATCTACTCCGTCCATATCATGAGTCCACACTAGAGAGCCCACCGACCATCAGTCATCCTTTCGATGTTGTTCCAGATTTCTAGCTTCCATTGGAGGAGGACCATCTATTCGACACCAAGACTCACCACACTCGCCAGGGTTCATCCACTTCATATCTAGTTGCATGCCACGGAGAGCTTCCTCACCAAGCTAAGTGGATCACTTCAACACAACTGGCTCATGATTTTCCCTCTCTTTTGGATGCATTGGAGCCCAATGCTTCTAGGGTGGGGAGGAATGATAGGGATTAATATTTAATTCTTAATATTATCCCTATTCACACGGATCACATTGTACAACATTTAATGCTCACACGGATTGGTGCATTAAATGCCACTTTTGTAAAGGTAGACATGCCTATAAAAATATTTTTGGTGTGAATGCAATCTTTAGTTTTCATCGTGCAATTCTTGTGCTTTCTCTCGAGTGTTCATTCCATATCATGTCATCATTTTTGTGGTTAGGATTACATGATAAAAGGAAATTTCCTTTGGTGAAATGGAGCAAGATGTGTGATGATAAAACTAGGGGAGGTCTTAGTTTAAGAGTTCTTACGAATGCAAACTTAGCTCTTAGGGGAAAAGTAATTTGGAGATTGTACAAAGAGAGTCAAAGACAATGGGCATAAATTCTTCTAGGTAAGTATGTTGAGCCCAACAACCCAAGCTTAATATTTACTACATTCTCTCTACTAAATGGTTCTACACTACGAAACAATTTAAAAAATTAAATGATCTAGTGATTAAAGTGTTAATATGGGTGGTGGGAACTGGAGAAAAAAATCTATTTGGATATATACTTGGTGTGATAAAAAACCACTCAATCTAGATACAATTTTGAAACAATGGATGCGATTACTTCAAGATAAATATGATGATAGGTTGTCAAACATTTTGTACAAGGATCAGGAAGGAGGATACAAATGGAAAGAATATTTTTTTACAAGTATACAAGACATTGATGCTAGGAGGCAGTTGAGTAGAAATATAAAAACAATGATTATTCCGAAGGGAGGCAAGGATAAGTTAATTTGGGAGTTGAATAGCTCAAGAGAATACACAATAAGAAGTGGATATAATATAAAGCATCATCAAAATAGGAATATCAAAAGAATATGGAGAGATATTTGGGAGAGCCTGAGCATTCCTAAAGTCAAAATGATTGTTTGGCTAGTAGGTCACATAATAATTTTATCTTGGGATAACCTTATGAAAAAGGGTTTTCATGGCCCCTAAAAATGTGTTCTTTGTAAAATAGAGAAGAGTATAGACCATCTCTTAGGACATTGTCAATAGTCTAGAAACTATGGCAATGAATTCTTAATATGTTTGGTAAATGAATGTGATGAATGGAAGAATTGAATAATGGGTAGAGCAATGGCAAAGCACTTTTAAAAGTGACACTTTACACATAATTTGGGATATAAAAAAAGATACAATTCTTTGGAATATATGGCTAGAAAAGAATAGAAGAATATTTAAAGGAAAGGAAAGTAGTTTAGAGGTAATGAAAAGGAAGATTTTTCTATCCATAGAGGAGTTTAAACTAACCCTATCAACTCACCTAATCCCTAATCTAGAAGCAGAGAGCCTTGATAGATGGAGTAAAGTCATCAAATGAACTTATGATGTTGGGGATAGGAGAAACAAAAAGAAGGTAAAGAATATAAAGTGCAAACCACTAGATATGTAGTTGGTCAAATTGAATTTTGATGGAGCATCTAAAAGAAATCCAGGATCAGGAAGAGGAGGAGGAATTATTAGAAATAATAAGAGATTTTATGTCACTACACTTTCAGTAGTAAATTTAAGACAAATAATGAAGCTAAAGCTTGGGAAGCTTTGGAAGGGTTAAAAATATGCAAAAAAATGAAATGGAATAAAGTATGGATGGAAGGTATCTCACTCATAGTAATAAATGTAATTATGAGGAAAACAAAGGCTCCATGAAACATACAAGAGAATTGTGGAAATTCAAGTCCTTGCCATATAGTTTGAAGAAATTAGGTTTACATATACATTAAGGGAAGGAAACAAATGTGTAGATAGGCTAGCCAATAGAGGGGTTTTAATTGAGGATCGCGAAGTTAAATTCTCTTTTCCTTGGTTAGAGGAAGTAGCGAGTTTTATTTGAAGCTGATAAGAAAATGTTGACTGCTTGAATCAAATAATGATTAAGATTTATTTTAATGTTTTCCATTGGTAATATCTACTTTATTTTATAACATTGATGTGCCTTCATATAAACTATGTATTACAATTTTTGTGGTTGCACTTGTGCTTCAGGAAGGAAACTAGCAATATAGATATAGTAAAGCAGACCATGATAGTGCAATGTTTTTGAATTATTACTCTACTAAGATGCAATGCATATATCGTAGAGATAAATTTTAGGTATTATGAAGGTTGTTTTCAATAAGGATGCTAAATTCTAGAATATTTATATTCACATAGAAAATTGAAATGGTTTCAAGAAATGAAAATCAAGAATTCAATCATTTTATGTAAAATGATGCAGGTTTCTAGCTATAGAAACTCAATTGAGATGAGAATTGAATCTGTTTGTAAAATCCCATGCTCTAAATAAGAGAGTTGTGATTTGTCAAAAGTGGGTTACTCGAGTACAATCCCTTGTTATCCAACAAAAAAAAAAAAAACATTTAATCCATTCACCAACCTCAATCAAAATTAAATGTTTTGATAATATTATGTAGAAAACTCCAATAAACACTATCATATGCTTTATTCATATCTAATTTCATAAGCATACCTAGTTTTTCATTGAATGAAGAAAATGTATGGCCTCTGATACAATGATTACACCATAAAAAAAATGTTTACCACAAACAAAAACACATTATTCCTCTAACATATAACAATCTAGAATGCTTTTCAACTTGTTTGCCATAATTTTTGAAATGATCTTATAAATCATATTACAAAGGCTTATTATATGAAAATTATCTGTGAAGAAAAAAACAAAACACCAAATATATATAAAAAATAAATAAATAATCAATGATACAAAAGATTGCACAATAAAATAGATTTTATATTATTAATGTCGATGGAACTCAATACAATCAAATGTGCCCCAAATAGGGGTTTACACTATTTATTTTGATACAATTAATACAATATGCTAGGGTTTCGAAACCCTAGACAACAATGCTTGTGGTGTCTTCAAAGCTCATTTTTTCTCCCAACAAAGGTGAGTGGGCTTCAACTATTAATTGACAGGACCACTCTAGATTAAGTAGTTACCAAATGCTTGTATATCTCTAGATCTTCACACATAAAATAATAAAAGAGGGTTAATAGCAATTGTGAGGGCTCCACTATGTGAGACCCTCATAAATCAATAAAACCCTAGTTATCAAATAATAATCATGCGAGGAACATGTTTCCTTTTTTTTCTATTATCTGGGATGAGGATCCCAAGGGGAGAGGGGGAGGGTCCTGCTCCCTCTCCCTACTCTCCCTCCCCTGGTTCTTGCCCAGTCCCTGGCTCATCCTGGGTCATCCCACTATGGGAATGCTTTGTAGCAGATGATCTCCTTGGAGGGAGATCCTTCTCCAATTTTTGCTCCTTTCCCAATAGTTTCAAGGTTTCCCTACTTGAGTCCTTGGCCTGGTGCATCCCAGGGTTCTTCTAGGGTTTCCTGCATGTTTTCGCGATCCCTTCCCCACTCTCCATCAAGATTTCCCCTAGGGTTTTTTTTGCAGGTGTTTTTCTTGGATCTAGTTCCCAAGGCCTTCTCGATTGGCGGTGGTTTCAGGTTGGGTTTTCGACTGCTTCCTAGTGCATCCTGTGAGGTCCTCATGGATTAGGGGTTGGTCTTAGGGGGTCAGTTTCCTCTTTTGCCTGTGACTCTTCTTTGGGATGCCTTTGGTTGCTGTTGGTCTCGTCCCTTTGGGTAGGGCCCTTTTTGGTATCCTATTTAGAGGCTTCTTCTTATTGGATCTGTTGCATGGTAGACACACAGGGCATTTGTTGGCCTTGGGGGTGGGCCTCTTCCTATGCTTAGATTGTTCCCAGTCCCAGTCCCAGTTCCCTACAACTGTTCGTGAGCAAAGATGGGGGTTCCTGGTCCTTTATGCTAGGGTTCATAGGATTTTTGCTACATATATCAATCTTGGGGAGGGGACCCATGATCAATGCAAGTAGACCCTGGCTCCCCTAGGTTAGGATTCCAAGGATCCCATATTTGTACACGTTTTCGCTTTCGCTTTGGATTCACAAGTTTTTAATTTAGTTCCTATTTGGGGGCTTCTGCCTTATGGTCCTACTTCTCGGTGGACTCGCAAAGCATGTTCTTGGCCTTGGGGTTGGGCCTTCTCCTATTCTGGAGTTGTTCCCAGTCCCAGTTCTGGTTCCCTGTATTTGTTCGTAAGCGAGTATGGTGGGTTCCTAGGCCTTTCTGTTGGAGTGGTGGGGGCTTTCTTCTGTATTTTTTGGTCTGGGGCTGGAGATCAATGCGTTTGTAGTTGTGGTCCTTCCTTCCTCCTTTAGTTTTGGCTTTCGAGGATCCTTTATTTGCACCTATTGTTGTTGTCCCTAGATCATTTTGGATTCCTCATAATTATCCTTGTCATGCATAGGGATACCTTAGCTTGTAGATATCTCTGGTAGTGTTGTTCCACTTTATAGGCTCAAGCAGAGGCTTCCCATTATTTTTCTTTGAGGATCCTAATACCATTTCCCAAGTTGTCCCACTGCTATGCCCTGGATTGTATCTCATTGTTGCTTGCTACTTTGCTCACGCGACTGCTTGCTACTCTGCTACACCTTGGGGTGTATCCTAGGTCATCCTTGGACGAGCATCCTCTCCAAATTTCTAAAATTTCTTGCTTCTGGTTTTTGGGCAGGATATCTAGTTTTAGGCTATTCTTGGCCTTCCCGCCCTCCCTTCTCAGGTCTAGGCAGATGTGTTGTATCCTCCCTCGGGAGGATCCCAAACTGACAGTAATAGGAGGATGGTATTTTGGCGAAGTGGGTCTCACTAGTTGGTACTAGAATCTGGTCTTTCTGTTGGATCAAGGATTTTTTCTGGTTCCTTCCCTTTTGGTTTATGTTTATTTCCATGTACTAAGGCATTGCCTAAAATCTCGGTGCTACGACCCTTTTTGTTATAAGGTTTTGGGATCCTCTTAAAAAACCCAATTTGTATATAAACTTAACTTAGCAAAAATAATAATAATAATCATGTGAGAAAATATAGAAATGATGAAATCAATACAATAATGGAAGATTTACCTTACAAATTTCTTACTTTCTGATCTATCATTATTGTTGTTGTAGGAAAAATGGTACACAGATGCCCTAGCAACACCTGAGGGTTTTTTGGTCTGCAGAACTAGGGTTTGAAATGTCCATGGGCACTCGACGATAGTAGGAAATTTTCGTGGGTACTTGAGGATGGTGGAAAGCACCCAGAGGCACTTAGGAGTAGTAGAGGGATGCTTGAGGGTAGAAGCAAGGCGTTCAAGGGTTGAGGCAAGATCTGTAGAAGCAGATTTGCTTCATGTGAGGGCTACGATGGTGGATGTGGATTCAAAGGTAAGGGATGTGAAAGAGGACTTCTAAGAGCTTAGGTCATGAATTGCTAGATTGCTTAGGTTCCTGTTCAGGGGTTGAGCCATCAAAATGACTCCTATTTATAATATTCCCTAGGGCACATTAGGGTTTCAACAACACTATTTTGCATTGATTTTGTCTTTTTGATCCTAAACGACGATTTGCGCTTACCACATGCGCAAACACCCAGTAGTATTTAGGTACTCCCCAAATACCATGGTGCACTTCAATGCACCAAGAAATGCCCATGAGAATTTCAAGGTACCTGAAGCAACTATAAATAGCCTGCAAGGCAAAAATAGAGCTCATTGTTGCATTTGTAAATTTGTGAAGCTGCATTTGGGAGAATTGGATGGAGTGGAGTGGAGTCGAGAGAGATGGGCATGAAAGATATAGTGGCAGAAGGTACGATTGAAGTGGAAGTATAATTTTGCAAGGTAAGTCCCTCTTTGAAGCTCTTTTTAATTTTGTGCAATTTTTGTTTTGAATTATCAACATATATTAACACCAAATGTTTTGTGTTGTGCTACAACTTAATATTTTTGAGGCTCAACACCATTTCTCACCTCTTGTCCCTAGGATAAAAAAGGCATTGTGGGGTGAGCATTAGGATTGTTTGAAGGCTGTGGGGATAGCGGAGGTAGCCCGAATAGATGTGGTGAGGGTGGTGGACGAGGGGTATCTCTCTGCCTTGGCAGAGAGGTGGGACCAGATAGGGGGACCTTTTAGCTCCCCATAGGAGACATTACCCTCACACTTGAGGATGCATTTTGCATCCTCAAGCTACCTATGGAGGGAATTCATGTCGAGGTTGGACATGATCAGGGTATGAATATGAGGAAGATGTTTGGTAACATCTAGCAGAGTGTGGCGATGACGTGGGGGAATTTTCTACTTGTCCATGTATGTGGATAAGACACTAGATGCCCTACCAGCTTTGGTAATGTTTGTGTTGGCCAACATTGTGGTCCTGAATAGTATCGATTGTAGGTTCCCTTGGAACCTCATAGGGTTGGTGAACGATATGATCACTACATCACAGGTGTATGCATGGGCTCTTGCCTTATTGGTGTAGGTGTACCAGGAGCTTTATGAGGTGAGGAGGTGGGGGAGGAAGGGATTAGGATGCAGTTTATTACTGCAGTGCTGGGGATGGGAGCATTTTAGCATGGCTCAATCGAAGGGTCTACCAGTTGTAGGTTAGGATAGGGAGCAATCCTATGCTAGGAGATGGGTGGTGGTGGAGGAGGTACAATCGAGTTATCTTGTGCAGATGAGTCAATGGTACAGGGATTTATGGGTTGGATTGACATTTGTCTAAGTGATATGGAGGCCATGGTGGGGTGCCAGGTAGACAAGAGACAGAAAGCAGTTGCGATGGGTCAGGCAGACTAGGTGGGTGGTTGGGAGGTATTAGAGTGAGGATGAGTATATACAATTCTCACTAGTGCTCCATCAGTTCGGCTTGAGATAGGGGGTTCTTGATGAGTCAGTTCTCTATAGGAAGCATCGAGATGAGACAGGGTTACATGTGCTAAGGTATGGAGGAAGACTTATGAGGATAACGAGGAGATAGATCTCCCCGATGTGGATGATGCAAGGACCACTGTAGAGTATGATGTATGGTTTGCTACATAGCCACCATGGGTACCGAATCTAGTAGTAGGTGGTGGATATGGGGATGAGGCTGAGAAGACCGATGAGGCTCCTAAGTGGTGGAGACACCTTCGATCTGACAGTCGAAAGAGGATGGTTAAGGGTGCGAAGAGGTAGGCTCCAAGGAATGGAGGAGATGGCAAAGACATGGATGATATGGAGGAGACTCCAGATGGACCTCCAATTGGAGCGAAGAGGATTGGGTGAGGTTGGAGTAGCTGGTAGCAGAGTGGGATGTGATGATGATGGCTTGGGAGGAGAGGATCATGAGGCTCTAGGAAGAGCGGTTAGAGAAGGGGCATCATCATAATCTTGACATAATGTGCCTTCAATCTCGATAGAGGTATATCGAGTCATTGGAGGATAGGTTGATCGAGCATTATATTCTGCTTCCAGATCTACCTTCCTCATTTGTATTCGAGTCTGCTAAGCGTAGCGAGTCTAGGCATAGCTCCAGGTCTAGGCTCCTTCTAGGTCACATGGATCCTCTTGGAGGTCTTAGCTAGTGCTTATATGCACCTTTTGTATGCGAGCCTTGGTGCTCTATTGTATGTAGCCTTTGGGCACTCATTGTATATGCGATATATATCTATATATGGCTTTTACTTTGTGTTATATGTTTGTGTGAATGCTCTTGTGTATATGCTTTTTATGGAATACAAATTTATATGGATGATAAATGCATAGATATGGTAAATCTATATGGATGAATGCAAATATTCTAATGATCATTCATAGTTTATATTTTTGCTTGGTCATGTTTAGCATTGTTGATTAATCAGGGGCACCAGACTGGTGGTATATAAAATGGAAGACTCATGCAATGACATGGATGTTGACATAGAAGAAGACATGGATGTTGATATGGAAAACTGACTGTTTTGTAGAGACTCAAACATATTAGTGGTATCAAACAAACTCACTAAAACTGCCTAATTCCTCTAGGACCAAATGTGTGTACAATGAATTCATTTATTGAATCATGAGCATGGTAATGACTCGAGGTAATCAAGAACCAATGTGTGTGCAAGTGAGTTCATTAACTCATCTTGAGTAAATTAGGTGTGACCTAGTATGGATGAGACCAAGAAGCTAGCTTGTTATTATGTGTGATAAGAGATCTCTTTAAAGAGACGTGTCACCATGCATGAGCGTACTCCATTACCATTCAAGCGTCTATAGCTTCGGTGGAGACTAGCTCCATAGACCAAGAATTTTGATCTCTCAAGTTTTGGGGATGACTACCTAACTGTCTAACTAAAAATGTAGTACTATCCTTACAATCCAATGATCAGTGGTGTGTGATGTGTAAAAGATTTAGAGTTTCTTTTTAGGGATTTTTCCCTAATCTTTATTTTATTTTGAAATTTGTGATAGTGGTGAAAACCACTATTTTTGTGGACTATGTTGCATGATGGGACAAGCAACGAATACCCTGTTCACTTCAAGGTTCAACCCAAGTATGGTGTTATTCCTCATTGACACAAGATATTTTTAAGATGTGAAATTGTTTTTGGTTCAAGAATGTTTTGGACTCAATTCCTAGAACTTAATATTTTCTTAGTGAAGATGTTTAAAGGTTCTAAAAATAACTTGATATGTATTGGTAGTTTGCTTAAAACACTAGGAGTGGCTGAGTGACCGAAAACACCTAGGAATTATGGATATATGGAGGTAAATGACAATTTGATTTGGTGGAATGATGTTGTGAAGGTGCCCCTGATTAAGGCAAAATGACTTTATTGGACCAATTAATACCTTGAATTGAATAAATGATCCCTAATATGAAATGTGAATTGTGGATGAAATGTATGAAATGCAATTTGTGAAATGGAATGTATGAATGCAATTGTTGTTAAATGAAATGTGTGCAAATGAAGTGCAATGTTTTTGTATATTAGCCATGTATATATACATATATATAAATCTCATTAAACATAGAGTGATCTCAAGTGCATAACATTAAGTGGTTCTAGTTCTTCCTCTCCCTTTAGACTGGCAAGCCTATAAATACCTTTACCCACTTTTTGAGTGATAATGTATGGACCAATTGGGGATTTTTCCTGCATCCGTAGGATAAGCTGTCACGCTACAGGACTACCAACGAGCTATTACAGGTTCTGGTCGACCTGCCTCTTTAACTTAGGAATATATTTCTTTAATATTTTTTAGATAGACCAAGTATGGTAAGGATACCCTTGAGGTGAGCTTAAATTCTTTAAGTTCACGCTCTTCCAGATTTATGGTGATGGATTAACAATTATAAATTTTGATCGAGCTTAAATGATAACAGTTCTATTATACCTCATGTATGATCGGTGCTTTAATCCTTTGGACTATTGTAGCAAGATTTAATAATATTTCAATGAAAATATAAAGAAAGAGAGACCAACGAATCGATGAAATTACATTCATTCGAATATCATAATAAACATAACAGTTGACCAACGAAAGAAGCATTCATTATACATTAAAATAATGTAACCCATAACAAAGACACACAAAAAGCTAAACACATAAATATAACATGAAAGAAGTCCAAAATTGTATTAATATTTGAATGATATTACATAAAGAGTTGGCTTGGAATCACCATTTAACTCTTAGAAAGATTAATACAATAAATATCCTTGTTCGAATATTGTAACAAGGACCTTTCACTCTTCCGTTTGAATATTGCAATAGTTGAGTCTCTAGACCTCTAGCTCAATAATCTAGAAATATTCTTAGCTTCTTGGGCACTTTCCTATCAAAAAATTGCATACCAATGGGAGGAATAAAGAGATGAAAAAGGATAAATATAACAAAGGAGATACAACAACAAAGAACGGGCACTTGAGTATACCTCTTAGAAAAAATATGCTATGTCAAAGCTCGATCCTTATTCTGGATATAGACATCCTTCTTATAGTTGCAACAACTCTACAACTGCTTGAACCACTTACATCTAAACCGTCCCCCTAGTGCCATCTCCTACCTTATAATTGGTCGGGTGTTGTATAGTCTGTTTATCTAATCGTCTAAAAATATATTAGCAAAATTTGGTTGAAACTCAACCTGATATTTGTCACCTTCTATATGTCGCTCGTGGCTTTATTTATTTTTCCTAAAGAGAGCTCTCTAATATCTTCTCGTATTTTTTTTATCACTATAGCCTATTGCTTATTGACTGAGAAAATATTGGAACTTAGGTGTATCGTCCTGAAGTAAGGACTTCCTTCAACCGCACGATGCTTGCCTTGGGATGCAAGGAAGAAAGGGTTTGTTATAGGAACCTGATGCATCAGGTCCCCGTAATAATGGTGAAAGATAGGGAACTGGAAGTACAAAATTTAAGGAAACTGCCAACAACACAATACTTCCATAGCTATACTCCATCAGAGTGACGATACACTAACTATATTCCATCGAGGTGTGAGAGTCTTCTGCGGATGGTCTTCTATTTTGCACTTCTTATTTCTTCTACAGTTGGTGACATGAGTCCTCTAGATGCGTAGAATCTTCTTTTTGTAGCTCACTAATCGTACACTTCAACCCATATTTGAACTATATCTTGGATTTTTAGAATAAGCATTATTCTCATATAAAGGATGAGTTGAGGTAGATTATGCTACCAACTGACGACGGGTAGCCAGATCCTATTGATTTGGAAGATGATTCGATTCATTTTAATCTGACAATACCTGTATTAATTCGATATTATATTATTATTATGTGGTCTATAGATTGTCCTCTCTGCTTGGCACATGAGAATTCACATTCTTTTGTTGTAGTATAAATGATACAATATTTTTATCTAGGTCAAGACAATCCATTAATTGCCTTACTTATTTTATCTTGCCATCCCATTCTTTGTTGGTGAATCATCCTGTCATGTTTTATTTCCCTATTTGGCGGCTTTGTGCAATATGGATGCCAGCACCTATAAGGGAGTCTACATTCGTACAATATTTTAATTAGCCTTGAGTAATATTAATCATGGATGATTCTAATGTAACATTGATCTCCTTTAAGTCAACGATCCCTCATGCACAAGTGTCATGTAAGAGTGCAATGTGCAAGAAATGCACAAGTTTTATGTAAGTTAGAGTGCAAGAGTGTATTGAGAGAATGTGCACAAGTGTCATGTATGTAAGTGTAAAAATATGTAAAGTGAGGATGTGCACAAGTGTCTTGTATTAGGAGTGCATGTACAAGAGTGAAGAATCTAGTATATAAGTGGCAAGATAATAATCCAAAGGTCATGGGAGTTTTCATATGGAGAGCAATAGTCAAGTACATGAAAAATCATATTCTATGTCTATATTATGGAGACAAATCTCCATGAAAAGTAATATGATTATTTGATTATCTGATTGTAAAAAGGAAGATACAGAAAAGTGAATAAAGCTTGTATACAAATTTTGAGCAATCAATATTGTAAGTATTCTTCATGCATAGTACATGAATGATTTTGGTCATTTGTATTCATTTTATTTTTAATAGGTTATATGTGGCTTCTATTGGGGGCCACTCCCATCAAAATACAAAAATATTACATTTGCTACAACATACATTTTTATCATAGTTTTTTCATTTGTTTTTTCTCTTAAATATATTCTTCAACTTCCTCTAAGTGCTATGTTTTTGCAGTTAACTCCTTAACATCATTTTTACTAACACATAAAATCTCACTCGGACAATTACCTTCTAAAATTTGAATTTCACCAGGATGAAGATCAACACCATAATTTGCTAATTTATTTGCTACTTGATTTCCTTCTCTATAAATATGCTCACACTGCCAGGAGATTACCTCTAATAATAGATGATGAACATCAAAAATAATATTATTTTTTATCCAGTCTCCACATCCATTTTTGTTAATAGCATTGATGATAATTTGTGAGTCCCCCTCAATTGAAATATATTTCTATCATTTTTTTGTTGTAATTTTAATCCTTGTAAGAAGTGCCCTAGCCTTTGCATATTTGTTAGTTAAAGTTCCATATGATTTTAAATAAGTGAGGAGAATTTTGCCTTCACTGTTTCTAAAAACACCACTTAAATTCATATTTGATATTATAGGTGAATATTATTTTCATTATATATATATATAATTCTACTCTTTATTATTAGTTTGACCTTAAATATTGTTGCTTCATTATATTGGGACCTATGATATTATGTGGTAAAAAGCCAACAATTAGTTGATTTTAAAGATAATGTAAGAATTTAATTTCAATTTTGTTGGATTTTTAGATATATATATATAACTCCTCTTTATTATTAGTTCAACCTTAAATATTGTTGCTTCATTATATTGGGACCTATTGTGGCTGCTCCACAACACACCCCAAAATTGGGGACCCACATTTTTTGCACACTTTCCAAGAAGATTGCAGTGGCCCAGATGTTAAAAAGACAAAGAAAAGCCAAAAATGAAAAGTTGTCGCGATATCGCGACATGTTGCTCCGTCGCGGCAAGAAATGAAAAGTTGTCGCGATATCGTGACATGTTGCTCCGTCGCGGCAAGAAATGAAAAGTTGTCGCGATATCGCGACATGTTGCTCCGTCGCGGCAAGAAATGAAAAGTTGTCGCGATATCGCGACATGTTGCTCCGTCGCGGCAAGAAATGAAAATTTGTCGCGATATCGCGACATTTTGCTCCGTCCGGTAAGAAATGAAAAGTTGTCGCGATATCGTGACATTTTGCTCCGTCACGGCCAGAAATGAAAATTGTCGCGATATCGCGACATGTCGCGTTTTCGTGGCTCAGACAAGCAAAGTACAGTGGAACAAAAAAGTGTCACGATTTTGCGACATGTCGCATTTTCGCGGCCAGGAGCAACAGAATGCAGCATGATGAGAAAATGTTGCGATTTCGTGACGTGTTGTGAAATCGCGGTCAAAGCGGTCAAACAGAACAAGATGCCAGAAATGTCGCGATATCGCGACAAGTCTCATTTTCGCAATGCAAGACAAGTAATTAAGTTGAAGACTCAAAGTTGTCGCGATATCGCGACATGTTGTGTTTTCGTGATGTTTGATGGGTAAAACAGCCAAGTACAGAAATTGTGGCGATTTTGCAACATGTCATGTTTTCATGACTTGTCATGAAATCGCGGTTAAAGCAGGCAGGAAGAAGTATTGATCGAAAATGTCGCGATATCGTGACATGTCATGAAATCGCGGTTCATGGAGGAGAGAGAAATACAAAGTGAAAAACGTCGCGATATCGCGACATGTCATGAAATCACGGTCAAAGCAATCAAAACAGGGCAAGGAGAAAAAAACGTCACGATATCGCGACATGTCAGGTTTTTGAGGCAGGAAAGTGAGGAAGGAATAAAGGAAATGAATGGTCACGAAATCGTGACAGGTTGCGTTTTCGCGATCTATCGACGGCAACAGAGGTGAAGATAGAAAAATGTCGTGAAATCGCGACATGTCTCATTTTTGCGATTTCGATGACCTATAAGCTAAGCAAGGGAAATCTGTCGCGATATTGCGACATGTCGCGTTTTCGTGACCGAGAGCAACCAAAATGAACATAGAGGAAAAGCGTCGTGATTTCGCGACATGTTGCGTTTTCGTGGCTAAGTGCAGCGAGATGGTGCAGAATGAAAAAGCGTCGTGATTTTGCGACAGATTGCATCTGCACAGCCTGAAAGAGAAAAGCGTCGCAATTTCACGACAGAAAGCAGCGAGATGGTACGAAAGGAAAAAGTGTCATGATTTCGTGACATGTCACGTTTTCGTGACTAAGTACAACAAAACACACCGAAGGAGAAAAATGTCACGATTTTGCGACAGGTTGCAATTTGCGTAGCCCGTTGACAGAAAAATGTTGCGATATCATGACATGTCTCATTTTTGTGGTGCATGAAGGCAGACAAGGCTATTGACATAAAAATGTCGCGATATCGCGACATGTCTCATTTTCATGGTGCATGAAGGCGGACAAGGTTGTTGACAGAAAAACGTCGCGATATCACGACATGTCTTATTTTTGCGATACAAGTAGAGGAGCAAAGCTGCAGATATAAAAACATCGCGATTCATGGCGGGTCGTTACAGAATGTGTAGGGAAGTGTTGAATACGTGTCATAGAGGCAGAGAGACTATGATAATGTTTCAGGATCGTCAATTACAGTTCGCTGAGGAGACCAAACGTTTCAAACCCGAGCAAAAAGGCCAAAATAGCAAAGAGGCGGGAAGATGAAACGAAGCGACCTGGGAGATGAAGCGAAGCATCATAGGGCAAAACAGAGAACCGTAACAGAAAGTTTAAAAGCAGAAGTGAAGACAGGCACAAGGGTCGAAAACTGCTGCGGGCAGAGTTGCAGAGCTGAGGGTGATAAGCTATTCTGGGCCTGCTTTGGAGTGTTTTTCTTCCCCTTTTTTTGGTTTTGAGAAAACTAGAGATTCTGTTATTGTAAAATGATCAATCTTTAATACAGAAAATACAGAGAGTTAGCATCTCATTGACAAGAAAGGAGTCATTTTCTGCATGCAAGATTTAATTGTTTTATTTTCCCTTTTCAGATTTCTAGGCTTATAGGTGAAGTTTAATGCAAGTGCTCTTGGTTGCTTCATGCGAATGTCTAAATCTGAAAATCATAGTGAAAACCCCAGAAACCAGCACCTAGCTTATTTGGATTGTGCGAGTTTTTGCAGGTTCAATAGGTCAGGTTGTGTGCAGGAAACCTCATTATCTTCGGTTTTGTCAAATAGGATCGCAGTACCCTGAATGTACTTCAGTTCAATTTTATTTACATTTTATTTTCGTTTTCTTTTCTGCATTTTTATTTTATTTTCCAGAAAGTTAAACTTTATTTTACAGTCGTTGAAATAAAATACTTGAAAATCCATCGAAGCTGAAAATAGAATACTTCATCGTTAATATCAAATTCACATTGAGTTCATTCTGATTAAATGAACAATCATTAAAATCTTAAATAAAATAAACCAGCAGTGCCCCTTGTTTATAGTTACTTGCAACCACTGAGGTGTCCCAAGCATTTAAATTGAATATTATTATTTATGTAAAATGCTAACATAGCGGAGACCTTGGAGAAATTATTTACATAATTTCTTTGCAAGAGAGGATTTGGAGCTCGAATCCTATCGCAGAGTGTGTTTCTCAGTATGAGGGGACCAGGATGCCTCACAAAAACTTGTGTAAACTCATTGAAAAATAGTTACAAGCTTACTGCAATGGTATGGGCTTTGGCCTCTTTTTGGGAGGTCTAAGGTTCAAACCCCACTCAATATGAGGGGATCGAGACCCCTCATAAAAACCTGTGTAAACTCATTGAAAAATTATAATAATATGAATATGAATGGCCAAAATAATTCATGCAATAACATGAAGAAAACTTATAGTAGAATTACTCAAAATATGCATACAAGCTTCAATATTAATGCTTGAATATAATATTCAATTTTGCATACATTTCATGGAGCTTTGTCTCCATTATATAACCTTAGAAAGGTGCCTTTAAAGCACTTGATACACTCTTCACTTATATGGAATTTATGACCTTTCTTATTCAATATTTAAGACAAACCTCACATGTCCTTTGGTTGCTCATCTTGCCACTTGTATACGTGACTCTTGAATCTCCATCTACGTGTACACTTAACTCTATGACACTTGCACACTTCTACATGCACACACTCTAATACATGACACTTATGCACTTTCTCACATTATAGCAAAAATAAATGCATGGCACTTGTGCACATCAGATACTCAAAGAAAAAATAATAATAACACTCCTAAACTATAGACTCAAACCCTATTCTAATATTTACATTATTACAAAATGTAATATACATACAAGTAACACACACACATTGCATGAATACATGGAGAGTTTTACTAGAAGTAAGAATGGTCTGGACGTTTTTCGCAGGACTGCCCAAACTATCGAACTTGTTTTGGCCATATTTCACTCATCCGAACTTGGATTGAGCTAAAATTTTGAGGGTAGATGCCTGAAAAACCCTAGAACATCTCCACCAATTTTTAGATCATTTGGAGCAACACAAATCCTAGCGCATCCCTATGTGTGAACGAGATTTTTGGCAAGCGGTTGTGCGAGGGTTTCATCTGGGTTGAGTGCAAGCAGCTCCAGAGGTTGGTTTTCGGGGCCTTCGGGCCCTAGCGGCCAATATTTTTGTGGTTTCTACTCAATATTTTAGCAGGATATGTTGCAGGGGATCCAATATGGGTTAGAAATCTATCTTTCAATAGATCATGCTGTGAACTTGAGTGACAACGACTTCCAATTTGCTGCACAAAATAAAAGTGAAAACCATACCTTTCCATGATGTCTAGGGCAAGGATTAAAGAGATCACGAAACAAGTTTCAAGCAGCTGATCAAAAAATGGCTCAGATCTCAAGTGAATCTGGTGCTAAGGTGCACCCACAAAATAAATCTACTATGAAAACCCCTATCAAGGGTAAGAATTTTGAAGACTCAGCCCCAAAAATGAATTTTAGGGATGCCCTCCATGGTGGACAACCTCAGCCCAATGCTAATATTAATCTTAGGGCTTCCCATAAACCTCTAAGAATGCCTAAGATTGATCCCAAGAAAATGGAGTCAAGATGTCTTAAAGCAGTTGATGGAACTCCTATTGTTAAGCTTGATATGGGTAACATTCAGATTGGCATTGAAGATCTAGAAAAAAGAGGACTAATTTGTCGGTTCATGGGTTTTCATTCGAGCCTATCTGCTTTCAAAGTTTAGGCTGCAAAAAGCTAGAAAACTAAAGGTGAGTTACAAATCTCTATTTATCCAAATGGTTATTTTCTTGTTTTATTTGCTAATAATGAAGATAGAGAGAAAAATTTTCAAGGGGGTCCCTAGTTCTTTGGAAGGGTAGGGCTTTTCATGAAGCCTTGGCATACTAAATTTAAAGCCGAAGAAGAGATGCCTTCTATAGCTCCCATGTGGGTTAGACTCTTTGGCCTCCCTATTGAATTTTGGAATCCTACTATTTTTTCTTCAATTGGAAACTCTTTAGGAACTTTTATGATGACTGGTTGATTGTACTCAAAATTTTGAACATATTATTTATGCTCGGATTTGTGTTTTAATGGATTTTGACAAACCCCTACCTAAAAATATCACATTACAATTTGGGGAAGACACTTGGGAGCAAGTAGTGGACTATGAGAACATTCCTTTTCATTGTAGAATTTGCCATGAATATGGTCATTTGGCTAGTGCTTGCCCAAATAAAATTCTTGATCAAAAGAAAGAAGATATAAACTCAACAGGTTTCCAAATGCCTAAGAAGAAGAACACTCAGAAAAAACTAGTTATGAAGGATCAATCAAAGTCATCTGCTAATATGTTTGAAATCCTTTCCACAAATGATGTCCCAAGTGAGGAAGAGGAAATAATGGAAACAAAAATCTTAGAAACACAATTTAAATATGAAGGGAAGAACTCAGAGACAAACCAACAAATCAAAGGTTTTCAACAGAAAAAAGGGAGAAAATTTACACAAGAAAAACAATCTTTTAAATGTCAAAACTTCAAATAATACAGGTCCCAATATAGACTCTGTTGAACCCTCTAGTAAAATTTTGGTTGTGTACGAGCATTCTTCAAGGTTAGAAGCCATCTCAGATTCAATTGGAGTAAGTCAAGAAACAAGGAAAAAAAATTGAAGATGGATTCTAATCAAAAGGCAGGTCGCAAGACCAATCAATATCATATGGTAAAAGAAGGTGAAAAGCTTGTAGAGGAAGGTAAGATTAATGCCCTTCCCAAATTTTTTAGCCCTGGTATTAATGAAGATCATCACTTGGAATATTAGAGGACTCAAAGGGAGTCTTTCAAAACAAAATGAAATTAGAAGAATGATTCAGATAAATCATCCACATCTTGTTTTCCTTCAAGAAACGAAGATGTCAATAGAGGATATGGACTCAATTGCTAGTAAAATTTGGCCAACTAGAAAAGTGGTTTCCCTCGGTTCCTAGGGGACTTCTGGTGGCATTGCTTGTCTTTGGGACCCAAAAGAGGTAGTTATTCACCATATGGTTGGCAGTTGGGGTCTTTTGGCTATAGCTATTCAAAGTAGACATTCCAACCAAATTATGCTCTGCATTACTGTTTATGCTCCGACTACTTTGGAGGAAAAAAGAAGATAGTGGAAGGATATAACTTATATTATCTCTCATTTTCCTGAAGCTTGGATCTTGATCGAAGGAGATTTCAATACCATCCTCTCTCTAGATGAGAAAATGGGGGGAAATAGAAATTTGGATAGAAGCACTGACCTCATGAGTGAATATATTGCAAACCTCCATCTTGTGGACATCCAACTAAATAATGGCCTTATGACTTGGTCTAACAGAAGGCAAGGCTTAGCTTGTATAATGGAGAGATTGGATAGGTTTTTGCTCTCTAAAAATTTCTTAATCCATGGTCACATTCCTAAAGTGAAGACTCTTAACAATGCTGGTTCGGATCACTAGCCAGTCATGGTGGAAATGTGGAAAACCAATGTGAGTTTCTCTCCTTTTCATTTTCAATTAATGTGGCTCAGAGATAGTTCCTTTAGACCTCATGTGCAACAATGGTGGAAGGAAGGTAAGCCTAGGTATGGGACTAAGATGTTCTGTTTTGCCAAAATACTGCAATACATTAAATCCAAAATCAAGACTTGGAACTGGAAGGAGTTTGGGGATGTTCATAAAAAAACATGAAGTTATTGCTCAACTTGAAAATTTGAATAAGAAAATCCATTTAGATGGCCTCACAGAGAGTAGAAGTGCAGATGAAATTAAACTCACAACTCAGTTAGAGGAATGGGAAAAAAGAGAAGAACTCTTATGGAAGCAAAAATCTAGAATTCAATGGCTCAAAGAAGGAGATCGAAACACAAATTTCTTCCACAAATCTCTTCTAGCTCGAAGATCTCACAACTTTATTTCTTCCTTGAAATCAGATTCTGGAGATGTTGTCTACACTTGGGATGGCATGAACTCTATTGTTGTCGATTACTTTTCCAATATTTTTGTTGCTACTCCTCTTGACTCAGCTTCTCAACAAAATGTTCTTCAAGCAATCCCTTCTCTTATCACTTCTGAGGAGAACTCTATTTTGACTACTCCTGTTACTATCAATGAGCTTCAACAGGTAGTTTTTAAAATGCAAAAAGGGAAAACCCCAGGTCCTGATGGTTTTCCCATTGAGTTCTACCAAGAGTTCTGGGATATCCTTCATGCTGATTTATTAGAGGTGGTGGAAGAAGCCAGGAAAGCCAAAGAAATTTTGAAGGTTATCAATAAAACTTATATTACTCTTGTTCCAAAAGCTCAAGAGGTTGATCATATCTCAACTTTTAGACCTATTGCTTTATGTAATGTTCTTCTCAAAATCATTACTAAGATCATGGCAGAAAGGTTGAAGCCTCTTTTGCATAAGATTATTTCCCCTGAACAAGGGGGTTATGTGGAAGGGCATCAAATAGTAGATGAGATAGTTCTTGCTCAGGAAGCCATCCATTCCATGGATATGCAAAAATCTCCTTCCATGTTCATTCGGTTAGACTTATCCAAAGCTTATGACAGAGTGGATTGGCACTTCCTTATCAAAGTTTTGAGGCAATTTGGTTTCTCTCAGGATTGGATGGATTGGATTATGGGATGTATCTCTTCAGTTTCCTACTTAGTTCTTATCAATGGCAGGCCTTCTCAATTGTTCCCAGCTTCCAGAGGTATTAGGCAAGGTGACCCGCTATCCCCTTATTTATTCATCATTCTTGTTGAATGCTTGGGTAGGACTATAACCAAAAAGAGAGAAAACAAAACCCTTGAGGGAGTTACCATTGCTCATGGAGCTAGACCTATCTCTCATATTCAATTTTTTGATGACTCTACTCTTTTAGGTAAAGCTACAGTTAAGGAAGCTTCTAATATTAAGCAAATCATTAGCTGTTTTTCTAAGGCTACTGGGCAATTGATCAATGAAGACAAATCTAAAGTCATTTTCTTTCACTACTCTTCCAGACAGGAATCCATGGTCTTGGATAAATTAAGATATAAGAAGACCTCCCTTTCGATCACTTATTTAGGTATTCCCATCAATATTCAAAGGCAAAAAAAAAATATTGGAATTGGTTGTTGGACAAAGTCAAGAAGAAAATTGGAAAGTGGACCAACAGGTGGCTTTCTTCTAGGGGTAGAATCACCTTGGTAAAATCAGTCCTTCAAGCTATTCCTATTTATGTTTCTTCTATGTTGAATATCCCAAAGGTTGTTCTTCGAGAACTAGATCAAATCAGTCATCGATTCCTCTGGAGTGGTACTAAGGAGAAAAGAAAATGGGCCTTGGTGAAATGGGACACTTTATGTCTTCCTAAGAATGAAGGGGGTTAGGATTCTAGTCTTCTATTAATAACAACAAAGCTTTAGCTGCTAAATTATATTGGAGGATGTTGCATAACCCCAATGCTCTTTGGGCCAATAATCTTCGTGCTAAATATGTTGAGAACAAAAGTCCTGAAGACCTTGTTCGCTATCAATTGCCTACCAAAGGTTCTCCCATTTTAGAAGTTCTTAAGACTGGTGAGGATTTGATAAAGAAAAATTTATTTTGGATCATTCATAATGGTCAACAGGTAAATTTTTGGATAGATTCTTGGGATGGTCACAAGCCTTTGATAACTCGGTTTCCCGATTGGAGGCCTTGGATGGAGGAGCTTCACCGAGCTAACTGGATAAAGGTGGCTAATTACTATCGGTACCATACTGGTAATTCAAAGGTTGGTAGATATTGGATCCCTATTGAGGACTGGCCTATTCAAATCCTAGAAAGGCAAAGACAAGATATCCAAGGCATCCTTCATATGAGATCTCTCTCTTGGTCCCATGAAAAATATTGTTTTGGATGGAACAACACTACTAAGGGTGAGTATTCAGTTGCTCAAGGTTATTTGACCTTATGCCATAATAATCCCAACCAATCATCTGACATATTTTCTCAGTTGTGGGCTCAAAAGCTCTAGCCTAAGGTGAGGTTCTTTACTTGGCTTTTATTGCATCGTAGGGTGCTTACTGGTGAGCAACTTATGAAGCATGGTTTTCATGGCCCTTTTAGATGTGAAATGTGTGGAGAGAATGTAGAAACTCTCAGCCATATTTTTATTGAGTGTACTTTAGCCTCTGAGCTATGGAGGAGAATGGCCACTTTACTTGGCTTACAAGTGGTCCAATTTTTTTACTTTTGAACAACTTTGGAGGGATTGGCCTAAACAAGAGGGTGTTGATCATTTTATTAGGAAGTTAGTTTGGATGGGTTCTACCATTCTTCTTTGGAATATCTGGAATGAAAGGAACAATCAAATTTTTAATCAAGATAGGAAGGATATTCACTATATTTGGCAAAATACCATTGCCAACTTAGTTGAATCAGTCCAACAACTCCTTAATCACCCCCAAAACTCCCACCAAATATGGGATCAAGTGATGCAAATATTGAAGATTAAATATTCTAAGGGCAACCAACTTAAAGGGAATGTGAGTAATTGTAAGATGGATAGGACAAGAAATTGGCAACCTCCTCCTAAGGATTTTGGAAAATTCAATACTGATGGAGCCTCTAGAGGGAACCCTGGAAAAGCTAGTGTGGGAGGAATTGGTAGACTTTCAGATGGCTCCCTGGTTTTTACTTTTGCTGAGAATTTGGGTATTCTTTCCAATAACCTTGCTGAGGGGTATGGTATCCTGAGAGGCCTTCAAGAGGCTACTAAGGTTGGATGGGAAAAGGTGCTAGTTGAGTCTGACTCTCAACTCATGATTAATATTTTGAAGACTCCTTCTAAGAATCATAAGGTTGATTGGAGAATAAAAAGAATTATTGAGAAGATTCAATTAATCCAGATGGGATTTTTGAAAGTTGATTACAATCATGTGGTCAGAGATCAAAACAAGAGTGTTGATGCTTTAGCTAATTGGGCTTTGGACAAAGGTGATCTTACTTGCTATGGCCACCCTCCTAGATGGTGGGCTTCACAAATAAGGGAAGCTCTTCTTTCTATCATTTCTTTGGATGGCTCCAGTTCTAGAGGTACCTAGTTTCTTCTTGCTTTATTTTTGCTTCTCTTTGGTTCGGTCAGGGTATTTTAGTTCCCTAGCTCAAACTATTCTTTCTTTTGTTTCCTCTGTTGATTCTTGCCTTAAAAGTCTTTTGGTCTAGAAAGGTCATTGTTGTGTTCAATTTTTTTCTTTTTTTGTTTAGTTTTTTGAGGTGTGTGTTTTTTTGTTTTTTTGTGTTTTTTGTGTTGTTTTTTGTTGTTCTTGTATTTTTTGTTATTGTTCTTGTGTTTTTTTTGTTCTTGTTCTTGTGTTTATGTATGTTTGTGTTAATTCATGTTTTTGTGTGTGAGTGTTTTCTATGTTTTTTGTTTTTGTTTATTGTCTATTGTTGGTTGTTTTTTATTTTAATTTTTTAATTTTTTAGGTTTTGGTTGTTTTTTTTTTCATGTTTTTGTTGGTTATGTCTTTGTAGCATTCTATTGTTTTTGTCATGTTTGTGTTTTGTTATGTTGTTCTTGTGTTTTTTCTATGTGGTTCGTGTTGTGGTTTTTTTTTATCTTATTGTGTGTGTGTTTGGTTGTGCTTTATCTTTTCGACACACTCAAGGAGCATGTTTTTTATTTTTATTTTTATTTATTTATTTATTTATTTTAATCTTATTGTGTGTTTGTTTGCTCCTTGAGTATGTCAAAGGTGGTAGGCCAGGTGCGAGCCCTGGGCGATTTTGGCGGAATAGATACCCCTGCCTCCTTGGGTCTTACCCGAAAGTGGCATCCCTTCTGGGATGTTTTCCACAAAAAATATATATTTACATTATTACATTTGTATCAATGGGATAAATTAGCATGTACCAAATAATATAATATTCTCCAATGCCCCCTTATATTACATTATTTGGTTATTGAAGAGTTTCTCCAATTTTTTTCCTCATCTTGTTCCTTGTGTTCATCCACTGCCTTTGTCTATAGTCTCTGCTAGATAATCTTAGACTATGTCTCATCCATCTTTATGTTTCTTGTATTTTTGAAAAATCAAGCAATTCATCATTAATCCTTTCTTGAGGAAAAAAATAATTTAATATTTATATTGCTCTTGTTCTAGCACTGCTATGAATTATGATGTTCATATGTTCTTCTTCTTTCCTGTATTGATTTTTGGACCATTTAGATTTTTTTTTTATGACTTTGGGAAATGTTTAAAAAGTAATACTTTGAAGAATTTTGTCCCATCAATAACATTTTTTCGAAGTTTTCATATTTGTTTTTCTTATACTAACAAAATGTTTGGGAATGATTATTTTGTCCACAAAATTTCCATGGATAAAGATTCCAACATCTTGCTTCTTCATACTCAATTCTATTATAACAATTACATTTCATTTGATTATAATATCCATTATATTTTAATCCTTGTTTCCATATCAAAGCTTTGCAATCATAATCATTAGTATTCTTGAGAAAACAATACAACCATTGATGCAATATTAAAGACATTCTATCTTTATTTTCCTCATAAATGAGTTGCATATTTTTTGATGATGTATTGTTTTCAACTTGAATACTTATTATATCCATAAAAAAACTTTTGGAGTAGAATTACTTATTACTCCAAAGTTTAATTCAAGCAATATTTATAATTTCAAAAATCCTTTTCAAAAAATAAATTTGCAAATTCAATAATTTAAAGTTTTCAAATTTTTTGAAGTAGAAGACCTTTTGTCTCCCTAATAGTTTATCAAATTTGCAAATTCTCTAAATAAATCAAATTCTTCAAATTTTCAATTTTCAAATATCTTTTTGGAGTAGAAATACTTATCTCCAAAAAACTCTAATCAATCTTTTAATTTTCAAATCTAATTTTTAAATTTCTTTTTGGAGTAGAAATCCTTCTATCTCCAAAATCTAATTAATCTATCAATTTTCAAAAATCAAGTTTTTTAAATAAATTGCAAATATAAAAAATTTGTTTTTCAATATTTTCAAATTTCAAAAATATTGAGGTTGAAGTCCTTTTAACTCCCACCTTTAATTTTTATAATTCCAATGGAGTTGAATTCCTTTTAACTCCCACCTTTAATTAATTCTAAAGTCCCTAAGTTTCCAAACTTCAAATTTAAATACTCAACTTAGGACTTTAATCTTGCACCAAATATAATTTAATAAAAATCAAAGGTAATGTTGCTTACCTTTATTTTCTCTTGCCTAGTGAATTAGGTCATGATATTCTCACTGACCATGACATGTTAGAATTGAGGATGTTTTACTCCATGAATCGAAAAAAATCTCATTGTTTCATCCTAACATCTATTCCTCTCAAGTGCGAATGATTGGACATTGCATAAAGGTGTAACTTTAGGTTTTGTAGACATTTCAAACAAAGCGATTCATCTTCCTTTAGCTCACATCCTTTGCAAATGCTATTTGTCTACCTTCAACAATAAAGACCCAAAGATTTATCATAGAGAAAGGTGCTCTTTGGATAGACCGACTCAACTCATCACTAGATTAGGCAACTCTCTTTGCAATGTAATTTCAGTCCACCTTTGCTTTGATTTTTTGCTCATGGACTTTGATTTATATGCTCTACTTATAGATGTTTCATCCTCCTATGCACTATATATTGTTAGAATATTTGTCCTCCAATTATTTATATGCTTATGGACATTTTGTTTCCTTCAATACTATGATTTCTTATGGATTTTTTCATCCTTTAATACTTCGAATGTTGATGGAATTTTCATCCTCCAATAGTGTCTTAGATCAATTTAATCTTTTGGTTCTCCTTTTCCAGAGAATCCTTTCAAATGTGAGTGACTTAGATTATCCCTTAATCAATATTCAAACATCCAAGTATGTGACAGTATATGTTGTTCTCCAATAATACCTTTGAACATAATCCTAGTCTTCTATGGTCTTAGAACCAAATGGATATACTCCAACATATAATGAAAAATCTCTCAGACATATTCAAATTTTGGAAGCATAACAATGGATTACTTTCATATATCAATCTATAAATTCAAGATTTACAGAAATATGAGTCTATGTTTCCTTCACATGACTCTTAATTTAAATTCAAACCAAAGGCTTCCTTAGATGTTAGCAATAGAGACTACTCGAAGTAGCTTTGATACCATTGTTGGCTTTTTAGCCAGATTACCTTAGGTCCTAATATTTTAGATATTGAGTAGTCTCAAATATAAGAACAATCGACATAATAAATTTAAAAATATTAACAATAATAATATTAATGAAAATGACAATATTATTATAAATACTTCTTATACACATTCATCGTGGAGGTTGAACCCAGGTCTCATCACCGATAATGCAAATGGCATCCTTATCAGTAGACCACACACATATGGATTTTTTTCAATGAGTTTACACAGGTTTTTATGAGTTTTTTTTGCAATTGATTACATGGGATTGAAATGTCCCACCCATATTACATCATCACCACTCAATGATATTACAAAAAAGCTTGAATATTATCCATGTGTCGCTTAGCAAGGTTTGAACCTTGGCCTCCTCCTTAAATATTGATGATTCTAACTGGTCGAGATAATGCTACTTGAATAAAGTTATTTGGGTAGTGTGATAAATCCCTACGACCAATGTATAGGGCTAATCAATCTCCTACTAACCATGATCCCTCATAAAACCAAGGTAATATGGGATCTAATTGCGATTGATTTGACCACTATAGCAAAAACAAGGATGGTCGTGACTCGAATGTGCATGATGGTAGACCCAAAATCTGATCTCCCTTCTTCGTTTGAATTAGAAACCCCTCTAGCCTCCTAGACTCATACTGTTGTATATGAATATAGACCTAGTGTCTGTTTAGGATGTAAAATGTGAGACCATTATTGAGAGCACTATTCTTGATGAGGGTCAGGGTCAAAACCTAATGCAGGATGTGAAGAACCTTAACAAATGGATCCAAAAATCCTCTAAGAAACCTCTCATGGGAACTCGAGGAATCAAATAGGTGGACCAAAATCCACTAATATTGGGATTTCCCATTTCCATTTAATCTCTAAATGGTGGTGAAGTTCCACCAACTGGGAGACACGATCCCTATGAATAGTCCTGGGCAAAAGTTGGCAGATGACATAGTCCAAGAAGTATCAGGTGGGATGTTTGATGAGGACTTGATGCCATCGACCTAGACAAATATAATTCTTTGGCTATTCATTCTGAGGTAAGCCCTTTGGACCTTATTACTGAAGTCTTGGTGTCCAATGATCTCCTCCATAATTCTTTTGGTTGTTTGGGGGAGGATGAACCTATTGTTCAAATGGTTGCTCATCCCTTTGAGTTGTTGGAGGGTTCTCCAAAAATCAATCTGGTTAAGGGATCTTCGGGTCCCAAAAATCATAGCCAAAGGAAATGCTCGATTGATGTCAAAGTTGAGAAGAAGGTTGGGAGACCTTCCAACAAATCCCTCAAGAAGAAAGAATTAGAATCAGATATTGTTGATGGGCCACCCTGAAAGCAGAGAAAGGAAAAGATGTGGGAGTTAAAAAATTTAAAATAGAATCACTTTTATAGAAAGCCTTAGTGGTTTCACGAGGTAAGAAATATATCCCCAAAACTCATAAATGAAACTCTTATCATGGAATATCAGGGGATTTAATAGTCCTACTAAACAACGTTTGGTTAACTCTATCATAATGGAGTCTTGTTTGGATTTATTTTCCTCCAAGAGATAAATATTAAAGAGGGTAATATAGATTTAGTAAGAAATATGATTTGGAAGGAGGCAAGTTTTTCAACTAGGCCAACACAGGGCACTTTTGAATGTCTGTTTTGTTTTTGGAATCTTAAGAAGCTTGATGGTTATGTCATCTCTTATAATGACAAAGTTATAAACATTTTATTTTTTTGCAAGACCTTTGGATGGATATGGGTAATGTCGAATATCTAAACTCCTAATTTGATAACTGATAAAAGTCTTTTGCGGTCATCTGGAAATGATATGAAAGAGATCTTTAGGTCTGAATCCTAGGTCTTGACTGGGGACTTTAATTCCCCCTTGTTTTTGATTGATAAGAAAGGGGGAAATCCATATTGGTCTAAGGGAATGGAAGAGTTCCAGGATTTTGTTTTCAAAAATGAACTTCTAGATATGGACTTGAAGGGTTCTAAATACACCTAGAGTAATAGAAGAATAGGCTCTCAACTCATTCATATCAGGTTGGATAAAATTTTACTTTCTAGGGAGTGTATTTCTTTCTTTAGGGATGCTACTCTTTGTTCCCTCCCTAGAATAGGCTTAGATCATAGCCCTTTGTGGTTTGAGTCACAATAGGATATGGATTTCTTCCCTAGGCCTTTCAGGTTTGAGGCTATGTGGTGTGATCATCCAGACCTTGAACATAGAGTGAAGGAGTGGTGGAATGTTTTAGTTTTGGGTCCTAAAGCTTTGCAAGTGGTGTTTAAACTAAAAGTCATCAAGTCCAAGCTCAAGGAGTGGAACAAAGTCATTTTTGGTAATGTTACTATAAGGAAAGAGTCACTAAAATCTGAACTCAAGCTAGTCAAAGTGAAGGTGGAAGAAGGGACCTTTTCTAAAGATACCCGAATCAAAGAAAAATGGATATTGGTGGATCTTCATAATACGTTAGCATAGGAGGAACTAATGTGGAAACAAAAATCAAGACTGCATTGGCTTAATGAGGGTGATAGAAATACAAAATTCTTTCATGCATCCACTTTGAGGCATAGAGTTGCTAATAGAATCAGGGAAATCACAAAGGAGGATGGGTCCAAAGTGTCTAAGGTCTAGGAAATTAGAGCGAAAGCAGTCTCCTTTTTCAAAGCTCTCCTTGGGGTCAAAGATGATGGGGATAAAGAGGCAGAGGGTAACCTTCTTAGGAATATTCCATCTTTGGTGACTCTAGACATGAATTCTTCACTAACTGCTCCTTTTAATGATGAAGAGATTAGAACTATAGTTTTTCTATGGAGGGGTTGAAGGCCCCTGGACTTGATAGATTTTTCCCTTTGTTTTTTATAAGTATTGGCACATTTTGGGCAATGAGGTAGCAGAGGCCTTAAGAGAGATTCAGAAGATGAAATTTATTTCCTATGGGGTAAATTCCACTTTTTTACTTTGATTCTAAAGTCATTTGGGGTGAAAGACTTCAAATATTTTAGACCCATTAGTTTATGCAATACTCTCTACAAAATCTTGATGAAAGTGTTGGCTAATAGGTTAAAATTGCTTTTGCCTATTCTAATTGATGAAGCCTAGTTTAGTTTTGTTCCTGGGAGACAAATTTTGGATGGTGTCATTGTTGTTCATGAATTGGTGCATTCTGTGGATAAAAGTGGGAGAATGAGGGTATTCTTAAAGCTGGATATGAACAAAGCATATGATAGGGTATCCTAGGATTTTCTATTGAAAGTGTTATCCAACTTTGGATTTTGCCTAGATTGATAAATATTTTAGTCATCATCAATGGCTCCCCAATGGGTTATTTTAGTAGTTGTAGAGGTATACGGTAGGGGGATCCTATCTCTCCATATCTCTTCATCCTTTTGGTGGAGGCATTGGGAAGATCCATTAAGGCATCATTTGAGGTGGAGGGTATTAAACCTACTCTTTCTCTAAATCCAATTTTGCATCACCAGTTTGTGGATGACACTCTCCTTTCCTTTGTTGCCTTGGTCCTTTAGGCTAGAGTGGTGAAGAATATTTTGATATCGTTTGAGAAAGCAACAGGTCAAAAAATTAATTTTTTGAAAAGCAAGATTTTCTTCTTCAATACCCCGATGACTAGATAGAGAAGAATCACCAATATCTTGGGGTGTGAGATTGCAAGCCTCCCTTTTGTGTATCTTGGGCTACCTCTATTTAAAGGTAGATTCAAAGAGAGATTTTGGGATCCTGTGATTGATAGATTTAGTAAGAAACTTGTTGGGTGGAAGGGTGCTCTATTGAGCTCTACAAGTAAGGCTATTCTTGTCAAATCCTCCTTATAGAGTATTCTAGTGTACTTTATGTCCATTTTCCATATTCCAAAGAAAATCCTATGCAAGGTCGAGTGCATCCAAAAATATTTTTTGTGGTCAAGGGTTGATGATAGAAAATGAATCCACCTGGTGTCCTAGGAACATGCCTATAGTAGTAAGGTTCAAGGTGGGTTGGGCATCAGGAGAAGGAAATTAGTTAGTAAGGAGAATGTTGATTGGATCTAAATTATGTTAGCTAAATGTTTGCAAGATTATCATGATTTTTTGGGGAATATATTCCACCCCCGGGTTTTGCTTTTTGAAAAGGATTTCAAGAGTTGAGGTCTACTATTGCTAATGGGAGAAGATGGTGTTTGGGCAGTAGTCAAACCGTTTATTTTTGGGATGACTCTTGGTTGTTGGATCAGCCTATTTCACTCTATGATAATCTATCTTGTGTGAAACCTATTACTAGAGCTTGCCTCAGGGTCAAAGTGGATGAGTATTTAGAAACAATCAATGGTTTGAAGAGGTGGAAGTCCTTGGATATGTCTACCCTGAATCAGATGGAGAGAGAGGCCTGGTGCTTTATTTTAGGTAAGTTAAAATTTTAGGTTATTAAGAATGGGGAAGAAGAGGATTTTAGGTTTTGGAAGGGAGAGAAATATGGTTCATTCTCTGTTAAATCAGCCTATCTTAGCTTGGATTCTAATCCTAGGCACTAGTTTCCTTTAGTTAAAATTTGGATAAAAGGCATCACTCCTAAAGTTAACATGTTCTTCTGGCTGGCTATTCAAAACAAAATTTTGACTATGGATAACTTGCAAAAAAGAGGAATGTATTTGCTAAATAGGTGTTATCTCTATAACTCATAGGAGGAGTCAGTTACCCATATTTTCTTTCAATGTCCCTTTTCACATGGGGTGTTGACTTCTATGTTGAATTCTCTAGGAGTTTGTTGGATCTCTTCAAAAAAATTCTTAGACTATTGGGAATAATGACTTACTCCTTTCTCAACTTTGAGGTTAAAATTAAAATGACAATTGTATTTCCCATTTCATTGTTGGAACATTTAGAAGGACTAAAACAGAAGGGCCTTTAACAATTCTAGTAGAGATATCACCATTGTATACCTATGAACAATGTCAACTATAATTGAAAATGTATCTTGCATCAAGGTGGACTTAAATGGAGGTGGGGAGGATGAGATAAGATTGGATTTGGCTCTGGATCTCAAACCAAGACCGAGGGTTGGTAATACTCAGCCCAGATCGAGATATTTTGTTAAATGGGAACCACCTCCTCCAGGATGGGTTAAGTTAAATTTTTATGGAGCCTCAAAGGGGAACCTAGGGTTGGTAGGTGTAGGGGGTGATCAGGGATGATAAAGGGGCTCTACTTCTAGATTTTGTAAAAAATCTAGATGTCCAAACCTGTCATTTCATTGAGGCTAGAGCTCTTTATCAAGGCCTATTTTTGTTGAGCTCTTTGGATATTAGAAGAGTTATTGTTGAGGGATATTCCCTTAATATTATTAACACCATGAAAGGGTCCCAAACCCCTAGTTGGAATGTTTCAAACATAATTTGGGAAGCTAAGATATTGATGCACTCTTGGGTTGATGTTTATCTCCAACATATCTATAGAGAAGGCAATGGTGTTGTTGATTTTCTTGCTAACCTAGGGATATATTAATTTGGTCTCATTGTATGGAGGAGGGACTTCCCTCTTGGTCTTCTTTGCCTGACTAATGAACTTGTTTTGTAGTTTGTGTCAGGTTGGTCTGTCTTCTTGGGACATGAGTGTGGGTGTCCTATTATATTCGATCTCATTTTGGTGTTTTTACGAATGGGATCCTAGCCATAACTATCATTGATCTTTATTGATTTATCTGCCATCATGAGTCCTTGAGTGGATCTATAGTATTTCCAATTTTATTCATATATTGGTCATTTTGTGGATCCAAAAGTTTTTTAGATTTTGTAGATGTTGGAGTTTATTTATCCTAAGTCGGGGAGGGTTGGAGTTTCCTTCTTAGTTATTAACTTTGGGGGAGGTCTTTATGGATCTTCTCTCAGAACCTCTTCCCTTGGAAATTGGTGGATTCAGTGGTGTTTCAGTGTAGTATTTGTGTTGTTGGTTACTATTTCAAATTTTAAGGATGTGGTTTTTGGCAGTAAAAGTTCTTTTGGCCTTGGGATGTATGCCTAGTACCTGGTGGAGCTCTCTTGGTGAGATTGAATTGGTATACCCTACGGTTGAGGGAGAATCGTGCCTGTGGACTTCTTTTTATTATCTTGGATCAGATTCACATTCCTGGTCTTGGTGGGTTTTGTATTTTGTTAATTCCAAATTATCATTAGATGGCATCCCTTTTCAATTTGAGGTCGATTGAATACAAAAAACTCAATTTTCATCAATTGTGGTAGTGTTATTCTAGGGTTGGAGGCCTACATGGCCTGGAAAACCTATTCCTCTTATGTTATCTATAGTTTTTGCTATCAATTGGAGTGTGGTTAGTGGTTCCTTCAAGGAAAGTTGGCTTAAAAAATTGGTTGTTGGATTGTTGGTTAGTTTTGTTGGGCTATGAGATCTACTGGTTTTATGGTGAACCTTTGGATTCGTCCTGGGCTACCCAATGCTCCATATTTTGTAAATAAAATTTTTGGGGTTTCTTTCAAGAAACCCCTTTATTAATACCATATCGAAAAAATGACAATAGCATAAAGAAAACTCACAATATAATTGCTCAAAATATGCATACAAGATTTACTATTAATGCTTGATTATAATCTTCGCATACATTTCATGGAAATTTATCTCAATTATATAAATTTAGAAAGGTGACTCTTCAATACTTGACTATTGCACTCCTCACATATCCGGGAGTTGCAATATTTCATATTTCATACATAAGATAAACCTCACATATCCTTTGGCTTCTCGTCTTGCCACTTGTATACATGACTCTTGACTCTCCATCTACTTGCACACTTAAATTTATGACACTTGCACACTCCTACATGCATACTTGACACTCACACACTTCTACATACACACACTAATACATGACACTAGTGCACTTTCTCACATTATAAAATTGCACACATAATTACATGACACTTGTGCACATCCTGCACATAGACACATACATAAAGGGAAATATAAATCACACTTCTAAACTATAGACTCAAACCTTATTCTAATATTTACATTATTATATTTGTATCATGGGGGTACATTAGCATATACTAAATAGTATAATATTCTCCAACAAATTTTTTTTTGTAAATTTTTTTTTTGATAGTTATAAGTGTTTGTATTTATAGCGGGTTTTAACAAGGATCCCAAAACCTGATTACATAAGCAATGGGCCTAGGGCATCAATCCCTTGAAACTGAACACCAAAATAGAAATCCTGCCCAGCGGTAACAGTAAGCATGAAACAATCCCTCTTAGCGGGAAACAAACAAATAAGAAAGAAAGTAGTTTTGGAGATCCCGCCCAATGGGGAGTAGCCAAAAACCACCATCGAGAAGATCCCACCCAGCACGAAGCACAGAAAAACCGTTACAATAAAATCTCGCCTCGCGGGAAGCAGTCAAAACCACCACAAATAGTCCCGCCTAGTGGGAAGCAACAGGGAAATCCCACCATCCGAGAAACCAGCAGAAAAGAAAGGATCCCGCCTTGCGAGAAAACCGACGGATTTGGCGGATCCCGCCTTGTGGAGAAACCATCCCGCCCACCGGTAAAACATTCAGTTCAGCGAGAGCCATCCTGTAGGAAGCCGACAGCCAGCACAAAGAGGATCCAGCCCATCAAGAAGTGACCAGAGAGTTGCACCACAAGGAACCCGCCTCGGGAAAACAAAAGAGGATCCCAGCAGCAGGGACCAAGAATCTCGTCCAAGCACAGAGCCCGCCGAGGGATCAAAGAATCCCGTCCAAGCACAGAGCCCATCGAGGATTCACAAGAAAAAGGGGGAAGCTGTCCAAACCCTAAATCGTCACCTCCATCGCATCGAAAAATGCAGGGGACCAGATCCACGCGAATAACCTGCAAAAAAACCCCAGGGGGAAGCCTGAGGGAAAAAGGGAAGGGATCCCCAACCAAACAGGGATCCCTGGGAAGCACCAGTCCGAAAAAACAACCAAGGAAACCCTAGCCGGCCGGGAGGGGCGCATATAGTGGAGAAGGATCTCCCCCTAGGAGATCATCTGCAAACAACCACTCACCGGGAGGGATGACCTGGGTTGAGCCAGGGACTGGGTAGGAACCAGGAGCCATGGGAGGGGGAGAAGGGGAGGGACCAGAGCCCTCCCCTCTCTACTTTCTTCCCTCTCATCTCCTAACTTATTTCTTCATTTTGTAAAAATTTAACACCTATCTAATTTAAATCATATTTAGTTATTATAATTACAAAATATATTTTATTTTTTAATCAATTATTTTATTTTATTTAAACATAACTTTATATTTAGTCTTTGTTGATTTTCATTTTACCTCATGAGATGGCATTAGTTCAATTGATTAGGTTTTTCAACTTTGAAGGAGGAGACCTAGATTCAAACCTTGCCAAAGTCTAAATGCATAATTTCCAAATTGTTACCATGCTACTATATCTGGCATCATTTCAATTCCATATAAACCATTAAAAGATATTATTATTTTATATCCACAATTATCATAGTAGTTATTTTATAAATTAAATAACTTTTTAAAGCTCAAATGTTTTTTTGAATAGGTTGAAAAGTTGAGGGCAAATTGGGGACCACCCTCCTCATGAATGGAACTTAGGTCTCCTTTAGGAAATCCCAATACATTTTTCTATTGTGGTGTCTTGTGGGGACTTTTAAAGCTCAAATGTTGATGATTTAAAAAATATTAGTAAATAGTCCCGATAAAGACACTGCAATTGCAAAAGGTATTCAACTCTCCTAACGGAGACCCAAGTTCGATTCATGAGAAGGGTGGCCCCCGATGTACCCCTAGCTTTTCAACCTATTAAATAAATAAATAAATAAATAAATATATATAATTTAATAAATTAAAAAAATTTCAAGGCTCAAACATATATTATAATCCATTAAATAGCATTAAATTTTAGTTATAATTTTTTTAAAATTAATACAAAGTATAATGAGTGGCACAACTGGGGCCACACTCCCCGAGGCACAAGGGCCTCCCTCCCCATGATTCAAACTTGGGTAGCCTGGATAATAGTCCATTAACTTACCGCTAAGGTGTCCTAATAGGGATTGTTGTTATAATTTTTAATATTATTTTATAAATAATTTGTAAGGCTCAAACATATATTGTATTCCATTAAATAGCATTTACTCAACGCCCAAGTTTGAATATAGCTCAACTAATATTAAATATCTTATTTAAGGAACCAAAGTCTACAAACATAGGAGACAAGAACACCTATGCTTTTTATAGTGACCCTTGTTTAAATGGAAGCTAATGAGGACATCATTTTTCAAGCATAGGTTTATGTTTCTAGGCTTAATAAAGTTTAGTTTAGGCTTAATCTTTTTGGATTAGAACTTAGTCTTATTTTTGACATAATAAGCATTTTATGCAAATTTGTAAAACATGAGAATTATTGGCTCATGTTGGATTTAGACTCAAGGAATTAGTTGTCCCAATATATTCTAGAGGGATATTGGAAGTTAGGAAGATAAGGGGCAATCCCTCAAATGAGCCTTTGGATAAAGCTTATCTTCCCAATTTGGGAATTGGTTGCTCATTCCAAGGGAAATTGGTTGTAAAATGGACCTATTTAAGCCCCTTACCTCAATGAAATTATGATTTGGTGAAAGAATCGAAGGATACCTTTTAATCTTCCAATTATGATGAGGACCTTACTTATAAATGGCTTCGTTTGAAGCAAGGATATGACACAAGTATCCAAGAGTACATTTTCCAATTTAATAAATTGAGGAAATTTAACTCGTATATGAGACTCAACTGAAGCACTGATCATAAAATTAATAGTGGATTCTAAGAATCACTTTTAGGAAGTTGAAATATACACCCATCACCACCTTGAATGTAGTGTTCAATCAAGCACAACTTATGGAGGAGAAACTTGCCACTCAATCAAGTGGATCTGAATCTTCAGGCACATCTAAAGCACCCAATCAATGGTAACATCAACAACAAATAAAGAAGAATTCTTATTCCTTTTCTCCTTCTCCTTGTTCTCCTTCTTCCTCTACTCCTTTCAACAACAATAAATTTTGTAATTATTGTAAAAGAAGAGGACATGTGGAATCTGAGTGCTTTAGAAAGAGGAAGAATATTGTTGTAGAATCTCAACCTGAGGAACCACAAGATGGTCCTATTGAGATTATAGGAGAAGCTAAAAAGTATAATGAGCTCAAGGATAAGCTCAACAATACTACCTTGATGACACATAACTTGTATGAAGGTGGTCGTGATAGTTTGTTTATCACAAAAGCCCACCTAACTCAAAAAAAAATTATGGATTGTATCGTCGACAATGGCTCCCAAAAGAACTTGATTTCAAGAGTTGTAGTCGATAGGTTGTAGCTTCTTGTACAACCCCATCCTCATCCATACTCACTTGGATGGAAGGATGAGGGTTCCTCCTCCATCATCATAAAAACTTGCACTATATCCTTTGCATTTGGCCTACACTATGTGGATAGAGTCACCTACGATGTGACTCCAATAGATTGTTGTGGTCTAATTCTTGGAAATCCCTACCAATATGATAAGAAGGATTAATATGATGCTTTTAAAAATATATACACACTGAATCATGAGAATAAGATATTTTTCATTCATTTCAACAAGAATACCACGCTCTTGCTCTGCTCTACTTAGCCACAAAATATTGCATTGATCTTCAATAGGCCATAGGACACACCAGCACTAATTGCACCAACTTATCCATATAAGGATACCATTCTTATTTCATTAGTACCTCCTATTTCTGCTCCTTTTTTTACTTATTTGGTTATTCAACAACCCTCTTGACAACCTTCTTCAATTTGATAGGTTATTGATTTGAAGCAGACTTCATAGATTCAGTAGCAAGTCATTGGTCCTTAACGACTTCCTCAAGATTTTAATCTAGTTAGCAATCAAGTTATGATCAAACTCTTTCTTTCATATAAGGAACCTCTTGGTCTTATTGACATCATCAATACTTCTTCCCATCTGGCTCCTGATTTGTAGCTTCCACTCCATCTGGCTCAAGTTCTTCCAAATAAGCCCACTTTTGTTGTAAAAGCATTGGATTCCAATGCTTTCATTATGGGGAGTTATGATGAGGACATAATTTTTCAAGCACAGGTTTATGTTGCTAGGCTTACGAAATTTTAGCTTAGGCTTAGTATTTTGGATTAGGACTTAGTCTTATTTTTGGAATAATAATCATTTTATGTAAATTTATAAAATGTGTGCATTATTGGATCATGTTGGATTTAGTCTCTAAGAATTAGTTGTCCCAATATCTTCTATAGGGATATTAAAATTTAGGAAGATAAGGGGCAATTCCCCAAATGAGAATTTGGATAAAACTTATCTTCCCAATTTGGGAATTGGTTGCTCATTCCAAGTGAAATTGGTTGTAAAATGGTCCTATTTAAACCCCTCACCTCAATGCAATTCTAAGCTTTGTTAGATTCCATATTAGCAACTAAGCTATTTATCTTTTTTTAGATTTGGTTAGTGTGAGAAACCCTACGATCAATTATCAAGGTTGGGCATCCCATCCCACCATGACCTCTCATAAGGGGAGAGCTCAACTTATCTATAGGGAATTTAAAACATAGCCACACACATCGTGGTTTGAACATTGGACCTCTCAAATAAGACCTAAAGCTTAAACCACTGTAGCTAAGCTATTTACTACTAAGAATGCACGTAGGATGCATAGGTTATGCTAAAACGTATAGGGTATCTCCCATAAATGGTCAAGGATAAAACATATTAAAATGTATAGCAACAAATTCTATCCTAAAAGATGATGATTGAGCAAATCCCTAGATTGGTATAAAAACTAATTAGAATATTTAAACTGATGTAGAACTCAAATGTGAAGTTGTTTATTCATTAGAAATAATAGAAAATATAAGCATACAAGGAATCTCACGTATGTTAAATGGTTGTAACAATTTTCTAAACATGGCCAACCACTTAACTAACAGATAACAATCTGCTAATCTAGGATGACAACTAACTGCTAGAAGATAAAGGATAACTCTAACAACTAACTAAATTAACTAAGTTTCCAAACAACTTAACAACCTATTTCCAACATGGGCATACTATGCTTCACGTGAATACAAAGTGCAAGAAATAGAAAATTAATAATAAATAATAACTTAGGATTAAATGGATGAGCCTAAGTATCCTCAACACTCCTCCCAACCATAGAAGCATTGGATCCCAATGCTCCCAAAAAATGTGGAAATTCAAGGGCCATCTCATGGTGAGGAATCCAACGAGCCATGTGTGGAAAGTGACCATGATGAGTGACAAGGAAAGAAATGGAAGAACCCTATCGAGTGTGATGAGTCTTCATCTCAAAAACTCTATCTGAAATGAGTGGAAGCTTATGATCAGGTTCCACTACTGCTATAGGGTTGATGATAGGATTAGGTACCAAAAGGGGATCCTAAAATGGTGTCTATGGAAAGCAACATTTATCCAAAGGAATCCAAACTTTGTCTCCAACCTGTGATGAGTAAGGATTGTGATGCTTGTGCACCACACTCTGCTGCTCCTGTGGAGTATTTTGCAAGTCCTGTGTTATCTTGCCCTAAAGGCTCTATCAATGTTAAATGAAGGAAGTGTCCTAAGTTTACTCCTCCATGGGTGCAATGGTGGAAGGGGGCAAAGCCAAAGGTAACTTCTGTGGAGCAAGTGGTTGTGTGTCCATAGGTGTACCTGAAATGATATCAATAGAATGAATGAAATCTTTCTCATGAGTGAGAGTGATGGGTTCCTTAACCATGAGCTCTTATGATTGTTCATTTTATGGGAGTGAATCTTCTTCTTTATCATGTGCCTTTGATGGTGCTTGTTATTCATTTCATGTGGGAATTATGCAAGTAGAAGCCAAAATGAGTGCTTGACTTAATGGCTTACGAAATTACCTACAACTTAACATCAAATTTGATGTGGGTGTAGTGCTTTGTATCAAGTAGGTTTTATCATGCAACTCCAATGTGTATGTGTTCTTTTTAGCATGATATACATCATTCCTATCAAATTGATAGGATTTACCTAGAAATAATCCACAATAATCCATCTCTATGACATCACATCTTACTTTATCTATAAAATTATCACCAAAAGCAAAAGTCAAAGTGCAAGTGTGTGTGATGTTAGATGTGGAGTCTACATATTTCCACCCAAGTACATATGGTTGGTGATGTGGCTTTATGGGAAGCTTCAAACTCTCCATAATGGACTTCACAATGAGGTTCTTTTACGATTTTTTATCTATGATACAATCCACATAAAAATCATGTGTAAGGTGGGATCTAGTGACAAAAAAATGGTCATGAACCCCTTGAGCAAACACATTTGACATGAGGGTAACTTTATTTAGTTTACCCTTTAAAGCAGGATGCTCTTCTTCTGTCCCTGTAGCCACAATGGGACCATCATGTGGTTCCTCACTTGTAGGCTGTACAATTAGGGACTTCTTCTTAAAATTTCAAAAGTAAAGCATTTGACTTTTACATGACCATGCTTTTAAAAAAAATCACAATACATTGAAGAAGAAGGAGAATCTTTAAAATGAGAAGAAGAAGAATGTGCTTGAGGAGAAGTGGGAGGAGAAGAAGAATGAGGGGAAGAATGAGAAGTGTTCTTCACCTTGTTTTGATGTTGATTTGCTACTTTGGAACTATTGTTCTATCGAGATATTTGAGAAGCACCAACTTTATCCTCTGCTAGAATGACATGCTTGAAGGACACATCCAAAGTGAGGAAATCAATAAACTTGATTTCCCCAAAAATTTGATCTTACAATCTACATGTGAATTTGTTAATCAAATCTTGTTCTAAATATTTCACATCAAGCAGCACCCTTAACCTATTAAATTGGAAAATGTAGTCAGAAATTGACATACTATAGGCTTACCTCAATTTATACCACTTGGTTGTGAGGTCATTTTGGTAATTGGTGGAAAAAATATGTTTTTCAAAATTTGGATCAATTCTTTCCAAGTCATGGCAAAATTATGACTTTGTCTTTATAAAATTAAAACTTTTGCTAAGCCTGTGAGTTTGACTGTAAAAAATGCAACTTTTTCATCTTTAGGAATTTCAGCATAATTGAACCAAGTTTGCATATCTAAAATCCATGTAGATAAGACATCAGGATACCTAGATCCGTCATACAATTTGACCTCACATTTGTTAGAATTTCCCAAGAGTAGAACTACAAAGCATTACAATATTTGAAGGAACAAAATAGAACTGATTGATTTATTCCATGGATCAACTTTGTATAAATAGCAAAGTTGATCATTGAGAGCCATTGGATTACAACAACTCATCAAATATGATCTAGACTATACTGAGAGTTCACCTGACTCATGGAGGAGTGGAAACTCAAGTATGTCTATCCTAGTAGAACTTAAGAGAATAATTACTTATTCTAACACCCTCCCTTAAGTGATACTAGGGGTGTATGATACAAATGAGTCCCAACAACAGGGCCTGATGAGGTACTCATTTACAATATATAGATGGTGAAAAAACCTCTTGGGAAAAACCATCTATTAAAAAAATAAAGATAGAGGCATGTCTTCGGATGGTGAAGATTGTCCTCATGAAAAAATAATGAGTCCCGACAACTTGGCCTGATGAGGTACTCATTTACAATATATAGATGGTGAAAAAACCTCTTGGGAAAAACCATCTATCAAAAAATAAAGATAGAGGCATGTCTTCGGATGGCGAAGATTGTCCTCATGAAAAAAATAATGAGTCCCAACAACTTGGCCTGATGAGGTACTCATGAAAAATTTATACTTTAGGAGAGATGATAAAAAAAACCACATGGGAAAAAACCATCCTCCAAAGAATACAACAATAAGAAGAAAGGAGAGGTGAAAGACCTCTGTTGTTTTAATGCAGCTGTTTTACTCCAAGTTTCTCTCACAACTGAATGTAACGCGGAGAAGGAAATGACTTGGTGAAGATGTCTACAATTTGATTTTCAGTGGGAATATAGTCCAAGTATATTTCCCCTCTCTGAATATGCTGTCGAATGAAGTGCATGTGAATCTCAATGTGCTTGGTGCATTGATGCTCAACTGGATTGCGTGCAATATGAATTGTGCTCTGATTGTCACACCAAAGAGTAATAGGTTTGTCATGTGAAAAACTAAATTCTCTTAGTATCTGATGAAGCCAAAGAGCTTCCTAACTTGCCAAAAATGCTGCCCTGTATTCTACCTCTATAGATGATAAGGCCACTGCCTGTTGTTTTTTGCATAACCAAGCAATTGGTGAAGAACCAAGACAAAAGACAACCAAAAGTTGAACATTTATCTTCTACTGAACCTGCCCAATCAGAATCCGTGTAACCAATGATATCCATGGATTTTCCCTCATATAAGAGCCCAAAGTGAGGAGTTCCTTGCAAGTAGCGGAGGATTCTTTTTGTTGCTTGCCAATGACTGAAATGAGGTTGATGTGAGAATCTGGATATCAAGCCAACAACATATGAGATATCTGGGTGAGTATGAGTAAGGTATAACAGACTCCCTACAAGTTGACGGTATAGAGTTGCATCACATAGAGGGGATGTGCAGGAAGTACTTAGAGTGACTCCAGACTGAAAAGGTGTAGGAGAAGGTTTGCAATATGTCATATTAAACCTTTGAAGAAGGTCTAGAGTGTATTTTTGTTGACACAATGAAATTCCTACATCTGTTTGATTTATTTGAATCCCAAGGAAGTAATGAGCTAAACCCAGATCAGCCATTTCAATTTTTTCAGAAAGGGAGTCCTTGATAGTCTGAATGTGAGCGATGTCACTACCAATGAGTAGTAGGTCATCAACATAGAGAACAAGTATGGTGATTTTTTCTTCATCTCTCCAAATGTAGACTGTGGCATCAGACTCACAATGAGAAAAACCTGAGGAAAGAAGGAAGGAGTCCATTTTTTCATACCAAGCTCTAGGAGCTTGTTTGAGGCCATAGAGAGACTTCCTTAGCCTACAAAAAAGGGAGGAGTCTTGAGTGAAACCAACAGGTTGTTCCATGAATATCTCTTCCTTTAAGTCCCCATGTAAGAAAGCACTTTTTACATCCATTTGAAAGACATGCCACTTTTGGGAAGCAACTAGAGCAAGAACCAGTCTAACAGAATCCATTTTGGCAACTGGTGCAAAAGTTTTAGAATAATCAATCCCTTCAATTTGAGAGAAACCTTTGGCTACCAGGAGGGCTTTGTGTTTGTCAATTTCTCCATTAGGTCCATATTTCATTATGTAAATCCATTTACAACGAACTAATTTCCTTCCTTTAGGTAGGGGAACTAAATCCCAAGTTTTATTTTTGATTAAGGAAGAGAATTCATTCTCCATGGCATCATCCCATTCTTTAATACCAGTTGCTTCTTTGAAGGATTGAGGATCTATGGAAATGGATTGATAGACAAGACCAAGTGCCTACGGAGTTGCCTAATCTGGATGATGGAAGATTTTGGATGTAAGGAGTAGTTTCTTTAACAATGGTGCGGGCCCATTTTGGCATAGTGGAAGGAGTAGTAGGAGTGGCAGGATTTTGAGTTGGAGTTATAGGTTCCTCATCTTGATTATTAATCTCTAAATTAATCTCTAAAGTTGGTTCTTCATTATATTGAGGCTCTAACATTGGAGAAGGCTCAAGAGAATCAATGGTGGAAGAGGATGGTTGAGGATATTTATGAGGGAATGTTTCATCAAATTGGACATTCCTATGAAAAAATACCTCATGAGTTGTGGGATCAAGGAGCCTGTATGCTTTCATTTCCTCACAATAACCAACAAATATGAGCTTTTTGCTTTTCTTATCTAGAGCCTTCCTTTTCTTCTTTGGGATATGCACCCAAGAAGTACACCCAAAAATATTGAAGAAAGAGACATCAGGTTTTGAGCCAGTCCATGCTTCCTCGAGAGTCAAATGGCCAAGAGCTTTATGAGGTGTGTGGTTTTGAATATAGTTTGCACAGTTAATTGCTTCTGCCCAAAAAACTTTTGGAAGATCTCTTGAGTGGAGCATACAGTTTGCCATTTCCTTTAGAGTTCTATTTTTCCTCTCTACAATGCCATTTTGCTATGGATTATGGGAGACAAAATGTTGATGAATTATGCCATGACTTGATAGGAAAATTGAGAACTCATTACTGAAGTATTCCCCCCATTATCTGTATGAATTTGCTTTATTTTGCAAGAGGCCTGATTTTCAACTAAGGCTTTGAAGATTTTGAAGTGGGATAGAACATCACTTTTGTATTTTAGGAAGTAGACCCAAGTTCTTCTGGAAAAATCATCAATGAAGGTTAGAGCATATTTTTCTCCTTTGAAAGAAGGCTCTGGGAAGACCATCAAGTCACTATGGATTAACTCTAGAGGGGATGAGGCTTTTAGAGAACCACTTGGGTGGAAAGGATCTTGATGTTGCTTTCCAAGAGCACATCCAGGACATACTCCATCAATAGAAGAGACTTGAGGTAATCCTGTTACCATTTCATGGGTGTTCAATTCCTTTAGGTAGTTATAACTGAGATGACCAAACCTTTCATGCCAAATTTTGCTTTCAAGATCTCCATGTGCAACAAAATAGGAGGCCCCTTCTAGATTTTTGAATCCTTTGAAGTGAAATAGGTGAGTGTTGTGATCAATATCTCCTTTGGCTATGAGAGAGTTGGGGTCTTGAAAGTCTCTTATCTCAACTCCTATTGGTGAGAAGAGAACTATTTTCCCCTTTCCAAAAGTACAAATATGATAGACGGAGAGGATATTTGTTGCAATATTTGGAACATAGAGAACATTATTGATAGAACCACCATCAATGGATATGTCACCTTTTCCTTTGACTGGGATAAAGGATGAGTCACCAACTTCTATGCTACATGTTGAACTTGAGGAGATTGAAGTGAATGACTCATCTGAGGCAGTCATGTGATGAGTTGCTCTAGAATCAAGAACCCAATATTTTGATGAAGTGTTTGTGGTATTTCCTTGAACATTTAGGGCTTTTCCTATCTACTTCTTAGTGTCTATCTTTTGATCCTTCATTGCTGCCTCTAGTTGTTGTAATATTTTCCAGCATTTGTTTACAGAATGACCATTCTTTTTGCAGTGAGTACAAGTTATGGGATTCCTTTATTTCTTTTTGAATTTTTCTTTAGTGGATGCTACTAAGGCTTTTGAGGAAGAGGAAGAGATCTCATACTTTGCAAGTTTGGTTTCTTCTCTAGTTAGCCTATCACAAAATTCCTCTAAGGAGGGCATTTTAAAACTTGCACCAAGAGCATATTTTGTAGATAAAAAAGTGGTTGCAAAAATTTGAAATACACCATTTAATTTAGAAAGAATTAGATAGATGCATTCTTCTTCTATTTTTTTCTTGCCACTACCTTTGTATTGAGTGAGGACTTCTTTAAATTTGGTGAGAAAGTCAACAATATTGTTGAAGTCTTTAGGAGATAATGTTGTTAATTCTGCCTCTAGCTGCATTGACCTTATTTGATCTACTTTTCCAAATAGGTTCTTTAGTTTTTTCCAACTTTCATATGGATTTTTACAATCCGTAATGTGAAACCATAAGCTTTCATTTATATTGGTGCTTATAATACCCATTGTTTCATACATCTTCCCTTTATGAACAAAAATTTCATATTCTTTTTCAAATTCAGGTTGCTTCTCTTCTAGCAGGTGTGTGAGCCCTTTTTGAGAAATGAGATTTAATATTTTAGGTTTCCATGTATGATAGTTGTGAGGGGTGAGTGGATCAATTGTATTCATTGTATTCATTTTGCCAAAGAAAATTGAAGTGAACCAATAATTCCCCCCTTTAACTTCAATTATATTATTTAGAGAATGCAATGGATCTTATAAAGAAGGAAACAAAAGCCTTTATGAAATACCAAGCTCCTCAAATTACCCGCCCTAACGAGAGGGAAACTATAAGTAAATGAGGAGTTTTGATAAAGCTAAATAGGCCAATTGTATATTGCCAGGCCTATATATCTTTTCTTCTCAATTACTCGCCCTTACGTGAGGGAAACTATAAGTAAAGAGGAGAATTGATACTTGGAACATAGGATTTTAATCATCCAGATCTTAATATCGGATTCGTAATAACCCGCCCTTACGTGAGGGAAACTGTAAGTTATTAGAAGTCCAATACTAGGAAGATAGGTGATTAATAAATTTTTAATGATCTTGTTAAGGTTATTAAAAATTTTATTAAGTAACAATATTGAAGGATTAAATTTTTTTTTATTAAAAATTTAACTTAAAAGAAATATCCTATTAATTAAAAAAGGAATATTTTCTTAATAAAAGGATCCTTTGAAGTTGCTCCTCAATCTTTAACTTAACTAGTAATTATATCAAAACAAAAGGAATTAGATTTTAATATTAATTCTATTAAAGAACATAGTAATAGGAATAAGATCAAAATAAAAATTATAGAGGCAATGACCAAAACAACAACAAACCCCCCTATGAATATTTTAGAATAGGTGCTAAATATTGCACCTAAAACCCCCCCCAAAAAAATATTTTTTATTGAGATTACAATTTTATCCTTTTGATTTCTTATAGTGGCCAAGGAAAGGCACTAAAAGAAAAGGATATAAGAATTTTTAGAGGGTTACAAATTTATACAATGAGCAGAAGTATTATTCTTGCTCGAGAAAAAATTTGAAACCCTAATATTTGAAACTTAAAGTAAATATAACATTATTTACCAAGGATTTTAGAAAAGAGACGTCACGAGAGAAGAGGCAGCGAGGTAAGATTTTAAAGCCTTCAAAGGCTACGAACTTCATTGTACCAAGGAATGATTAGCTCAAAACCAGAAAAAAATATTAAAATTTATACCTGATTTAATGAGAGACTTCAGAAGAGACGTCAAGGGGCAGCGAGGAAGATTTGAAAGCCTTCAAAGGCTTCAAACTCGTAGGGGTTTGGCACACACGGAAGACATTAGGGAGGTGCACCACAATCCTAGATGCTACCGAAGATGATAGGGAGGCGCACCAGAATACCAGTTGCTACCGAAGACTTCAGGTTTTGGGCACACGAAAGACGTCAGGGATGGCGCTATGTAGAGAGGCTCCCAGAAAGATGTCAGTGAATGCACCACCAGCTTTGAAAGCACAATGAAGGCTGTGGAAGACCTTAGTGAAGGCACCACACCATATACTATCAATCTTAATGCTCTATATTGAAGAACCAATATGCAAACACAAGTAAAAAAATATATTTCAAGTATTCATAGAGGAGAATAATATTTTAAGCATTGACTTGATGAATATATATAAAAACAATCGAAACTCTTCTCTAAAGCGTCGAGGGATGAAAAAGAGGAGAAGCTTCGAGATAACTTGAGATGGAAAATCTAATCTTTCGATCGTTGAGATTTAACTAGGAAATACCCATTGAGAAGACGAAAGTCTCATACGTTGCGTGCCATATAAAATCATTGGCAAAGATGCCATGTCTTATAAACAATTAATGGAATTTGGTATTTTTTTTAAATAACCAAATGTCCACTTAATTTGGATGCGAGAAACATTGCATTTATTTTTTAAATATTTCACGAAGTTAAAATATTTTCCAACATAAAAAAACCAACGATTTAATTGATCACCAAATACGATATGCCTTTCAAACTTTGTCTCCACTACAGAACGAAACACAACGATGGCTAAAAAGGAGCCAAAGCAAGCATGCATTCACGGATTAACGTTGCCAGCGATGGCTATAAGGAGCCAAGTAAGCAAGCGTTCATTAGGAGAGAGTAGAACAAATAGGCATACGAGGAGAACAATAAAATATGGAAGGCAATTATAAATTTCAAAATCTATATATTTTGCAGTGTAAGAGTAGCAATTTTAATATTTTTTGAAAAAAATTGAGGAGAATATTTGCATAATATGGTAAAATAAATCTAGACAAACTATTTAGATATTACCATAAACAAATTTCTCTAAAAAAATTGTAGATATAAAATGAGCAATCTACAATAGATATAAAAACCTCTTTCCCTTTTTAAAAAACAAAAGATAAGAGATAATGAACCAGTTCGTGAAACTACCTTCAAGAGAGAATGCCTAGCAGAATCTATCCTGCTCTGGTACCATGTTAGAATTTCCCAAGAGTAGAACTACAAAGCATTACAATATTTGAAGGAACAAAATAGAACTGATTGATTTATTCCATGGATCAACTTTGTATAAATAGCAAAGTTGATCATTGAGAGTCGTTGGATTACAACAACTCATCAAATCTGATCTAGACTATACTGAGAGTTCACTTGACTCATGGAGGAGTGGAAACTCAAGTATGTCTATCCTAGTAGAACTTAAGAGAATAATTACTTATTCTAACAGCTTCTTTGCTTTGTTGGCATGATTTTGATAAAATTTTCTATCACTAGCAGTCAATTGCACAACAATATCTTTTACCTTATTCACCAAAATATCTACTGCAATAATAAGGTTTTTTATGTTTGACTTGAGGTCATTAGTCATGTTTTTTCATGTATATGCTAGACTATGAGGATTACAAAATGGTTTTGTAAGACTATATAGGCTTTAGGAACAATTTGATGGTTTCCTAATGCAGAATTTGCCTATATTTTACAATAATTTTGCCTTCCAATTTTACAAAAATAGGGCTATTTTAAGTGCTTTTTACAAAATGAACTCAATTTTGCAATTATAACAAATTAGCACAAATTTTTTAAAAATAATCCCTTTAAAAAAAATGTTGAAAATAAATGGAGACAAAAATTGACCAGTTTTGCACAAATAATGTTGAAATTATTTTTGCACAAATTGATAAAATTTGGTTTTCACCTTTTGTCTTCTTGTTTTTGGGTGCAAAAATTTGAAATTGTTGGTTTTTGGTGGTAAAATTTGAATTTGAATTTTTTAAAATTTGAAATTTTGGTGGGAATTATCATCTACATGCCAAAAAAAATGTTTTTAGGTCCAACTCGGGCCGTCAAATACCCACACAAGTCCATCGATCAAGTTTTTACCCGTAGGTCAATGGTCCATGCAACAACTTGGGCAAAAATCAACTCCATCACATACCAAGTGTCGACACTGTGTAGCAAGGTGTAGTCTAGCCTCGTGGCCATGCACGGTGGCTGAGCATGACCACCGTAAGGTGGTCACCTCAATAGGGTCATAGGAGGCCTCTTAAATCACTTGAGCGCCCTTCACATCCTCAATGTGGGATAAATCCCATGGGGATTTTTGAGGTATCCCATTTGTCACCTAGCCTAATCTGACCTAAAATTTGTCCTCTCTAGAAAATAACTGTCGTTAATTAAACCCGTTTGTCGAAGATGCTCCCGATGTCGAAACCTTGTAAAGTTCATCAAAAATGTTTGATTTCCACTGAAAATCTTGATTTCTTCTCCAAAAATAATTATCTTCGTCGAGAAGAATTTAGATCAATGCCAGAAGGAGGTAATGCATCGGAATATAGTTTTTAGAAAATAAAAACCTGGATTTATTACCAAAAACGTCATGTTTTCGTCAGATTCGTTGATTTCTAACACTAGGAAACTATAACTTGATGGGAACTCAGAAAATGCATCGAGATCGTAAACTGTGGTCAGAACCAACTATCGAATATTTGCTTCATCGTCAAAGAACTACGCTCGATGGTCAATTTGTAATTGGAATGATTATTTTCCATCAAAAAATGAATTCTAAGGCCGAAAACTTAATTTTTATTGCATCGTCTAAAATAGATTTTAAACCTTCATTGTTGTCGGTTATTCAAGCCAAAAAAGCACTTTCTACCAGTAATTTGGACACTCGTTCCACTTGTCATCAAATACTCCTTTGGTCAGAAAACATACCAAAAAATAGACAAGTCGTCGAGAACGCAAGATTATTATCGAATGCTCTAACGGTGCCACATGGTGTGTTTTTGACAAGACAGGAATAGGGTTTGAATCTCGAACCCTATTGGCTATTTTTAACCTTAGGATGTCGAAATAATTTTTCATCTAATTTTTTTGCCACGTCTACGATTTTTGTTGACCTCGAAGCCTCATGATCTGTCTTGACTATGAATTGTGCTTCCTCTGTTAATTGATTTGGCCTCTGATGTAATCTTTCTGTGCCTTCATCTATCTCCTGTAGTGACTGCTTGATCCACCCGTGTTCGAACGGATGACTTGACACACGGTCTAGGTGAGGGCACATGACTTTGTTGTACTACTATCGGGGCAGTCGATCGGTGTGTTGTGGATCGTCATACATCTAAACCAACTATACAAAATTTGGCTAGGAGAACCCGCAGAGGAGGGTTGATAGAGGAGGAGGGACCATCAGAGGATGGTGGTAACCGGTTGTATTTGCCAAAACCATCACCGATGAGAGTTTAGTTGGTGATAGGTGGTTTTTCAGGTGCCGTTGGTCAAGGCACTCCTAAAATAGGCAAAGGCCTATTTAATTGTTCCTTTGATTTTAGGAATATTAATATTAATATTAAATTTGAACTAAAATGCATGGAGTAATAACTCCAAGTCTGTCCAATTCTCATGCAAGACACCGAGGACAATATTTCCTTTGGCACATGCTCTCAATTCTTCCTCTTAGTCACAATTTGGCCTCAAAACTAGTGCAATTGTTCCTAAAATATGTCTTCCTTTAGATCTTCAAAGTAAATTAATTTTTTGTTAACAAGAAAAAATTTCTTACCTTCACCTCGAAAAATCTGGTTACCCTCTAGTTTCTGCCAGTGGTATTTGATGCAAGGGTAATTTCTGCCCTCTGCCACCTCCTGAGCTTCACAAACAGATGTTGTGGCTGGCCTCAAGCCAATTTCACACAAGCACCTACCTAGGATTTGATGCACTAGTTGTAAAACCCAACTAAGCACCTAGCAAAGAAGTGGAAACTTGCCCTCCTTCCTGCAAAAATTTGCCAAGCATGGCCAACCACTTAACTAACATATAACAATATGCTAATCTAGGATGACAACTAACTGCTAGAAGACAAAGGACAACTCTAATAGCTAACTAAACATCCAAACAACTTAACAACCTATTTCCAACATGGGCATACTATGCCTCATGTGAATACAAAGTGCAAGAAATAGAAAATTAATAATAAATAATAACTTAGGCTTGAATGGATGAGCCTAAGTATCCTCAACATAAACAACTTTGCAAATTCAAAGGTGAGATTTCATAGCAGGGCTTGGGGTAGGGACATCTATCAACGACGAGGCTTTTTGTAGAGTTGTCCCAAAATAAATTTCATTTATTTTCACTTTTACATGGAGATATGGAAGATCTACCAAATCTACTTACTCCATTCTCCTCTTCTCACCCACAACTTGATCAAACTCATGTTGAACTCATTTCAATGTTGAGGGTTGCATAAAAGTTTCCTCATCACCCATTCTATGGCTCGATATGTTGTCTTTGCCCTCACATTACACAGTAAATATGTCATTCCCACACAACCATATGAACCATTAAAAACTTCTAGTTTGTAAAACACATTGGAAAGAAAAATTAACACAAACTTGAATCAACCTCTTGGATTACATTTTTAGTCCATCATCATTATAAGAAGGAACTATTTTTCATGAATTATCTTGTTTTGGCTTTTGCATGTCAATAAATAATATGTAAATTTTTTAAGGAGAAGTTTACATTTTGGTGTATCTTATAAGAATTGGCTAAATATGTAGCATATGGTATCTATCGGACAGTTGTTTGTGCAAATGTAAAAAAGGATCAAAAATTAAAATTTTAAATTGTTAGCATAGTTAAATGGTAATTTTTCAAATAAGCAAAAAATATAATTTGACCTCTTACAGATTTAAAATTTTAAAATTTTATTAAAATAAATACTTGCTAAAGAGCCTACCCAAGAGGTGTCATTTACTAACATTTGCAACATTAATAGTTTACTTCAATCCCATAGCCTCTTATTTCAAGACAAAGAAAGTTCTATTTTTCAAACTTGATGTAAAAAATAATAAAAATCAAATATAAAAATTTATTTATGTTAACATAAAGAATGTGTGGAACACGATACAAGTAGATGATCTCTTAAGGGTCGAAATAGAGCCCTTTTCAGCTGAGGATTAGTACCAATTTTAGGAATTACAATTATTATATTCAATTGTATTTCATTGATAAGCCCTACCATTGATGTCATCCCAAGTATTATGGGTAGTGTTTTCCCATTCAAAGGTTTTTAAAATTATTTGATGAAATAAGAAGTACCTTTGTTTATATGTATTGGATGGAATAGAAAGTGCAACCTGCTCTTCCCAAACTTATCAACTTATTTAATATGGAACAAAAGTAATGTAAAGATAATTTGACATCATAAGTATGGAATATGGGCTTATGAGCTTATGTCTTGTTGAGTAAAATTTGTACCACCAGCCTACAAATTCATCAAGACCATCAAATCATTGCTCTACACATGGAATGACTTATTGGCTAGACACTATTTATTAATATGACGAAGCATACAATCATAACACCAGCCAAAGTCTTAATTTTATTATTTAGTCCTTGAAGATTAAAGTGAATATGTTGGGTAAAGTGGAGGTAGCCAAACACTTGGCATACCATATCCTTAAATTCCATAGCCTTCTTAGAGCCTTGCTACAACACGTCTCATCTTCTTTTACAACTTCTTGTTTCCAATCTTATAAAATTTTCTTCCATTTAATATATGGTTATTTTTAATCATAAGGTTAAGTGAAACAACTTAGTCATATTAGTTAATATATTTTATTATCCTCAACACAACTTGTATTCTCAAACCTTGAGAAGAATTAAGCCCTTCAACATTAAATATCTTTGCGTTCTACATCCATATAAGGAAATGCTAGCAAGGGCAACAAGGGCTCCACACCAAAGTTACCTCTTGATATGTGATTATCCTTACAACCATAATGATAATCCTATTGAAGAAGTTCTCTTTATAGTTCTTTAAAACATGTCAAGCCATATGTGTAATGGATGACTAATTAGACTTCTACCTATGGTGTAAGACAACCACTATCAGCACCAATCACATGAAAGTGCCTAGATTACAAGGTCCCAAGCATGTGTAAGTCCTAGACTACACCTAACCCATCAATCCCCCCATTTAGTAAGGGCAATTGTTAAGGCAATCATTGTTTTCCCTCATACTGAAGGTCATTGTTGCACACAACCTTTACTAAACCCAAGGATGACCCTCGATAAACCTTATCTCTAAAACCATTGCACACTCATAAGAACCTTGGACCTACCTAGGAATCCTACTAATAGTGGGTGATGCCCTGACACCCAAGCCAACTCACAAGGTAAGTCTCCTTGCCAAGGTGTTTGCACTAGGTAGCTACTTAAGGATTCATTTTAACAATGTAGGAAATCAAGGAAGATCAACCCCAATGTGTTTGTGGTAGGCAAGGTGAAATAATTCACCTCTATGGAACTCCTAGCTCAGGGTTTGATCACTACCCCCTAGACAAGTTGACAACCTTCTTAGCCTTAACACCACAAGACTGCGCTTAACACATATAGACACCTAAAAATATCAGATTATTCCTTCAACGCCATGAGTAGTCTTATCAAAAAGTGAAAATTTTCTCGCTCATCCTATCATTCTCATAACTCAAACCTAAGGATCCAAAAAGCAATTAAAAAAAGAGATCCAAAGATTGGTTTCCTCCAATATTTTAGGTGCCTCTACTGGGGCTATAGACACCTGAATGGTAGTGGAGCTACATTGAAGGATAATGGGACTAACCTCCATCGAGGCTATAGATGCATGTTTGGTAGTGGAGTATGCCTTACGAGTGGCAACATGTCGATCACATTAGTGACCTTCTTTTGTAAAGACCTTTGTGTGCTTGCATATGAGCTAGCTTATATTGGCTTACCTCACAAATGGTTAGTCCATCCTTACAAAAAATGGAAAATGAACATTACTGCACACACTTCAATCTATGATAGGCTTAATCTTATTCGAGATGGTCTAGATTTCTATAGGATATTGATTGTCCATTAGATGAGTTTGATTTTTAAAACTAGGGTGTTTGAATTTCTTGAAATTCTTCTAGCATCCATAAACCCTTGGAAATATGAGTGAACCGCATCATGAATAACTTCAACTTACTAGATATGTCTTCAAATCATTAGTCAATATTCATTTGTTTTATTCCTTATGTTTAGTGTTCCTTGTTATTAGGTTCATGATTAATTCATTGTCCCTACTAGTCTACCCATGATCATTATTAGCATTGCATTCATCATGTTCATTGCATGTTATCTTGTCTTATGTTGTGTTAATGTGTTATTATGATTGTTAACTTGTCATTGAATAATTATACCATTTGTGATTATGAAATTCACATACACACATCCAAAAATTAATTAAACAAACACATATGAGTCTAAACCATGCAAATCAATAGAGGACTCATCATCCATCACATAAGCATAGAGCATCCATATCATCTAACATGTCATGTCTATCTCATCATCATACATTCATCCAAAAAAACACAAACTTAAAAAAAAATAAAAAACATAAAAAATCATCAAAATTAAAAAAATAAAAAAAAATCTTGAAAATTTGCAAAACATCCTTAAAATAGACATCACATCATCCTAAATATCATATGTAACTCCTAAATGACATCATTCATCCATAACATCCTAGAATGGCACCTATCAAATTATCATCATGTCAACCAGTGTTGCATAGAGACCTTTGGTCAAGCACTTCATTGTTGTGTTCCACTTCTTCACTCATCAACTCACTGCTTTAGGGGGTAGATATTACCCATCAATGTCACCTTGAGCATGTTCAATATCAAACACTTGATCATGTTCATCCAAGAACTTTACCTGAGACTATCACAAGCCCTCCTTTGTTGGGGCAAAAAGCAAAATTTCTCTTCTCAATTCAAACTCTAATCTAATTCAAATTTGGTATGCTCCATGCCAATGTTTGTATGGTTACTCATGTGTTTACTTTATTGAGGTGGCCAATTGAGCCCACTTATCTAATCGATCGAAGCATCACAAGGATACCTACCTATGGCTAGTCAACTTACTAAATCAAATGATCTCAATAATCTATCAAAGGTAAAGTTTCAAGGATATACATCCCTTCCACAATTGGGGCATCTTACATTGTTCATGATTTGAGATAATATTGCATATCCTCCATCAATAATCATGACAACATACCAAAAGCCATAATCAATCATATTCAACCATGATCATCCATCATCAACTCATCATTCTCATAGTCAGCCACCCATCTGGTGTCATGTATTTTTGCACTACATCATGTTGTCACACATCATAGTACAAAACGAGAAAAATGTAGACACCTGTAAATATTATATTATCCCTTGTGCAGTGTTAGTATTCAATGAATTTGTAAAAACCCCTAAAAATCTAATTAATTTCAGCCACCCATCTGGTGTCATGTATTTTTGCACTACATCATGTTGTCACACATCATAGTACAAAACGAGAAAAATGTAGACACCTGTAAATATTATATTATCCCTTGTGTAGTGTTAGTATTCAATGAATTTGTAAAAACCCCTAAAAATCTAATTAATTTGCATTAAAACACTATTCATCCACTTAAAGCCCCCTTTTCCCACTAAGCTCCCTTATACACCTAGCCCCTGGTCACCATGTGACCATCCCTTTAACCTAGCCTAGGTCCACCTCACCCTAGTCTACCCTTTGACCCTAGCCTACTCTACCACCTATTCTCCACATCCCCATGCCCATTTAATGCCTTAAATGCCATGAAGACTTTATTTATTCAATGCATTAATAACATGGAAGACTTTTCAACCATATGCCATAAAGAGGGTGAGGGTTTTCTTCACCCCATGATTTTATGAGGCTTGGTGCATCCATGCCCATTTATTGCATATGGATGGGTGAGGGCTTTCTCCACCAAAATCCATTTATGAGGTATGGTTACTTTTAGGAACCAATATCAATCACCATAAATTCAGGTGATTAAAGATGTTTTTGTCTTATTTTAGCTTAGTTTAGCTCTATTTTAATATTGTAATTCAATTTTCTTTATTTTGTACTCTTTATCAATATGGGTCTAATCAAGATAGGCCCATAGGTGCTATTGACTAGTTTTCTTGGTTGTGTGTAGGTCTTGGACTCATTCAACCAGTGGTGGTACACAATTGGTAAATCCACCCTATCTTTGAGGTGGTCAAAAAAATATGGATAGTGCCATAACTATTTATTGAAAAAGGGCTTTGTCATTGGAAGACCCTAGTTGTAGCCCAATGGGCAAATTTAATGAAAGGATTCAATTTGTAACACTCATTTTTATATCAATTAAATGATATGTACTTTTTTAAACACAACACCAAGAAACATCACACTTGATTTAATGAGGTTTTTGCAACTTTCCCTGCATAATATCCCCACTTAATTTGGTAATGCCCATGATATTGATGCACTTCCCACATGCACATCTACAAGTTGATCGCCTTCACAATTAAACAAAGGGTCATCCCACCCTTTTAGATTACGAAGCTTCCCCAAAATCCATAAACCATGCTCCTCCTTAAGAAACACTCACCATATATGCACCTACGCATGTTGGTATCTAAACAACTTATTATTTATGTAAGGTGGCCTTGTGTGACCTCTAGACTCAAACCAACACCATTCTTGTTTGGTGCTAGTGCCCACACTCATTGCTTGCTTGATACCTTGTACCAACATCTATATAGCCTAGGATTTGACCTTGTGTAGGCTCAAAGACTCAAGTCAATTCCCTTAATACCAAGCCCATATCGAATCAACTATATTATTGATCCAAATTGTGAGCACCTCTCACCCACTATGAGTTGATGCCTTGCACAAACTTTGTTGAATTTACATTCAAATGTCTCATGCCCTGTTTTCTTGACCAACTTATTTATAGTGAGGTAATTTTGTCCCATCCATATTATTCATCCTTGGATAAGGGACTCTTCATCCCAAGCTTGATCCCCCACATAAGACAAAGTCTAACCCTTATATAACTCACCCGAGAAACTCCTCTACTTACTTGGAACTCATGTATTTGATGTCCTTGATGGTTTGGATTGGCTCCTCCCCATTAACATCCCCTTTAGTCATTGCCACCACATTCCATAGTGGAAAATCCCTCTTGAAGTGGTTTTCATTGAACTTGCAACAATATTTTGTTCCCTTTGGCTTGTTTTCCTCATCTTATAGTGTCCCTTTTTCTTTGAGGACCCCTAATAGACTTTACAATGATAAATTGTATATATAAGTGCCTCTTCTCACTAGAGGCTCTTGTATTATCTTCTAATGGATGTATGCCCATGTTTGGATGGTTCCATAAGCTCCCTTACTTAAAATTTACAACCTGACTCCATGGTAAAATCCATTAGACATTTTGATGCAATGATAGCCTTTGCCACCATCGTGAGTTGCTTCCTTCTAAGATTTTCTTGAGTCCACAAATTTAAATTTGAACTAAAGCTAAACAACTTATCAACCTCACACATTTCCTTAAGCTCCAACATTAAGAATCAAAGGTTTGAATATAGTCCCTAATGGGACTTGTCTATTTCAATAATCTTAGTTGTTTCCTTGTAGCCCACACTAAGTTACTCAACCTTAAAGAGCTTCCTTTAGTTGTTCTCATGCGTTGATGTCATTACTTTCCAAGCCTATCATCTTGGCCTCCACCTTGGTCTCACATGAGAGATTTGTGTTTCCCACCAAGTAAGATGAAACCAACTACACCTACCTATGATTTGACAAGGTATCCCTTCCCTTCAAGTATTGCTCCGCATTGAAGAAAATTTTCTCCAACATTGTATCATCCCTCACACTATCATATACCTTTGGTTCTTTTGGTTTTCATAGCCTCAAAGCATACCTCGTTCCTCTTAAAACATCTATGAATTTCCTAAGCAACATGATGCCATTGCCCATGTTACTTATCATTTTCATTAAATTCTCAATTTCCACGTCCTATGTAGCTATGCATCTCTCTAACAAAGAGTGAGTCCTCATGGACTCCTCACAGACCATCAGTTATTCCTCTAGCATGTGGACCTATTATTTAGTTTGTTCCCTTGATGTTTGGAAAGGTATTTTTTCTTCACCCTCACTTTCCCAACTAATCCATTTGACCTATCCCATTTATTCTTCTCGATTTAATACTTTGTAGTATTGTCCTCATGCTCTTCCATAATATAAACCATCATGAAGGTCAAATTTTGCCAATAAGATGCCCTTAAAAATTAGTAAGTTTATACTTAAATTGATTGAGCTACAAGCAATTCATCCAACCTTCATATAAATCAATTTGTTACATATCCATAAAGGTGTTTGTTACTTTCTTTTTGCCTATTTCCTTATGTTGTTATTTTCCATTGAGCACCTCTCTGCATTGTGCATGCACGAAGAGAAGGGACCTATCATCGAAATTGTCCATGACTAACCCGTTTACAATGAACTTAGTAACACACCTTATGTCGATTGTTGTTTGTCCTTTACTTCAACAAAAACTTTTTGATGCCTCAATTGCTATTTCTTTGTGGCCTTGTCTTACTGCATGTGGGACTATGTAGTGGTGCACACTTATAATTTGATAAGGGCACATTTAATCAACAAGGTTATGTCCATATTGAAAGAAACTCTCTCAACATTGTAAAAAGAAATATAGTTCCCTAGGCATTCCTATAAATGGATACTCATTTGTACCATATTAACTTGCTCCACTTCACACCACACTTTGTCCCCACATAATGCCTAGTATATGCATTTCCACTATGGAGGCTCCTTAAGCTTGCACTTTGTAAAGGCTCCCTAATCCTCTACTCAAAAGGGTCCTCAATCCCCTTGCTTTCTATGAAGAGTGTGAACCTATGATTTCAACTATGCAATGGCTAACTCATTGGAATTTGACCAACATGCAATAAGACAATCATCATTGACGTCGATGATGTTGAAGTGCCTACCTTACAAGGTCCCAAGCATGCCTAAGTTAAAAAAAATTTCTAAGTCCTCAACCCTACCATTTAGTGAGGGCGACTTTCAAGGAAATCATTACTTTCCCTCACACCTAAATATGTCATTACACATGGACTCCATTGAGCCCAAGGTTGAATCCTAATCAACTTTACCTCTAAAATCATTTCCCTCTTACAAAAACCCCAGGCCTAGCTAGTAAGCCTACCAATATAGGGGATGCCTTGCCACCTGATATAGCTAATGGGGCCAAGTATTATTTCCAGAATATATACACTTGATAGGTACCCAAGGACTCATCTAAGTATTTGTTTTGACTTTGTAGGGCCACAAGGAAGATAAGCCTCAATGTGCTAGTGGGAGATGGAATGAAATAATTCACCCTATGAAACCCCATGGCTTAGGCTTTGATCATTGCTCCTTGGACAAGTCACAACCTTATTAGCCTAAAACCACATAATTGTGCCTAATATTCACCAAGTAGCATCACACTTGCTTCGATGGACTCTCAATTTGGTGATTCCTATGATGTAGATGTGTGTCTTGTATGCACATATCCTTGTTTATCATATTAGAAAATTAAGCAAAGGGTTAGTGATCTTAGAGAGAGTCCCAAAAATCCATGTCATATATTTTGAAAGAAACACTTGCCATTTATGAACCTACCAAGGTTGGTACCTGAATACTTAATATGCTTACAAGATGACCTTATGTAGTCTCTAGACTTGACACAATATTGTTCTCATTTGGTGCTAATCCCATTTAAACATATCATTTATTAGTGCTTTGAAATGTTGAGTTCCCCACATTCTTTGCTTGCTTGATACTCTACACCAATATTTGCATCAACTAGGAGTCAACTTTGTGTAGTCTCAAATGCTTAACTCATATCATTTTCCTTAAGACCAAGTCCACCTTGAATTGACTCTATTGTTGATCCAAGTTATGAGTGCCCCACACCCATTGTTAGTCGATGCTCTACACCAACTTTATTGACTTAACATTTGGATGCCTTGTGTCATATTTGCTCATTTGAGGGTCTTTTACCCCAACCATCTTATTCTTCCTTGTGCAAGTGATTCATCATCCCAAGTCGTCTCCCCCACTCAAGACAAAGCCTCCCCCAACAAGACTCATCTCAAGCGGCCTCTCCATTTAAAGCTCATGGATTGGATGCCTCTAATGGTTTGGACTAGTCCCTCCCCACTAACATCCTCTATATTCATTGTCACAACATTCTATAATGGACAATACCTCTTAAAGTGGTTGTTATCGCACATGTGGCAACACATTATTTCCCTTTAATGTTTGATTTTGGCCCTTGTAGCATCCCTTCTCTATTTAAGGGACCCATAATAGACTTCACCTTGGTAGATTGGGTGTTTGAGTGCCTCTTCTTACCATAAGCACCTACTTTATCTTTGAATGGACATTTCTCGGCATTGCCTTACCCTTTGGATTGTTCCACACACCCCATTACTAGAATCATACTGCCTAGTTTTTTAGTAAAATTCATTATATATTATGTTGAACATTTTGAGTAGATGAGTTGTCATTGATGTCAAGAGTGAGTGGTCATTGATGTCAAGCTTTCAGCACCAGTTAGTGGCAGTTTTAGTTGGCAGCATCCATTTCAGGTTCTCAAACAAATGCAAAAGGATAATTCGGTTTCAGTTTCAAGACCCGGTTCCAGGAAGTCAGATTTGGCCCAAAGTGCACGAAGAAGCCCAAGTGAATAATATTATAATACCTTTTATAATATTATACAAAGGAAGTTTAAAAATTAATTATAAATTAATTAATTAATTAATTTATTTAACTTATAAAGTTATTTAAGTTAATTATTAATTAATTTAAATATTAATTTTAAATTAATTTAAACCTAATGTTAAATAACCCTAAGGTGGGTTATTAAAATTAAAATTCGAAATTTGATTTCGAATTACAAAGCACCAACATCAGGAGAAGATTAAAATGTGTATATAAGGGGGGACTACCCACCTTACCAAATATTTACCATGCCTTCGAATATTATTGTGAGCCTTACGAATTGCGTTGCATCCAAAGCGGAGATAGAGTGTGCGAGTTTCGTGGAAAGTCAAACAGTGGCAAAGGCATAAGAGGAAGGGACTCTTCCTTCCTTCACGTGGGTATTAGTAGCCCATGCGGTGGGCTCCCAAGCGCTAAGGCGCTTAGGCTTGGGGAGACGACGGATCGAATCATGCCGAAACCCCTTTTGGGGAAGAAAGAGGTATGCTTTAATCTTGGGCACCGAAAATTTCAGGAATATTGTTTGAGCATTTAGAAATTAATTTTTGCATATTATAATTGGTTTCTAAGGTAGAAAGGGGAGTTATAAGGGATTTGCAAAATTAGATTTTTAATATTATTTTCTCAAGTGCTTGAAAGGATAGTAAGGTGTTTGGTTGATGTTTTATGGTGTTGGACATTATTTTGAGTTGGAGTTTATAAGGTGTATCCAAGTAATTATTTTTCATGTATGTTATGATGAGTGTTATTTTTAAAGGGAGCAATAAGGCATAAATTGAGTTGTGATTATTTTGTGTCTAAGGAATATTTTTGAGAAAGTGTTGAAGTGATATTGTTGTGTTTAACCATTGAAATTGGAAAGAAGGAAATTGTGATTGAGACAGGTTTTTCTAAAGGCACTTTTACATCCAACAAAAGGTATGGGCATATTCTTCCTAGTGAGTGATTGTTGAAAGTTGTGAATGAAAATTTGGAGTGAAAAGGATTGTTTGGTTAGCATTGTTGAGAGTGTTTTGAATTAATGCTTCAAGGTTTTCTGGAATAAAAAGAGTTGTTGATAAAACCTTGTTTTATAAGCATTGTTGTTGAAGTGATTAAATTGAGTGAAGAACTTGAACTAGGGTTTGCAAAGAACATGAGTATCATTGTTATGTGAGATTGATTGATAAGCATTGTTGGAAATATTTGAGTGATTGTTCATATGGTTGGACTAGGGTTTGTGAGCAAGGATTATTTCATTGAGTGATTGGTTGAGTAGAGTTGGTTGAGCCTAGTCAAGTGAATGTGTTGAAGTGATTGTTCAAGTTCTGTGAAACAAATTATTCTATATTCTGAATTGAGTTGAGAAAGTGATTGAGAGTCTTGTGAATGTGAAGCATATTGAGTCTCTAACAATTCTCTATATGTTTCTAAAAGAGTGATTGAAAGTGATTGAGTATTGTGAATGTGAAGCATATTGAGTCTCTAACAATTCTCTATATGTTTCTAAAAGAGTGATTGAAAGTGATTGAGTATTATGAATGTGAAGCATATTGAGTCTCTAACAATTCTCTATATGTTTCTAAGAGAGTGATTGAAAGTGATTGAATATGTGAATATGAAATATTGAGTTTAAAATTCTCTGTTTCTAAAGAGTGATTAAAGTGATTGAGCATTGTGATAAATGTGAAGCATATTGAGTCTCTAACAATTCTCTATATGTTTCTATGAGATTGGACAAGTTCTAGTGTGAACTTATTGGGCATATTTGAGGTAAGTTCTAGAGAGGACTTGTGGATAGATTTGTGTGAGCTTTTGTGGAAGCTTACAATATAGTTTGAGTACAAAGATTTATTGAGCAGATTTGGACAAGTTCTAGTGAGGACTTGTTGAGAAGATTTGGACAAGTTCTAGAGAGGACTTGTGGACAGATTAGTGTGAGATTTTGTGGAAGCTTACAAGGTAGATTTGAGATAAGTCTTTGAGAAGACTTGTGAGCAGAGTTGATTGATTGATTTGTTCAAACCTTGAGTTAAGGTTTGGGGCAGATCTAGTAGAGTTGATTTGAGATTGATTCAAGCTTTGTGTTAAGGCTTGAGGATATATTTTATTAGAGATAGAGATTGAGGATATATTTGTGCTAGATCGAAGGAATATGTTTAGTATAGATTTGAGGATAGATTTTGGTGCAGATTTGAGGACAGGTTTGTGCTAGATCAGAGATAGATATTGAGGATATTTGTGCTAGACCGAAGGACTGTGTTTAGTGTAGATTTGAGATAGAGCTTTGAAGGTGATAGAGTATAGAGGATGATAGTCTCCAATGGATAGAGATCCATTAGCCAGGGTAGTGAGGACAGGTGTCTTCAGTGGATAGAGATCCATTAGCTAGAGTAGTGGGGGTAACAGTTCTTCTAGAAGATCACCAATCAAAGCTAAGGAGAAAGGAGTTCTCCTATGGATAGAGATCCATGAACTTGATTAGGGTATTGGTGTCTCCTTTGGATAGAGATCCATAAACATTGTAATAGGGAAAGGATTCCCAAGATATTGATTGAGAAAATTTTAGTGAAATATTTTCTTCGTGGAGTAGCCCACATTGGGTGAACCATGTTAAATTGGTGTCTCTATTGTGTGTGGTGATTTGTGCATTGCTTTGATTACTATTATTGATATTGCTATCTATACATTGCATAATATTGATTGGGAAAGAAAAGTAAAAAGTGGTCTTATACTGTTCACCCCCCTCTCAATATAAGCTTGTGTTCTTCAATTGGTATCAGAGTGGGTTCCTTCGAAAGAGTTTAATAGCTTGAAGGAAAATACTTTCAAGAACATAATGGATTCTAAGAATGTGTCCTCAGATAATTCAACACCAATATTTGATGGAAGTGATTATATATTTTGGAGTATGAGAATGAAGATTCACCTGATGGCACTTGGCAATGAAATTTGGGAAGCAGTTGAAAATGGATACATACCACCAATTGATCCACCTACAGATAAGGAAGGTAAGCTTCTACAACATTACAATTCAAAAGCAATGAATGCAATTTTGAGAGGTTTGCATAGAACATAATCAATAAAGGTTATGCATTGTAAATATGCAAAAGGAATTTGGGATAAGTTGCAAAGCATATATGAAGGAGATAAAGGTGTCAAGAAAGCAAAGATACGAAATCTCAAAGGACAATTTGAAGAGTTAAGAATGAAGGATGAGGAAAACATTAGTACTTATCTACTTCGAGTTGATGAGGTTGTTAATGCTATGCAAGGACTTGGACTTAATGTTGAAGAATCGGATGTTTGTGATAAGGTCTTAAGATCTCTTCCAAAAAGATTTAGTGAAAATATTTATGCTATAGAAGAATCAAAGGATGGTGATTCTTTGACAAGAGATATGTTGCTTGGTATTCTTACAACTTTTGAGTTGAGAACAAAAGAACCTAATCCCCAGAAGGAAGCAACATTCAAAGCTACTAAGAAGACAAAGGGTAAAAAGTCAGATTCAAGCAATGAGTCATCCAGTGATGAAGAAGCTAATTATGGAAGAAGGAATAAGGATTCAAGAAGATTTAAAGATGCAAAATCTGTTAGATGTTTCAATTATGGAAAGTATGGTCACTATGCAACTGATTGTCAAGAAGCTAAAAATAACAATGATGAAGAAAAATAGGATCATAGGAACAGGGAATCAGAAAAATATAGGTACCAAAAGAAAGGCAAGGATGGACAAGGTAGACAAGGAAATAAGTTCTTTCAAAGATAAAAGAGGAGCTACTATGCAGACAAGGCAAGTAAGTACTCAAGTGATAGTGATAATAGTTTTTTAGATAATGATAAATATGAAGTCCTATTTTTGATTGAAGAAAAAGAAGAAGTCAAGAAAATGTCACCAATAATTCTCAAGTGTTTTAGATGTGGTAATTTTGGACATCTTGAAGATAGTTGTACAAGGGATGGTTTCAGTTTTAGTGATGATGAATATGAGGATGCACTAGAAGGACCAGAAGAGAATCTTCTAATGGCACTAGAAGAAGAAGAAGGTGATCCTATAGAAGACAAGTCAGAAAAGAATGAAGATGTTGACAAAGGCAAACAAATAGAGGAAGAATCAAAAAAAGGAGGAGTTGATCTTGAGGGAGAGCTTATTTATGCTCTTAAAACTTTAAAGAAGGTAAGAAAGCAAAACTCCCAACTTGAATTTCAGTTTCAAGAATATGATGAAGAAAGAGGAAATCTTATAGAGGATCTAAACAAGTCAATGGCTAAGACAAAGAAGTTCAAGGATAAGTTAGAAGCAAAGGTCTTAGAATGTGAAAAGTTAGAACAAGAAGTAGCTCTACTAAGGGAAGATTTAGAGAAATCCAAGGATAAGCTACACAAGTTTGGAAAGAGTTCAAATATTGTAGATAAGATGATCAAGGTACAAAGAAGGTCAACAAACAAAATAGGTCTTGGTTTTGAACAGGCTCAAAAGAAACAAGAAGAAGAGTCAACCTCAAGTTTTGAAGAAGAAGAAACTTCAAAAGAAGTAACTTTAGAAGAAGATAGTATAAGAGAAAGTGAGACTTTTGAGGATGAGTCAGACAACAGAAAGTTCAACAAGGAAAGAAACAATGCACAAAGGAGAAATAGATGGAACAACAATCAGAATAGGTTAAGAGAGACTAAGAGACCAATGAGGTCAAGACAAGGAAACTTCAATGGAAGATGTTTCTCATGTCACAAATTTGGGCACATGGCTTCACAGTGCAGGACACATGAAAGACAAGAATATGGGAATTTCAGGAACAAACAACTTTTCCATGGGTATTGCTACTCATGTAATCAGTTTGGTCACAAGGCAATGAATTGCAGGGTTCATGACAGAAAAGGATATGGCTTCACTAGGAGAAATCCTAAGACATTTGCACCTCCAAGGAATAATAACATTAAGTGTTATAAGTGCAATAATGATGGACATACAACAAAGTGGTGTAGAGCAGACATTCCAGAACCAAGCATGAACATGAACAGGAACAGGAACAGGAACAAGAATATGAATATGAACATGAACAAGAACAAGAACATGAATATGGATATGAACATGAACAAGAACAAGAACAGGAACAGGAACAAAAATATGGATATGAATAGGAACATAAATATGAAAATGGACAGGAACATGAACATGGACATGGAGAGGAACAGTCAAAGGAATCAGAAGGATCAGATAAGAAGGAAAGAGGACAAAGGTAAAGACCAGTGCTTGCTGGGAGTAGAAATACTCCCACCCTAGAATTAACCACCTCAAGAGGAGGTGGGGGAGGGGCTAAGCTAAGAGATTCATTCTTAGCCCCGAGCCCCAAAGGTGACCCTTTGCCATTGATGTCAAAGGGGGAGATATTTGAGTAAGGGGGAGAGATTTGGTTTAAGGAGAGAGCATTGAGTCAAGGGGAGCAGTTTCCTAGGGGGAGCAGAACAGGAAAATGGTCAAGTTTTGGTAAAAATAATTTGGGTTGCCATCAATGACAAAGGGGGAGATTGTTGGACATTTTGAGTAGATGAGTTGTCATTGATGTCAAGAGTGAGTGGTCATTGATGTCGAGCTTTCAGCACCAATCAGTGGTAGTTTTAGTTGGCAGCATCCATTTTAGGTTCTCAAACAAATGCAAAAGGATAATTCGGTTTCAGTTTCAAGACCCGGTTCCAGGAAGTCATATTTGGCCCAAAGTGCACGAAGAAGCCCAAGTGAATAATATTATAATATATTTTTATAATATTATACAAAGGAAGTTTAAAAATTAATTAAAAATTAATTTATTAATTAATTTATTTAACTTATAAAGTTATTTAAGTTAATTATTAATTAATTTAAATATTAATTTTAAATTAATTTAAACCTAATGTTAAATAACCCTAAGGTGGGTTATTAAAATTAAAATTCAAAATTCGATTTTGAATTACAAAGCGCCGACGTCAGGAGAAAATTAAAACGTGTATATAAGGGGGACTACCCACCTTACCAAAGATTTACCATGCCTTTGAATATCATTGCGAGCCTTACGAATTGCGCTGCGTCCAAAGCGGAGATAGAGTGTGCGAGTTTCGTGGAAAGTCAAATGGCGGAGAAGGCATAAGAGGAAGGGACTCTTCCTTCCTTCACGTGGGTATTAGTAGCCCACGTGGTGGGCTCCCAAGCGCTAAGGCACTTAGGCTTGGGGAGACGGTGGATCGAATCACGCCGAAACCCCTTTTGGGGAAGAAAGAGGTATGCTTTAATCTTGGGCACCAAAAATTTTGGAATATTGTTTGAGCATTTAGAAATTAATTTTTGCATATTATAATTGGTTTCTAAGGTAGAAAGGGGAGTTATAAGGGATTTGCAAAATTAGATTTTTAATATTATTTTCTCAAGTGCTTGAAAGGATAGTAAGGTGTTTGGTTGATGTTTTATGGTGTTGGACATTATTTTGAGTTGGAGTTTATAAGGTGTATTCAAGTAATTATTTCATGTATGTTATGATGAGTGTTATTTTTAAAGGGAGCAATAAGGCATAAATTGAGTTGTGATTATTTTGTGTCTAAGGAATATTTTTGAGAAAGTGTTGAAGTGATATTGTTGTGTTTAACCATTGAAATTGGAAAGAAGGAAATTGTGATTGAGACAGGTTTTTCTAAAGGTACTTTTACATCCAACAAAAGGTATGGGCATATTCTTCCTAGTGAGTGATTGTTGAAAGTTGTGAATGAAAAGTTGGAGTGAAAAGGATTGTTTGGTTAGCATTGTTGAGAGTGTTTTGAATTAATGCTTCAAGGTTTTCTGGAATAAAAAGAGTTGTTGATAAAACCTTGTTTTATAAGCATTGTTGTTGAAGTGATTAAATTGAGTGAAGAACTTGAACTAGGGTTTGCAAAGAACATGAGTATCATTGTTATGTGAGATTGATTGATAAGCATTGTTGGAAACATTTGAGTGATTGTTCATATGGTTGGACTAGGGTTTGTGAGCAAGGATTATTTCATTGAGTGATTGGTTGAGTAGAGTTGGTTGAGCCTAGTCAAGTGAATGTGTTGAAGTGATTGTTCAAGTTATGTGAAACAAATTATTCTATATTCTAAATTGAGTTGAGAAAGTGATTGAGAGTCTTGTGAATGTGAAGCATATTGAGTCTCTAACAATTCTCTATATGTTTCTAAAAGAGTGATTGAAAGTGATTGAGTATTGTGAATGTGAAGCATATTGAGTCTCTAAAAATTCTCTATATGTTTCTAAAAGAGTGATTGAAAGTGATTGAGTATTGTGAATGTGAAGCATATTGAGTCTCTAACAATTATCTATATGTTTCTAAGAGAGTGATTGAAAGTGATTGAGCATTGTGATGAATGTGAAGCATATTGAGTCTCTAACAATTCTCTATATGTTTCTATGAGATTGGACAAGTTCTAGTGTGAACTTGTTGGGCAGATTTGAGGTAAGTTCTAGAGAGGACTTGTGGATAGATTTGTGTGAGATTTTGTGGAAGCTTACAATATAGTTTGAGTAAAAATATTGATTGAGCAGATTTGGACAAGTTCTAGTGAGGACTTGTTGAGAAGATTTGGACAAGTTCTAGAGAGGACTTGTGGATAGATTAGTGTGAGATTTTGTGGAAGATTACAAGGCATATTTGAGACAAGTATTTGAGAAGACTTGTGAGCAGAGTTGATTGATTGATTTGTTCAAACCTTGAGTTAAGGTTTGGGGCAGATCTAGTAGAGTTGATTTGAGATTGATTCAAGCTTTGTGTTAAGGCTTGAGGACAAAGATAGATATTGAGGATATATTTGTGCTAGATCGAAGGACTATGTTTAGTGCAGATTTGAGGATAGATTTTGGTGCATATTTGAGGACAGGTTTGTGCCAGACCAGAGATAGAGATTGAGGATAGATTTGTGCTAGACCGAAGGACTATGTTTAGTGTAAATTTGAGATAGAGATTTGAAGGTGATAGAGTATAGAGGATGAAAGTATCTAGTGGATAGAGATCCATTAGCCAGGGTAGTGAGGATAGGTGTCTTCAGTGGATAGAGATCCATTAGCCAGAGCAGTGGGAGCAATAGTTCTTCTAGAAGATCACCAATCAAAGCTAAGGAGAAAGGAGTTCTCCTATGGATAGAGATCCATGAACTTGATTAGGGGATTGGTGTCTCCTTTGGATAGAGATCCATAAACATTGTAATAGGGAAAGGATTCCCAAGAGATTGATTGAGAAAATTTTAGTGAAATATTTTCTCTCGTGGAGTAGCCCACATTGGGTGAACCACGTTAAATTGGTGTCTCTATTGTGTGTGGTGATTTGTGCATTGCTTTGATTACTGTTGTTGATATTGCTATCTATACATTGCATAATATTGATTGGGAAAGAAAAGTAAAAAGTGGTCTTATATTGTTCACCCCCTCTTAGTATAAGCTTGTGTTCTTCATATTATACCACAATAATAGCCTCTACCAATGTCATGATTTCCTTTCACCTAAACTCCTCTTAAGCCCACAACTTTAGACATGAAATGAAGCTAAACAACATATTAGTCTTGCACATGTCATTTATCTCCAACATAATAATGAAAAGGCTCAAATATAGTCCTTGAAGGGCCCCATATACTTCAATTGTCTTAGTTGTTGCCTCACAACCCATGTTGAGTTGCCCAAGATGGATTGGTCTTGAAGAGTTTCCTTTAATTATTCCTAGGTTTCAATGTCACTACCTTCTAGGCTTGTCACCTTGACCTCCAACTTGGTCTACCACTAGTGTTTTGCATCTCCCACTAAGTAGAATGAAACCAATTGGACCTCCTTGTGATCTAACAAAGTATCCATTCCGTTCAAGTATTGCTCCATGTCAAAGAAAAATTTTTCAATATCATATCATCCCTTACACCATCGTATACCTCTAATTCTTTCAATTTTAGAGACCTCACACCAACACCTATTCCTCTTAAATTGGCCACAACTTTCCTAAGAAACATGATGCCTTCATTTGTGTTTATTATCATCTTTACTATATTTTCAATTTCCACCTCTTACACCACTATGCATCTCTCTAACAAAGAACGAGCCACCATGGACTCCTCCAACACCATCAGGCATTCTTCTAGCACACAAACATTTTCTCTGGTTCATTCCCTTGATGTTTGGTTAGGTACTTCTCCTTAGCCTCACTTGCCTAGTTAAGTTATTTTTCTCATACCATCAATTTTTTCTAATTTAAGCATTCTTTGATGTTGCCCTCATACACTTCAATAATATCAACCATCAGGAAGATCGTCTGCCACCAAAAATATGCCCTAAAGACTTAACATGTTTATACACAACTCAATTGAACTATGACCAATTTGCCCAACCTTCACCATAATTGATTTGTTGTAAACTTGGTAGGGTGTTCATCACTTTCTTGATGCTTGTTTATGTGTGTTGCTCTTTTATATTGAGTGTCTCTTTGTATCGTGCATGCACAAAGAGAAGGGGTACGTCCTCTAACTTGTTCACCGAAGGGAGTGACTTGCTTGTAGTGAATTCAATAACACACCTTGTGTCGATTATTATTTGCCATTGACTTCAACCAAAGATCCCCAATGCCTCAAATACTATTTCTTTACAATCATATATTATTGCCTTTGGAGAGTGTCTAATGATGCATGCTTCTAATTTGAGGGCATGTATAATCAGTAAGGTTGCATCCAACTTGAAAGTAACTCTCAACTTTGTGAAAAGAATTGCATCCACCCAAGCATATTTATGAATGGACAAGCAATTCATCCTATGTTAACTTGCTCAACATCACATTGCTCTCTGATCCCACACAATGCCTAGTACCTGCATTTTTACTGCAAATCTTCCTTGACCTCCCACTTTGTAAAGGCTCCCCAAAATTTTATTGCAAAGGTTGATCCCCTTGTTTTTTGCCAAGAACACGTAATTCTAATACTAGCTATGTAATGGCTGACTAGTTGGACTTCAAACCATGCAGAAAAAGACAACCACTATCGGCACCACTGACATCAAAGTGCCCATCTTACAAGGTTCTAAACATGTCTAAGTTTCAAACTACGTCTAACTCATTGGTCCTAATATTTAATGAGGGCAACTACCAAGGCAATTGTTGGTTGTCCTCACATCGAAGGTCATAATTGCACTTAACCTCTATTGAGCCCAAGGCTAAGCCCTCACCTACCTTGTCTCTAAAATTGTTGTCCACTTGCAAATGCCCTAAGCTTACCTAGTAAGCCAACCAATAATGGGGGATACCCTAGAACTTGACCCAAATTATGGGGTTAAGTCCTCTTGCTAAGTTGTCTACACTGGGTAGTTGCCCAAGGAGTCACCTAAGGGTTTGCTTTGACTTTGTATGACCCCAAAGAAGATCAACCCCAACCTTTTAGTGGAAGGTAATGTAAAATAATTCACCTTATAGAACTCTCTATATTTGATCATGCTTTGATCATTGTCCTCCAAACAAGTTATCAATCTCCTTGACCTTAACACTACAATATTATGCCTAGCATTAACCAAACAACATCACACTTGCTTCAATGAGATTTTTGTTGTTGGACATTTTGAGTCCCTAAGCTGAAATGTTGTCATTGATGTCAATAGAGCAATAAATGTCAAAAGGATCTATGAAGGGTTTTTGTGAAAACCAAGGCAAGGAAAATAAAAGGTTTTATTTAAAACCATGGACAACAGATTTGATCTGGGTTTTTCTTAAAACCCACATTGGGCTTTCGTTTCATCGAAAAAGGTGCCCCGGTGATGGAGTTATTTGAGTTTTAATGTTTGGTTTAAATTTTTTTTAATTATTTAAAAATTTTAAATTCAAATTTAAATGGAAAGTTTCCCAGTCGACGTCATCATGCAAATACAATTTTAATATTTCCGCCGACGTCTTCAAAGTGTTATTAAACACTATATAAAGGGGTGGCAATTAAACCAAATAATCATCCTTGCTCTCGTGTGTTAATTGCCTTGGAATTCGAAAGAGCTCATGCGAATTGTTGAAAAGGAAGCAGAGAAGAAAGCGCAACGATTTGGAAATCTCAAACGTGGTATGAGGCATGGCGCATTGGCATATCAATTTTGCTAAGACTGTGGGCAGCGCAAATATCAGGGATCGAATCCCCTTGATGACAACGTGTGGGAAGCGCTTTGGCGCTTTGTCCTTTGCGACAGGCGGAGGAAGATTAAAGGCCCTTTTGGCCTTTGCTTTTCCAACGAGCGCTTTGGCTCGGTTGGAATCTTAGCCATGGCTAAGACGCTCGCGGTGTGTGGCGGACGGGGGTTCGAATCCCCTTGAGAGGTATTTATGTTTTTGCCTTTAATAATTTTTATTAGCCCTAAAGTTTGGAGTTATAAGGTATTTAATGGGAATTAAATTTTATCATTAGGGCTGTGATTATTATTGCAAAAGCATATTTGATTTATGTTTTATTTTGATGGAAATGGAGAATTGATTTTAGGAGAAATAAGGAGTTGTTGTTAAAGTGATTTTGAGAGATTTATTGTGGGTTATTCTTAATAAGGGTTTTTATTAAAATAGACTTTGGTGGATGTGTTTATGAAGTTGGAGTGAAAAGGGTGTAAATTAAGTTATGCTTTTATTGTGATTATTTAAAAGACCACTAACCCTTATTAATATTGAAAAGGAAAGTTGTGATTAAGTGTGGCAGATTTTGTGGACAACTTATTGGCATCAAAAAGGTATGGGCACATTCTCCTATTGATTGTTTGTGGTGGTTGATTTCTGAAATATCATTGGAGTGAAAAGGATTAATTGAAGTTTCCTTTGTGAAGATGGTTGGTTGAATGCTTCAAGGTTTTCTGATTTGTGAGTTGTATTTAAACCTTGTTTCATTAGCATTGTTGTTGAAGCCCATTGATGATGAAATGAACTTGAACATGATCTAGAAAAGAACATGAGTATCATTGTTATGTGAGACTTGAGATAAAGCATTGTTGGAAACATTTTGAGTTGGTTGATACATGCTTGAACTAGGGTTTGTGAGAAAGGGTTGTTCCTTGATGTGATTGGTTGAGTTGAGTTGGTTAAGCCTAGTCAAGTGGATGTGTGAAATGGTTGTTCAAGTTCCATAAAACAAACTATTCTATATTCTGATTTGAGTTGAGATTGAGATTGAAGAATATGACATATTGAGTCTCTAACAATTCTCTTTATGCTTCTATTGAGTTGAGATTGGGATTTGAGTATAGAACATATAGAGTCTCTAACAATTCTCTTTATGCTTCTATGAGATTGATTTGAGTTGAGATTGAGATTTAAGAATAGGACATATTGAGTCTCTAACAATTCTCTTTATGCTTCTATTAAGTTGAGATTGGGATTTGAGTATAGAACATATAGAGTCTCTAACAATTCTCTTTATGCTTCTATGAGATTGAATTGAGATATTGATTGTACTTTGAGCTTAGAACATATTGAGTCTCTAACAATTCTCTTTATGATTCTATGAGATTGAACAAGTTCTGTGTGAGCTTGTTAAGCAGATTTGAGACAAGTCTTTGAGAAGGCTTGTGGACTATTTTGAGTTAAGCTTTTGTGAAAGCTTGCTAAGCAGATTTGAGCAAGTCCAAGAGAGGACTTATTGAGTAGATTTGAGCAAGTCCAAGAGAGGACTTATTGAGCATATTTGAGCAAGTCCAAGAGAGGACTTATTGAGCAGATTTGAGCAAGTCCTAGAGAGGATTTGTTGAGCAGATTTAGATAGGTTTTGTGTGAACCTATTGAGCATATTTAGACAGGTTTTGTGTGAACTTGTTGAGCAGATTTGAGCAGGTTCTGAGTGAACCTATTGAGAAAAATTGTACTAGACCGATTGTACTATGTTTAGTGCAAGAGATTGAGTAGAACTATGCTAGACCGACTGAACTATGTTTGGTACAGTATTGAGATAGAGCTTTGGAGGTGACAGAGTATAGAGGATAGAGTCTCAATGGATAGAGATCCAACAACCAGGACAATTGAAGATAGATCTGAGTGAGAAGTCTTCAAGTGGAGAGAGATCCACCAATCAGAGCAACATAGAGACAAAGTCTTCTAGAAGATCACTAGCCAGAGCAGAAGGGGAAAGAGTTCTCCTGTGGAAGAGATCCACAAACTTGAGATTAGGGGATCAACATCTCCTTTGGACAGAGGTCCATAAACATTGTAATTTGGGAAGGATTCCCAAGAGATTATTTGAGAAATATTTAGAAGAAATATTTTCTCTGTGGAGGTAGCCCACATTGGGTGAACCACGTTAAAATATGTGTCTCTATTGTGTGTGATGATTGGTGCATTGATTTGGTTATTGCTATTGATATTGTCATTGATTATATTGATTAATACTATTTGGGAAAGAAAAGTAAAAAGTGGTCTTATACTGTTCACCCTCCCTCTCAGTATAAGCTTGTGTTCTTCAATTGGTATCAGAGTCGGTTCCTTCGAAAAAGGTTTAACAACTTGAAGGAAGATCTTGCAAGAACACAAATGGCAAAGAAAGGCAAGAGTAGAAGCATGAGACACAAGAAGAAAAGAACACCTATGGTCATGAAAGAAAAGGAAGATGAGTTTAATATTGTTGTGTTAGGAGGACACATGGAAATAGATTCAAGAGATGAATCAAGTAATGGAGAAATATCCAGACTGATAAAGTTTTGTACCAGTTATGGAAAGACAGGTCATCATGCAACTTATTGTTCACAAGAAGGTGAAGAATGTTTTGTCTGTGGTCAACTCGATCATGATGCAAGTTATTGCAATGGGTTTGATAGCAGTGAAAATGAATATGATTCTCTTAGATTTGAAGTTCTAAAGAATGAGTCAGAAAAGGATAACAAGAATAGTCGAAGCAGGTATCAAGAAGAAACTCCACTCTGGACAATAGAAGAAATTGAAGAAGAGGAAGATTTAGATAAAGAAAAGGAGGAAGCCACTCTTAAGGAACTTGTTGAATTGAAAAGAGAAAATTTAGAATTGAAGGCTCAAATACAAGAAGATGAGAAATGTAAGACAAAGCTTCTACAAGATATATCTGACTTGAGAGATAAGGTTGAAAAGGCAAGAAGAGTTGAAAAAGGTATGGTTGAACAGTCAAAGGTAAAAGAGATAGAATGTGAAAGGCTTATGGTTACTCTTGAAGAATTAAAAAGGGAGAACTCAGGATTAAGGGTCCAAGCTCAAGAAGATGAAAAAGCAAAAGCAAGGTTTTTACAGGAACTCACCAACTTCAAAATCAAAGATGAAGAGACAAGGAAAATTGAAGAAGGTATGGTTGAAAAATTAAAGACAAAAGATCTAGAGTGTGAAATATTAGAGCATGAGATAGTTTCACTAAGGATGGAAGTAAAAGGCTCTAAGGATAAGCTACACAAGTCTGAGGAAAATTCAAGGACCTTGGAAAGGACTATCAATGCACAAAGATCATCAATCACCATAACAAGAATTAGTTCTAAAGAAGAACAAGGGAGACAAGAAGCAGAAAAAGGAGAGCCAAGCTACTATGCGGATAATGCAAGTAAGTACTCAATTGATAGTGATGCTAGTTTTTCAGACAATGATAGAGATGAAGTCTTGTTTATGGTTGAAGAAAAATATCCAATTAAGAAAAAGACTCCAGTTATTCTCAAGTGTTTTAGATGTGGTAAATTTGGACATCTTGAAGATGATTGCACAAGGGATGGCTATAGTTTCAGTGATGATGATTTTGAAGATGCACTTGGTAAACCGGATGAGAATCTTCTAATGGCATTAGAAGAAGAAGAAGTGAGTGATCCTATAGAAGATAAGTCAAAAGAAAGGAATGATATGGACAAAGGAAAACAAATAGAGGACTACTCAATAGAGAATGGTTATGATCTCAAAGGTGAACTTATCTATGCTCTTGACACAATGAAGAAGGTAAGAAAGCAACACTCCAAGCTTGAAAGTCAGTTTCAAGAATGTGATGAAGAAATATTATTGCTCATAGAGGACTTAGAGAAGTCAAAGGCCAAGGCAAGTAAGTTTAGAGAAAAGTTAGAAGCAAAAATCTTGGAATGTGAGAAGTTAGCACAAGAAGTGGCTACTCTAAAGAAATATTTACAGGACTCCAAGATCAAGATGAAGAGTTTCACAAATAGCTCTAAGAACTTGGATAAGTTCATTTGTGGACAACAAAGAACATCATGTTCAACAAGTCTAGGTTTTGGAAAGAAACAGGAAAAGGCCAAGTCTACTTCAAGTCTTGAAGAAGAAGAAACAACATCAGAAGAAGATACTTCAGAAGAGGGATTCTCAGATATAAGTGAAAGTGAAACTTCTAAGGATGAGTCAGATTGCAATGAGTCCAACAGGGACAATAGGCAAAGAAGATACAGATGGAACAACAATCAGAACAAGAGACCAATGAGGTCTAGGCAAGGAAGCTTCAATGGGAGATGCTTCTCATGTCACAAGTTTGGGCACATGGCTTCACAGTGTAGGACACATGAAAGACAGGTATATGGAAGAGAACAACTTTTCCAAGGATATTGTTATTCATGTAATGAGTTTGGTCATAAGGCAATAAATTGCAAGATTCATGATAGAAGAGGATATGGCTTCACTAGGAGAAATCCTAAGACTATTGCACATCCAAGGAATAATAACATTAAGTGTTATAAGTGCAATAATGATGGTCACATAACAAGATGGTGTAGAGAAAATATTCCAAAAACAGGAACAAGAATATGAACATGAACAGGAATAAGAATATGAACATGAACATGAACATGAACAAGAATATGAATAGGAACAGGAACAAGAACATGAACATGAACAGAAACAAGAAGATGAACAGGAACAGAGACTCAAAAAAGAAAAGAGACTCAGAAAAGAATGAGAACAAGAACAGGTACAAGAACAGGAACATGGATGAAAACAAGAACGAGAACAAGAACAGGTACAAGAACAGGAACATGGATGAGAACAAGAATAGGAACAGGAACAAGGATGATGACTCGGAAAGAAACAGTGAGAGAATTCAGCAAAAAGAAAGAGGAAAAGACAAAGGCAGAGAATAGTGCTTTCGAGGAGTAGAAATACTCCCACCCTAGAATTAACCACCTCATGTGGAGGTGGGGGAGGGGCTAAGCTAAGAGGCTTATTTCTTAGCCCCGAGCCCCAAAGGTGACCCTTTGCCATTGATGTCAAAGGGGGAGAGATTTGTGTATTATGGGGAGAGTTTTTGGATATGAGGAGAGATTTGATATCTAAGAGAGCATTGAGCCAGGGGGAGCAAAGCCCCAGGGGGAGCAGAAAAGAAGGTCAGAATTCAGTAAAAGGATTTGGGTTGCCATCAATGACAAAGGGGGAGATTGTTGGACATTTTGAGTCCCTAAGCTGAAATGTTGTCATTGATGTCAATAGAGCAATAAATGTCAAAAGGATCTATGAAGGGTTTTTGTGAAAACCAAGGTAGGGAAAATAAAAGGTTTTATTTAAAACCATGGACAACAGATTTGATTTGGGTTTTTCTTAAAACCCACATTGGGCTTTCGTTTCATCGAAAAAGGTGCCCCGGTGATGGAGTTATTTGAGTTTTAATGTTTGGTTTAAATTTTAATTATTTAAAATTTAAATTCAAATTTAAATGGAAAGTTTCCCGTCGACGTCATCATGCAAATACAATTTTAATATTTTCTTCGACGTCTTCAAAGTGTTATTAAACACTATATAAAGGGGTGGCAATTAAACCAAATATTATCCTTGCTCTCGTGTGTTAATTGCCTTGGAATTCGAAAGAGCTCGTGCGAATTGTTGAAAAGGAAGTAGAGAAGAAAGCGCAGCGATTTGGAAATCTCAAACGTGGTATGAGGCATGGCGCATTGGCGTATCGATTTTTCTAAGACTGTGGGCAACGCAAATATCAGGGATCGAATCCCCTTGACGGCAGCGTGTGGGAAGCGCTTTGGCGCTTTGTCCTTTGCGATAGGTGGAGGAAGATTAAAGGCCCTTTTGGCCTTTGCTTTTCCAATGAGCGCTTTGGCTCGGTTGGAATCTTAGTCGTGGCTAAGACGCTCGCGGTGTGTGGCGGATGGGGGTTTGAATCCCCTTGAGAGGTATTTACGTTTTTGCCTTTAATAATTTTTATTAGCCCTAAAGTTTGGAGTTATAAGGTATTTAATGGGAATTAAATTTTATCATTAGGGCTGTGATTATTATTGCAAAAGCATATTTGATTTATGTTTTATTTTTATGGAAATGGAGAATTGATTTTAGGAGAAATAAGGAGTTGTTGTTAAAGTGATTTTGAGAGATTTATTGTGGGTTATTCTTAATAAGGGTTTTTATTAAAATAGACTTTGGTGGATGTGTTTATGAAGTTGGAGTGAAAAGGGTGTAAATTAAGTTATGCTTTTATTGTGATTATTTAAAAGACCACTAACCCTTATTAATATTGAAAAGGAAAGTTGTGATTAAGTGTGGCAGATTTTGTGGACAACTTATTGGCATCAAAAAGGTATGGGCACATTCTCCTATTGATTGTTTGTGGTGGTTGATTTCTGAAATATCATTGGAGTGAAAAGGATTAATTGAAGTTTCCTTTGTGAAGATGGTTGGTTGAATGCTTCAAGGTTTTTCTGATTTGTGAGTTGTATTTAAACCTTGTTTCATTAGCATTGTTGTTGAAGCCCATTGATGATGAAATGAACTTGAACATGATCTAGAAAAGAACATGAGTATCATTGTTATGTGAGACTTGAGATAAAGCATTGTTGGAAACATTTTGAGTTGGTTGATACATGCTTGAACTAGGGTTTGTGAGAAAGGGTTGTTCCTTGATGTGATTGGTTGAGTTGAGTTGGTTAAGCCTAGTCAAGTGGATGTGTGAAATGGTTGTTCAAGTTCCATAAAACAAACTATTCTATATTCTGATTTGAGTTGAGATTGAGATTGAAGAATAGGACATATTGAGTCTCTAACAATTCTCTTTATGCTTCTATTGAGTTGAGAAGGAGGCAGAGATAGACATATTCGGGTCACATTGATGAGCTACAAGGATAAAATAAGGTTACTTAAAAACAGAGGCATGCTGAGAGGGTCACAATTTTATTTAAATGATGACCTAACATTTTTACAGCAGGAAGAAAGAAATAAGGAATGGGAAAAGGTGAGGGCAACAAGGAATGAAGGGAAACAGACATATTTAAGAAATGGAAAGGCATACATCACATCTAAACAAATCCAAAACAAATAGGGAGTATGGCCCACCCGGGAACATCTTACATTGGTAAGTTGGAACTGTAGAGGTTTCCCTTGGAGAAGAGGACCCGAGTTAGGGCCCATTGCTAGAGACAAAGATATAATCATATTGACAGAAACACATGAACACGATGGATGTAGGACTCTAGAATTTGTGGGATACAAAAAAATAGCAATATGGCAGAAAATGGCAAAGGGCATGGGGGTATTATGGTTTTAATAAAAGAGGAATGGGATAGGGTCATTAAAATTGAAAAACAAGATAAAAACAAACAGTACATCTGGATAAAGATCCTAGAAAATAAGTTAGTTATTAGCATAGCAACATGTTATTTTGCTCCCAAGAATTCTAAATTCTATAAGAAACATGACCTTAACAGAGAAGACCCATACTCCTCCCTAAAAAGAGACATTTCAATATACAGTTAGTTGGGGGAGATTATATTAATTGGAGATTTCAATGCAAGGACAAAAAATAAGCAAGTTAACATTCTAGAAGGTAACAAAGATATTGAGATTAATCCTCCTTAGATGCTAGAAGAGGAAAATCAACAATGGACCAGGACTTCAGAAGATGAGCATGGGGCTATCACGCAATATGGAGAAGAGTTGTTAGGTCTTTGCAGCATATACAATTTGATTATTTGCAATGGGATGAACAAATAGAAAAATTTAGGAAAGTATACATGCAAAACATATAAGGGATACAATGTAATAGACTATGTAATATGCTCACAAAATTACATACAAAAAATAGAAGAGCTAGAAGTGGAAGATTCTCTAGTGGAACTTAAGTCAGATCAAAACCCAATTTTTATGAAACTTTGAATGCATGGAGACAAACCAAGGGAAAAACACTTGCAAGGCAATCAAAATAAATATCCTCACAAGGGAAACATTCTCTTAATAGATGAAAATCAACAAAATTTTAGAGCAATATTAAATAACAAGTTACAGAAAAGGGAAGAACTACATCACAGTAGTAGAGATTACAGTAAGAGTGAATGGTTAATGCACGTTATTCAAGAAGCTCTAAAAAAATGCAAGAGAGCTAAACCTAAAAAGAAATAAAGGAATAGCTTCCCAACCAACCCATGGTTCGATGAAGATTGCAAAAAAATACGAATATTACTAAAGTAACCAACGGGTAAAACAAGAGCAAACAAAAAAGCATATGAGAAACTGATAAGGGCAAAAAAAGAAGAATACACTAGAACAAGGAGGAAATAATTGATTTACTTAGGGAAGCATGAACCAAAGAAATTTTGGAAGAAACTAAGAGTGAAAAGGATGCAAACTGAAAATAACATAACAGTTAATCAGTGGTTGGAGTATTCAAAACAACTGTATCAACATAGTAACCAACAGGAGACACCCCCTACTATCATTGTCAAGAAAGAACTTTTCACAATTGAAGACATTATTCAAGGGATAAAAAATTTAGCAACTGGTAAAGCCCGTGACATAGATAATCTTCAAGCAGAGTATATAAAATGGGGGGTAGATATCTTGGCACCGCAAATCAAAGAAATTTTCAATGAGGTCATACAAAATGGCTTCCCTACCGAGTGGACAACTAGCTTGACCATTCCTTTGTTTAAAAGTGGAGATGTAAATAATACCTTAAACTATCGAACTATCATGATAAACCCTCTCTTTGCAAAGTTGTTTGGGAGTATGATAGAGCATAGGATCAACATATGGGCAAAAAAAAAGGGAAAAAGAGCAAAGGGACAAGCAGGTTTTAGGCCCAAGCACTCAACTATTGATCACTGTATCACGCTCAGACACATAGTGGAAAAAATATGGGACAAAAAAGAGGAGGCTTTTTGTTGTTTTGTAGACTTCAAAAATGCATTTGACACAATGCCAAGGAAAAAATTATGGAGCAGAATGGAAAATCTAGAGGTTCCAATTCACTACAGGGCAACAGTTCACAGACTATACGAGCATGTAAAGGCTAGAATTAGAACACATGAAGGGTTATATGAATGTTTTGGTAGTGACATATGTGTCAAACAAGGTTACCCTCTATCTCCGACCTTATTTGGGTTGTACATTGACAAGATAAACAATTTTGGGGGAGAGGGTGTGCATTTAGCCAAATATGTGGTAAAACTCCTCATGTATGCAGATGATGTAATTCTTGTGGCAAAAATAGCCAAAGATCTAGAAGATCACCTTCAAGATCTAGAACTCTTTTGTAAAGAATTTGGGATGCAGGTGAACATGAGCAAAACAAAAATTATGATTTTTTCAGCAAAAAAGAAGAAGCAACAACTCAAATTTCAGTTTGCAGGAGAATTGCTTGATGTAGTAGTAGAATAAAATACCTGGGCATAGACTTTCATGACAAACTTAATTGGAATACATGTAGGATGAAAAGAACTCAAAGTGGTTGGAGAGCACTATATGCACTTCAAAACAGGTGTAGGAATGCCGAGTTGTGGGACTAGAAGACCACCAAGGTCTTATTTGGTCTACTTGTTACACCGGTTCTATTGTATGGTTACGAGATGTGGGCTAGTGGCACAACAAATGCAAAATGGAGGCAAATAGAAAGGATTCAAAATATCTAATCATAAACTTTCTCAAAATTAAGGCCACAACCCCTTATGAAATTATTCTAGCTGAAACTAGAATGTTCCCTTTAGAAGCAATTGCTATGACCAAGTTGTCATGTTACTTGAAAAAAATAGAAACATGACAAATGATAGATGGCCTAGGGCAGCTAGGGACAAAGAGTTGCATAGGCGAAAGAATACATGGATGAAACAAAATCAGAAATGGATGAAACGCTGGGAAATCAACATAAATGAATGCCCAAATGTCAACAAAGACATAAAAAATTATGTGAATGAAAAGTTCAGAAGTGGGATGTGGAAAAATGCAAATAGAAAAAGACAATATTATATTGCAAATTTTAACCCAACGTATGACCACAAGGAAAAAGCGTATATAGGCGATGAAATCAAGTGGAAGGAAAAAATACTCATTGCTCAGATAAGGACTAGCTCTCATAGGCTTAGATGTGAAACAGGGGAGATGGACAACACCCAAAGAATGATGGGAAGAAAGGATATGTACTCTATGCAAGACAGGGCAAGTAGAGATAGAGGAACACTTCATCTATAAATGCCCGAGTTTTTCAGATATCCATGACAAATACAAAGAAACACTTGGGAACGAGTTTATGGCAGATTTATTTGAAAACAGTAAAATAAAAAAGGTTGGGGAATTGTTAACACAAATCAGCAGGAGAAAGAACAACCTTCTCAAAGATATTAAAGATCATATGATATGATTTGAGTAATTGTACTTCCATATTTGAGGTCCCATAGACCATATTTGGGTCTCGCGGACGTAATTAAAATCTTTCATTTTATTCATTCATTTCAAATAAATATCTATTTATTTTATTATACTTTGAAAGCTGCACATTTGTTAGTTGACAAATTTGTTGCTCCTATTATAAAAGATGTATTTACTTTTTTTTTTTTTTAATTTTTTTATATACATTCATTGTAGGTATTGAATCCGAGTCACATTTTCAATAATACAAGTGGCGTCCTTGCCGGTAGACCACACTCAGGTAAAAGTAGTAATTTGATTTGAATCTTCTAAGTGCATGTCGATGATGACAGTATGATATGAATCCGGACCGATGGATAGTCCCTTTCAAGTCAACAATAACATAAAATAGGTTTGATAGAAGCAATCCAAATATTTAAACCTTAATGTGGTTGTGACCAACTCTCCTATATAACCCAAATATATATATATATGACTCTACTATAATCTAATATGATCTCATCCTAACCCTCCCAACCTTACCCTAAAAAAAAAATTACAAGAAAACTTTTAACAAGATAATACACTAAATAAATAAATAAATATGCACATAGAATCTAAGTATATACCTTTTAAATATATAGATATTTATTTTAGTATGCTTTGAAAGCTACATATTTATGAGTTGCTCCTATGAACACATTATGTAGAAGATGTATTATTTAATAGATTATTAAATTTTTTTAAAATTATTTAATTTATAATGGTTAAGAGTTTTAGGTGATAGGGTAATGGTTTGAGCTTTGATTTTTTTGGAAGGTTTGGGCATGGAGGTGAGAGTGTATGAGGGCTGTGTGTTAAATTTTTTATTGATAAGCATAACTCTCGATTTTTAAGAGGAGTCATGGTTAAAGAATATGAGATGATAAGAAATAATTTACATCGTTTATTTTTTCTAAAAACCAGTGATATAAAATTAAATCTATACTTAAGGAAATATATTAATGACTCTCAACCATAGTGAAGGAAATATATAAATAAATGCCGCACATAAAATCTAAGTATATGACTTTTAAATAAATAGATATTTATTTATTATACTATGAAAGTTAGTATATATTAGTTGATAAAATTGGTTTTTTAAATAAGTTTGTTATAATCATTATTTTTAGTAAAGGTTAAGTGTAAGGTTTAAAGAATTTGAAGTAGACTATTACTTTTGCAAATAGTTATGTTTCCAGGGTTTAAACCTAGATTAGCACATTATACTAAAAATATATCTTTTAAAAATATTTAATAAATAATTAAAAACATTTAAAATTATTTAAATATTAAAAAATAATAATAATTTTTTAATAATAAAAAATCAAAATTTATATAACAACTGAATGCGTTCATACCAATACCAACTTAAAATGTTGATTATTATTTTTTAAATTGCTTATAAAAAATTAAAACACCCTAATATATTGAAACCTGCATCCATCTAATCTCAATCACATGGTCAAAGAATTAAAAAACTCAAAGTAGAATAGTGCGCTAAATCAATAAATAAATGTGCACATGCGATCTGAGTATACACTCTTAAAAAAAATATACACATGGAATCTGAGTATATAACTTTCAAATAAATAGAAAATTACTTTATTATACTTTCAAAGTTGCATATTTATTAGTTGACAAACTTGTTACTCTTCATTAATACATTATATAAATTATATGTTAATTTTATATTTTTTATTAATTTAATATTTAATTATTTAATAAGTTACTAAAAAGTTTAGAATTATTTAAATCATGATTAATTTTTTATTTTTTTAAAGTCAATGAAAAATTAATATAATATATTAAAAATAATTTAAAGTAGGTAACAGTATTTGATTTCTTAAAAATAAAGATTTTTTTATTAAATTGACTTTCCCTTTACCAAAAAAAAAATTAAATATCATTGCCTAGTAATAATATTATAAGAGCAACTATCTAATAAACCTCAACAAACTTAACCGCCGAAATCGTTACCAAATACAAGGTGGCAGGGAAGGGCTGGGGAAAAGCCTTCTGGTGAGAGGAAGACTGGGTAAAAAATCCGCCATATTGGGAAAGGAAGACTTAACTGATCTAAGTTCACGTTCAGAGTTCCCACAATTATGTAATTGACACCTCAGCATGAACACATTGCGTAGAGATCTGTAGTCAACGCTACAACTAAACAACCACAATATTGTATTGAAACCGAACACAAAATTTCAAGTAATGAAGGAAGTAATTTTGTCTGTTGGCTCACACTTATATAATGTTATGTGGGATTGGAAGGAAAATTTATGAATAACAAGAGTGCAGCAATGGATAGTAATGGTGTTCGTTCGGTGGAGTTAACGCCAACATGGTCTGTCACCACTATTTTGACAATATTTGTGCTTGTTTCCTTGCTTTTGGAGCGTTCTATACACCTTTTGGGCCAGGTAAAATTTTTAAATATTTGCAGCATTGCCATACACAAAGGATTCAAGTATTGATTTAGTTGTAGCTCAAGTATTTTCCAAATCATTAATCAAATGGAACAATCCTTAATTTGAGCGTGTAAGGGGTTATATTATGTTTGATGGTATCTGATAATTTGCGGGTTTTTGCAGTGGTTGCATAAAAGCAAAAGGAAGCCTCTTTTTGAAGCCTTAGAGAGGATGAAAGAAGGTTTGGTTCTCAAAAATAGTAAACAAAATATATACATCTCATTTCCTTCGTCAAAACATGCAAAGGGGAAAAATAAAAATAGTTGGGACTCAGATCAAGCATGAGCTGTCTGAATAAAAGCCAAAATGATTTTCTGAGACGACTTTAAATGTTAGAGTTAATAGTCCATTTATTATTTGGGTCATGATATTTTGCTCAATGTATTTTGTGCTCTTTATCCTCACGTTGTTTGTTATTTTTGTGTTCTTTTTCATTTTTTGTGTAACAGAGTTAATGTTACTGGGTTTTATATCTCTAATGCTGACTGCCACATCAAGGACAATTTCAAATATTTGTATTGAATCAAAGTACTATGATACCAAGTTCTCTCCCTGTAAACAAGCCCTTACAGGAAGTCACTTAGATGTTTCTGAGGGGACTGCATCCCAGGGACACCAACTATCGGGCAATCAAAGTTCATCGGAAAGTGATCTCAGTGGGGCTATGAGTAGTACCTGCAAACTGGTAAAACTACATTCTGTCCAGTAGTTGCATATTCTGAATAAAAAAAAATTGTTCACATTAGTGCTTAAAATTTGATATTTGACCTTAAATCTGCAATAAGGATGCATTGATTGATGCTTGGACTCAATAACTAAGATTCAAACAGAAACGTATATCTAATATCTCAGGATAAAACAATGCTGCTGAACATGTAGGATTGTATTCAAGTTATCTCTTGTACTTGTAAATATGTAAAGAGAGGCAAAGAAAAATAGGAAACGTCCTTTTGTGTGTTTTCATTCCTTTCCAACTTCAATTCATTCTGGATGACACAACCATTTAACCAGCCAGAAACAGTCTACATTCATAACTTGTCTGAAGAACATGCCACTAAAACATGTTGCATGCTAATGTTTATTTTCCTTTCATCTTATTGATGCAGGGTTATGAGCCTTTTGTTTCACTAGAAGGTCTGGAGCAACTACATCGATTTATTTTTATCATGGGAATCACACATGTACTTTATAGCTGCTTGACCATGCTTCTGGCATTTTGTAAGGTTAGTGTTCATCTGTTTGTCAAATGCATGTGGAGGCAAAATAATAATCTCTCTTGATCTTGATTGATTATTCTATGCAAAACATTTCAATAAATTGGTTGTTTTTGGAAGGTAATTTCACATATTAATAACTTCTCTTTTTGCAAAAGAAAGAACATATTAATATGTAATAATTAATAATTAATAAATGAAATTTATTCAACCAAAAATAAAAATAAATCTCGTAGAAGACTTTTAGATCTTTCAAATTCCATCTATCATAGCCTTCCAAATTAAAGGAGAGGATCCAGCAGCTATCAGCAAAGAACAAATAACAACGTCCTTACATTTTAAATGTTTCTCCAGAAATCTAAGAACTGGAATAGCAGCAAGGGGGAAGAGTCCTTTTCATTTTAGTCATTGATTCTCCCCGCCCCAAAAATAAAATAAAATAAAATTTCAAAACTCACAATGGAAGAAAAACAATAAAAGCAAAGAATAAAACAATATTTAATCAACCATTTTCGAATTATGGGACAACAGCGAACAAGGGAGTTTGAAGAAGGAAAATGCCTTTGCTTCAGCATAACAGCATATGACTAAGTTTGCATTCACATAGCATTTAAGAAAAAATTCCAAGCAAAGGAGTAGTTTCTACGTTTTCTTAGAATATGAGTCATGTGCGTGCCACTCAACTGATGTCTAACTATTCACAAAAGAGATATTTATGACAAGTCTTCAAAGTTATGAGTATGCTTCATTTGTCACAATCCATGACATACTGATCATGGAGTCTTAAATTCTTCGAGTCTTCCAAAACAGTACAAAATATGAAAGGAAATCAACATTTATCCTATACTTTTAGCCTAGACTAATTTCAGAGGTTTTGAATGCTTTGGAGGCAGTGGGCATGGAGCAATTTGAAAACATTACACAGGGGTTTGGGATGATTTGTAAGCAGTGGACATGGAGCAAATTCAAAACAATACACATATAGACAAGACACAGATTCTCAGGAAGAAATAAAATAAATGAAATGGAAGGAAAGTAGAACATGGCGGTGGTCCTCTCACTGAAATTTTTCTTCAAACTCTTTGGAGGCCTTTTGGACATTCTCCAGCTGGGATAAGAACTCCTAACTGGTGGCAAGAACCGTCTCTGCCTCATGGGCATTGTTCTTCTATAACTTGCCACAAATTATTGCCTTGGCCTAAAGGTTTTGAAGAACCAGCTAGTGCAGCAATACTTACAGCTTGTTGAAATTCATCTAACTCATGTTAAAGCAGTTTTTTCGTGTCTGATTACATTTTCTAATTCTTCCTCAAGTTCAACAACTTGGTCACCATAGAGATCAGTTATTGAATTGAGAAATACTCCTTGCCTCCTTAGAGGTGAATTGGCTTGTATGAGTTTTCTAAATGTCCATATGCAGTCTTTAGTGGTCAAGTCCTCTTTGGTGAATTGGCTTGTATGAGTTTTCTAAATGTCCATATGCAGTCTTTAGTGGTCAAGTCCTCTTTTGTGTGGATTGAGGACTGCAGAAGCCATCTTTATAGTCCTTTTGTTGTCATAAGACAGTTCATGCTGACTTCCATCTGGTCTGTCAAAAACCAATTGTCATTTAAGTATTTTCTCAAGAATATGAAGAATATCAATCTCTTTGTTGTCTTGAACAGACAAAGTTTGTTCTTCTTTCTATAGGTCTTCATCTAGGTCCTTTGCACCATCATTAACAACAATTTGAGATCTCTTGTCTTTCCTACCTTTTTACATGGTAAAGTAATTTCTTCTTGATGACTTCCAGCCGTTTTTCCTCTTTTTCTATTGTTTCCATCTCCATCTTCATCACTTTGACCATCATCTCACAATCATTTCTTATTGATGAATTTCAACCATTTCCCCTCTTTTCTATCATCTCTCCATATTCATCGCCATCATCATCATCATCTCTATTTGAGATTTGTCTATGCCACATGTCACCATTGCATGGCTTTGAACTCTCCTGTGCATATGTTTTGTGGACGTTCTCTTGTTGAGGGGTCACACTTCCTCCTTCCAAGGTTCTAGCAGCGTTCACTGTTGCGAAGGCTGAGAGTATCCAATTAAAGGGTTGTATGAACTTTAAATCATCTTCTTCATCACTTTGGCTATCTTTTTCTTAGAATTCTATATGTTTTGAGGATTGTGAGTTTACATTTCACTTACAAAGCTTTTTAACATGACCGTAACCAATAGGAGTATGAACAAGGTGGTCCTCCTGTGGCTGATAACAGAATGGTACTCCCAAAACTCTTGCTTCTAGAATTGATATTTGTAGTTCAGCATTATAAAAATTTCCATGACCCACAATTATAAAACATCTTGACCAATGGTAATAAGGTAATGAAAGTAAATACTTTTCTTGGATATGTTCAAATCTAGTTGTATATTGTTGGCATTCAAATTTTTGGCCGACCCATTTGGACAGTTGATACAGACTAACTATAAGATACTCCGTGCATTCATTAGAGATGTCCTAATTATGCAAAAGAGATAAATTTTTTCTTTTATTCAATGATCATCTCTCATTTCCCGGAGATGATATTAAGTTTTCAATACTGGTCTTGTTTATAAGAAGCTCCAGAAAGCTGGTTCACCTTACATGTTACTTCCTAGGCTTGCTAGGTTTTTGCTTCATGTGGGTGGACCTCATTTCTCCTCATCACCTCCACCTTGCCCAAGTGCATTTGTCATTTAAATCCATGAGGGTTGCTCAAATGTTCCTACCCTTTGGTACAAATGAGTAGTAGAACGTACAAGTGAATTAAGCTTCCATCTGTAGTCCCGATCACATTACATTACAGTCACACAAACTCTTCCCTTTTATAAGGCAGGTTATGTCGCTTTCCAAAACATATGAACTGATTTATCAATCATAGAAGTTACAATTTGAAATAAACAATATTAAATATATTCAATCTTGTTGAAGTGTATAATTAGCATTGTTTATATTACAAAATTCAAGAGTAACTACGTATAAACTTACAGCAACTCATTAAGCAAGATACAGGGTTTACTTCCAAAATGACATTTTGATTTAAGCTCTTAAAAAGAAGAATAACTGAATTTACTCCCAAAATTTATTTCCGAGAGATTGCTAAATACGATAGGCATTCATCTATATTGTTGTTAAGATTATATTGTTTGGAGAGCACATTCATGTTCAAATATATATATTTTTAATAGTTTTTTAAATTTGAAAGAGGCCCCAAGAGTAGTATTTCAATAACCAGATTATAGTGATATTAATAGTAGTGTTCATCATAATACAAGGATTTGAACTTAGATTGCGTTCATATGATTGCCTCCCATAATCGTTACTACAATCATTACTACAATACTTTGGACTAAGGTTACCAGGTGTGGGGTGCAATAGGGTTCGTTGGGTGTGGTGGTGTGGCCCCGCCAAAAATAGGATTAGCTGAGTGCCAGTGCTGGTAGTTTTTAATTTTATTAAAATTAAAAAAAAATAAAATAAATATGTACATTGTGAAATATTTAAATAAATAATAATTGATAAATTATACATATTGTGAAATAAAATAAATCATTCACACATGCTATTGTGGTGAAAGTAATGATAAAATAAAATAAATCATTCATGCACATTTGCTATTTGCTATTGTGGTGGTGAAAGTATGCTTGGAAAAATTCTTCTAAACTCCAACATAGATCAATGGAAGATTTTGTTTCTTTTGATAATTCAAACTCAAATTGTATTTGGTCTAAAAGTATGCTTGGAAAAATTCTTCTAAACTCCAACATAGATCAATGGAAGATTTTGTTTCTTTTGATAATTCAAACTCAAATTGTATTTGATCTAATCAACCTAATAACAAATACAATGTTTAATATTTTAATAAAAATAATCAACAAAAAACTATACATAATTTATTTAAAAAAATATAATATATGTTGAAAATGTTTTTTATATCCTCAAAACATCTTTGATTATAAGGTCAATCTATACACATCTGTGAGATACAACTTGTGTGAGAAATCAGTTTCAATTATACGTCTAAAAAACTACAATTATACGTCTAAAAAACTACATCTTCAATGTAGGTATAAAAACAAATAAAAAATTAATGCCATTAAGGTATCTATACGGTAATATAAGCTTTCTCCTGTACCATTGAGAGTCCATTAATGCGGTTAGCGTGGATCGAACACGCGACCTTCAAATCTTCAGTCTGACGCTTTCCCAACTGAGGAAACAACTTTGATTAGAAGATCAATCAAGAGGTACAATTTGTGTGAAAAATCAGTTTCAATTATAAGTCTAATAAAATACATCTTCAATGTAAGTATAAAAACAAATAAAAAATTAATACTATTAGCAATATTGACGTCTTGCTAATAAGGTATTTATACCGTAATATACAAATAAAAAATTAATGCCATTAAGGTATTTATACGGTAATATAAGCTTTCTCCTGTACCATTGAGAGTCCATTAATGCGGTGAGCGTGGATCGAACACGCGACCTTCAGATCTTCAGTCTGACGCTTTCCCAACTGAGGAAACAACTTTGATTAGAAGATCAATCAAGAGGTACAATTTGTGTGAAAAATCAGTTTCAATTATAAGTCTAATAAAATACATCTTCAATGTAAGTATAAAAAGAAATAAAAAATTAATACTATTCGCAATATTGACGTCTTGCTAATAAGGTATTTATACCGTAATATACGTTGAGAGTCCATTGGTGCGGTGAGCGTGGATCGAACACGCGACCTTCAGATCTTCAGTCTGACGCTCTCCCAACTGAGCTATCCCCGCAATTGTTTACATAGGACTGGACAAAATCAGAGGATAATGCGGATGTGAAACTCAGCTTTACCTTACCTGGGTATGCATTGCATTCCGAGTGCAACTTCCATTTCCTTGATAAGCTCACTCTCTTTCTCTTTCATATCCATCTTCCATTTCATTTTGGTTGGGATAGACTTCTTTTCTGGTGAAACCCAATAACAAAATTACAAGAATCTATAGATCCCATCTCCATCTCCGTCTGTGCAGCGTAGCTTAGCTTAGTGGACGACCATCACTATTGTTGGTATTTAGTCCTACATGGATGGGTTGCTATATACGGACTGGAGAGAAGAGACATATCATAAACTGGGCTGGGTTCGGCTGGTTGAATCCTGTCTAGGTTCAGCTCAGCCGTTTGTGAACTCGCGAAGCCGATGCCGAGTGCGAGTGCAAGTGCTGAGTGCCAAGTGGGAGTGCGGGTTCACGCACCCAGCCAACCAGGTGCACAAACCAGATTACACTGCCTTGGACTTATGGGTCACCTTATTGTAGAAATGTTCATTACAGGGATTTGAACTTGGGATGCCCTCAGACATGTTATTTTTTAATTGGTTATATGGGATTGGAATGAGTGTTACTGGGATTGGAATGAGTGTCACTTGTATTACATTATCTTCATGGTACTCTAATATTTCAACAAACCACATAGTACTATTATATCAGCTAGCAAGATTTGAACTTGGGTCTCCATTGGGATCCCATTTTAACCACTTGAGCTAATGTCATTGATTAAAATATTAAGGTTCACCCACAAAATTGGAACCCTGGTCAATGGTGTAAATGCCTCACTCTTGACCAATTGTTCCAAAACCCATAGGCCAAATATTAAGGGTCACCCATGAAATTGGAACTTTGGTCTATGGTATGAAACTCCTTTTCTCCACTGCTTTCTCCAAAACTTAGGGGTAAGTTCAAATATCTTTTTTCAACTATGTAAATGTTTAGTTTGCACAACAAAGGGGTATTTTTATAAGAAAAGAGACCCGAGAGCGGAAGGTTTGTCCTTTCTATTGGCCTCAATCATTTGTATCTTATTTGGCATCCATTCCTTCACCATATTCTTTTGTCATTAGGAAGAACGAAAATAAATTTAAAGTTTATAGTGGGACTTGCAGGCGTTAATGGTCTTTTGGATTTGGAAGGATAAAATCAAAGGTTACAAAATAACATGGTTGGATAAGAGTAGATTGCCTACTAAAAATAAAAGGAAATCTTCAACCATTCTTTCTTCCCATCATTTATGACTATAACTCTTTTACAGTAGACAAATGGCATAGCATCCAACATTTAATAGTGAGAAAGACTGGCATAATTCTGACCATATCAAGTATATGAAAATATAAAAAGCTTAACATTAGCAATTCTAACCATATCAAGTATATGAAAATATAAAAAGCTTAACATTAGCAACTCTTTTAGAAGAAGTTTTATGGATAAGAGTTCAGTATGCTTATCGCAAGTTATTTGACCTTTGGTTGACACTTTCTCCTTTTTTACTCATACTCCTAATAAAATTTAACAAAATAGTGAAAACATAATTTTGGGAGAGGTGGAATGCTTCTGTTCAGTAGAAAATTTCAGAACTGAGATATAATTTTAAATTGAATTTAAGGATTTATTTTGCTATGAGGAGACTCCACAGGTTTATATTTTTATGTTGGTTTAATTCATAGGCAGGTTGTTTTAACACAAAACACTTCTTTAAATGTTTTTACATTAACCACGAGAAGATAAATTTTTGGATTTACAATATTAAAGTTTAGAATCATTTCAATTTCATCCAAGTTTAAGCTTTTTTCCATAGCTGGATTAAATACAAGTGAGAAATTTCACCCATGGGTTTTGGAGAAAGCGGTAGGAAACAAAGAGTTTCACACCATAGGCTAAGGTTCCAATCCTAGGGGTGAACATCAACATTTCTCCATGGGGTTTGAGAGACCAAGGTTGCAATCTTATGGGTGAACTTTAACATTTTGTTCATGGGGTTTGGAGCAAGTAGTGGTGAGTGAAGAGTTATTACACTATTGTAATGTCCCCATTTTTCATATTCTTATTGTACATATGTTGTGGTGTGAAGCTTTGGAGTGTTTTGTTATGTTGAAGGTATTTTTAGTGGAATTTAGTAATTGAATAAATAAAAAAGAAAAAAGGGGCCAATATGTATTAGGGACATAATATTTTATTTTAAGGAGCTATAAGGTTATTTTATAAGTGATTTAATAAAGTGCCACTCCAACGAAGAAATATAACATTTGTCTATATAAAGAGGACAAGGGGGCTCATTTGCATCATCTTGGATCATTTTCATCTCTTATATTTTGTGTAATTGGCTGAGAAGCTAATGTCATTCCCTCTTGCGGACGAAACCCTACAAGAGAGATCTTCTACAGACGAAAACCTATAGAAGACTTGATTCAGGGACGAAAACCTCTGAATCTAGAGAGTCAGGACGAAAACCCTTATTCTCAATTGGGGCAAACCTACCTAGGGTTTGCATTTGGACTTCATTGGATTTAGTTGTGGAGCATTCAATGTGTAATCAGCTAGCTAGGGTCTTATTGCACCATTTTGAGAGATCAGATCTTTATTCAACCATTTGAGGGCAAAGAGCAGAGATTTATCATTATTTTCAGTCATTGGAGCACCAGGAGGAGGGACGTCCCATCTTGGGAGTCTATTTTGACACTCAGAATCAGAGATTCAGCATTTGGGAGGGCAGCGTTGCATTTGATGGCAAGTATCTTATTCATAAAAGTTGGACGCCCATTATTTTGGACCAGATTTTGCCCTAGCAGCCAAACCTTCTATGTATGTCCATCATTTTGACTGTGTTTGGGTATGAGAATGTCATTGGAGAGCATTGGCAATCAGATCTGTCATTTTGTGAGTTGTTTAATGTAGCCATTTTCAGTATTATTCATGTAATGGTTTCTATATTTTAGATTTAATACAAAATCAGTGTTGTTGGGTGTTGTTTCCTGAAATTATAAGTAATTTGGTGATTTAAATTTGTAGATCAGAATTTTATTGGAATATATTTTATTTCTGCTTGGAAGAAATATTGCCATCTAGCTAGGGTTTGGTAATTTTTCAGAATTAGGTCATTACAACTATCAGCCAAGGTTTCAATCTCATGATGAACCTTAATATTTTAGCCCATGGTATTTGGTAAAATGGGTGGGAAGTAAAGAGTTTCATACCATCAGCCAAGGTTCAAATGCCATGGCTGAACCTTAAAATTTAGTCAATGGGATTTAGAACAAGTGGTTGGGAGTGAAGAGTTTCATACAATAAACCAAGGTGATGAGTGTCGTTTATCCTTCACCATTTAATCAATATATGTCAGTCCAGGGCGGTGTCCAAGGCTATATACGAGAGCAGGGTGTAGCAGATTGTAGGTTTAGTTCATTTAACTCAGGGCTTTATTGGTGAGGCAGTTAGTGTCTTGGGGTGTTTGGTACTCCTTCTAACATCCTAGAAATGCTAAAATACTTCCTTTGACAAAGAAAATGAAACTAAACTATTGAAAACTGGAAATTGCATGAATCAAATCCACACTATTCAGAAAAGTAAAACTGTTGCAGAATTCAATTGACAAGAAATAAGTTGCAACAAACTGATAATGAACTGTTGCAGAAAATGAAACTTCTAAAAGGAAAACATCACACCATACTTTGCAGAAAATGACAAAAATTGAAATATCAAAAATTGACAACTGAATGTGCAAAATCTGTAACAACTTTATTCTAATACAAATTCTGGAAATAGTGCAAAAAATAGAAAGCTAAAAATATCGTGCCAAATTCTGGAAATGTGAAACTGAAATTAACCACTAACTTGCAACTACTAATCAAGAAGTATTGACCTATGCATCAACCAAAAACTCTACAAAAACTGTCAGTCTTATGCTGCCCTGCGTCAGCCAGAATAAGCAGAATTCATGTCGGGGGAAAAACCCTCCTCTGGGCCTGGAAGTGGCCCTTGCTTCCTGAACCAAAGGAGGTGAGTGAGCTTGCTCTAAACTAAGAAGTTCTCACACTTAATTCAAAATGAAACATGAATCATAATATTGCACCCTTTTATTTCATATTAGCAACATCACAACAATGTAGGAAGAGACCTGCAGAATATTGTATTGTTGTAGTAAATACAGATTCAGAACACCTAAAACATGCTATAACTATCTTCAGCTACCTATTCTCCTATATGCTCAACCATATGGGAGCATTTTATTTATACAAAATAGAATGCATTACAGATAAGGTTTACTACTATTATCTGGGACTGTTACAGCAGTTTCAGTCCAGGTCTTCCACAAATGCAGAGTTTTGACTCTTTTGTCCCTATCCATCCAAAGTGAGGAACAAGTGTGAGTTTGGATAAGGTGTCTTCTGAGATGACTTTAGTCACCGTTTACTCCTTTTCAAAAATACCTTTAAGCAGTTCCAAATTGTCTGCGCTCATTTCGGAATTGCTTCGGAATATCAGGCAGTAGAACAGGAAGACTGCTATTTCATCAGCAGAAGTTTATGCAATCGGTTGTGGTGGAAGGTATGGTCTCCTTAGGCATCCAGAGGACTAGTTCCATCCTTGAATTGGGCTGGGATGGACAAATTCCATGCCATGTTGTAGATGTACAGCTGGCTGGAATTTGTATGACAAAGTCCAGTTTTCCTGCATAGTCAACAACTTGACAACTTTTTGGTGCCTAAAAGTTAATTTAAAAGTGAGAAAATGGTGGCATATATTTGTGGATGGATGGTAAACCTTATACATAGATTGCTTACATATGATAACACTTAAATTAATGTAGAATTACAGGAATAAATAGCCAAAACATTGAAGAAAATATGGATAAATCAAGTAAAAATAGAGCATATGCACTTTCCCTATCTTAACATGCAAATATCATCACACAATGCATAATATCCTATAATTAACATAAAATCACATCACAAATAGTTCCATATGAGTCTTAAAAGTTTATAAAAGAAGTCTTTAAATGAGGCAATCTCCTGCCTCATCATTCTCCCCCAACCTATTCTAATGCATGTCCTCATGCATTCTGTTCTGCAACAATGGCACAAAGGTCCAGCTCTAGATATCATTCATCATACTTCCATAGTCTACTTCCAATCTGGTAATATCCCTTATGCATCTGAATTTCTTTGAGCCACTCCTGGAATTGGTCTTTTGGCTGAGCATCATTGTCAAAGAAGTGTGGAACAAGAGTTATGATAGTAGGCATCCTGTACTTGAGTCCAATCCATCATTCTTTGGCCTCAAGTATAGTTTGAATTACACCCGTAGCCCTTCCCCGAGACCAGATCAAGTTATTAGGTGAGATAGGTTCTCTTTTCTGTAATGATATGGGCAGTTCACCCCATCTGTTTCTACAAGATGACAATGCATCAACAAAGGAGGCTGCACAAAATGTTTGGAACCCATCTATACATACTTGAAGATTTCCTAGGTACATTCTCCTTACTTTTTCATTCCTTATGAGAGCATAATGTTGATTTGTAGAGGTCCTGTGATTCAGGTGCACAGGCTTGATCAATAAAACAACTTGAGTCTCTAAAGACTTACTAGTTCTCTTTTGTTGTTCCCAATAGAGCTGGTTCTGCAACACTGACTGAAAGGCTCTGAGCTGAATGTCACCAATAAATATGTGAGGAAGAAATAGAACTTCAGTTGGTAAAAAGAAGTTATGAAGGAATAATTCACACAACAGATTTTGATCTTCCACAGAGCTCTGCCAGAAAGCCTCTAAAAATTCCCCTGGTGTCTCAAAAGTATGGGTAAAACTAGAGGCAATCCTCATGGTCTGCCATCGGAGGTATTTTTCCTTCAGAATTAGGCTATAAAACCTAGCAGGCCTCCTGCATTGAACCATACACTCAGAAATTTGACATACATTTTGAATTTTCTCCTTTAAGTCTTTAATTTCAGAATCTTTCCTTTTTATCTCCTCCTTTAAGTTCTGTTGTGATGAAACCTTCTCTTCCAACTGTTGGCATCTAGCTACCCAAAAGGTTACATCCTCATTATATTTCACAAGTGAAACTGTATCAGGTGGTCTAATAATAGGCTGCATTTGAGGAACTATTTCCACCTGGACACCAACATCTACTGTCTCTACTACAAAATTTTTTGTTTGCACTTCAGCCTCAATCACTTCAATTTCAGGAATGACAATATGTGGGGGTGATTGAACAATTACCTATTCTAGAAGTACCATGCTTGCCTCTGCTGGTGGAGCTGTTGCATCAGTTTCTTGCTGAGGTTCCTTAGACACTTGCATGAGTGCCCCTGCCTGTCCATCCTCTGAATCCTGTTGTTTCTGTTGTGGTATCTCTGCTTCTTCCGGTGCAGCTCTGTCAACAGAACCTCTCTCTGTATTCCCTGCTAAATTTATTAGCAAATTTGCTAATTCATCTCCTGAATCTGTGTGAGAGGGTTGCTGCTCCAAAAGTGTAAGCCTATTTTTCACAGTTTCGATCTCTTGCCACAGTTTGGCAATAATGTCATATTTTTCCTTTAAAGTGGTTTCATTCTTTTCAATCCAACTGGTCTGGGTTTTAATTACACTTTTGGCTGCATGGAGTTGAGTTTCAACATCAATTTCTTCCTCCTCCCCTGAACTTGAATTATCTGTTTCTTCTGTTCCTGCTTCATCAGAGTCAGGATAATCAACAAGGGACTCCGACTGACTGGTAGCAATTGTATCCTTTTGTGCTTCTCTTGTTTCAGTCCGCTCCTCAGAATCAGAGGAATAATTAAAAGAAAAGGAAGGTACTGATTCCGTTAAAACATCTTCATGATGAACATCAACATTGACTTCCTCATTGGTAACATTTTCAACTCCTTCAACCTCTTCATCTTGTCCACCAATATCAACATTTTGTTCCATTCTTTCCTCTGTTTGCACATTCCCTTCATCAACAACCCTCTTCAGTCTTGAAGACCTCCTTAGTTCTAAAATAGATGGCCCTCTGCGCCTTTTAGTTCTAGCCTCAAATATTCCAATTGGCAGGGTAGATGGTTCCCCTATCTCAGAAATGTGAGGTGGTTGTGGTTCTACTGTAAAGGTAACTTTTCATTTTTGCTCAGAACCAGCATGTTGTTGTGTTCTCATTTTTGATGAAGGAGGCCCTTCAGGAAATGAAGGAGCTGCTCCAGCAGAAGTCCTAAGTGTAGGTGTAGGATTAGGGTTAATTTCCTCAGTAAATTCATCCCATGTTTGGAAGAAATGGGCAAAATTCTTGGAATTGCCCCTGAAATGATGTCTACAAATAACCTTAATTAATCCATGATGCTTAGGATAACCTTTTCCTGCTTGGTACTTTTTGGACATGTTGGCCAAGTCTTGGTGCAAGTACAAGGGTACATTAACTCTTAGTTCAGGGTTTTCATGGCCATAACGAAGGTGAGTCAAAATTCTCATATGGTGGCCAGAGAGAACAGGGAATTGACCATCGCAGGTAAGAAACCTAATTACCCAAACAACGACTTCATCCCATGGTGTCTGTAAACTAGTCCGCTTAACACCCTTACAGATATTATTACTCATTATATACTCAATTGGTCTATCATTTTCACCCCTAAATTGATTAACCAACTCTTTTAAGGTGTTCTTTCCAGACTTCCCTATATGAATTCCTTGTAAAGGTAATTCTATAATTTCACTAAGGATTTGTGGACTTACTTGGATGGTCATTCCACTAATATGCACCTTGTTCCCTCGAAAAGTTCGTGCAAATTCCGTTGCTAGCCCTTCTGAATGCCCTTCAAACTTTCGTAGGAAAGGTAGGAAACCGCCTTCGGTGAAAATCCGTAGACACTCTGAATCCCTTTGCAAATACTCAATATTCTCTGGTTCAATTCTATTTTTCTGTCCTCCCATGGTTCAATTCAAGTTCCTCAGGTTTGTTTTTCCATCAACTCTATTATGTTCTTAGTTCTGTGAGAATTTGCTACCAATTTCATGTTTACTCATTCTAGAATGGAAAGAACAAAGTTTTTAGGGATAGTAAACACATGCACAACATCGAAATGATGAATATGCGTGCAACGTTAAGCAGACTTGAGAGGTGGCAGCATACAATTAATCTTGAGCCCTTTTTCCTCGCATGCAGTTTAATGCTACGAAGTTTGCGGTGACGTGGCTCCTGGAATTTATGAAAATTGCCTCGTTAAAATTACTTTTCCCTACTTGAAACGTGTGCCAACCAATCACACGCAGTGAATTAATTTAGAAGGTCCATGCCTATTAAAAATTTGTAGAGTGGCACAACTTCCGAATTTGATTAGCATGATTTCCATATGTGCACGGAGATTACGTTGATTTCAAGCCTATGCCACGTGGATCCGGAGTTAAAATGAATTAACCATTTGTTAATTCATTCTTAACTCTTATCTCTATTCCATTCCAGAGCAGAATAGTTTCCAGAGCTATCTTTAAAGAACATTCTTGTGCAGGGCCTTCGTTTTGAGCAGAATGATTAACCAACTTTGTTTCCAGAGCAGGCTTCATTTATTCTTTTGACAACTTCTCTGGAACTAAATGCATGTGTTTATGCTAATTAAAGATTTTATGCATCATATAATACATATTTACAATATTAAAATGGAAAAAGACACATACCTGAAAAAACTTTTCTATCCATATTTTGTACAAATGTTGATTCCAGTTGTTTCTGCATTAACTTTTACAAGGTGCAACAAGACAAAAGGAAAAACATAAGTGAAATAGATGTGATGGAATGATCTGAATGAACCAGAGGTGAGTTCGACCCGATGGAATGAGGAATAGTGAATGGAATGATGATGAAATGATGACGGAGAATGGATAAGATGATGATGGAAATGAGACAAACATGTCGGGCAAACCGGTTTTCATGTAAGCCAAATTCAGATGTGCCTCGCAGAGGTTTTTACAATCTGAATTTTTATTTTTTTATTTTATTTTTTTCATTCATTTTTTTTCATTTTTTCTTTGGTGACATTACTTGATTGAGTCGGTCTTGGAAGCAATGGTTGCTTCCAACACCATTACATCCATGTTTCCCACTTGGTTGAGAAACTCCTCCTTGGTTAACGACTTATGATATACACGGAGACGATGACCGTTAACCACCAACTTTCTTCTTGAATCATCAATTGGTGAAAGATGCACAACTCCATTGGCAAACACCTCCTCAATCTCATAAGGTCCGAGCCACCGGGTCTGCAACTTGCCAGGAAAGTCTTCATACCGGGAGTCAAACAACAAAGCCCAATCGCCTTGTTGAAATTTCCATTGTTGAACATGACTATCATGCCACAGTTTGCGTTGTGCCTGGATCACCTCAGTCTGGTGCAATGCATCTCTCCGTAGCTCATCCAATGCATTGAGCTGCAGGATCCGGTTCATTTGAGCCTATGACAAATCAATACCAACTTCCAAAGCAGTCCGAAGAGTTAGCAATTCAAATTCAACAGGTAAAAGGGGCTTTTTTCCATAAACCAATTCGTAAGGGGTAAATCCAGTAGTGGACTTCCAGGTGGTGTTATAGGCCCAAATTGCTTCAGGTAACTTCTCCACCCAATTCCTTCTATGGGCTGATATGGTTTTGGTCAAGATCCTCTCTAACTCCCTATTTGTCACTTCCACTTGTCCATTGGCTTGTGGATGGTAAGGTGAGGATTTTCGGTGTTTGATTTCATACAACTTGGTGAAGGCTTCAACAAATTTTGAGGTAAACTGAGGTCCCTGATCAGTGGTGATAGATTGTGGGGCTCCAAATCATAGAAATATTTGTGAATACAGGAAATCAACAACTTTTTCCTCTCGGGCATGCTTAAAAGCATGGGCTTCTACCCACTTGGTTACATAATCAGTACATACCAAGATATGCACTTTCCCTTGGGAAGGTGGATCAATGGGTCCTACAAAATCTAGCCCCCACCTCTCAAATGGTTCTGTACCTAATTGAGGTTGTAAAGGCATTTCACTAGTAAAAGTAGGCTTACCCATCCTTTGGCATGCATCACAATTTCTGACATACCTTTTGACATCTTTGTGCAAGGATGGCCAGTAGTAACCAGTACCCAAAATATTTCGAATGGTATTCTTCACTGAATAATGCCCTCCTGATGGTTCATCATGACATGCTCGCAGGATGTCATATACCTCATCCTTGCGAATACACCTGCACAAAACATGGTCAGGACTGCATTTAAACAATAAACCTCCTATCCATTCAAAAGAAGAACTTTGCTTGATCAACTATTTCTTTTGTTTAGGAGTAAAGTGAAGAGGAATCTTCCCTATAGCTAAATAATTAGCTATATCTGCAAACCATGGAGATTGTATAGAAACAACAAACAATTTCTCATCAGGAAACGCATCCTCAACCAATTCCTCCGTATCTACATTTGGCAATCTTGACAAAAAATCTGCCACTACATTAGACTTCCCTGGTTTATTAACTATAGTAATATCAAATTCCTGTAGTAGTATTAACCAACGAATAATTCATGCACTAACCAAAGGTTTATTCATCAAATACTTTATAGCAGCATGGTCTGTGTGGATGAATACAGGATATCCTGTGATATAGTGTCAAAATTTGTTAATAGCATACACCATAACTAAAAATTCCTTTTCGGTTGTGGTATAATTCTTTTCAGCTCCAGTCAAATTTTTACTAATGTAGTATATGGCATAATGTTGTCCATCTTCAATCTGTCCTAATGCAGCTCCAATAGCAGTATTGGAAGCATCAGTTTGAATGTGGAAGGGTAACTCCCAATTAGGACCTCTCAATACAGGTGGAGTTGTTAATTTTTCCTTTAAAGCTTCAAAGGACTGTTGACACCCAGCAGACCAAACAAATTCAGAATCCTTTGTTAACAATGCAAACATTGGATTAGCAATAGTACTAAAATTGGCAATAAATCTGTGATAAAAGCCAATATGTCCTAAGAAACTACGCACATCAGTTTGAGTTTTTGGGGGAGGAAGGGTTTTGATAACCTCTACCTTCTTAGGATCAACTTTAATTCCACAAGCAGAAATATGATGTCCAAGAACAATTCCTTCCTCCATCATCAAGAAACATTTCTCAGGATTTAGAGACAAATGATATGTTTCACAGCGTATTAAAACTTTTTCAAGTTGTTCTAAAGTATATTCGAATGTATCTCCGAACACTGTGAAGTCATCCATATAAATCTCTACACTTTCATTCGTTAGATCAGAAAAAATAGCCAAAACAACTCTCTGAAATGTTGCTGGTGCATTACACAAACCGAAGGGTAATACTCTGTAAGCAAATGTGCCCCAAGGACATGTGAAAGTTGTCTTTTCCTGGTCCTCTGGTGCGACTTGAATCTGATTATAACCACTAAAACCATCTAGGAAACAAAAAAATTTCTTACCAGCAAGGGTGTCCAATACTTGGTCTATAAATGGTAATGGAAAGTGATCTTTATGTGTGGCCTTATTCAATTCCCTGTAGTCCACACATACTCTCATATTTCCATTTTTCTTTGGAACAATAACCAATGGTGAAACCCACCTACTGTCTGAAATTGGATAAATGAATCCTACATCCAATAGTTTTTTGATTTCTTCCTTAACAATATCCTTCAGAGCGGGATTCAGACGCCTTTGTGGTTGTCTTACTGGTTTGACATCTTCTGTGTATATCCTATGTGTACACACATCAGGGTGAATACCAGTCATGTCCTTATAACTCCAAGCAAAATCTTGAACATGTCTCTGCAAAACAACAAATAATTTGGCTTCTTGCTCATTAGTCAGCCAACTATTAATGTTCACAAGTTTCCCTGGTTGTATTTCAATCTGCTTAATCCCTGGATAAACAGAATTGACAGCCTCATATTTGTTGATTAAAGCATTTAAGGGACAATGATGTGGTTGCAGAGTATGAAATACTCTTGATTCTGGTGTAAATGTGATACCTGATGGGATCATTTGCATAGGACAGGTGAAAGAAGTTAGAAGATGATGATGCCAACCATGTGGCAGTGTGAAGGAGCTTTCTTGTAGTGGAATAGATGACAAATGTTCAGCAATTTGTTCTTCATATTTCCATAACAAACGATGGACAAGAATTTGATCATCCCTAAGGCCTTCTTCGTGCAATGTTTTCACCAAAACTGTTTCATGTTCAAAGATTTCTCTTTCCGGTGCATTAAGTTCTTCAATATGTTCCTTTACTACGACTGTGGCCAAGGTGACAATGGCTTCCTGTTCTTCATCAGACTCAGGGTACCATATTTGTCCAGAAAATTTGGCTGAAGGTTGGGCTGGTGGATACAAGGAAATATTTTTCAGGTCTACACCATTTGAAATGGTCATCTCACCTGACCTGCAGTCTATAAATGCAGCTGCAGTGGCAAGCCAAGGTCGTCCTAGAATAATAGGATAGCCATTAGCTGAATTTCTAGGCTGCAGTACTAAGAAATCTATAGGATATTCCCAAGAAGAGACTTCAATGGCAACATCCTCCAGAATTCCCTCTGGTTTAGCAACTGACCTATCTGCCATCTCCAAAACTGTGGTAGTGGGACTAAGATTATGGAGCTGCAATTTGTTCATGGTTTCTTTAGTCATTACATTGATTGCAGTGCCTAAATCAATAAGCACATTTGGAATTTGAACCAACCCAATAGTAATTGTCACTATTGGACTCCCTGGATCACTATACTTAGGAGGTACTAGTTTTCTCGAGAGTAGGTCAGCCAACTTACCTTCTACCTGCATAGTTTTTGGAAAGGCTTTCTTCTTCCTACCAGGCTTTCTAATGCACAGATCCTGAATAGTTTTCCTAATCAGAGGTACTTCCTTTATTGCTTGCAACAGAGGAAGTGAGATAGACATTTTCCTCAATTCTGTGATTAATTCTGATTCAGGGGTTGTTATAGTGTGGTCAAACCTTTCAGGATAGGGCAGGTCTGTTATGACAGGTTCAGTTTTCCCTTGTACATTTTCTGTTTTTCCTTCTTTTTGCCCTGTTTGTGGTTTTTTTGGACTTGGTAGTTCTTGTTGTCCATCAAGTTCTTCAATAGTGGGTGGTGCAGGGTCAGGTAAAACCTTCCCTGAATGCAACTGGATGTTACTACGAGTCAAGGACATGGACTGCAGTGAGTCTCTTCAGACTCAGCTCCATAAACAGGAGTTGCTTGTCTATTGTTATTGGGGTTAGCCATAGGTTGAGCTGGAAGTGGAGGTTGCTTAACTGGTTGTGTTTGTTGTGGTTGAACTCTTCCCTAAAAATTTTGATTAGGGGCTGGCAGCAAGTGTTGGTTTGGTGGTTGATACCTCTGCTGCCCTTGATAGGATGGGTATTGTTGCCCCCATATTTGCCCTGACTGATTTGGTACCCAAGATGGATTAACTGGATGCCATGGCTGATTCCAACCAGAATGTGACCAATCTTGAGGAGCTGCCCAAGTTTGATTCCAAGGTTGAGGAGGAGGTTCTGTGTACCCCCATGGCATATTCCAAGGATTTTGTCCCCAATTTGAAGAAAAGCGAGGGGCATTTTGGTTTTGTATGAAGTTGCCTCCTGGCCTTTGCCCAATAGCATGAAGTTCTTCAACTTGGTTTTCTATAGCACTCCTAAGATGGGGCAAAAGGTGACATTTATCAGTTTTATGCTCCTTTGAGAAAATGCCACAGATTGCTGAGATTGAGGTCTTGTCCAAAGGACAATCTTGCAGAGCATGCTTATTTCTACACCTAGGACAATAGATAGACAGGGGTGGTGAAGAATTGGCTCTTGTATTCCTTTCTCCTAAAGCAGTGTTTAGTTGAACAAGTATATCAGTTTTCATATTAGCCATTTCTTCCATCAATTCTTTGATGTCTACATTATTAGGACTTTTCTTCTTCCTTCTATCCCTAGTTCTAGAATAATTTGTGCACAACTCTATAATGTCAGTAATCTCAAGTTGGTGTACATCTCCTTTTCCCATTATATCCAGTACTTCCTTGGATTCATCTTGTAATCCCCTTAGAAAGATAGATTTTAACAATTCTCCTTCTACAGGACCAACTCTTTTCTGGATAAAAGCAAATCTATCAACATAATCTTCCAAATTTTCATCTTCTTCTTGTTTAATTCGAAATAACTCATCCTTTCTATTACGTACCCTGCAATACTCCTGATATTTGTCTAAAAATGCAGTTTCCATTTCATCCCAGGTATGAATGGAATCCGAGTCAAGACTCATGAACCAACGTAAAGTTGCATCTTTAAGTGTGGAAGGGAATAATTTCAGCTTTTGATTATCAGTCACATAATCATATGTTTGACACAAGATCTTAAACTCAAACAGAAACTGGTCAGGATCTTCAGACACTGTTCCCCTAAATATTGGCAACACTGAGGGAGAAATGGTTTTCATAGGAGCTTGTTGTCCAGCAGTTAATTGTATAGGGTACTCAAAAGTTCTAGCAGGAGGTGGTGGTTGTGCCATGTTTTCCTCCTCTGATTTAACTGATTCAACTTTTTATTTTTGTTCTAATAATGGATCAGGAACAGAAGAATGTCTAGTAGCAAGTGCTTCAAGAAGTTCTTCCTCAAAAGGTTCTGCAGATGGTTCAACTGATGAAGAAGATGATTCTCTTTTTACTCTATCAGGATAATCATAAACAGGCAGATCTTCTCCTGTACGGGAAGAACGCCTTTCTGGGAAGGAACCGGTTCTAATAAACCTCCCTCTCTCATCTCTTGGCCTATGCATTCATGCCTATTTACTAAAATGAACTAAACCTCAGGTCTCCAAAAACTATTTCCTGAGACAGGACAGTTTTTGGACTGCTAGACCTCTCCTAACAACACCTAAGGTTCCTCGAAAATGGTGCCAAAAATGATGAGTGTCATTTATCCTTCACCATTTAATCAATATATGTCAGTCCAGGGCGGTGTCCAAGGCTATATACGAGAGCAGGGTGTAGCAGATTGTAGGTTTAGTTCATTTAACTCAGGGCTTTATTGGTGAGGCAGTTAGTGTCTTGGGGTGTTTGGTACTCCTTCTAACATCCTAGAAATGCTAAAATACTTCCTTTGACAAAGAAAATGAAACTAAACTATTGAAAACTGGAAATTGCATGAATCAAATCCACACTATTCAGAAAAGTAAAATTGTTGCAGAATTCAATTGACAAGAAATAAGTTGCAGCAAACTGATAATGAACTGTTGCAGAAAATGAAACTTCTAAAAGGAAAACATCACACCATACTTTGCAGAAAATGACAAAAATTGAAATATCAAAAACTGACAACTGAATGTGCAAAATCTGTAACAACTTTATTCTAATACAAATTCTAGAAATAGTGCAGAAAATAGAAAGCTGAAAATACTGTGCTAAATTCTGGAAATGTGAAACTGAAATTAACCACTAACTTGCAACTACTAATCAAGAAGTATTGACCTATGCATCAACCAAAAACTCTACAAAAACTGTCAGTCTTCTGCTGCCCTGCTGCAGCCAGAATAAGCAGAATTCTGTCAGGGGAAAAACCCTCCTCTGGGCCTGGAAGTGGCCCTTGCTTCCTGAACCAAAGGAGGTGAGTGAGCTTGCTCTAAACTAAGAAGTTCTCACACTTAATTCAAAATGAAACATGAATCATAATATTGCACCCTTTTATTTCATATTAGCAACATCACAACAATGCAAGGAAGAGACCTGCAGAATACTGTATTGTTGTAGTAAATACAGATTTCAGAACACCTAATACATGCTATAACTATCTTCAGCTACCTATTCTCCTATATGCTCAACCATATGGGAGCATTTTATTTATACAAAATAGAATGCATTACAGATAAGGTTTACTGCTATTATCTGGGATTGTTACAGCAGTTTCAGTCCAGGTCTTCCACAAATGTAGAGTTTTGACTCTTTTGTTCCTATCAACTCTAAGTGATGGCATCCAAAGTGAGGAACAAGTGTGAGTTTGGATAAGGTGTCTTCTGAGATGACTTTAGTCACCGTTTACTCCTTTTCAAAAATACCTTTAAGCGAGTTCCAAAGCATCTGCGCTCATTCCGAAATTGCTCCGGAATATCAGGCAGTAGAACAGGAAGACTGCTATTTCATCAGCAGAAGTTTATGCAATCGGTTGTGGCGGCAGGTATGGTCTCCTTAGGCATCCAGAGGACTAGTTCCATCCTTGACTTGGGCTGGGACGGACAAATTCCATGCCATGTTGTAGATGTACAGCTGGCTGGAATTTGTATGACAAAGTCCAGTTTTCCTGCACAATCAACAACTTGACAGCTTTTTGGCGCCTAAAAGTTAATTTAAAAGTGAGCAAACGGTGGCATATATTTGTGGATGGATGGTAAACCTTATACATAGATTGCTTACATATGATAACACTTAAATTAATGCAGAATTACAGGAATAAATAGCCAAAACACTGAAGAAAATATGGATAAATCAGTAAAAATAGAGCATATGCACTTTCCCTATCTTAACATGCAAATATCATCACACAATGCATAATATCCTATAATTAACATAAAATCACATCACAAATAGTTCCATATGAGTCTTAAAAGTTTATAAAAGAAGTCTTTAAATGAGGCAATCTCCTGCCTCATCACAAGGGTTAAATCCCATGGGTGAACCTTAACATTTAAAGCCCAATGGGTTTGGGGCAAGTGGTGGGCAGCAAGGAGTTTCACACAGAAAGCTCAATTTCCAGACCCATAAGAGGGAACCTTGTAAAGCCATGAAGACACTTGAAGGTAGGGGTTGAATTTATGGCTATGCATGGACCCAAGTCGAGTGGCCAAGGCACCTGGATTTGAGTGTATTTGTATTATTAATCCAAACCCACCCTCATGTTCTCTATAAGCTTTTCCAAATGTTAACCTTAGAGAAATAAAATGGAATGAGCCTATGTGGTTAAAAATTTTGGGTCCCAATATGGACACCCAAGTCCAAATCTTGCCAGGTGATATTTGCACATTTGCCAGTTGTAATACCATTATGTGGTTGGTGAAAATACCAAGGACTCATAATATTGAAAACATACAGGCTGTAGAAGATATGGAGTTATCAATGAAAGAAAATTTTTCTCATGCAAATTATTTGAAACTACTTCAACCTTTGTTGTCTTATAGTGGCTTCCAATCAAAGTGAAGTAGATGTGTAACAAAGTGACTTGCAAAGAAGACCCCTACTTTTGGCATGGCCTAGACAGATAAATCCATCAAGCCTTTACATGCTGGAAAGGAAGCAAACATTTTGCCAGTTCCTTTATATTATATTTTCTAAATGGAGGTACATTTTCCATTGTTTTCTGATACTGTTAGTGTGGAGAAAACAGATAAAGTCCCGCTCCTTTCCTTTACACCCATATATGGAAATAATGAATAATAAAAATAGAAATGTATGACGTTCTCATCACCGACACCAAATTTAATCCAAAAGCAGTCATAAGGCTTCAAAGGAAAACATATAGACTACAGCCATTCAATTTAAAGATTCCTTCAGTTCAAACAAAATAGATTGCATGCAAAGCAGACTGCTTACCTGGTTTGCATTTTGCTATCTAGGGATGCTGAAAGTTAGGTTTTTGAAGTAACAAACAGAAGTTCTTGTTTCAATTCCCTATATTTAATGCATGCCAAGCAAAATGTACTCACATTCCAGTAAGCAACATACTCACAATTCAGTCAGTCCGCAAAGGCATCAAAGAACATGCAAGCAGATGATTGTCCTTCTCATCTATAATGCCTTCTTCAAATTCAAAAGCAAAACAAACAATGAACAAAACAAACATTTCTTTGTCTCCTTGAAGGGAAACTTCTTTCTAATTGAATAAATCAAAATGCAATTATAAATTGAATCCTGTAATAACGAAGTAAACCAAGCAAGTGCAGCCACTCAGAGAGGGCAGATCTCGTAGCCACTTAGAGAGGGTGAAGTCTCTTGCGAATTACGCAATTGAATTATATTGTTCGATGATGATCAATTGGATAAACTATTCTATCTATATATAGATGAAAGAATTAATGAATAGACACAACCCATCAATGAACCGATGTATACTTTGGGATTGTTACACTCCTTGGGAGGTGTCATGTAGGAAGATCTTCCACTTTTCATGGAGGCAGAGGATAATTTCTCTCCACTTCTCAACTCACATAATTTTCTACTTCTCCTTTTCCTGAATCTGTCTGCTATACATCTCTTGTATTTACTTTTACTTTTTTAAATAACAATAAAAGTTGCCAATGATAACCATAATTTTTTCTTTTAAACTTTATAAAGAACCTAACGATGTTGCACAACACTTAGCAAATTCCAAGGCATAAATTCTACTCCCAGATGGCCTTGAATAGTTCTCAAATGACTTTTTGAATTAAAATCTCCTTTGCCCTCCAATTGGTAGATCAATTTCTCTTGATAATGCTAACAGAGAATAACTCCTGGTATTCGACCTTGGTTTTGTTTCGTTACTCTATCAACTTGGGTCCTTTTTAAGCCCAGTCAACTCTCAAGATGTGACTAATGACAACTTCCGATTGTTTGGCTGCATTTCCCAAGCTGTGTATGGAATCTGGGAGTACCTCCTTGTTCCTTTGGTAATCACGTGTGGAATTTTAATTACTCCATATGGAATTTCATTTTATACCATCTCTCTAAATGACATCTCTTACTAGATTGATGACCTCTATCTCCACACTAAATTCCCAAATGACACTAATCTATTCTCCCCCTCTGGATGACCTTCACGTAATGACTGTTCCAAGGGTTCAATCCACTCTTGGTTTTGGTGTAATCCCCCCAAGTGCTGTGATGATACGTTCAATACCTTGAGAGTTAGTTAGACTGCATGTTGGTTCATTTAGTCCCATAGGCTATTTGGCCTAGTGGAAGTTAAAATTCTTATGTTCTGTTCCTCTGAACTACTAATACTACTTCTGGCTAGCTAGTGCAAGTAGATAGATGACCTTCTTTGTTGACATGGGTCCCTCAAGGGCTTGGACAACACTTGCTAGTATAGGCGATAATTAGCATCATAAACATCACTATGGGCCCCCTTTCCCTTGTGCTGATGGCATTTGGAACTTTTTTTAGATAGCTGGATAAACGTCCTTGATCTCACTAACTATTTTTTCAGATTCATATGGTCTTCTCTACGTGGTAGACAACATTGCAATCTTCCTTGTCAGCACTCAAATCTTCTAAATATAGCTTGTGGGCTCCTCTACATGGTAGATAACCTTTGTATTCTCTTTGACAGCAGTGCGAGGAGAAAAAACACAGTGTTATCTTTTATTCAAGCTTCATGGGCCCTTGGACGACCATCATAATGTTTTAGATGGAATTGCAATGCAAATATATTCCAATTTTTATTTTTTCTGTTTTTGTCATGCCCTCAACTTTTGGACAGCAATTATTTTTATATTTAGCATCCAACTAGCATAAAGGGAAAGTTGTATGAGAATCGGATTTATCGTTAACACCTAAATTGTGTCTTTTTTGTCCCAAGTACAAAAATCTGTAGCTTTTATTTTACACAATAGTTTGGAAAGTTTGGACAACAATTCTCCCTTGCATAGGTCTGGGACCTTTACTCTAGATGGCATTGATGCCTTGTGCTAGAAGGCATTGGAGTGTGAGACGTCATCCCACTTTTTCAAGGCTATCAAGTGTATGTCCCAGATGACATCGGGAATGTTCTACATTGCCTTTCTTACCAAACAAATAACTTTCACGAGTGCTGGATGAGTTTTTAGATGCTCTTTTGTTTCATATCACAATGTTGCTACCTTGGAATGAGTACATTGGTACATACTTGTCAACGGGAGACCTAACAAGGGATTTGTTAGCAATAGAGTGAAAGAGAAGTGTGCTGAAGTCAAGGCCATTCCAACTGATCAAAGGACTTATCTACAAAATGGGCCCTAACATAATACTGCATATATGTTTGATGGAGGAATAGGTGCACAATGCATTGCAAGAGGCACATAAAGGACCGATAGGAGGGCAGATGGGGTTGGATGCAACAGCAAGAAAGTTCTTACTTGCTAGGTTGTGGTAGCCAACCTTGTTTTGTGACACAAAGGAGTTTGTAGCTTTTCGTAAACTTCATTACATGGGATATGTCATAGAATGGGAAAACCATTGCAAAGAAACTTCTTTACCTTGCATCTGTTGAAACTACAAGAATTGTTCAAGAGATTGGATTTGGTCTTTGTTGCACCCCCAAAGAGAAGCAAGAAATGGAAGTGTAGGTATTGTCATAGCTATGGATTACTTGACAAAGTGGGTCAAGGCAGGAGCATTGCCTGACAATTCTACAAAAAGTATAGTCAAATTTGTATACTAACAAATTATCATGAGGTTTGTTGTTCTATTGCAAATCAATAGTGATCATGGAGGACATTTCATTAAATAAAATAACCAAAGGTTGACGTTGGAATTTAGAATTTTTCTCTCACCATCTACCCCATATTATCCCCAAGCAAATTGGCAAGCAGAGGCAACGAACAAACTGTTGGTCTCAATTCTCTATAAAACTTGCAAAGTTGAAGGCATTGATTGGGAGGAGAAATTGCCAACAGTCTTATGGGCATATAGGACTATGTATGTGCCAATGATGGACTGTACTTCATTTTAGTTCATGTATCATTAATGTAATTTTTTATTCCAAGTTTACGAGTGGCATTTTGAAACCAACCTAGCAATTAGGAGAGCCTATAGGAGAGGTGGTTTACATTGTGCAACTTGGACAAATGAGTCTTGACATAGTGGGCCATAGAAATAGCCTAGTAATGGTGAAAATTGTCATGATAAGCATCTTCAATGCATGAAGGTAAAACAGGGTGACCTTGTATTGTGTTTCAATGGGAAGTGGGAGATTAAGCAAGCAAAACTAAAAACCTTGTGGCTTGGTCCCTTTCTATTTGACGATGTCATGGAAAATGGGTCTATTCACTTGAAGTGATTGGATGGGAAGTTGTGTCTCAACATATTGAATGGCTCAACGTTGAAACCATATAAAGTTTGCACACAAGTGAACATTATCAACTATGAGCCAAATAATTTAAGTTTGGACAAACTCTCTAATGCGTCTATTTAGTCCTTGGAATCCTTTTAGGGTATCACCAATAGAGAGGCTAAGAAGTCCAATCATTCAAGGATGAAAAACTGACTGCAACCAACACCAGTAATGATAAAGAGATAAATGGACGAGAAGATATAAAATTGAAAATCAAAAGCCGAGTATTCTCATTCATTACTTTTCAATATATATATTACATGAATAGGCACGATTTGAATAGACATGCCTTTTTACAATATAACTTTTCATAAAGTTATATTAATTATTAAATAATTAATTAATAATTAATTAAACTTTTAATTTAATTAATATTTAATGAAATGAGGAATTTTATTCCTCATCATTCCTCCCAACAATATGCACATTAGACCCCAATGCATTCAGACGAGGAGGAAGAAAGGATCTAGAGGATGAGGCGGCCACGGGGGAGGCTGATGAAGTAACACCAAGGGAGCAAAGGGGGCATGCAGGAAGGTTCTTTGAAGTGTATTAATGGTACTCTCTTTCGAGGAATCCAGATCCTTCACAACAAGGGAATTGATTTCTTGAACAATAGAAGCAGTTGTGCTAACATTTAAATTATCTTGGACAAGAATTCCATCCAGGAATATGTTCTGATGCCGAGAATAAGCTTACATAGAGTGATTATAGCTCACTCCTGATATAAGTGGTTGAGTGAAGAAATAAGTCTCATCCTCAATGAGATAGCCTTCCGATGTATTTTCCAAACTGTTGTCAAGCTTCTGGTCCACTAAGCTAGTAACGGAGGACACTTCTTGAAGTCAACCAAGACTAGAAACATCGTCTTCTACGGCGTACACTAGAGGAGGCAAAGGAGGAGTTGCCTCTTGAGTCAAAGGTGCTTTGTTAAACAATGCTAGAGGAAAAGGTCCACTAGGCATGACTACACCCTTCTTGAGCCAAGGAATCTCATATAATTCCTTTACCACTCTCTACTCGTTCATGCGTACATCGACCTCTATCTGTAGGGTCCCCATGGATTAATCAATAGTCTCAAGATTGCTCCCCAAATTGGCTTTGACCATGCCGATTCTGCTATCCATAATTCTAAGGCTTGTGGCTAACGAAGCAAGGTTGGAGTCATCATTTTTTATTCCCAACTTGGAGTTCTCAATACCAAGGAACTCTTTCCAGGCTATGTCATCCATATTTGACATGATCTTCATTTGGGCACACAACTCTTTGACATGCTGTGCCAACTCCTGGATCTCTTATAGATCTTGGAAATATTTTGAGCTAGGGAACATGGTGCCAACTCCTAGATGTCCGAAAATGGTCCAGAAACTTCAGACATCCGTATTAAATGGACAAAAGGCTAAGGCCTCAAATTTTAAAACTCCTTAATGTTCGAACGGTCTAGAAATATAGTCGGTCATGTTGAATGAACAAAAGGCATGCCTTGACGTCCGAATGGTTTGGAAATATAGTCAACCATGTTGAATGGACAAAAGGTAGAGGCCAGGTTATGGAGCAACTTGATCCACAGGCGGATCGGTATGCTCTGATACCATTGATAAGGAGATAGATGGGCGAGAAGATATAAAATTGAAAATCAAAATCCGGGTATTCTAATTCATTACTTTTCAATATATATAACACATGAATAGGAACAATTTGAATAGACATGCCTTTTTACAATATAACTTTTCATAAAGTTATATTAATTATTAACTAATAATAATTAGTTATTAACTGTTAAATAATAATTAGTTAATTAATAATCAATTAAACTTTTAATTTAATTGATTTTTAGTTAAATATTAACTAAATTTTTAATCTAACTAATATTTAATGGAATGAGGAATTTGATTCCTCATCAAATAACAACTGAGAGTGTGATGAAGAGCAATTGTCATGGTTGTTCAATCAATGACCTTCAATAAAAGAAGTGGATTACTTGACGCACCATAACCCAATTATAGTCCAAACGGAGATGGAACTTGAATATCCTAGCTAGATGAGACAACACAAACATTTGAGATTTAAGTCATTGTCAACAAAGAACACCTACTATGGTTTGGGATGTGATGAAACAAGCCACATCATGGGAGAAGCCAAAGACATAAATGGTACCCATGTAACGGAGATTGGAAATGCACTAGGAAAAGCAATCATGTTGTCCATAGTATGGGACATGAGGCAGGCAATGGATGAACTCCATGTAGAAGGAAGTGATGAAGATGAACCCAATATGTTAATAGAGATTAGTCGAATGCAGTAGAATATGCATGCAGAGATAGAGTAACTACAATACGAGAGTGAGTAGTTAAACATGCATATGGAAAGACTACGAGAGTAGCACATAGCCAGCACATGAGAGCTACATGAGGCAATACAAAGATGGTTGAATGGACAAATTGAACCATGCACCAATCTGAAAGACACGATGGGAAATGAAGCTAAGAAGATGATTTTTAAAAACTTTAGAACTATGCAACGATGATTAAAATTTTGGAAAAAAAACATCTCTAACACTAATTTAGGAGAAACTTCAGTCTCAAACAGGACATCTAACAAAGATTGGACGGGGTTGTTTGACACGGAGAATGGTTGACAACAACACAAACTCACGTAAAAGAGAGAATAGTGGTCATAACCATGTGTTGAACAACAATGATCTTATTTGTTCAATGAGTTCTTTACTTTATGTACAAGACTTCTATCAGATAGGTGTTGGTTACCAAATCAATTCGGGTGACTTCGGTTGCAAAGAAGGAGAACGAGAAGGGATCACAATCATAGGTTGGAAGACACCATTGATGTGCAACCACTTGCTCTTCTGAATGGTGAAAAGAATGTAATAGTAGCTAGTGATAATTCACACCCAATGGGAAGAAACCATGCTCAATGAAGTAATTGCAATTCGAGATTGAGTAATAGCCATCCAAGACAAAAGAAGAATGAGATTAACAAGTGAAGAACAAAGACAGGGAGTCATCTAACCTTGTCCCACAACATATGAGAATAAAGGGTTGCTATCCAAGATGGAATCAAAGATATTTTTACCTAAGTGAGCAAGAATAGGCATGACTTTATCATTGTCGTCTGCCTTGGGAAAAAGGTCATCTAGTCATGGATTCTTGTTTAAAGCAAGAAGTGAAATGTCCAACCGATGCCTGTCTAAGTCAGAGTGAGCCATCTAGCCGATGGTCATTCGTACCAAGATATATGTTGTCTAATCAAGGATAAGGTTTATTTGGCCTTTGAAGCCTACCGATAGAATACTTTAAGAAAAAAAATTAGTAGTCTAAAGGACAGGCATATGGAAGGAAAAGGATGCCATCTAGACCTTGCAATATGTCATCTGGTCCATGAATGGTGTTGTCACAAGTAGGGTTGCCAACAGAGGAGACCAAAAGCCTGGCAAGAAGGCCTTTTGTCCTTCAAAACCAATTGTTTGGTCTCAAAGAGAAGTCATGATTGTCATTAGGAGAATAACAAATGCTAAAGAAGACATGAAGCCTACCATTTGGATGGGAAGGAAGGCTATCTATATTTAAGAACCAACTATCAGGGGATAGATTTTCTGTGATGAATAAGTCACACAAAAATGGAATTCAATAATGCAATAATCAATATTCAACATTAGGAACCATAGCTTAGAAATACTAAGCATTATATAGGTTACAAATAATACTGACTTAGCAACAACAACGCTAACAAGATGCGTTGAGAGAGACATGCTTCTAACTACTAACCTAGGGTAGAGAAGTATGATTAAACAACTAACCTAAAATATCTGACCTAGGATATTTTAGGTATTAATCTAGGTTAACCAAGTAGATATTTTGGAACATTAAATATCTCCATGGTTATGCAGTAGAAAAGTAAATGTAATAATCTATGTAGTATAATGCAATATACTACCTATTTTACCCTAACATCCCCCCTTTATTACATTACTTTGATTACAAAGTCTACTTCGGAACAACTCAAATTTGACACGTCCAAGTGCCTTTGTGAAGATGTCGACAACCTGTTCGTCGGTGGGAATGTATTGGAGCTTGATCCTGTGTTTAGGAACTTCATCACGAATGAAATGACAATCTGTGTCAATATGCTTTGTGCGTTCATGATGGACTGGATTCTTGACCAAGTTCAAAACACCTGAGTTGTCGCAAAACATGTGAATAGGAAGTTTCTTTGGTAGGCCCATGGTAGCCAAGATGCGATTTAACCATATCGCTTCACACACAACTCCACGTGCAGTGTGATATTCTGCCTCGGTTGAAGATAAAGCAACCACCTGTTGCTTTTTACTATGCCATGAGACAGGACCAGATCCAAGATGAAATACATATCCTGATGTTGATTTTCTGTCATCTAGGGATCCAACATAGTCAGAGTCAGTATAACTCTGTAAGAAGAATGAGTTATTCTTCTTATACTCTAGACCATAATCTACACTACCCTGAATGTAGTGAAGAACCCTCTTAGCTGCTTTCCAATGAGAGACATTTGGTTCTTGCATGAACCGAGAAAGATAGTTTACAACATAAGTAATGTCTGGTCTAGTATTGGTCAGATAGATGAGGCTTCCAATCATCTGTTGATATAGCATGCCATCTACCTGTGGTGAGTCATCATACCGTGATAACTGAAGCCCTGATTCCATCGGTGTTGCTTTGGGCTTACAATCAGTCATACGATATTTTTCTACTAAAGTCTTGGCATACTTTTTCTGAGTCACCCTAAGATGATTCTTCTTCTGTTCTATCTCAAGGCCAAGACAGTAGTGGAGAAGTCCAAGATCTATCATATCAAATGACTCTTTCAAGTCATTTTTCACGGCGCTAATCAATTTCTCTGAATTGCCAGTGATGATCAGATCATCTACATATAGTACAAGAATCACTATTTCAGAACCTGTGTTCTTGATATAGAGATTTGCATCTGATGGACTTCTCTTAATCCGTGCTGCAGTAGGTGACTATCCATTTTAATGTACCATGCTCTTGGGGCTTGTTTTAGCCCGTATAATGATTTGACCAACTTGCAAACTTGTTGCTCATGGCCTTCCTCAGAAAATCCTGGAGGTTGAGTCATGTATACCTCTTCTTTTAAGTCACCATTTAGAAAGGCATTTTTTACATCCATCTGATGTAATTTCCATCCAAACTGTGCTGCCATAGCACAAAGAACTCGAATGGTGGTCATCCTTGCAGTGGGTGCAAAGGTTTCCTCATAATCAAGGCCTTCCTTTTGAGCATAGCCCTTCGCCACAAGACGGGCCTTATGATTATCTATGGTACCATCTGCCTTATATTTGACTTTGTAAACCCATTTGCAACCTATGGGTTTCTTTCCTTTAGGCAAATCGACCAGCTTCCATGTTTTGTTTTTAATGAGGGATTTATGTTTAGCATCTATAGCTGCCTTCCACTGAGGCTGACTAAGTGCTTCATCAACTGTAGAAGGTTCATTTTCATCATATGGAGACATGTAAACCCTCTCCTCATCAATTTCCATATCATTTCCAACTTCGAAATCTCTATCAACAGAAAGCTCTTGAAAATCTGCACAAAGATCATCAACTGAAGTAGATGCTTCTGCCTTTCTCTGTCGAGACATGCTTCATGTCTTTGGACGATTGAGAGTGAGATCTGGAGGTGAAGTGAGTTTGGAATCTCTCATAGTACTTGTATACCATTTTGGAGGCTTTTTCTATTGTGGAGGAGTCTGTGGTTGTTGCTCCTCATCTTCTAGGTATGCTGATGTAGTGTTAGATGTGAAAGCGTCATGAAACACTACATCTCTACTAACATGTATTTTCTTGGTGAATGGATCTATCAATCGATAGCCTTTTGAGAATTCATCATATCCAAGAAAAACACATTGTAGTGTCTTCTCATCCAACTTCTTTCTTTTCTCCTTAGGTATATGCATAAAAGCCTTACACCCAAATACTCGTAGATGAGATATGGAGGATTTCCTTCCACTCCATGCTTCCTGAGGAGTCATACCTTCAAGAGCCCGTGTGGGTGCCCTATTTAGAAGATATATTGTAGTTGTTACAGCTTCAGCCCAAGAATCGTGCTCAAGATTGGCTCCCTTAAGCATACATCGAACCATTTCCATAATGGAACGATTTCTTCTCTTAGCAACTCCATTTGATTGAGGAGAATAGGCTGTTGTTAACTGTCTTTTTATCCCATGTTTCTACAAAAATGAGGAAAATTCTTTTGATGTGTATTCCCCCCTCGATCTGAACGGAGGGTCTTTATGAAACATCCCGATTCTTTCTCAACTAGCTTCTTGAATTGCTGAAAATAGTCAAATGCTTCTGTACTTCAACCGCAAGAAAGAAGCATATGTCTCTATTGTTGCTTGTTCTTTTTCTTTTTTTCATTTTCCCTTTTTTTTTTTTTTTTTTTTTTGTTTTTTTTACCCACATCTCTTTTCCGTGAGTGATCGTCTACAAACAATTGAAAATACCTTTTTCTTCTTCTGAATCTCTTTGCCTTTACCCTTGTCTTTGTTAGAAGATCCTTTCTGTTGATTCCACCTTTTCTTTCCACTTTGCTTGTTTGAGAAAAGTGCATTGTTGGATGCCTCATATCTTTGGAGTTGATTAGCTTCTTCAGTTTGAAGCAAATTTACCGACTCTACAAAAGTCACTGTCCTTCCAGAGACTTGTAGTGAAGTGATCAACATTCTATAGGAGTCTGGAAGAGCCCTTAAAATGATTGAGGTCAGGACATTGCCTTACACTTTTTCTTCTAAAGCTTGCAGTTTTGTTTTTATATCTGCCACTCTACAGAGGAATAGCTCTACTGTCTCTCCAGATTTCATATGAAGAGTATGAAGATGTGTTTGAAGGTTAAGAATTGTTGATTGATTCTTTCCTTCAAAAATGGTTGCTAAGGCATTCCATGCCTCCTTACCATTTTTAGCTTCACTTATATGAGGTTGTATGTCATCAGTAATAGCTAGCAAGATCAATAAGGAAAGTATTTTATCCTTTTTATCATAAGCTGTCTAATCTGCTCCTGTTGATGTGGGTCTAGAATCAGTGCCATCCACTATTCCCCACATCTCCGTTAAAATGGCTTTCATCTTAGTTTTCCAGGCTGAATAATTTGAACCTTTGAGCAGTTGGCTCTCAGTGAGATACTTGTTGATCATTTTCAAATTGATATGACTAAGATGAATTTATCTTGCTGTATACCCTCAAAAGAGTATATGAAAGATCTTTAATTTGCTCTTTAATATATTTAATGGCACCTGCCTTAACACCCTTAACAAGGGATGAAAAGTTTGAGGATTTTAAGCCAAACAAAATAGAGCAAATTAAAGGGGTAGGTTTTGAAAGACTTTTGATTGTGCTCTCTAGGATATTTAATGGCACCTGCCTTAACACCCTTCAAGAAGGATGGAAAGTTTGAGGAAATTAAGCAAAACAAAGAGAGTTAATCAAAGTGTTTGGATTTTGACCTTTGATGGGGACCAAAAAAAAATTGACTTTGTTTTAACCTGTGCAAGGTTTAGCACGATTTTGAGTGAAGTTTGGGTTTTGTGAAATGCTTCTTCAATGTTTTATCTGATTGTTTAATTGCACACAAAAAGCATGATTGTTAGTGCAATAATCAAAACCAAGAGAGCAACCCAAATTATTATCACTCTAGGTGTCGGATGCAACCGAAAATGCACCCAGTATAGTCAAAGTTTTAAGAAAAGGTGTCGAGTACAATCGAGAATGCACCTTTCTTGTTTTGAAATATCCCCCCTTTCTCTTTACAATTTTGCAAAAAATAGAATCACTTAATATGACTTCTATCCCCCCTTAATTTTTACAAAATTGAAAAATTCGAGCACTCCTTTCAAGACAAGTTGACACACGACCCGCGTTTGAAAGGCTTCCAGACCAATCGACACACGACTTTGGTTTTTGTCTTCAACACTCAAGCATGAGGATCAAGCAAATAGGTTCAAAAATATTTCTCAAGTTTACAACAAAAAATGCAATTTTATGTCGTATATCTCCTTTTTGAAGGAGAAAACAAAAGCAAAGTTTGGATTTTGTTGTAAAGGAAATGACCTATGTGATTCCTCAATGTTGTAAATCTCTTTGTTTTGCAATAGAAGTTTGAGTTTCTATGTCTTTTTATCTCCAATAATGTGTGAAGAAAACTATAGAACTTTTGATGATTTTATTGCAAAAAAAAAATTGTTGAAGAAATCCTTGATTTTGCAAATGTAACAGGTTGTGAGAAGAGTTTAAGGGCTTGTAGGCTTTCTAATTTGCAAAAAAAATACTCTTTTATGTGTTATATCTCCTTTTGATGAGAAAACAAAAGCATTCAGTTTTGGTGGATATTGCAAAAAAAATATAGCCTCTTTCTTCTCTCATTAATTTCTAATTAATTTGAAGCATAATTAAATCAATAATATAATCATTTGAAGAAAAAACACTTGAAAAAAATGATTTTTAATCAAATATGATTAAATTATTAATAAAATTTACTAAAAAAATAATTAAAAAAAATAAAAAATACCTGTTTATCTTGCTATGGGCGCTAAGTGACATTTGAAGGCAAAAAAAATTGCCTCGGCGGGAGTCGAACCCTGGACTCCCCGCCGTCCAAAGCCTTAGCCCGACACTGTGTGCCGGTCGAGCTACACGGCCCGACACGAAGGGAAGGGAAAGTGATTCCCTTTCCCTTATCTCCTCTCGCGAGCGGGAAAAAAAAAATTGTGGGATTTATCCCACATTGCCCGCGTGGAGGAGAAAGACTTGTTGAAAAGGGCTTTCAAGCCCGTAGTTTGTTGACTGCCTGCGGGCAGTCACAGTCCCTGTTGTTTTGGTTGCCGCCACGTCGCGGTTAGTCGAGTCCGGTGGCACGCGGTCAGTCTGCCACGTGTCACCCTCGTGTCAGGCGTCTGTCCTGTGGCTGTCCGCCACGTGTCAGGTTGTCCAGTCCAGGTGGCACGTGGCCTGTGTGCCACGTGTCGCCTAGTCAGTGTCCAGGTGGCGCCTCGGGGTGTGTGCAGGCCAGAGATCTCTGGATCTCGCCACGTGTCGGATATCGGAGTCAGGCTGTGTCAGGGATCGGAGGGCATCCTGCCCTCGCATATCCCGAGGTGGTCGGGGATCGGAGGGCGCTCCTGCCCTCTCGTATCCCAAATTGGTTGCCCCGTGTGCGTCCAGCTGGGAGGGGAGGGCGCTCTTGTCCTCTCGTCTCTCCCAAGTTGTAGAGGCCACATGGCTCTGCGGGCCCGGGCCTTGTGAGCGGGAGCCGAGGCTCCTGCCTCCTCGGGCGTCGACCGCGGAGCCCAGTCGACAGCGGAGTGTTGTCGATCGAGGGGCTCGGTAGGCGGTCGATCGCGGAGCCCGGTCGACAGAGAAGTGCTGTCGATTGAGAGGCTCATGAGGGCGATCGATCGCCTCCCTTGCGAGTAGCATGGGCCTAGGGTCGAGTAGGCCTTGGTCAATTCAGGGTTGAACCTGATCCCGCCCTGAGCCTGATCCCGCCAGCAAGCTCGCCTGTTGACGTGGGTTGGTGGCGCCAATTGTCACCAGCTCGTCCTCTGGGCGATCCAAAAAAAATTGGCGCTGATGCCAATGTGATGAATAAGTCACACAAAAATGGAATTCAATAATGCCATAATCAATATTCAACATTAGGAACCATAGCTTAGAAATACTAAGCATTATATAGGTTACAAATAAAACTGACTTAGCAACAATCACGCTAACAAGATGCATTGAGAGAGACGTATTGCTAACTACTAACCTAGGGTAGAGAAGTATGATTAAACAACTAACCTAAAATATCTAACCTAGGATATTTTAGGTATTAATCTAGGTTAACCAGTAGATATTTTGGAACAGTAAATATCTCCATGGTTATGCAATAAAAAGTAAATGTAATAATCTATGTAGTATAATGCAATATACTACCTATTTTACCCTAAAATTTTCATCATTATGAACAAACATCTAAGTCAACATAGAATGTGTTATTTGGCATCTATACTTAGTCAAATTCATCCAAGGGGAAAACATTGTCTTAATGGTCCAACAAACCATCCAAAGCAAACAATTTGTTAGATACAAATAGATTGTTGTCCAATGCAATACAATTGTTGTTTAGAGTAAACGTATTATCTAGTTGATGGTTGTCCAAGGCAAGAACCTTGTTGTTTGGATGAGGAGCGTCTAGGGAAAAGATTAGAAATGGCGATTGTTTAAGTGATAGTTGTCATCATGTATAAACTAGACATCGCCAGAGGAGGACCACTTGTTCATGAAGGGAACTTTGTCATTTTGGAGTGGATACTTACTGTCTAGAGAAAAAAACACATCATCCAACCATTGAAATGAGTCATATAGCCAATGAAAGAGTATGTATGGCCTTACACTTCCAACAAAAGATTGTCTTTTTCCATTCTCAAGTGATCATCTGCTATGATCAAGTTGTCATCTACCACTTGGAGGGAATAGTCTTCCCTAAGAAAAGCATTGTCTGCTTCCATATATGTGTTGTTTGACTGCTAAACATCATCTTTGATTAGGTTTTCATCAAATAAAACTTTGGTGAGGTCGTCAAAGACTCCAAGAATGTCGTTCGATGTTATGAAATGTCAATTGTGGACCAAGGGGGCATAGTTTGAGGGATCAAGGAAGTTGTTCCAAGGCATCAAGAGATCACCCTTCTAGAATATGTCATTTTCCTTCAAGGAGATGTCATCAAAGACAAATACATGGTCGATTTGGGAAGTTGGGACATAGAAGACAAGTTCCATATCGTCCAAGTTGGTGCTTCTATAGTCCAAACACTTGCACACATTGTTAGGAGCTAAATGGTTGTCATCTAGGGATAAAGGTGTACTTGTGGCTTTGTCTCTACAAAACCAAAGTGTTTACCATGAGAGGGGAAGTGTGAAACACCATTCAACCCTATAACACTTTTGTCTAAGACTAAGGAGGGCCCTCTTAGGGAAAAGGATTGGAGGTCATTGGTTTCCAAACAAATATTTTCCATTCCACAAAGGAGGTTAGAAGATGCAAAAACCTAGTCGTCATAGATAGACCCAAGAGGAAGCAACATAGTGTCAAAGGGGGCAATTGCCTTTGTGCCGAGACAATATCTGTTGCATTGCTTGTCATGCCGAATTTGCTCTTTGGGTCATTTGCTTTCAAGCAAATGAAAGGACCACCCACCCAAATTTCCATGTGTTTGTTGTCTAGTGACCAAGGAGAATGCAAGGTTGGCAGACATAGGTGCCTGAGGAGTTTCAAGCTACATTGCATGGAAACAAATACGGTATCTAATATGAGTATGGTATCAGATATGGATATGACAAATTTTCAAGACCTCTTAATATGGATATGGCATTATAAAAAGCACATATGTTTAATATATGACAAGAAAAAAGATATAACACAAATGCTTACACACAAGTTTTGAATAGGATATTTTCATTTTGTCATTGAATTATTAATATTAAATTTATTTCTTTATAAGTTGCATATTCTTCTTTTAGTATTATGTTGTGAATACAACTATAGATGTGCCTAGGCCATACCAGGATATATTAGACATGTGTCAAATAGGGGCATGTATTCAAATGTATCTAGATATGGTACTCGTGTATTAAGTTAAAAAGTTAATTTTTAAGGTCTAGGAGTATTACGCATATCAAACCACCTTCTATTCCTACGGTCCACTATGTGTCGAAGGAGAAACTCATGTTGCCTTCCTAGGGAGCATACATGCCTTACCCATCTTTAGATTCAAACCTTGGCCCTCCTATCAAGAATACCCAAGCCTTCATCGTTAGGCCCACTTAGGCTATTTTGGGATACGTCTAGAAATGGTACCCATGTATTTGGATACGTTTGGATATGGTACCCATGTGTTTGGATATGTCTGGATATAGTATCCAAGAAGTATCATATCCATATCTATATCAGGTATGCAAATATGGGTAAATAAGTAAGAGAATTTCCAAATACGATAACCATGGTTTCAAGACTTGGCCACAAAGAAGAAAGAGCATGGGAGTCGTCATGGTGCTACAACAAGCTAGTCACCATAGTAGTTACAATTGCCACTTTGGCTTTGTATAGTGGTAGACACTTGGAGGGTTTTGTCATATAGAGGTATTGAGTTTGGCATTCGAGGAGGTCATGATGTGCGCACATAGCCATGTCAGATTATGATAGATACCCAAGGCTATATTGAGTTCCACCATAGAGAGTAGGGAGTTGCAACACTTATGTGAGATATGTTGTAGGAACATCACGTGCCATCTAGACACCCACAAACATTATTCTTTGTCTCACCATTGACAATTGGTCATAACTCCACCAAAGAGATTGTTTGGACAACTTGAGATCCAAGAGGTAAAGGTGCACCTAGACAATGGGCACATGCATTCCATATTTAATCATGGGACTTCATTTTCATAGCCAAAGGTGATGCAACAATCACAAGGGAGGCAAAACTATTAGTAGTGGAAGGATATACCATCTTCATCTTCCAAGAGGAAGGAGAAAGTGAAAGCTGGTCACAAATCTATTGTTTTGATTGCATAAATCTCATGAACCTCACCAACCAATGAGAAATGTAGGATGTGTATTGAACACAAAAAGCAACAAGTGTGATTTTCTCTCATGATTGTAGTTCAACAAATGGATGGGGAGGTTTCTACTTTCCCAACCTTTGGATCTTAGGATGGTTCCCTTCTACTTTCTAACTAAGCTGAAAAACAATGAAAGAAACTAATCTAAAATGCAAAAAACAAATCTGATCTATTTTGTGTAAGAGAAAAGGGTGCAAGAGAAAAAAGATGTAATATATGGTTGAGGCCATAGCGATGTTAAATTTTGGTGAGATTGGTAGTTTGAGCAAGGACCAAATAACTTCAGCGTGTAAGATCCTTGAATAACTTGCAACAACAATGAAAAGAGAGGGACTAATATGGGAAAAGAGGGCAGAGCCATTGATTTCACACATCCATGAGACAAATAGTCAAAGACACAATTGAATCATAATGCCACACTTCACTCTTTTATTGAATTGCAATTTGAAGTTTCAATACAATCTTACTCCAAAGAGTAGCTCTGATATGCTTGAAGGCCAAAAGACCCTTACAATGAGCATTTAGCTCTTATTTATACTTGAACTTGTAGCCACAAAATGGACTACATACAATGTACCTTGATGATAATTACGAGGTGATTACATCATCCTTATCTATTTACTAAAGATAGACATGGAGTCGGGTGCCCTAGTAGCGGGTTGCTCTGGTGAGTGGGGACTCCCTCGTACAAACACTTAAATAATTCTTGATTTCTGTCCTACTTTGTCTTCTACCTCAGGTTGTGTGACGAACCTCCATTCAGGGAGGGAGGTCACTCGGAGAGCAGGTCACTCTGGAGAAGAGGTCACTTCAAGAGCGGGTTGCTCAGAGAGCAAGGTGCTTAGAGGGTAGGTCGCTATGTGAGCGAGGTGCTCAGAGAGTAGGTCGCTCTAGAGAGCGAGGTGCCATCTTGCAAATACTTAACCAATTCTTGATTTCTACCCTGCTTTGTCTTCTGCCTTAGTTTTTGCAACGAACCTTCATTCAGGGAGCGAGGTTGCTTGGAGAGCCAATCGCTATGAGAGTGGGGCACCCTCTTCCAAACACTTAACCAATTCTTGATTTCTTCCCTACTCTGTATTTTGCATCAACTTGTGTGATGGACCTCTGTTTAGGGAGCGAGGTCACTCGGAGAGTGGGGCACTCGAAGAGCAGTTCGATCTGGAGAGGGGCTCATTCAGAGAGCGGGTTGCTCTGAAGAGCAGGGTGCCCTCCAAACACTTAACCAATTCTTGATTTCTTCCATGCTTTGTCTTTTGTCTCATTGTGCGATGGACCTTTTTTCTGGGAGCAAGGTTGCTTAGAAAGTGGGTCTCTTTGGAGAGCAGGATGCTTAAAGAGCGGGACGCTTCAGCGAGTAGGCACTTTATGGAGTGGAAAATGCTCATGAAGTCTGGCTTGGTCTCTTCACATTTTTCATACTAATTGCATAACAAAACTTGTTGTGGAAGCGATGGTTGTAGTCAACTACTAGAATGTGGAGGAAGGAGCATGATGATTACCATGCATTGAAGAAAACCTTTAGGCAATATTCGGTACATTACATCTTCAAGGTACCAATTTTTGATAAAGATGCATATGAACTATTTGATTGAGCTATTGTGCATGTATGGGCTTGAGAGACAGAGTGAATTTTAGATCAAGCAACAAAAACTGAGGGAGGCCTTTATCCCTCAAGACTTCACAAGGGTCTATGGGATATGAGGACCCCTAATAGACAATTAGGTGAAAGAAGGATGGACAATACAGATTGCAAGACTACATGGTTGAGTGTTGCAACATGGGATCCTTAACAAATAATGAGTTGGCGATGTCATCTCAAAATAGTCTTGGTTTTAAGGTGCAACTATTGCACATTGACGAACTTAAGTGTATAATGTGCTTAGTTATGTCATGGCTATCAAGCAATCAATGAGCTTCAAAGATGCTAAACTCGCTCATTCCATATATGCAAGGTATTTGGAACAAGTAAGATTTAATTCTTCTTACATATCAGATAGAATACATAATTTCTTGCAACGCACAACCAAGAACCTCTCCATAGGGTGCCATGCGATTATATTGTTATATGCAATGCATGGGCATTAGTTGAGCATCCTTGATTGGGGACACCCTATTGATATCATTGACAACATGCCCATGGTGTTCCATTGGGTCAATGTTGTTCCTGTGCAATGTGTAAGTGGCTTGAATTGGAAGAAGAGTCTGCACTTGATGATGAGTGCGATGAGCCAAAATTAAATAAATAAATAATACCTCTTTCACTTGTAAATATTTATATTTGGGTGTTGTGTGGAAGGGGGATAATGTGTTAGGAGACTTAATATTAGTTATTTCATCTTTTATTTTTTAAATAAAGGCCTCAAGTGATTTTAAGTGCCTAGGGAAGTGTCAACGAAGAATTAGAAGAAAAGGCTTTATAAGGAGGTTCAACGTTTCATTTTGGGAGGCTTTTGATTATGTTATTGTGATTTTGGAGGATCCAAGTGATTCTTGTGGAGACAAGGCTGATCCTTGCTCATTCTTTCTGAGGATTGGTGATGATCCCTCTTTTCAGGAAGCCCTAATCAGATAGAAAAGTGATGGCCCTTGCTGTTTGATTGGATCTAAGGGCTGATCCCTTAGTTTTTGAGAGGCAAATCTACCCAGGGTTAGCTACAGAGCTTCAGTAGAGTTAGCAGCTAGGGTTTCAGTGTTTGTGTGCAGTGCGATTTGGTCAGTTTCAATGTTTGGCAGTGTAGAAGAGTCAGTGGATAACAGCATGGTATTCGTGGCATCGTACTTCAGCAGTTTTTTGGTGTGTTGCAGCTTCTTGTAACCCTAGAAGGGTGACATCAGCCTCTAGGAGGCCTTGTTTTGCATGTTTGAGGGTTTTCAAGGTAGATTAGAAGGGTTTCAAAGCAAATTCCAGTCTCTTAACAGTTTGCAACCAGATTTAATGTATTGTGAGTTGTTCTACATGTGATTTGTTCAGATTTGTTCATGTAATTGTCATTGCTCTTCAGATTTAATGCAATTTCGTATTGTGGGTGTGATTTGGCAAATTCTTGGATTGTTTTGTAATCCAGAGCCAGATTTAATGTATTGTGAGTTGTTCTACATGTGATTTGTTCAGATTTGTTCATGTAATTGTCATTGCTCTTCAGATTTAATGCAATTTCGTATTGTGGGTGTGATTTGGCAAATTCTTGCATAGTTTTGTAATCTAGAAATTAAAGATTTGCATTTTATTTAAGTAAAAATTATTTGTTTGGAAGAAAACATTGTTTTTTGCTAGGTTTTGTTGAATTCCCAGAAAAAGGACATTACAAGTGGTATCAGAGCTTGAGTCTTGGCAGCCTGTGGAGAGAGCAAGCAGATCCAGAAATTTTCAGAGATTTGGCATTAGGGTTTGGCACAAAAATCCAGTCGTTTTCAGATCTAGGGTTTTGGGCTTCTGGGTATTGGTGATTTGAATACCCATTTTGTTGATTTGAGCTCTAATAGTTCTGGGTATTGATAATTTAGAGTTGATTCATCAGAACTAGCAATTCTGGGTTATGCAGCCAACCCACCATTATTATACCAGAAGAAATAAGCAGAATATCAATCCAGAAGAAAATCCCACTCAGGAGATAGATCCACAGGAAGCAGCACTTGAGGAAGAGGCGTTAGCAGAAATGGCAGAAAGGGCAAAGAATGGACAAGAGTCACAATCTTCCCAAGACGAATCAGAAAAGAAATTCGATAATTTGTTGCAATTGATGACTAAAATGGTGGCTTTCCAGCAAGAAAGCATGACCCATTTGAGGCAGTTACCAAAGATGCCATGAAGCAGAACGTTCCACATCAAGGTGAATCCTCTTCACATGGGGGTGTGACGTTGGGGCAAGAGGCTGAAAAATCTACAGGTTACTCTCATACACCTTTGCCTAAACCTACTAAACCCATGTTTACACAACAACTACCTCAAGTCAGCAATATTCAGGATGATTTGGATGAATTATTTTTGGAATATATGGAAAAACCAGAAAATTTCAGAACTGTTGTGAGTTTTGACAGGTATTTGAAGATCATAGGAAAAGACATTTCATAAAAGAAGCATGGGGATAAAAAATTACAGCAGAATATGCAGGTTCCAGTTTTTAATGGCAGTGAAGGGTTAACAACAAGAGCATGGCTTCAGAAATTACAGACATATTTTACACTTGATCCAATGCCAGAAGAGGATGCCATTCAACTTGCTACTCTTCATCTTGATGGTGTTGCCTATGATTGGTGGTATCATGGACTTGTCACTCAAGGACATGGGAAAATCGCTCTCTGTAACAACCCACCCTATTCTGGATTGTTTCCTATCTATTTTGACTAGTAAAAGAAAAACACAAATTTTTGCTCTTTTTATTCAAATATATGCTCTTTTTTTTAGGTATTTTTATGGGATTTAAACATACAAGATAATCTTGCTGAAAGAAAGCTTCACAAACTGGAACAACTTAATTGCAAGGGAAATTACAATGATGAACAAGACCGAAAATACCCGATTTTCCTCAAGTCTGAAAACAAATCGCAGCAATCCACGTTCTGGAAATAGTTTGTGAATAGTGCCGTGAATAGTAATTTGCTACAGTGCCGCGTGAATAGTAATTTGCTACAGTGCCGCGTGAATAGTAAACTGCTACAGTGCCGCGTGAATAGTAAACTGCTACAGTGCCGCATGAATAGTAAACTGCTACAGTGCCGCTTGAATAGTAAACTGCTACAGTGCCGCGTGAATAGTAAACTGCTACAGCCTCCAAATAAGTACCGTCTACAGGTCTAAATCGCTGCTATCTCCCAACACACACAAGATATCGATGACGAACCAGAAATTCTCTTTGATCTCCAATTTGCCCTCTGAATGAAGACAATCAAAATCCAATAGAGCTGATCTTTCACAGCCGTAGTGGATGTCCTTGCCGAGAGTTTCCGTTCTCAACAAGCTCGAATCTGCAAGCAAATTCTCCAAAATGCATCAAGCAATATATTCAATGTTCAAGGATCCTGGAATGAGAGCCCGACCACTTTATTTATTATTGACTCGGGCCTGGCTGTATCATAACATAACCAATGTGGGATAAAAAACCCCCTTTTTAATAAATCCTTATGTCTCCCTAAGTCACTTTATCAAATAATTAATAATTCACTTAAGTGACTTATGTGCACACATAATATAAAGTCTATTTAATTAAATACGACTTTATAATTAAATAATTACGAGTATTAAAATAATTGCACCAGAAGACCCAAGCCAACATCTGATAGCATTTTTGGATACCCTTTTGGTCGAACTGTCCAAATATAGAAACTGTTATGAAAAAAGCACGGCCCTAAAAAATAGGAAACTGCTCCAACTGACTTCCAAGATCCTTAAACTGCTCCCATAGCCTACAGGATCGCGTGAATAGGCTATGCACTCGTGCCAATGCTGACGAGCTCGGAAAGGGGACATGACAGTCCTCCCTCCCAAAAATTGCTTGTCCCCAAGCAATATTAGTGCCGGATGTTGTAGAATGTCTTCATGTTCCCAGGTAGCATCATCAGAATCACCTAATCAGAACCACTTGTGATTCCAGGGTCCCAAACCAATCTCAACACAATTATTACAGCTGCCACTTCTATATAAAAATCAAAACAAAAATCTGAGTGTGAGGCCAAGATGCAAATCAACAATGCGTGGACCCAAGGTTGCCTCAAACATTCATCCAAGACTGTTCCCAAACCTGCTTCAAGCTGACCAAAGATTGTCTTCATGCTATTCCAAAACTGTCCAAAGGCTGCAATTGTGCAAAAACTGAGTGGAAATAGGCTCAAACTCTCACAGACCAGATCTGAGGTGATGCATAGCAGTTCTGATTTGTCATGTACAGCAATGGTAAATAACTGTTTAATCTCTTCAAAGATGTGTAAACTCAATTCTCCTTTATTTATAATGGCTGTACTATGCAAGAGTGTAATAAAATTAGCAAAGGTAATGAATGAATCAACACCAAAGAGAGTGAAAAGGAAATTATAATCAACAAACTCTGGCTCTCCATATGCATAAGTCAAGTACATCACCTCTTCCTTTCCCCAAGGGAAATCCAATACTCCCCAACCTTGAGAAACATTATCAACATCATAAATGTCAAGTTTTATGACCAAAATACTCCTACATACCTCACTCCATGCTTTTCTTAACTGCTGTTCCAAAATGGGACTGAAAGTGCATGTCAATGGCTGAAGCTCTACTTTTCCCATGTTTCCAACTCCAAAACAACTTGCCCCCAAATGTATCAAAACTGAAAATGCAACTTTATCTCCATTATGTGCCATCAAATCCAAGTGTAACAGCTGCTCCAACTTCCTCAAAAACTGACAATGCTCCCTCTTCATGTCTTGCAAGTGAGCATACCTGTAAACTACTAACTTATGCTCATACTCAGCTCTAAGAACAGCCTTTAACATTATGAAAGACACCTTATTATATCTCCCAAAATGGACTAACACAGGCCTCATACAATTCTCACCCAAAACTGAAAACACGTGTGGTGTAGCAATTCCTCTTGTCACCAAAAACTCAGCGAATGTAAGTAAATCAGACCTGATGTGATGTGCAGTCGTTGGTGCCTTACCGATCAGTCTACGTGAAACCCATATTGTCTCCAATTCTGTCTCACAAGGTGTTAAAGATGCAACTCTTTTTTTTGCCAAATGAGACCTCAATTTCTCCATCGTTCCTTCCTTCATAGCCTTCCCAAATGCCGCTTCTGAAATCAGCAGACAATCAGTCCTATTGGTACCAAAATTCTCCCTCACAACAGTCCCAAAATCAATCTTGAAAATCAGCGAAGTGTTTGTCCAAAACAACATTGTTTGGTCATCAAATTTCCTCCACAAAGCTGCGCAAAACTCCTTGTATACTGCCTCCTCAGTTGTCTTCACATGTGCAGCCCAAATTGCACCAAGTAATGTAACAAATTCCAACACAACCATCCAATAACTCCTATACAACAACGTCTCATCATAGGCATGTAGTGCGCCAAGTTGAGTGGTACAAGGTTCCAATTGACCCAACGTCCCTGCTAAGACTGTTCTTGCAAATGCATCCTCTGAAATAAGCAAATATTGTATCTTTTGTGTATCATAAACAGTCTTCATATGTGGCACAAACCTTCTAACAACAATGTGACATCTTTCCTCATCATTTCCTATGGCTGTGAAATGTAAAACTCTGACAAAATCAGTGATGGTGATGAACAAATCTGAAGACTGATCTATATACATGGCTGCCACTAACACATAATTGAATTTTACACCTGGATTCCATGCATTTAAGGGCTGATGCCTTCCTTCTGACAAAGTGTGCTCATTGTGAATCCCATGAACAGCAATGTGTAAAAGTTGTTCAATGTCCTTAACGTCAACCGAACTTAGTTTACTACTTCTATCAAAGACTGTACTATGCAAAAAATGAATAGAACCATCAAACATTGAGGAGAAATGAGTGAGAAAGAGTTTAAATTTTGAGTCAACAATCTCTGTCTCCTCATTCATGTAATCAGTTTTATACACAAGCATCATATCATCACCAACTGTGAGTGCTTCCTTTGTTAATACAGTCCCATCAAGTGCTCCAACTATCCAAAAACATGCAGCCCATATGATTCTTAACAGCATGGAAGAATGTGGTGCAAGAGTCCCATCCTTCTCATACATCATTAGTCTTATCAAACACATTGTTGCCACTAATTCATGAGTGCCAAAATATCTCAATCTGCTGCTATAAAAATCAGGATGAAGCTCATACCTTATGGGAGTAATATCATGGCTGATCCATGATCTCAATGGATGTAGAGATGACTCCAACTGGCGGCCGTTCTCATCCAAACACCCCAAAACTGAAGATGTACTCTCAACTCTGTCCAATACTGAATCTAAGCTAGGTTGGTTGGAAAAATAGTTGCCACCATTTATTATGAATAAACTTGGCATATTTGGGTGTGTATTGCTCTCTTCTAGGATCTCCAAATCTGAACGCTTTTCTTCAAAGGCTGAAACTGCGAAAGAGAAGCCTCCAATGGCCTCCATGCCTTCATCATACCTTGGTACCAAAACACCTGGATCCCAAGGAACTAGGAGCTGATCTGAAAAGGTATGTTCATTGTGATCCTCATGAGGGATTGATTTCTCCCACACATCACTCTCCAAATCCAAGGAGTTGGAACTAGTGTGAACACTTCTATCCAAGGATTTAGTTTGGGAATCTAGACCATATCCATTATCATCACAAACTGATTTGGGAACTTTAATACATTCATCTGCATCATGTTCTTTCACAACAATCTCATGTGGTGATTCAATCTCTTGGTTAACCATTTCTGATTTGAATTCTTCTTCGTCCGGGGTAGGTACAACTTCAGAATTTTCCACTGAATTCTTCTTTAGATCCACAAGCTCTTCTTTACTAGCTTCCTCATGTGAAATTTCTGCCATGGACTGCTCTTCTCCCCTAATATCCTCATTGTCCAAGAAAGGTTTCAGCTTCCTCTCACACTTTTTAACAACACTATTAACCAATTCATGTGCAGCAATGGAAGCAACCAAGTCTTGCCTCCAAACGTCCAATAACATTGATAAGAGTGGTTGGTAAATATAATCACTTTCATCTATAATCAAAATCATAATGTCTCTCATAGCTGCAATAACATTATTAGCATGTTCTTTTCTAGCTGAAGCAATGAAATGATGAAACATTTCGTAAACCAACTCATCCATGTCCAAATCTAACAAGATGTTGCCCATTCTAGTTTTTGCAAATAATTCAAGTATGGAAACTCTCCTAGAGAAATGAGAACAAGTAACATCCTCCAAACTTTCAAAACTATCAACAAACAACTGAAATATTGTTCTCAATGTGTCATCATTGTAAGGAGCTTTAGGAGCTGAAATTCTCAAAATTTCACTCAAGCAAGAAGTGACCATGAGTCTTACCTCCTTATCCGTGTGTTTCAACCATCTAGGCTTGCCCAAAGACTTCACCACCGGAGTCATAGCTGCTTGTAATATCTCGAGAAGGTGATGAATCCATCATATACAAACAATCTTCTACCTCCCCTAGGACACAGTAGAGAACATCTTTTGGCTGAGATATGAATCCAAGTTTTCTTCCTGCATTAGTAAGCCTTTCGACCAACTCGTTTTCGCCCAATAGTGCCATGATCCACAATTAAAAATTTAATGTTCAAGAACCCTAGGTTTCATTTCAGCAAAATTCCACCACAAACCCTTCAAAAGTGCCCAGAAAATTTCTGAATGCTGATCTACTCAGGGATGCTGAATCCTCCTCATGAAACCCTAATTCAGATCTGATCACAGGCTGGCAGGAAACCAGCTCTGATACCACTGTAACAACCCACCCTATTCTGGATTGTTTCCTATCTATTTTGACTAGTAAAAGAAAAACACAAATTTTTGCTCTTTTTATTCAAATATATGCTCTTTTTTTTTAGGTATTTTTATGGGATTTAAACATACAGATAATCTTGCTGAAAGAAAGCTTCACAAACTGGAACAACTTAATTGCAAGGGAAATTACAATGATGAACAAGCATCGAAAATACCCGATTTTCCTCAAGTCTGAAAACAAATCGCAGCAATCCACGTTATGGAAATAGTTTGTGAATAGTGCCATGAATAGTAATTTGCTACAGTGCCGCGTGAATAGTAATTTGCTACAGTGCCGCGTGAATAGTAAACTGCTACAGTACCACGTGAATAGTAAACTGCTACAGTGCCGCATGAATAGTAAACTGCTACAGTGCCGCTTGAATAGTAAACTGCTACAGTGCCGCGTGAATAGTAAACTGCTACAGCCTCCAAATAAGTACCGTCTACAGGTCTAAATCGCTGCTATCTCCCAACACACACAAGATATTAGTGACGAACTAGAAATTCTCTTTGATCTCCAATTTGCCCTCTGAATGAAGACAATCAAAATCCAATAGAGCTGATCTTTCACAGCCGTAGTGGATGTCCTTGCCGAGAGTTTCCGTTCTCAACAAGCTCGAATCTGCAAGCAAATTCTCCAAAATGCATCAAGCAATATATTCAATGTTCAAGGATCCTTGGAATGAGAGCCCGACCACTATTTATTATTGACTCGGGCCCGGTTGTATCATAACATAACCAATGTGGGATAAAAAACCCCCTTTTTAATAAATCCTTATGTCTCCCTAAGTCACTTTATCAAATAATTAATAATTCACTTAAGTGACTTATGTGCACACATAATATAAAGTCTATTTAATTAAATACGACTTTATAATTAAATAATTACGAGTATTAAAATAATTGCACCGGAAGACCCAAGCCAACATCTGATAGCATTTTTGGATACCCTTTTGGTCGAACTGTCCAAATATAGAAACTCGTTACGAAAAAAGCACGGCCCTAAAAAATAGGAAACTGCTCCAACTGACTTCCAAGATCCTTAAACTGCTCCCATAGCCTACAGGATCGCATGAATAGGCTATGCACTGTACCAATGCTGACGAGCTCAGAAAGGGGACATGACACTTCCTTTGATGAGTTTTGTCAAAAGATTTTAAACAGATTTGAAAGAAAGGATGTAGAAGAGTATTTCAAGGAGCTTGCTACTCTCAAGCAATATTCATCCTTGAGAGAGTATATAGAAGAGTTTGAACAAGTGGCTGTCCAAGTACAAAATATTTCACCAAGGAGAGTCATATTCTTATTCATAGATGGATTGATGGAACCTTTGAAGGGACTTGTCAAAGCTTTTGAACCAACCACCTTGGAAGATGCAATCAAAAGGGCACTAAATTTAGAAACAGTCCTACGACCGAGGCAAAAGTATGTTGCATATAACACACCTGTAAAGCAACCATTTTCAGCGAAAAATGCAGAAAATTGGCAGCCTAGAAACATGACATCAAGGGATGATAAAGGGAAGGATATGACATCAAGGGTAGAGAGCAAGGTGGGAGCATCAAAACCACCATTTAATCCATCCAAGACTCCTACATCAGCCTCCAAAGCTATTTCAGATGAGCGTAACGAGCTTAGGAGAAAGCAATTGTGCTTTACTTGCAAAGCACCATGGACACCCGGTCATAGATGTCAAGGACAAGGCCAAATTCATTATATAGAGGTCATTTCAGAAAGTGAAGAATCTGAAGAAAAATATACTTCCTCTGATGACAAAGAGATTGAAGAGCCTACATACCATGAGGACATCCAAGGAGTGACATTAGCTACCTTGAGTGGGTTAAATAATTTCAGAACTATCAAAGTGCCAGGAAAAGCAATGGGAGAGCAAGTGCTTGTGCTTATTGATGGTGGAGCTACTTACAATTTCGTGGATGAAAAATTTGTGGCCGAGAAAAAGTTAAAAACTGAACCATTTCCAGGTTTCAATGTTGCAATTGGAAATGGTAGTCTTGTTCCTTGTAATAAAATGGTACAGAAAATAAAAATCAGTTTTGGAAATTATGAAGTAGAAGATAAATTCTTTGTATTTCCTTTGGGAGGTGTACCACATATGGTTCTAGGAGTGCAATGGCTTTGGAATCTTTTTTTTTTTTTATTTGTGGAAAACATCCCAAAAGGGATGCCACTTTCGGGTAAGATCCAAGGAGGCAGGGGTATCCATGGACTCTTGATGATTACATCACAAATCATAAAAAATTAGAACTCAAATTTAAAGTGTATGGAAAAGAAATAGTGTTGCGTGGGATCAAGGAACATATGAAAGAGGATGCATGCAAGATACTTGAGGTTTCCTACAAACGCATGGAGAAGATCATTCATAAAAAGGACACATTATGGGCCGCTGTTATATACTGTACATAAGGTAACAAATTCCCTAATTCTCATCCTCAAATTCAGTCCATTTTGCATAAACATAAAAGAGTGTTTGAAGACTTACCAAAAGGATTACCACCTAATAGAGGTTTCCAACATGTGATAGAATTGGAACCTAATACTAAACCTATTATCATAAAATCATATAGGCATCCTAAAGTCTTCAAGGATGAGATAGAGAAAACTATAAATGAACTTTTGGAGAGTGGTCATATTCGTCCAAGTTGTAGTCCCTTTGCCTCACCTATAGTCTTAGTGAAAAAGAAAGATGGAACCATGCGTATGTGTATAGACTATAGGGCATTGAATAAAAAGACCATCAAAAAATAGATACCCCATTCCTAGGATTGATGAATTGATTGATGAGTTGTGTGGAGCCATGTACTTGTTGTCACATTTTGCACGGGGTGCAATGTTTTCAATTTTTGTAAGAGAGTTGCTCTTCCCTTTCCCTCTTCCTCTCTTTCCCCTTCCTCTTCTCCCCCTTTCTCTCTCTTCCCTACATTGTCATTCTTCCCTCTTTCTCTTGAGCCCCGCAGTCAAATCTCAAAAATGACAGCAGTTGCCCTGAAAAATGGCTAAGTGTCAGGGCGCAATCCGACTTCGCAGCGAAGTTGGAGTGCGCCCTCCAGTTGAAGCGCAGCAGGAGTGCAAAGTGCACAGTGTGACAGGATCAACCAGAAGAACAAGTGTTCCGGGCGCAACCCACCTTCGCAGCGAAGTCGGAGTGCGCCCTGCTTTCTGGGCGCACTTGGTAAGCAGGCTGGCAGGAAAAATGACTAAGTGCTGGGGCGCAACCCGACTTCGCAGCGAAGTCGGAGTGCGCCCCCTTTCCAGGGCGAAGTCCGTACAACAGTGTAAATCAGCTTCCACCGGTGCGCAACCCGACTTCGCAGCAAAGTCGGAGTGCGCCCTTTGACCGGTGCGCAGTAGGGAGACAAACTCAAAAGTTGACTAAGGCATGAAAGGCCTCCCCAACTGCGCTGTTTTCACCTGCGCAACCCGACGACGCTCTGATCCTGGGCGAAGTTGGATAATCTGCCTTTCAAGGCAAGCACGTGTCAAGCAACATCACCCGACAAGTGTCCAACTTTGGGATCTGAGCCAAGACGTGCCGAGCACAAGGACAAGCATGGGATGCACTACTTATGCCAGCTACCGCCTTTAAAGTCGAGCGGAGGTTCTACACGCTCGACTACCCGCATTCCTGCCGATGAGAAGTTCTACCTAACGCGCTGCCACGTATCTGTACAGCCTTCAGGGAGACCATGCCGAGAGTACAGTCCTGCCCGACAAAGGTCAGCATCAGCAGTTCCGCGGCTGCTTTTGTCAGCTAATGTTTGACTGGGACTTTGTGCCCATAAATGTAATCGGGGGGTTCTCAGGCTATAAATACCCACCACATTTTCATTGTAAAGTGGTGGAAGGGGAATGTCTGTTAGGGAACCATTGTAGCTGTGCTTCTGCCTTTTAATATAATACATACACTTGGTGTTGTTATACTGTTTTTATTTTGTATCTTTGCCTCTCCTGGACATTTCTGCCTTACGTTTTCCTGTGTCATGGCTTGTTGATTCACTTTAGCATTTGGTGGTCAGGTATTCCTGAGGTGCATAAATCAGAGGATATATAGGGCAAACGTTAGTGGCAGTTTTCTGGTTATGTTTTTGTGTTATAGTGTTGTTAGTAGTGGTGATTGATGCGTTGCCGTATTGTTAGTTCCTTGGAGGGAATGTCCGTTAGGGAACCATTGTAGCCGTACTTCGGCTCTTAACACAAAACATATACCCGACTACGTTCTCTCGATTAGTGACAGCATCCATAGTGGTGTGTTATGGTTATATTGGTGTTAGTAGTGGTGATTGATGCGTTGCCGTACTGTTAGTTCCCCCCACCCAACTCCAATATAATTTGGAATCCCTTTATGCATTTTTATCTCTTTCCCTGCACTATTATCTTGAACCCCAAAACCCCACAGGAAGCCGACCTTCTCCGGAGATTGGCACGGAAGGCATTCCTTCCTTCCGACCTTTCAATGTTGGTTTGCGGGCCCTAGGGCGCAATAGCAACAAATCCTTTCCTCATGGCGGATTCGTGACCAACAGTACTTTTCCAAGATCGATCTTAAATCAGGTTACCATCAAATTAGGATGAGGGATGAAGACATACCCAAAACAGCCTTTACGTGTCATTGTGGGCATTATGAATTTTTAGTTATGCCCTTTGGTTTAACAAATGCCCCAACTACTTTTCAATCAGCTATGAATCAGATTTTCAGCAAGCAATTAAGGCATTTTGTACTGGTGTTCTTTGATGATATACTTATTTACAACAAATCTTGGGAAGAACACTTGCAACACTTGGATACAGTTTTGGGAATTCTTGAGCAGCAACAATTCTTTGCAAAACAATCAAAATGTGAATTTGCAATGACAGAAATTTTATATTTGGGCCACATAATCAGCAAGGAAGGAGTTGAAGTTGATAAGGAAAAGATTGCAGCAATTCAAAATTGGCCAATTCCCACCACTCTCACCGAATTGAGAGGCTTTATTGGTCTATGCAGCTACTATAGAAGGTTCATAAAAGGATTTTCTTCATTGGCAGCCCCACTTACAGAATTAACAAAGAAAGGAACATATGCATGGAACTATGAGGCCCACAAGGCATTCTTGACATTGAAAGAAGTTATGACTACGACACCTTTGCTTGCTATACCTGATTTTTCTTTGCCTTTCACTATTGATTGTGATGCATCAGGTATGGGTGTTGGAGCTATTCTCATGCAAAAAGGACGCCCCGTTGCACATGAAAGTAGAAAACTTACTCCATTGGAGCGTACTTTCAGCATTTATGACAAGGAAATGTTGGCAATCATGTATGCACTTTCTAAGTTCAAACAATATTTGGTATGTGGTAGGTTCATTGTAAGGAGTGATCATAATAGTTTGAAGTATTTCCTTGGCCAAAGTGAATTGAATGATAGGCAACAGAAATGGGTTACAAAATTGCAGTCTTATGATTTCGAGATTGAGTTTTTGAAAGGTAAAAAGAATTCAGTTGCAGATGCATTATCTAGGACACCCACATTCCATTCTATTTCAGTTATTACAGCAGATTGAAAAGCTGCAATTATGACGGAGTATGTGAAGAATGAGTGGACATCAAAACTCATTGATGGTAGCATTCATGATGACAGGTACAGCATTAATGATGGGTTGATTTTTTACAAAAACAGATTTTTTATAGTGCCTGAATCAAAACTAAAGGATAAATTAATCAATGATATGCATGATGCACCTATGGTAGGACATCCAGGATTTTTCAAAACATACAAACAGGTGCGTGAAAGGTTATTTTGGAAGGGATTAAAAGATGATATTCTGAAACATGTGAGGGAATGTAGTGTTTGCCAAGAAAATAAAGTGGGAAATACTTTACCAGCAGGGTTACTACAACCACTACCTATACCCAACCAAAAGTGGGAAAGTGTGTCCATGGATTTTATCACAGGTCTTCCAAAGGTACAAGGCAAGGATTGTATATTTGTAGTTGTGGATAGACTCACAAAATTTGCTCATTTCCATGCAATTTCATCTACATACACAGCCATACAGGTTGTTGATCTGTTTTTCAAAGAAATATTCAAGTTGCATGGCTTACCAAAAACAATAGTGAGTGATAGGGACAGCAAGTTCCTAAGCATGTTTTGGCAAGAATTATTCAAGTTATGTGGCACTAAATTGACCCCTAGCACAAGCTACCACCCACAAACGGATGGGCAAACAGAAACAGTCAATAAATGGGTGGAAGGATACTTGAGGAACTATGTTTCTAGTCAACAACATGCATGGATTAAGTGGCTGCACTTAGGTGAATTCTGTTATAATTCCTCTTATCATATGTCTATCGGAATGTCACCATTCAAAGCTCTTTATGGTTATGATGCTCCAAAATTTATTGACTTGTTGTTGAGTGATAGTAGGGTCCCTAAGGCAAAGGATTTCATTGAGGAACATCAAAACATCATGAAAGCCCTCAAAGACAACATTCAAATGGCTCAAACACAGCAGAAAAAGTATGCAGACCAGAAAAGAGTTGAGCGTCATTTTGAGGTAGGTGACATGGTTTACGTTAGACTACAGCCATATAAACAGTCCTCACTAAAGAAAAGTGGTTCAGAAAAGTTAAAACCCAAGTTTTATGGCCCTTATAGAGTTGTGAGTAGGATTGGGGAGGTTGCATATGCATTGGAACTTCCTGAAAATAGCAGAATTCATAATGTCTTCCAAGTCTCATGTCTCAAGAAAGCACTAGGGCAGCATGTACAACCTTCTTTGGAGTTGCCTCCTTTGGATGATGAAGGAAAGTTGATACTTGAACCTGAAACCATTTTGGAGACAAGGGAGAAGCGACTAAGGCATAGTGTCATCAAGAATTATCTAGTGAAATGGAGGGGATTGCCACTTGAGGATGCCACATGGGAAAAAGAGGAAATTCTTGCCCACCCAGCTTTGCAATTGCTTGAGGACAAGCAATTTGAGGAGGGTGGACTTGTGATGAGCCAAAATTAAATAAATAAATACCTCTTTCACTTGTAAATATTTATATTTGGGTGTTGTGTGGAAGGGGGATAATGTGTTAGGAGACTTAATATTAGTTATTTCATCTTTTATTTTTTAAATAAAGGCCTCAAGTGATTTTAAGTGCCTAGGGAAGTGTCAACGAAGAATTAGAAGAAAAGGCTTTATAAGGAGGCTCAACGTTTCATTTTGGGAGGCTTTTGATTATGTTATTGTGAGTTTGGAGGATCCAAGTGATTCTTGTGGAGACAAGGCTGATCCTTGCTCATTCTTTACGAGGATTGGTGATGATCCCTCTTTTCAGGAAGCCCTAATCAGATAGACAAGTGATGGCCCTTGCTATTTGATTGGATCTAAGGGCTGATCCCTTAGTTTTGAGAGGCAAATCTACCCAGGGTTTTCTACAGAGCTTCAATGGAGTTAGCAGCTAGGGTTTCAGTGTTTGTGTGCAGTGTGATTTGGTTAGTTTCAGTGTTTGGCAGTGTAGAAGAGTCAGTGGATAACAACATGGTACTCGTGGCATCGTAGTTCAAAAGTGTTTTGGTGTGTTGCAGCTTCTTGTAACCCTAGAAGGATGACATCAACCTCTAGGAGGCCTTGTTTTGCATGTTTGAGGGTTTTCAAGGCAGATCAGAAGGGTTTCAAAGCAAATTCCAGTCTCTTAACATTTTGGAGCCAGATTTAATGTATTGTGAGTTGTTCTACATGTGATTTGTTCAGATTTGTTCATGTAATTGTCATTGCTCTTCAGATTTAATGCAATTTCGTATTGTGGGTGTGATTTGGCAAATTCTTGCATAGTTTTGTAATCCAGAAATTAAAGATTTGCATTTTATTTAAGTAAAAATTATTTGTTTGGAAGAGAAAATTGTTTTTTGCTAGGTTTTGTTGAATTCCCAGAAAAAGGACATTACAATGAGGATGGAGATAGTGACAAGGAGTAGCTAAGTAGTCATGAGCAACATTTATAGCAAGGAAGATGCATTGTAAGGCTATTTAACCTTCAGGCCATCAAGACAAGGTAATCAAGAGGAGAATGAACAAAGTCTGATGCACAACATATATGTAGGGTATTCTGGATAGATATATATTTAATTTGACTGCTTATCTATCAATATGTAATTTCTTGCAAAGCATGACCAAGAACTTCTCCACGGGGTTCCATGTGATTGCATTGATGTTAGATGCATTGCATAGGAAATTGGTGAGTGTCCTAGATTGGGGACAACCTATTGAAGTCACTGATGGCATGCCCATGGTGTTCCATTGGGTCAATGTTGACCCATGCAGTGTGTAGGCAGCTCACGTCAAAAGAAGAGTCTACACTTGATGATGAGGATGGAGATAGTGATGAGCAACTGAGTAGTCCTAAGCATCCTTTACAACGATAAAGACACATTGTGAAGGTTGTACGACCTTCATGCCATTAGGACAAGGATACTCAGGAGGAGAATACACAATCAAAGGTTGATGCACAAATTATTGTGCAAGTATATGAGCATGTTCAATAGATTGCACAAAATTTTAAAGATGAGCATGTGTAGGAGGTAGCCCAATCAAACATACAGATTGAGGAGAAGTTCAGATCGAACTGGTAGATAAGTCCATAGTGGTAATTGTGCAAAAAGATGAGGACATCGAGGGCCACCAACTACAACATAGATAGATAAGGCTTGTCATGATGAGAATAATGTACAAATCATCAATTTTGACAAGGATCCACCCTTGGAATCAAGTGATTTAGTCACCCCCAAAGCAATTTGTGGAAGGATAAATCAATCTACAATGTATTCTAACTATGATATTCTAGTACAAGGCGAAGAGCAAGCAAGGAACATATCAGAGGTGGTAGGGACTGTTTAGAAGACTGAGCAACAATGCTTGCAGCAGGATGAGTAGAAAGGGAAGGTTGTTCCTACAGAACAGGAGCAAGGCAAGGAGAGTATATCGACATCTAAGGTGGAGTTAGAGGTAGATTCATATGCTAAGCATCCTCACTATGTGTGAATGGTGGATTTGCCTACACTGAGCAATGCCTGATGCTTCAAGAGGAGTAGAGACACACATCACTGGTTTTTATAACCAAATGATTGAGTAAATAAAGGCATGCATGATGACTTTTGGCGAGATTTATTTAGCAGTGGTGCATATGGGCAATGTGCATGGCCATTGAGATCACTAAGTATATAAGTTCTCTTGTAGTGACACCAGGCATAGTGAGTTTGAGGAATTTATAGCTAGCCAAGCATAGGAGACAAATAGATACATATACCAGGACCTTGCTTGGGAAGCCATAGTTGCCACTTGGGATTCTAGTATTGTACAAACATCTTTCATGCATTTATTTGATAGAAGCCTAGGCAGATGAGTACCTGAATCCATGGACCATCAAGAGGAAATGTAATTTTGGAGGACTTGAGGTGCCTTTTAGGCAACTCAACTACTCAACATACCTCATACGATGGTTGTTAGCTAGTACTTGATTGATGATAGAGATGTCAAAGCAGTTATAGTGTTGGACGATGTCAAGGGCCTATGAGCTAAGAAGCTTAAGAGAAGTTGCAACTCTTTGGAGAAAGAATTGAAGCTGAGGCAACTCTACAACAAGCAAAGATTGAGTTCCTAGGTCACTAGCATTAGGAACACATAACAAAGAGGGATCAACAAGCATTTTGGAATTCAAGGCAAGGGAAAAGGATCAACATATTGTCCTTATCAAGTAGGATTTGCAAAAATTTGGGAGGCACTGGGCCAAGCATGCAAGACTTAGGAAGAAATTGCACTAGAAGTACCAAGTTATGTGATAGGATTTAGCAATTGGAGGTCCTTGTTAGTGGATGTGCACAACCAATATTGTTTCTTGGTGTTTAGCCTACCCACCTATAGTTACTAATGTTGCATTCAATGAGGACGCTGATTGATTTAGATGGAGGACAAATGTAGGCAACAAATCCGACATGGTGCCAATTCACATGCCATCGTAACATGTTTCTCGAACAAGTATGACAGTTTTGTCTTTCTACATAGTTTGTCATTATATGTAGGTGGTCACATGTGGATGCATGACACCTAATATTGTAATAAATAAATTAGGAGTACTTTTCATTTTGGCATATATGAGTATTGGGTGGTAGTTGGTAGCTAGACAAGTGTCAACCGTCTCACCTAACACTTCCTCTATATATTATGACCTCTAATGTCTAAATTGGTATTGTACATTGTTTAAACTTGATGTTGCATGTTATTTTGGTAATCTAATGTGTATATTGTTTGAGCATTGTGCATACTTGATGGATTGTCTTTGTTATTGATGATGGCAAACATGTTTTGTAAGTTGTTTTAAGTTATTTCTATTTTCTACAATTGTATGTTCATTCATTGTGTGGAATATAAAATTGTTGTGCTACAACCCTTAGTATCATACTCAATTTGTCTTCTTCTATTGCCATGGCATTTGTTACAAAATTCACCATTATTGGAACCTTTCATTGGAATAGTCTCCCTTTATGTTGCATATACTTGTTGAGCATTCTTCAAATTCAAGGGGCATTCCTTGTCAAATGTCCTTCCTCCTGACAATTATCATAGAATATATCTCCTACTCATTTGGATTCATTGTACCTTGAATATTTTTCTTTATGTATTCATCAAATAGGCACATCATCTTTATAATGTCAATATTGCCTATGTCATAAAGCTAGAAGCACACATAATGATGTCCTTGTCTTGTCATGCTCATTCTTTATGTCACATTCATTCTCAAAGTTATCACTCTCATCACTTTCATCTTCATAATCAATCTCATGACTTATTGTCTGATCCCAACATCTGAACAATATTTTTGTCTCATCCTCCAAGTTGCTCTTGTTCTTGGATTCATCATTCTTTGTCTTTGAAGTCTCTCTCATTGTTAGAGTCACTCTCATCTTATGTGTCATTGACTTTTCAAATCCAGTATTGAGATTATGTCTTCACATCACTTTCCCAGTTCATGGTACACTCAATGGCCTCCTAATATGACATATGCGGGACTGCCTTGATCTTCTTCCTAAATGTATGAAAAAGGCTCTCCACAAATCATCACTTCTTCAATGCATTTGATGAATCATCCACCAGATGGGTGACCAAGTTGTTCAACCTATGGTTGTAGGATCGAACAAACTCTGTCTTATTTTGCTCTATTTTATGGAGTTCAATAATGAGTTCATATTATTGCAAAACAACTTGAATCCCTTCACAAGGCTTTGTGCAACTCCTCTCAAGTATGATACTCGTTCACTGGCAATACCATGTACCAATCAATTGTGGTTCCATGCATTGTCCTATGGAATAACCACCTCTAATCTACTTTATTCTTCTCATTGGCCTTCTAGATTGTTAGGCAGATTTTCCAATGTCTAATTGGGTCCTTTGTTCCACTACCATAAAATATGGATCACTTGTATGTCATGTCAATATTGATTTCTGCCATGATTGGTGGATTCAACTTAGGCAATGGTTGCTCACATGTTTTTCTTTTATCACACATATCGTTGGACACACCACACTACAATTGCTTTTGTGCCAAACTCCCATCTGGTGCACCGTTAGATGTGCCAATCTATGGTTAATCCGATGCCGAACTCCTGATGTGTTCACCATTAGACATGCCAACCTGCATTGCTCCAATGTTAGACTCCCATATGGCTCACCATAAGACATGACAACCTACACTTGCTCCAATATCGGACTCTTGTCTCACTCAGAATCCAATGCATAGCTCACTTTGATCAATATAAGCCTTTCTTGCTGAACCAGGTTTTCTTTACTGTCAAACTTATTGCTTTTTCCCTTTATCGTGCCTTGCATTATCATGCATGCCTTCCATATGCCTTGCATTATGTATGCCTTTGTTGCATTTTGTGTTTCCAAACAAGCCTTAATTATGTCTTAAGTCGTCACACAAGACGACATTACGTCTTGCATCATTATGCATGCCTTTGTCGCACCTTGTGTCGTCATGCATGCCTTTACACATTGCATCATCATGCACACATTCATACCATTCGTCATGGATGGTTTCATCACACCTCTCATCATTTGTCCCTCTGTTCGCATAAACTAATAAGTCTACATCACTTGTTGTTGCAGACTCAAGTATTTTTTCCTCTGGAGAGAGCAAGGGAACGTTGGGAGTATGCTACTTGTTGACCACATTGTGAACATCCCATTGTCATAATTGTGTACCTGCTCTAACGAGATGCTATTCACAACTCCATATCACCATATTCAACCCAATTTCATAGATGTAAAATGTAGAAATAGAATGTAATACACAACAATATAGTTTGTATATATAAACAAAGGTACATAATGGGAAGAACACACAAATACATGTGGATACATTGCACACACATCATGTATCCTTCATAATTTAGTTATGTGCAGTATGTTATGGTTTGGTGAAGCTTACAACACACAAATTTGCCTTGACCATTATTGACCAACATCATATTTGATGAACAACAAATCCATCTCTACCCACATATATGCATAAATATACATATTAATGGACCCATAGGCAGTTGGCAACTACCTAAGTACCACAAAACTACCCATATACATAGACAACTAAAATACCCCATAACACATTACAGAATATTGTTACAAAAATGTTTGTATGGCTACTTTTACGTATACAACAACAATATATGATGACAAGACGTGACAAAATCTATTTGCACACACTAACATGGTGACGTGGTATATGTGTTTATGTGTTGTTGCAGATGCGATGCTTTTGCATTAATTTGTTTGCCTACAGTCTTGAGGAATTCCTTTGGATGATGCTGAAAAATCAAAACTCCAAAATGGTAATTGCATTGGATGAAAGTGACTCCAAAGACATTACTTAAGTGTTAGTGTCATGTTAATGAGGATAAGGGTGATCCCGAAGATGAAAGTGACTCTGACGATGAGAATGAATTTGGGAGCAAGAGTGATGGATTTTAAAATAGGTGAAACTTGGAGGATGATTCGAGGACATCATCTACATGTTTGGGTCAAGAAGTTGGTAAAGAGAGTGACTCTACAAATGAAAGCAATGTGTGACACAAAGAATGCACACATGGTTACAGATGTAAAATTGTCAATACAGGTATATGCTACACAAAGCGAGATTGTTCCAAAGAAGAATGCCATTGGTGGTGTGGTCTGTGACAACCACTAGAGAAATGGAAGACATCAAATTAAGTATGATACTAAGCAAAGACCCATTCTACAGTTTTGGCAATCCAGTGGTGGGGGCACTTTACATGTGAATGTCAGTGTTGCAAGTCAAGAAGAACCAATGATCCGTGAACGGTTCAAAAACTTGGAGAAGAGTCATGGCCCTAGCCAGGAAGCAAAGGAAACCTTGAACTAGATTACTTTTTAGGAGGTGAAATTGATTACAATTGAGGATGTGGAGACTGCACGAATGGTCGAGATTGTGCAGGAAAAGGAGGTTGCACAAGAGGTTGAGATTGTGTAGGAGATTAAGATTGCATAGGAGAATGAGATTACACAATCGATGGAGACTATGCAAATGGTTGAAACTGCACAAATGGTTGGTACTATGTAGTTGCACAGGTGGTGGATGAAGAGGCTAGGGTGGCGATGCGATGATTATACAACTCAACCCAAATCAAGAGGAACAATATGTGCAAGCCTCCAGAGGAGAATTTCACCAAGTATTGGATGTAGATGATAATGTGAGTGACATTGATAAAGGTCATCTAGAGCTGGGTTGTTTGGGCCTAGGACCTGAAAGTATGGACTTGGGCCAGCTTGGCCCATGTTGTCTGGCCCAGAATCAAAGTGCTAAGTGCCAGACGACATGATCCAGGGTTTTTCCAGAATGAAACGAGTTTGAAAGAGGGAGGAAGAAGCATTAGCCATTTTGAAGAGAATTCCACCATGACGAAGCAAGAGCTAGGGTACAAAGTTGTAGAAAAGCAAACAAGGGTTTTGTAGAAGGAAACCCTCAAATCAAGTCATGAAGCTTGACAAAGATCTCAAGACGAGGGTTTGGCTACCAAAGCAGAAATTAGGAAGAACAAAACCCTATCCATAACTTCCCAAATGGAAGAAACTAGCAAGGGTTTGGCTAGGCAAGTGCAAAAATTAAAAAATTTCACTGTTCAAGAAAAGAAAAAACTAAATGATTGGGAGGATGGAGATGTTTTAGACCAAGAAAGAGCCATTTTGATGACTGTCAAGTTGAGGAAAATTGTCTAGGTGTGGTGAGGGTGTGGATGCATTAGACAAAATATAAGCAAGGTCGTTTGGGCCGTTTGGGTAAATCGCAACTAAGGTTATCAAGTTAGAGCCATTGGAGCATAAGACAAAGTCATTCAGCCCATATGCAAGGTTGTCACATTGGGAAAGGAAAATTATGCACAAGGGAGGGTTGTCTTAGTTGTTTCAAAGTGATTGAACAAGGAACAAAGATAAGGGTAGGCTGTCTAGGGCCTGTGATTGATTGTTGGGAAGGGGGAAATGACTATTAGGGTTCTTGGAGACGTGGAGATATAATATGTTTGAAAGAAATTTTTGAGGACAAGACTTGGGCCATCTAGAGGAGGTTTGGACAACACTCAATCATTTAAGGAATTACATGTGTTGTCAAGGAAGGATTGAGGGCAATCTAGGAGTTAGAGAGGGTCTTGCGATTGGATAAGAGGGTTGTCTGGTTAGAGAAGGTCGTCTAAGTGGAAGACAAGCCATTTAGAAGAAGATAGAAGACATCTAGTCAAGAGTCATCTGGACAGTGTAAGTGTGCAAATAGGTCGTCTAAGCCAGAGACAAGGTCGTCTAGCAAGGGCCAACCATCTAGAACAGGCCATCTAGATTAGTAAACATCAATGACAATTTAAACTAGGTTATTGAATCTAGCCATTGGTTGTCGATGATGACCATCTAGAGTAAGTCATGTGGGTCTAGCCAATGGCAACAATCATCTAAAGCGAGCCGTCTGGGGATGGCTGACGACAACAACCATTTAGAGCAATTCATTTGGGCTAGTTGTTTGAGGTTGGCCAACGGGGTTTGCAATCAATGGTTGGTCATGTGACCCAACCTATTAGAGCTAACAGACTGGATTGTTGTCAAAGACTAGTAGTATGGACATGTAGATCAAAACATGCAGTCTTGGGGAATGTTGTTAGGGTTATTGGAGCGGCGATTTGAATGCAGAAAGTGGGTCAAGTGGAAGCTATAAAAATGCAAATGATGGAAAAAATTCAGATTAAACAATGAGGGTACACATGAACAGTGCTACTCCACGACCCCGCAATGGGCATTGTCCCTTGATCCCCAACATAAGCGGTGATGAGCATTCCCATTATGCATGTGATGTGACAAGTTGCAGGGTGTTGAGCAATCAATCAAAGAACGATGTTTTGTTGGCAATAGTTTGTTGAAGTTACTTATGGATGTTTGGAACAAGAGAAAGTGGAAGGAGCATGACAAGAGATCCGATATTGTGTTCAATGTTTCTATCCCCAATGTTCAAATTATGTGCCATTGAGGATGCCGACAAGTCAAGAGGAGGGGATAGATGTAGTCTAATAAATTGACACATTTACATGAATGCATGTTCAAGCTTATGAATGTATATGAGTGAATCTAAAGTGTTTGTTATAATGTGAACATGGCAAAGTGTTTGTAGTAATGTTATGTAATGGGGCATTTTTAATTTTTATGTAAATGGGTAGTTCGAAGATAGTTGGGTAGTTGCCAACCACCTATCGGTCCCATAAAATCTATAAGTACACATCTATGTGAGATATGGGAGAGTCCTTGTTGTTGCCGAAGTGTATTGTTGGCCAATGTTGCTTGTTGGTAGATTGTTTGTTAAAGTATGATGTATTACAAATAGTTGTGTAGGATACATGTTGTGTGCATATTGTATTCATTTGTCTTTGTAAGTTATTTCCATTGTGTATTTTGTTTATATAAGTGGTAATTCAATTCTATTACAGTGTGTTGTATTCCATTTCTACACACAACATCATGTGCAAGCATAGACCTAAAACTCTGTACCAATAAGGCCTAGGCACACATGAGACACTCCCATATCCAACATGAGGGAAAGGGAAGGTGTAGATGTAATTCTTTCTATCAGAGATCTCTTGGACTTCACCAATAAGAGAGACATGTAGAAGATAGTGGACCAATCATTCTGATAGACACAACTCAAAGAAGGCATTTAGTCAAGCATTTGTGCAGTACTTTCTATAGGCACCCAATTTTGATAAGGAATACTTCAAACATTTTCTCCTGTAAATGTTGGAGAGATATGAAGCAAAGAGGAGATGCAGCAAAATAAACTTTGGACCATATTTGCTATGGATAACATTCACTGCATAGGAATTTGAGAGGGATTTGGGGATACTTGATCTACCAAACTGCTAAATGTACAATAGGAGGTTTGGTGAAGTGCAACAAGAGGTTGTCACATAGTAGCAGGGGGTTAACTATGAATTGCACATAACGAGGAGACTAGGACAGATGATGTGGCGCAAGAGATTATGGATGTGGATGACATTATTTGACAAAGATGGAAAAGATACCATGTAGATTGTACTAGAGATTGGCTTTTATGAGCATAAGTAGGATCCAAGGCATACAATTGAACATACAACTACCCAAATTGAGATAGCGATAGAGTTGAATGAACCAAGGGTTCAACCAATTTAGGGTGTAGTTGCAGTTGATGTAGCTCGAGAAGAAGGGACCAACACTCCAACTATTGATTTACATGAGAAAGGCTCCAAAGGATTGGAAAATCCATGACAGGAATTCATAGATGAAGCATCGAGTCATTTTACATCCTCACGGGCCTTTGAAGAATTGACCCCATTATCGAGAGGAGATGTGCCACTTCTTATAGAAGTGGTCAATGAAGAACCATTTCACAAGGAGACTGGTTCTAATAAGGAACCGGTTCAAGAGGAGGCTAGGCCAAGCAGAGACTTAGCCCAAGAGGAGTATACCTAGTAGGATGATATCAAGGAGTAGCCACTTTAGAGGGATGAAAGAAAAGGAAAGTCTATTATGGGCGATTTGGATGAAGATGAGATGGGAACCAAGGAGGAGGACATTGAAGAGGAATAGGACACTTATTTCACCAACCATATTACGATAGAATTCCTAAATTTGAGGCGACCACCAATGGAGGGAGACATTGTTGACAAGCAGATTGTTAATTTCTTCACATAGTTGATGGAAGTGATATCTAGAGCTCGTGATGAGTTCATACCAAGTGCCATTGGACAATGGTGGATGTGGTCTCTCAGGTTGGGTGGTGAAGTAACAAGACTATAGTATATATAATTAGTCACTAAATAAATTGTGGATGGCACAACTGGCAAAGTTCATTGAGACACAAACATGGGAAGTTAGGGAGAATAAGAAAATTAAATCCCTATTTGAGCTATCCAAGTTGCCTGATAAGATAAGATAATTCTATTATTGTCCACAAATGGCCAAAGTAGGCCAATGGGACTCATTGAAAAGAGTTGTTACAAATTACAATGCATTGTAGTAACCGCAAAGTAAAATAAAAATAAGCTAAACTAGAGTAAAGAATCTAGTGTAAACTACTCTAAAGTGGAACAATTGTATGGCATAAAATTACAGCCTCAAGGGTTACCCAAAATGGATAAACCCTAACATGCTAAAAGTAATGATTAAGAGAGAGCTAGAAGTCGAGGTACAACAAATATAGAAAGGAGCTCCAATAGATCCAAGCACCAACTTTAATCTATAGTGGGATGTAAACTAGTAGCATACTCATTGTTGTCACCATCCCTAAAGGGAAATACATGATCTAATGATGCTCCCAGGAGAATGGCTAGGACTAAGAGGGCCTGGTTGGATAATCTTGGGAGGACATGGAGTTCAACACCTCAAGACTCTTCTAGCATCCATGGTTGTGGAACCAATAGAAGAGGACAAGAAACTAGTAAGTTGCACCTGTCTACAACTCCTTGGTATGTGAGGGGTGGCAAAAAGTTGATGTCAAAGAACTGCAGTCTTGTCTTGTCACAAGCTAGAAGAAAGAACTGAAGCCCTAGGAGCCACTCTTGTATGCAGACAAGGGTGCACCAATCTGTCATTAACATTTTGGATAGTTGTAGCTTCAAATGAGTGCTTATTACTCTCGATTGCAAAGATAGAGTGAAAGAATGAGGTGATTGATGGAGTAGCAGTCTGTCTCCGCTATAATAATTGAAACCAAAGTGTAATAGTTTCCTTGAGGTAAAGATCCAACCATATTTTGCTAGGATAGCTAAAAAAAAGTGGCAAGCGATCCACCTGAATCCCTATACAAGCTAATAGTACCTCCCTCATCTCATAATAAACAAGACACCCAAAGATGAAATGTTCTTCAATCTCCACCTCCCAAATAAAACAAAGACAACATACCCTATGCTCTTGATGAATATAGTGGTCCATCTCCACCCGCAACAAATGTGAGCATACTATGATTTCAACAAGAGGAATCTTAAAGCTATATGTCCAATGTTGCTCGACATAATTAGGATGAGTAATAATTTTATTCTCAGTATTGATGAAATGCTTAGTGTAGAAGGCTGGCTTAGAACAAAGAGGTTGAGATGGAGTGACCCAAGTAATCTTAATATATTGTTGATAAAGATCATCTCAGACTGCTGGATTGATTACTCTCTTATTAGGAAGAAGGTAGAGAGAAGCATTTAAAGACTATTTGAAAGGAGGTAATTAATTGATGGAGATACCAAGTGCCTAAAGAAGAGAAATAACTTCTGCGTACTATCCATGATGATGACCAAAAGTTCCCCTACAGGTAATGCATTGTGAGGAGCAAAGCGCCAAATATGGGTATCTCTCTTGGCTTGAGGTGCTGTCACCCATGGATCTAATGAGATGAAGTCAAAAATGATTCTGATGATGCTCTCAAGGCAAAGAGAATGAGAACCAAACTCAGCCTGAACAATACATTGGGGAACTGTTATTTTACATCAGATAAATCAGTAAAGCAAAATAATATGGACCCTCTCAATGCGAGCGCAATCAACACACCTTAGACTTGGACCCCAAATCTTAGATCCATTAAGGACTGTGTCTTTGATGATGCAATCAAAGAGGTGCAACTTTGTATGTATGTCTTGAAAGTGTTGTTAGAAGCATTGGCATTCCAAGATTGAGGGAGATGCGTATCCCTTGCAAAGATGTGACTGTGAAGTTAGCAAAAGATTAAGGGAAGGACCTATAAACTGAACCCCAGGTAGGTGTAAGCAGTGGTGATCTCAATGGATTCAACCTTATAGAAGAATTAAAACTTAGATAGGGTACTCTTTGATGTGTTAAAGATCATACCTGAGTCTTGCGAAGACTGATTACCAGTTGTTTTAAGTCACAAAAGAGAGCAAGAGCATCCAACTATCTTTGTAGGCCTTCAGAAGTATGAGCAAGAAGAACAACATCATTTGCAAAAAGCAATATAGCTAACAATACATTATGTAGAAGGCAATCAGCATCAACATGTGTGTTTTGATGAATAAATTCTTCAAGCTCATCAATGTACATCCTAAAGAGTGAAGGAGGAAGAGGACAGCCTTTTTTGATGCCAATGGTGTTTTAGACATCCTCTGAGAAACCAAAAGCTATCCGAAAACGGTCAACAACTCATGTAGTCTCTTGATGGCAGTGATAAAGAGCTCTGAGATGCCATTGTAATGTAGAAATAAAAGATGCCTGGGAATGGTATCAAAGGCCTTTCTAAAGCCCACAAACAACAAAATACTTTAGAAGACTGTTGGCAAGCCTCCTCAATAATAGCCCTGAGAGTGAAAACATGATCAATAGTTTGATGATCCTTTCTAAAACCAACCTGCCCTCTCGCTCTAAGCTTGTCGTGATCCAAAAATTGTGAGAGTTCCATATTTAAAACTGTTGCGTAAAGCTTAGCAAATGTGTGCCCAATCGTGATAGTTTTGTAGTTATTTGGATCTGAATAGTTTCATATTCAAATTCAAATCCATATTCAATTATCTACATATACATAATGGAAAAACACTATGAAGTGTATCTCACTCCTCCCAATGTGAAGAAGTATATGATTGCCAGTGATCTTGAGGTGACTAACAATTAGCTCAATTACGTGACATACATGATACAGTGGTTGACTTTGGGCATGAAAACTTTTCATGATTTGGCAAGAGATTTGAAGCAGTTGGCAGAAAGGGAGGAATCCTAAGTCAAACAACTTGAAGAGGAACTACGACTCTTGAAGAAAGGGGTCGAAGCTGAGGAAGAACTGCAGAAGCAAGAGTTGGAATCAGAGCATAGGGGACATCAGGAGCATTTGCAGCAAGGCAGCCAATGGAGGCTAAAGATCAGGAGATTTCAGCCTTTAGAGCACAGTTGGCAGCATCACAAGAGTATTTGAAGGCAGCACAAGGGAAAATTGCTCAATTGGAGCAAGAAAATCACAAGCAGTTTCAGCTAGAGGCATCATGGTGAACAGTAGCAAGGTATTCAAAATATGCTATGCAGCTGAAGCAGAAGTACGATGCCCTTCGTGGGAAAAGTCCACAACCTTCTGATCCTATGACAGCTCCTATTTTGGCATGACATCTTGATCCCCAAGGACGTAAGACGCGATTGACAAGGACTTTGACCAATCTAGAAGGGAGGTCAGATGTAGGTGGCAGTTTTGATGTGGTGCTAGCACATGTGCCACCTAAGCCTTGACATGAGTATGCATACAGATGATGAGTACACAAAAAAAAGTTTTGATTGTATATTGTTTCATGTTTGTATAGTTGTACGTCACATGAGTGAATGTGCGATGTTATGTTATAGTTGTGTGTTATGTATGGGGTTTATTTCGTTAGATGAGTGGATACAAGTGGGCAGTTATGCAGTTGTGTATCTACTTCCTCTTACCCAACTGCTATTTAAAGAACCCCTCATCCATTGTTTGTATCATCGCATTGTATCGTATAGAGTGTATATGCTGTTGTATTTCACTTGCAGATATTGTGTTGTGCATATTTTGGTAATGTAGATTCTCTTTGTGTGATCCTTTATTTGTGCATACATGATGGATTGTCTCTTTTAACATTGCATCATCTTGATATTTCCTGTACCTTCAATCGTAGGAATTGCATACTACTATGTTACAACCATTCAATTTCATCTTCGTAAACATATGTATTCCTCACTAATGAAGATATCATCTGTTTTGCAGGCTATCTTTTCTCTTTTACACATCTGTTTGTAATTCTGTTGTCTTAAGTTTACTGCGGGGTCATATCATTTATTGTCCCAAGAAATAAATTTATGGAGTATTGTTTTAATCATATATTTGCGACTAAAAGATTCTTATTTTATCAATATATACCTTTTTTTGTTTTTCTTCCTTGGGTGAGTCTGAGCCTACTGTTGGATTGATACTTTTCACTTGGATTGTATCATGCATGTTCTTTCTTTTGCTTGTAGATATCAGATAGTACTTAGGTTGTATTTTTCTATTTGTGTAAAAAATGTCTCTGGAGCTTATCCTCCAGAGTTTGAAAACACATTTGTTGCTTCAATTCTGAAAAATTCCTTCTTGACCCTCCTTCATTTGAAAATCATTTCATCTTTGAACCTCCATTCAGTTTCCTATATCATTAGCGCTTTATAAGAATCCTAGGATCTCCCAGTGGCATTTTCCATGTTGAAAAATATAAACAAAATTTTATTCTCTATGCTTTCTGCTAAGTCATACTCTTGGGGCTGATGAATCCTTTCTTCTTCTCTGGACGTCCATCTGATTATTCCTGAACTCTGGAGGTATATTGGCTTGCCAGCTTCTTATGACAATTTGGTTATGTAATTTTACAGTTTTTTGGATTATGTTGTGGAATGCAATGTAGATGAAACATAGGAAGTTTTCTTTGAGTTTAGCCTATTGAAAACCTTTATTGTATTAGTGAGATAGCATGTGGGAGGTGCTTGACATGCAGCATCACTTTTGTTTTTGAACACAATAAGTTGTACCACTGGAGAGCCTAATCAAGCAAGGGTTAATGTTAACTTGTTATCTGATTATGATGAGATTCATCATTGTATGAGTTGGAAAAGAATGTTATTTATGCATGCTGAAATGGATGTCACTATAGTATCTTGAATTTTGGTCATTCACATGTTTTATTCTTTCTTTTTTAAACGTGAGGTGCGTGCAAAGTCTCTTCCTATGTATGCAAAAACACCTGGGTCTCTGCACCATGTTTGAATATTCTTAGTTGCTAAGCCTGCAATGATTAAAATTCTCTTGCTCTTAGAATCAGACTCATCAGCATACTTTCAAATAAAATCAATAAATTAACATCCCAGTAATAAAAAATTATGTTTTCCTCGTTTACCAATGAAGATTATCAGATACTAATGTCTAGTCTGGAAGTGTATTTATATCTAGGAATTCGTATTGGCAGGTTTATACATGGAGGCAATGGGAAAATGAAGCATATTATGATACTCATCATAGTTTGAGAGGTAAGTTTTGACATTTATGGTTTGTTATTGCTTAGCAATGGGCATAAGTTTAATTTGACAAAAGCTTTATTTTTCTTGCTTCTGGTGGTTTATATTCATGAGAAGAATGATCACATGATTACATTTTAACATCCAATGTTGAGTAAAAATCAAAAGTTTGAAGGTGTAAAATGTGGAAGAAATTTTCTAGTTGAAATTCAGAACCTGTTTCTTTCTTCAAGATGAAACCAGAAACTAGCTACTGTGTAATGTTATTCAACCTGATGGAAATTAGTGATTATAGAGGCATAATGTGAGCTACTCCTCTTGCAGATCCTTGAGAGACCTGTTGGTCATCAAATCTGCCCAGGAAAGGATTTGGGTAAGTGTATGCGCCCTAGACCTGGACCAACATTGAAAGGCCGAAGGGAAGAGATGCCCTTCGTGCCAATCTCCGCAGAAAGGCCGGCTCCTATACTAAACTACTTTGGTGTTTTAAGATAAGGATGCAGGAAAGAGATAAACATAGTAAAGGTGCAGGAAAGAAGTAAGAGAGTAAGGGAAGAAATTTCAGTAGTTTAATGGTGGGAAAGAACCAGAAGCACGATTGCTAGCCAATAGCTTGAAACAACAGCAAAGAACACCAAGAATAAACGAAATGAACGCAATATTAATCTTCCTATGTATCCTCTGGACGAGTTCCAGGATTACCCTTCCCTCTCGTCGAAATTCAGAGTTCAGAGTTACGACGACAAAGAAAGAGTGAATATGACAAAAACAATATCCACAGGCAGCATAAAAGAAAACTAATACATCGTTTTCCTCCCCTATGTATCCTTCGGGAAAATCTCAGGGTTCCACTCCAATCACACACCTAAATCCAGAGTTCAGAATTACAGTATGCAAATGAAGAAAAGATAAAAGAAATAATCGCAGAAGGCAGCATAAAAGAGAGAAATAGAGTCCAAAGCTCTTTAGTATTAATCGCAGGAATCTAAGTTACAGCGACTTTCTAGCAGAAAGTTCCCCCCATTTTACATTACAATGCTTGGGTTTTTATAGAGGACCCGACCCTCTGAGCCATTAATGCACAAAATGGAGGAGTACACCCTTGAAACCTGAGAAGTCGGCTCTTCGCGGCCCTCGTGACTAAGCTCTCAAATCTGTCACCAAAACTGGCAACTACGACCGGGTCAGCCGTGGAAACATGCATTAATGAGCGGTCTGAGCATCCTTGGCTTCTGGGTGCAGTGCTCGAGTGGCCGCCATGTTCGTCGGGCTCTTCTTCAGGGACTGATACTTCATTTCCAATTGCTAAAAATGAGCAGCGAGCTTACCGGGCACGTAAAAATGCATTTATGAGGCACTTGATCGCCTCGGGAAAATACCCGGCTTGGAGCACATGCCTCTGAAGCGCTTTGCTAGATTTTCATTCGCAACTTCGCTTCGCAATGGATTTGAGCCGAAGCAGATCCTCCTCCTTGATTTGTACTTCGCATGGTGGAGCTTCGCAAAACAGCTTCGGGGGAATTGAGTGCCGAAGCAGATTTCCTTCGCAAGATGGGCTCTTCATTTCTCGCTGCTTTGCTGGAGAGACGCGACAAAACTGCTTCGTCGCGATCTTCCTTCAAAACTGCGGTTCGGGGGGGTTTCGGCCGAAGCGCATATTTGCCTTCAAAAATGTTTCGTTCTTCACGACCTCCGCCACTTCGGGCGATAGTGCTTCACACGAAAGCTAGCCGAAGCAGATGCTTCGCAACAACTTTCGGCGAAGTAGAAATGGTTCGTTGGTGGAGAGGCCCGAGTGGGTGCCTCGGCGTTTTGTTGGCGAAGTACTTTTCAATGCTGCGCTCCTTCAACTTCCGCTTCGCAAGTTTTCTGGCCGAAGTAGCTGTTTGAAGTGCTTCGGGCCCGAAGTAGTTTTCTTACGCCTTCCTTGTATTTTTTCTTCGGCAACACCGATTCGCAAAATTCTCACCCGAAGTAGCTGCTGGGAATGCTTCGGGTGCGAAGTAGACTTTCCTTCTTTGGCGAAGCTATCCTTTTGAAATGCCGCTTCGCAAAACTTTCGCCCGAAGTAGCTACTGGAAATGCTTCGGGTGCGAAGCTCTTTTCATACTCTTCTTCTTTCTTTCGGTGAAGCTATCTTCCTTAGTTTGTTTAGCAGCGAAGTTCTTTCATCTTCATTTTATGTACAAGGGGGTGGCAGGGAAAGCCAAAATTGCTGCCACTTACAAATATTCTCAAAAACAACAAAAGAAATACTTTACAAAAAGAAACATTGTATAAAATTTTGATTTTTTTCTACCCCATTGTGCAATGTGACAAAATTGTCAACAAGACCTAGTCAGTAGATGGCTATCCTTATGGATGTCTTTCCTTGAAAATCTATTGATATTTTTGCCCACTTTTGTCCACAGATGCTTGGAAGGTCCATTACAACAAGGATTATGTTATAACATTCCTCTAGTAATTGAGAAAGGTTGCATTTACATAGCATATTGCACTGAATTCAATGGAACTTTGCATATACTTTGTTTCTCCACATATCTTCTCTGAGTACAAAGGAATGCTGGCAGTCATTATATAAGAATGGGGTTTTCAGGAACATGTCGTTCCTGACTGAAAATGGATTGAGGAGATCCGAGAAACACATAAAATGTTAAGTAGAAACCCTCCTTTTTACCATGAAGAGAACACAGGGGAACAAGAAATGAGGAATTAATGCCTTTTGAGGAAAATGTGTCCTGACTTCATTAATTGTTGGAAGAATGACAAAAATGAGTGAAATGATTGACAGTCTGGCTAACTCTTCTGTCATCAGGGCACCCATATCGCAGGACTCAACCAGGTAATCTTGTAATCTGCACTGTCCCGCCGCTTCCTTATGCATTGGTTTGTGTGGTGGACTAGGTATCCCCAACACTCGCTCAAAGTCCTGTGCAGAAAACATGCCTCGTAGTGTGTACTGTCCAACATCAAATTTTCTGCAATGTCTCTTTGGTTTGTATATTGCCAAAATGTCCATCAGGTAGGTTTAAATGAATCCCTGTCAGAATTTAGAGCCTGCAAGATATAGTGCATGAATTCTTGCCTGAAAGCTTGCTTCAACTCATGTATGTCTGGATGCTCATTCCACAACTTTTGACGTTTCTCACTTGTGGGTGAATTTAATGTGATCTTGAAAAGTGGGAAAAACATCCATCCTTTACCCCTTGCTGACAGCGAGGGCACATCCCGTGCCTGCTGTTGCTGCCTTCCTTGTGCAGATTGTCTTCCCTACAATTGCATAGGATGCTATGCGGAAGACCCTCTTTGCAGTATCGGGTGCATGCACCTACTAACTAGGTGCGTCTTAAACAACTTCTATATCTTAGGTTAATGAATTGTTCATGATAGTGGGTGTCTCTGTAGCGACAGTGTACCGGTTTACAACTATAATCTCTCATGTTGGAACATCAAATGGTGCCTATTTCATGACTCAAATCTATGAGTGTGCATGTGGTAACCTTTATATGATGCATGCACATGCTCGTGTGGATGTGGTGTTATGCATTGTTGCATCAAAGTACTCTATTTTCTTGTCTATAGAGGAACGCTTTGAAACTTCGGATCCCCATCTCTCTCTCTAACATTGTGATGTGTGCTCTAGATATGGCCTTCTCATATGATGACTTACGGACTTGCATAGTGCGAAATCCTTCACGTATTTAATATCATGCAATGTCCATGAACAGTTTTAAGTATCGCAACAATTGTTTGTCAACAACATCACTGTTCTAGTGTTGCTTCTCTTCTTCCATGGCAACTTTATTGAAACCCTTGTGTGCTATACATTGCCAATCGATCATATGTGAAGGCTTGCAATGTGCATAGTCTTGAAATTTGCACACACATGACAATTCTTGACTTGGTTTCTTCTTCACTATGCTTGCCAGTGCATGACGTCAACAATGTCAGCAAGTTGGCAAACTCTCCTTGGAAGCATCATGACAACTCCTCTCTAAATGCAATTTCGTACCCTGGACAACAAATCTCATTAATTGAACCTCCTGCATCCAACCAACACTCTTCCTCTCTTGGAAGGTGTCTTATTAATAGTAGTTCCCTAGGCGCACAAGTTAGACAATGTCCACTTCTTAGATGACATTCTTTTTTGGCCAGAGAGCCTTGTACACTTGATGTTGCTACTTCTCTATGCATCAGACGACATGGTGCTTACAACAGATAGTTTACTCACCTCTAACAACATTGTGCTACACTAAGATGGACTTTTATAGCCTCTAGACGATGTATGACCTATCCCACATAACATACACCTTGTCCCAGATGGTATACGGTCTATCCTAGATAGTGTATGGCCTCCAGAATGTATTTATACTCACTTTTGATTCTTGCATGGCAGGAAGAAGTGCTCCACAGTCTATAATTACTTCATTGATAGCAATTTTGCAAAACCCTAGCTTGGAGTTGCCTTGGACGAACTATTTTTTTTTTTTAATGGTGGCAAGGGTTTTCTTTATTTTGGAAACATCGAGAAACCCTTGTCTATTTGTGTTGGGCAGAAACCACAACACTAGACAATTACTTATTTTTTTGACTATGTCTCATTTTTCTTCTTCCTTGATGGTAGTGTCTCACTCATCAACAAATGTGCAATCAATAAAATGACCTTAGAATATTTATAAGTTTTATAACATTCTATTGGTGGGTTGCACAGGACACTTGTTGGTGCACGCATGTGAGTGAAGAAGTGGCATTTGTTGCATGCCACATGCCTAGACGATTTGGATAGTTGGATGACCTACTTAGGTGGCTAGATGACTTATCCAGATGGCCAGAAAAACATATAGCCAAACACCTAGATAATCTATCTACCTTCTGTCAAATAACTTAGCCAGATGGCCTATTTGTTATCTACCAGATGGCTTGATAGCTAGAAGACCTAAATGGTGAGTCTGTTGTTAGCCAAATGGTTGTACACTTTCCCTTTCTTTGACACCTAGCAAAATTTCTCATTTTCTCTTTTGTTTTCTTTGTATGTTTCATTCCAACTGGTCTTGTTGGCAGCCTATTGTTGGAAATCTTCTAGCTGCAAATATTTTGAACAACATCTTGTGTGGGTGTTATGGATGACTTCATCATCCACATGGTTCCCTCCTAGGGCCTGAAGACCTTCCTCTCAAGCTAGACAACTTGCCTCATGAACTAGATGGCCTATTTGTTGATGTGAACATATGCTTACTATGTTGTGACAATCCAAAAAACTTGGGAACTTCTACGAATGAGTGGTTCTTGTGCGTCGACAATCTCTCCTATATCTCTGATGATTCACTTCTTGGTTATGGTGTCTCCCTTGTTTTCCCAAGTAGACTCCAGGTTGACCCAAATGTCCTCTGAGATGGCCTAGATAGTCTAGGTCTAGAGCCAAATAGCTAGGACTAAAAGGCCTAGATCAAAAAAGTTGGGGCAATGGGCTAGAAGTAGACCCTATGCCAAATAGCCTCATTGTGAATTGTTCATTTTGATACTTTGCACAAGAACTTGGTCATATTGGCATTCATTCCCTGTGCAGTCTTCTGATCCTTCATATTTGCTCGAACTTAATTGCACTATGATTGTGTCCTCTTGATATGTGCAAACCTTCATTCATATCACTCCTAGATTGGGATTTTGGATACTTCATATCCGAGGGATGCCTTGTTGATAGAAGTCCTGCATGTGTAGTAATGAACTCATGTAACAGTTACAACAACCATTCGATTTGTTATGCTTCTTACGTCTTTGACTACATGTACGCATGCTTACATCTGAACTACTTCCTTGTTCAAATTTAAATGTACCACTCTCACTCGAGCTTGAGCTTGAGCCATGTCAAACCTCGAGTTGCAACAATATGCTTACACCACTTCCAAAATTTCAGCCACTGCCACATCCCTACAAGGATTTTTAAGAAACTAAGCTACCCACTTCCATGTTTGACTAATTCCCTCCTACTGGTTGTCCCTGAACCTACATGCAACAATATCCAATCATGAAGATGCCTTATACCTTGTGCATGTTGTCTCCTCATCCTAACAATATGCATGTTGTACCATTCATTCTTCCAACAGAGCTATTCTACATTTGTACAAATGTTGAACTACGTGTGACCAATAGCTGCTATCAAACTTGGTTCACTCTCGTCAACATCCTTTACACGCATGTTGAACCGCATGCAATGAATAGTTGCTAGTAAACATTGTTTTCTCTCGTCACCATCCTCTATGTGAATCTTGTCCATTAGATGTCATAAATTTTGAACTTACAAAGGCATGACTATTCCTATCGGCTTTGTCACCACGTGACTCTCTTTGTCGTAACACATGCAACAAAGAGGGTGTTTGGAAACCTTGTTGTCTGAGAATTGCACATGCATGTGCAACTTCCTCTACTTAAGGTATTCTAGCTCCAACTTTGTTTCTCAAACACTAATCTCTGTTGCAATGTACATTTGGACTTCCTTGCGACAACTTCTTGGTCAAACATCCATGCCAGTTGTTTAGTTGTAAAACCTTAGCCGCCATCATCATCATAATTTACACCTTTAGAGTGACTGCACTCAACTTTTGAACCCTAAGGATTGACTGGTTGCTTTAGGCAGTCCATCCAAACTCGTCTCCAATATTTCATAATCAACAAGTTTTAGCTACATGTGAATGTTGTATGGTTTCAAATTTAATTTGTTCACCATGTCAAGATATTGCATTCCAACCAATCACTTGGGATGGACAAAGTCATTACCCATGTCCTAGTCAACTTAGAGAGGTCTAAGCCACAAGGTTTTCAATTTATTGGGCTTAATATCTTGCTTTCCATTAAACTTTAGTATGAGGTTTCCTTCCTTCAAATTCATACTTCAAAGATGCTTGTTGTGCTAGTGTTTTCTATCGCTGGTGAGTTATCTATGTAGCCCTCTATGCCATCACCCATTTTTCATCTAGATTTCTCATTGTGACAACCTCTCCTCTAGGCTTTCTTGGTCTCTAAGCTGGGTCTGCACTGCCACTCTCAAACTCAGGACCAAAAATTCAACTAGTACAACCACCTCTTGCCTATAATGAGTTAGAGAGGGGTCTGAATTGTCATTGGCTTATAGGTCATTCTATATGCCCATAGGACTATTGGCATCCTCTCTTCCTAGTCTACACCTTCTATTCTATAGGTCTTGTACAAAATGGAGACTAGCACCTTGTTGATCGCTTCCACCTGCCTATTCATTTGAGGGTAATATGGGTTCAACAATGATTAAAAGATCCTGAATTCTATTGTCAACTTTTGGATGATTTCATTCACAAAGTGTCCTCCATGATCACTTGTAATATGTAGCAGTATGCCAAATCATTTAATCATTTTCGCATACATGAAGCGTGCAATACTCTTCATAGAGTTGTCAAGCAACACCTTTTCTTTTGCCCATTCTGTTTGGTACAAAGTTGTGACCACAATATACCTACACTTCCTCCTCTTGTTGGTCTTCATGGTTTCAACAAAGTCCAATCACCATTTGTCAATTAGTTTTTGTGGTTGTTATAGATGTAAAGGCATCAAGTCTTGTTGTAGTGGCTTCCCCATCCTTTGACACGTATCGCACATGGCAAAAAAATATTTTGCAATAAAAAATAGGGTGGGCCACCACACTCTAGCCAAGAGAACCTTCCTTGTCATTGCATCAGGTCCCATGTGTCCTCTTGCCAAGATTTCATGTGACTCCTTTTATGTGCTATGCACTTCTTCCTCCATAAGACACCAATGCAATACCATGTCGGGTCTCATTTGTACAACAATCCCCCGATCAGATGAAATGATCCCAACTTCAAGACCATATTTCATCATTTAACTGCCAACAAATCCCTTAGCGAGTCTCTTGTGGACATGTACCTCCTAATGTGCTCATACCAAGGTGACAACATAGTGATTGCAAACAAATAAGTATTGGGTAACTACTGGTTACGAATCTGCCACTAGGATAGGATTTAGTGTAATGCGCCCTAGATTCGCCCAGCAGATTGAAAGGCCGGAAGGAAGTGATGCCTTCCGTGCCAATCTCCGGAGAAGGCCGGCTCCTATGTTTCCTCAGTTTGGGGTTTTAGCTCAGAGTGCAGGAAAGAAATATAAATATGATTGTTCCGGGTGGGGAAGATAAGCAACACGACAACAACCAATCACCACTACTAACAGCAATTAAACACAAAATATGTTGCAGAAACTATCAACACCATTCATCCTATGTATCCTTCACTTTTGCATTCCAGGAATACTTAGCTATCAAATACCGATATCCAGAAAAGCAGAATAACAGTAAGCAATAACATAAGCAACATGAGGCAGAAATACTCAATAAAGGCAGCATACAAGACAAAGACAATCAATAGAGCCAAGTATATTTCATATTCAGAAGCAAACGCACAGCTACAACAGTTCCCTAGCAATATATCCCCCTTCCACCCTTTTACAATGATATGGCGCAGCTATTTATAGCGCAATTTTCCCCCCAATTACAACTTTGGGCACAGAATCCCAGACCTGACAATAGCTGACAAAGCTGACAAAAGCGGCAAAAAGCGGCTGATGTCGACCTCTGCGGGTATGGAATGTACTTGCAGCAAGGTCCGCCTGAAAACCTAGCAGCTACGTGGCAGTGCGGTAGATGAAACCTCGAGTCAGCTTGAATGAGGGTAGTTGCGGTACAATAAGTCAGTTCACGCTCGCACACCTTCTGTCACATCTTTGACTCGAATCTCGAGGCTGGACACCTGTCGGAATCTGATAAGGGGAAAAATCTGCCTTTGAAGCTCATAATTTATCTCTCGCCCGACTTCGCCCAAAATTGGAGCGCAGCCGGGCAGCGCAGGGTGGAAGCAGCGCAGTTGGGAAGGCCTTCGTGCCTTAGAAATTTTCTGGGCAGATTTTAACATTCTTCGCCCGAGTGCGCACGAGTCAGCGAGCGCAGCCCGACTTCGCTGCGAAGTCGGGCGGCTCGACAGTTAACCGATTTTTCCGAAGTCATCATGGCAAATCGCCCGGCTGCGCACTTCCTCCAGGGCGAAGCCCGACTTCGCTGCGAAGTCGGGCAGTCCCAGCACTTAGAAAATTCCTGGGCTAGTCTTCAAACAGATGCTTCCCAAGTGCGCCCGAAACTAGGAGCGCAGCCCGACTTCGCTGCGAAGTCGGGCGGCTCCACACTTAGAAAATTCCTGGGCACATTTCTGATAATCTCGCCCAGTTGCGCACAGATAGTCGAGCGGGGAAAAAACCAAAAAAAAAGGGGGGGGGGGGGAGAGGGAAGAGGAGAGAGAGGGGGGAGGAGGGGGGGGGGGGGGGGGGAGAGAGAGAAGAAAAAAAAAAAAAAAAAAACACGGCACCCCGTGCAAAATATGGCAACATTCCCGGCGGCTCGCGGGGTGTCGAGCTCGCCTCGATGCAACGAACCAGGCCTTTATCCTTTGGGCGCAGAGGAACTCCCTTCCCCTGCATCCTGCTGCTCCTGCTGCTGCTGCTGAGCTCCCTTCTTGGGTAGCTGTTCTTCTTCGGGCTCGCTTTCAGCAGTCTCTTCTTCTGATCCTTCCTCTTCTTCTCTCTCTGAGCTTGACTGCTCAGCACCACCATCGCCCTCTTGTTCGGCAAGCTGATCCCGCTCGCGGACGTGCTCTTAGGCGGTTTTGGCCTGATCCCAAGCTGCTGCCTGGAAGGGCTCTAAATCGCTGATATCCTTCAGCGCTCCTTTGAATGCCGCGACCATATGCACGTCAATGGTGTCATACCTCTCTCCCAGCTCCTGGAGGCATGTGTTAATCTTGCAAAATTTTGACACCATTTGGGTCACCCGTGCCTCTTGGATCGGGTCAATCCAACCATCAATCTCTGATGTGTCTACCTCAAAAAACAGCCAGTCTTGCTTTACTTGCTCTAGGGGCAGAAATTCCCCATCCTTGACAAAGCTCGGAAATCCGAGCGCAGAAAGAGTGTTGAAGGGGGCCAGGCAGATATTCATTTCGTGGTTCAATACATCCAGCATCTTCCTGGCAGCCCTGATCTTCTCAGTTTTTTCAAAATAGTTTTGCAAGGTTACCCTCGCATCCGCCTAGTCTAGGGCAATTCGGGACATAGGTGGAAATCGGAGGCCCTTGCGCGCAAATTCCTCAAGTTTTATTGCCAAGTCCAGCCACTGCCTCGCTTGGCGTTCAACCTCCTCTACCGTAGGCTTTCCCTGGGCAGATACTTCTTGAATTTTGGATGCGAAATCCAGGACGGACAGGGACCTGACAACATTAGTCCTGCAGTCCTGCAGCAAACTAGCCCGCATCTCCTTGATCTTGTCCTTCGAAAAGGCAGCCGCCTGGGACGCTTTCTCCTTCAGCTGTGATTGAGTCTGCTTCAACAAATCTTGCAACTGGGCAACATGCTCCAGTGCTGCCCTTTTCTCTTCTGACAGTTGTTCGGTTGTCTTCCTCTGTGTTGCCGCCTCCTGCTGGGACGCGGCAAGCTGATCTTTCAAATCTTTAATCTCTTTCTGAGCAGATTCCAGCTGCGTGGTGGCCTTGGCCAGATCCTCTTCCAGCTGCCTTGAATTGTTTTGAAGCTGAAACAACTTCTCTTGATTCTCGAGCCGCTTAACAAGGAGATTATCAGTCTTTCGACGAATACCATTGATTTCGTATTCTTCGCTTATATCGTCGAAACTCTTCTCCTTGGTTCGGTGCTCATAATCTGCCTCAATCATCTCCCGGAGAGGCTTCTTGACTTTCGGGATTAACTTCTCCGTTCGTAGCACCCTCCTGTCCAAGTCAAACTTGGTGCGCTTCACAGGGATGGCTATTTCCTCGGCTCTTCTCTTCTTTACGCCCTGGAGGAAAGAAGCAGAATGCCCTACGGCCTTCGCGGCTAGAGGCTGGTCGTCCGTAACTTGCAGTTGTTCTCCCATTAGGTCCAGCTCTGCCAGCATAGGGTATGCCGAAGCCAAATCCTGCTGTGGCATCCTTCCTGAAAACAATGAAGTAGGAGATATTCCAGAAGATAAGGCCGCTTTTGAGGGCGACCGGGTCCTAGGGGAAACGGGCGGCTGCGTAGGAGGTGGAGATGGGGTTTTGAATGCGGCTGGTGAGCGGCGCGGCGATGTAGATGCAGCTTCAGCGTTGGCCACGGGTGAGAGATTTAGGGTTTGACCCAGGGTTTGGAAAACGTTAGGGTCCTGGGCAAAACGTCCAAAGGAGTGGGGGCTGCGGAGGGACTGGGTGATAGGCGATATAGATGAGGTGACTAAGGCGTGCCCTGATGCAGAGGAGGAAGGCGTTATAGCAGGGCTAACTGGGGTTTGTGAAACAGGGGAAGAGGACGTACCTGCGTGCTCCGCCTGAGCCGGTGCTTGAATGACGCCTGCTGCCCAGACCTCCGCTTCCTTCTCTGGACTATCTAGAGAGATTATTTCAGGTGCAACCGCTCCTGCCCGTGGGGCCGCCACTATCTGCTGCGCAGTCTCCTTTTTCGGCCGCTTTATCTTGGTCTTCTCGCCCCTTTTCCTTTTCTTTTCTCCTGGAGCGGCGGTTTGTTCGGTGGAGGCAGAGACGGTTGGTGCGGCGGGTAACGAGGCGCCCACGGTAAACTTGTACTTGGGCTTTGTCGGAGGGGTGCCCGCTACTGCTGCCTCGCCGGTTGACCCTTCTGGCTCCTTCTCCGTTTGAGGCGACTTTTCGGGAGCTGGAGACAACATTGGGCCCACTTGACTGCTTTTTGGCGCCTTGTTGTTGGATGGCTTTCGAATGGACAAATGTTGTGGTGGGGGTTTCCTTTTATATCTTTTCCTGGCGCCTAGGGGAACGCAATCTCGAAATGCGAACGACTCCCATTTGCCGGCGTATTTATCATATAAGGCCGAAAAATCATCATCTATGGCCAATGTCCTTTTGTTCGATTTATCGTGTTGCGTGCGACACCTCATCTTCCAGCATTCAATAATTTTGTCCTTTTCCCAGCCGAGGGGCGCCACCTTCGTGAGGAACTTTCTGAAACCGGCTGAGTCTAGCTTGTGATCGTCGTTATGCTCCGGATCATAATCCACCTCCACACAGTAGAAGTCATGCCATGGTGGCCATGACTGCATTCGCTCAATGTGCCACTCCAGGTCTGCCCCTGTCTTGTTGCACCTCTCCTCCATGATTTCTGCTCGAGGGCAAACATGCACAAATTTTCCTCTGACCCCAATCGGGTCGTATTTCCAGCGCTGCGGTAATTGTATCAGGCCTATGTTGAGGAGTGCCTGCTCCAGGTAGATGTGCTGCCCAATTTCATGGACTTCAATGTTTGCCCAGGTAAAAGGATATTTGAAAATATGGCCCTTCTTTTTTCCCTGGCCGAATTCCTCCTCGACGCAATCCATCTGTCGTGCTGCCTCCATGCCGAATTGGTGCTCAGTGCAAAAATAGGGCAGCAAGAACGACTTCCCTTTGAATCCGTAGATTCTGATGACGACGCCCTGGGTCAACCGGAAAGTGTCCCCGTATTTGTTTTTCCTCAGGTACTTCGTCATAACCAGGGGAGGGCGAGACGCCTTGCCATTGAACAGTGCCAGGGTCATACCCAAGAATTTGAAATTAAAATCATAATAGGACCCCCTTCTATACAGCACCTCCGTCCACTCGTATACCGGCAGCGGTGCGCCCTTCTCATTTACTCTCTTAAGCTCGGGCACCCTTATTCGGTAATGCGTATGGTAAAGGCACAACCATGCGAGGAATGAGCAGTGCCGGAATTCAATTGTCTGTTTCTGTTGTATCCTAACCAGGTTCGAATGTATGGCGTACGCCACCCAGTCTGCCCAATCAAAAATGATTGGGCGCCTTCCGCTTCTCTGCGCAGTGGGGTCATAAAATTCCCCATGCAAAATACACTCTGCGAGTGCCAGCTGATATGGGTGCACCACCCTGTCCGTGCCGCAGCCAAGGACCCATGCAAGGATAATATAAATATACCTGTTTTCGAACCTTTCCAGGGGTATGGGACCTGATGGCCATTGTCCAACTGGTAGTGGACACTTCAGCTCTGAATCGAGAAATTCCCTCATCCTTCTGCTCTGACTGAACCTGCCCGCCTGCTCTTCCAAATTAATCTTCCTGACGATGGCACTGGGGTCGTATTGGAGCCCCGGGGCGAAGGCTGGCTGTACGCTTTCTTTAAAGAGGGTAAACAACACCCTTCCTTGGCAGTCGTAGACCTGCCGGGTGGCTGGTTTGTAATACGTCACAATTGACTCGACCAGCTCCGGGCAGTGGTGGACAGGAGGGCACAAGAACCAGTAAAGGTTCGATTTATAGGCGGCCCCAATGTGGTGCGAGGATGAGACCTTGCCTGCCCACTTCGCGATATTGGGACGCAGCTTGGTGAGACTAATGGAGTACTCGCCATCTTCGTATTCGGCCAGGCGGTTGATGGGCGGCGGCAGAGGACCTTGCTTTTTAGCTCGCCTCGACCTGGATTTTTCCCTTTGCTCTTGTGGCGCCTCGCTCTCATGAGCGCTAGATTCTGTGTGTTCCTCAGCTTCCCGCTCTGTATCACTGGATTGCGCCTGCATTGGCGCCTTCCCCTTGTCCACTCTCTGTCCTTCACTCATGGTGCCGGAGATAGAAATTACAGTCGCTGCAGAGCTTAATTTCGCACTTCTCTTTTTCACTGCGCAGCTCAGATTTACACTGGTAATTCTGGTGTTCTGAGTAAGTAAGGGCCCTTTTCTAGGAATGGAAAAACAACATTAATGGCGTGAGGGGGAATTTAAAGTGATTTGCCCGAAGTAGGTAAAAAGCGTCGTTATTCCTCGGCGGCCGCGCGTGGGATCTTCTATTGGAAAGCGCAACTCGTACGCGGTTGGCCCCTGTGCGCTCTCTTCTTAATGACATCTGCTTTGAAATCCGCGCAATCATTCCTTAAAATCTTCGAACTTCGTGCTTTCAATGACGTCACCGCCGCCATCTGGGCACACACTTCGAGGCACCAAACTTGAGGAAGGCTCTGACCAAGTGCGCTCAAAAAGTGAGCGCGGTCCAACTTCGCGTTATGCAAGGTGCGCCCCCGGGGCCCATACTTAGAAACATTTCGCCATGCACCTTGCCTCCGGGATGCGCCGGTCGGAGTGCGCAAAAATTTGAGTGCGCAGCCCGACTGCGCTCAGAAAATTTGCGCAGTCGGGCGAGGACACTTAGATGATTTCTACCCATTTCTCTTTCCTTTCTGCCCGGCTGCGCTCAGAAAAGGGTGCGCAGCCCGACTTCGCTGCGAAGTCGGGCGGCACGCCCAACACTTAGAAATTTTTTGGACTTTTCTTGGTCGCTTTTTCCTTCTTAAGCTCCCGACGTCGCACAACGTTAAGAGCGAAGCCCGACTTCGCTGCGAAGTCGGGCGACTTTCCCGCCTTGGTCAGACTTGAACAGCCGCGCAAAACTTTGCTTCTTTTTTCATACTTGGCCTTCTTTTGACTTAAAAGCTGAAAACTAAATGACTGAAAGAAATATTCACATTCTGAAATAAACTGAACTGCAGGAAATAAATAAGAAAAATATGTACAAGGTAGGACCTTTTGGCAACCTTCAGTGGTGATAGGCCTTCAACTGGAAGCCATTAACAGGGATCGGGAGAAGCTGTCCCTCCATGTCTCTGAGCACGAATGCATTGAATTGGTTTACCCGAGCGATCTGATAGGGGCCTTCCCAGAAGGCATCAAACTTGTCATGATTGCCCGACTTCGCTTTGAGTGAATCCCATTTGAGCACTAAGTCCCCGATTTTGAAAACTCGGATGGTGGTCCCTTTTGCAAACCAGCTCTGAGTGGCTTCGGCGTGCTTGGTAAAGGCCTGATACGCCTTCTCCCTTTCCTCTTCTAGCTGCAACAGTTGACAAAGTCTGGCATCCACGGGATCCCCGTCGCCTTTCTCATCTTCTAACAACCAGAGTGCGGGCATTTCTATGTGGGTGGGCAGGACAGCCTCCTTGCCGTATACAAGCGCGTAGGGAGACGTCTTGATGGATTTTTTGAAAGATATGCGATCCGCCCATAACGCTCGGTCCAGAAGTAGGTGCCACGACCTCTTATTCTTCTCCACGGTTTTCTTTATGATTTTCAAGAGGTTCTTATTGGTAGATTCTGCCAGGCCGTTTCCCTGCGGATAGTAATTTGAAGACATCTTGTGGTAAATGCCATACTTGCTGGTAAACTCAGTGAGTACCGCGCCTGCAAATCCTGGACCATTATCTGTGACAATTGCCTCTGGAATCCCGAAACGGGTAATGAGGCTCTCAAGGAACCCAATGACCGTCTCTTGGTCAGCGTGCTTTGTAGGCAATGCCTCAGCCCATCGGGTAAAGTAATCTGTGGCGGTTAGGATGAACTTATGTCCCGCCGAAGAGTTGGGCGTTATTGTCCCGATGAAGTCCAGACCCCACTGCTGAAACGGAGTCTCGGCTTGAATTGGCTGGAGGGGCAAGGGTGCCTTCCTATTTCTGTCGGCGAACCTCTGGCATTTTTCGCATTTCACACAGACTGCATGTGCGTCTGTGAAGAGGGTGGGCCAATAATAGCCGGCTCTGATAATTTTTAAGGCTGTAGGCCTTCCTGAATGATGTCCTCCGGGCATCCCAGAGTGAAACTCTCCGAGAACCTTTGGCTTGTTTGATTCCTTGACGCACCGCAACAGGATGCCGTCAATATTTCTAAAATACAGCCCCTCGGGGCGCAGTACATACTTCAAGGCGTTCAGCCTAAACCTCCTTCTCTGTGAGGCGTTGAGATGGTCTGGACATCTCCCTGTGTTGAAGTACCACACTAGATCATTTGTCCAATCATCCTCCTCTGATAAGGAGTTGGAAAGGTTGGCCTCTGTTACTGGATCCTCCCACTGGCAGGCAGAGATTTCGGCTGCAGGACTCCGGGCCAACTCTTGGCATAGAGCTCGACCTCGGATTAGCTTCGTTGGCCGTACCTCTATGTCAAACTCTTGTATCTTGGCTATCCATCCTGCCCTCTTGTGACCTGGCTCCCCTTGGATGATGAAATTTCTGACGTCCGGGTGTATCACGAAGACAGTTATCCGACTCTGGGAGACAAAGTGCTTGAACTTTCTCAGGGATCTCATAACTGCGTGCACTTGCCGCTCAATAAAATTGTATCTTTCTTCATGCGGCTGAATCACCTGGCTTAGGAATGCTATGGGGCGCTCCTCGCCATCATCCCCCTTCTGAGTCAGGACTGCAGCGTAGCTTTCGGGCTCTCCCACCGCATACAGGATGAAATCCTTGGAGTAGTCTGGATTTATTAACACTGGAGCCTGGGCAATTCTGGCCTTGATTTCTTCAAAGGCTTGTTTCCTTTCGTCAGTCCATACAAATTCAGCATTTTTTTTTAGGAGCTCAGCCATGGGCTTGATTACTTGTGCAAAGTCTGGCACAAACTTCCTCACGAAGTTGATTTGGCCAAAAAATGATTGCAGCCCCTTTTTGTCGACTGGGATGGACAAGCGAAGAAGAGCTTCCGCTCTGTCAGGATCGACTGCAAGGCCCTTCTCAGAAATAACGTGTCCCAGCAGTTTGCCTTCCTTCACCGCGAAGACTGACTTCTTCGGGTTGATGGAAATGCCGAATTCACGACATCTCTCAAATACTTGCCGCAAGTGGGAGGCATGGTCCTCTCTTTTGTGTGAAAACACAGTCATGTCATCCAAGTAGATGACAATGATCTTGTTGAGCAGCTCTCGGAACGCCAAGTCCATAGCCCTTTGAAATGTAGCCTCGGCATTGGAAAGACCGAAGGGCATACGCTGATATGCAAACGTTCCCCATTTGGTGGTGAACGTTGTCTTGTGCTGATCTTCATCTTTCACCCATATTTGGTTATAGCCGGAGAAACCGTCCAAGAGAGAGAATCTCTGAGCTCCAGCAACTACGTGGAGGATTTGATCAATTTGGGGGAGCGGGTAATGATCCTTCAGTGAAGCTTGATTGAGGTTTTTGAAATCCACGCAGAGGCGGATGTCTCCATTCTTTTTCCTCACGGGGACCAGATTTGCTACCCAAGAAGAGTGCTTGATGGGATAGATGATTTTGGCCTCCAGCATCTTCAAGAGTTCAGCTTTCATCATGGCTTCAATTTTTGGGTTCACCGCCCTTTGCTTCTCGGAAAGGCTTTGCATTATCCTCCAGTTCTATAGTATGCTGGATCATCTCTCTGTCATACCCCTTTAGGTCTTGGTAGCACCAGGCCACGATATCCGGGTACTCTTTGCATAGAGATCGGATCTGCTCTAACTCCTCATCAGTGCAATCCGTCCCGACCTTAATCACCTTTCCAGGTTCCAGTTCCAAGTCCATGTACTGCTTGGGGTCTACTTTGATCCTGTGGGATATGGCTCTATCATTCTGATCAAAGAGGCTCTCCAGGGTAATCAGTCCTTTCGGGACATGATTATTTTTTAACTGTATCAACCCCTCATATTGCTCGTCATCAGGGTCTCTACCTTCGATTGTACTAGCTTCATTTATCAAAAAGGTGACGATATCTTCGTCACAGTCGAACACCTGCCAGTGGGTGTCCTTGTCGAGCACAGAAGGCCTGTAAATGGTATGAACCGGCTTCGGCTTTTGGACAGTGTCATCAGCTGGGACGTACTTGGCTCCAACAGACGCCAGAATGTCAGCATGCTTATTCTTTTCACGAGATATGGCTTTGACATTCAAAGAGTCAAACGACTCCATCAGATCCTAGACACGGTTGCGGTACGCCTTGAGGTAATGCTTCTTGGAGGCGCACTTATTGGTAATTTGGTTGCACACCAGCTCTGAGTCGCCAAAGATCTGCAAATGCTTTATCCCAAGTCTCTCTGCCTTTCTCAAGCCCAAGCACAAGGCTTCGTACTCTGCCGCATTGTTAGTGCAACTCCAGGCCAGCCTATAACAGTAGTCCTTTTGAATCCCGGATGGTGAAACCAGAAGTACACCTGCACCGGAGCCATTCTTACATCGGGCACCATCAAAGTACAACTTCCATAGCTTTTCTGGGGCAGGTCCAACATCCTTCTTTGCAGACTGATCAAGTCTTTCAAGTTGGGTGACAGAGTAGCAACCTTGTTCGGTCTCAATCATGGCATTGAAGTCTAGTAAGGAGAACTCATCCTCCACTTGTAACAGCTCGAGGGTCTCTTCCGCCAAGTCTACCTCTACCAGTTCCTCAGTCGTCAGATGAACCATGTCGTTCTGCTGTTCTTCCCCGGGTATCTTCTCGACCAGAAACGTGGAAGGCTTTTCATTATAGATCTTCAATCTCCTTCCTTTAAAAGGCACTTCCATATGTGAATAATCCAGGTGACAGATATCCACCCAGCTTCGCGATGAACTCCCTAGAGAGACACATGCCGAAGTAGGGTTCCAAGTCAACCACCACGACCTCTTGGATGACCACTATGTCGAGCGCTTTATGCAGTCGGATTGGGATGTCTTTGATGACACCAACTGTCTTGACAGGAGTGTCGTCTAGCTGCAACACACCTTGGCTGCTCCTTGTGTATTCCATACCAATCTCTTCGCAGACAACCCTCGGCATGACGATGAGTGGAGGCACCAGAGTCCACCATGCAATTGTGTACTATATGGCCCTCCATTCGCAAAGATAGATAGAAAGGTGGCGGCCTGTTTTTCCCAGTAGCAGATACTGTCAAGGGTTGAGCTAACACAACAGGCTGCGTCGGCTTTCCATATTTCACGCTCTTCAAGGATTCCTGCAACAGGTCTACTTGTCCTGGGAGCAGAAGAGCCTCATACATGCTTATCTTCGCCGGAGTCTTCTTGAGCTCATCGACTATATTGTAAGTTGAAGTGTCGGCTCCCTCTGTCTCTTTTGTTGGCTCGTACCTGGTTCGGTATTGTTGCGTGGCTTCAACCCTCTGTCTCTTCGTCAGCGATGGGTACCTCAGCTTTTCTTGAGCTTGTTCTTTTGTTTCAGCTAGAGGTTGGGCCGCGGGAGCCTTTACCACGGGAGCCTTGAGCATTGGGAACTTTTCTTTGGCTGTAGGAGGTAAAGGCGGCTTATCAGGTGCTGGCACAGCAGGCTGCGTCCTCTCCCTTCTTGTGTATACTTTCAACGGCTTCATCTGGGCCGTGGTGGCCTCAATCGGCCTTTTGCCCTCCTTGGTCAAGAGAGACACGGGATCTTCTTCTGGGACTGCAAAGTTACCTTCATCGTCAAGGATCATGTATGCTTCGTCTTCCATGGCGCTGCCCGCAAGGGTCTGAATATAATGCCGATGCAACATGCAACCCTCCTCTCCATGTGGATCGTTGCATGTAGAACACCAGTTAACATGGTCAGAAGTGCCTGGTTGAGCATCATTGGCAGCATTCCTCGTCGGGGGCCTTTGCGCTTGAGCGGCTTGATCTTTTGTCAGCGCGGGAGGAGGATATGGTCTCCTCGGAAGAAACTCCATCTGAGCTTGCTTCTTCTTCATGATTGTCATGTCGTTGGAGATAGTATGGTAACCGGAGGCAAGAGCCCGCACCTCCTGAAGGATCTTATTCTGAATATCATTATCAGCAGGCGCCGGCCGGACCGGCGGAGGTATAGCGGCTAATGGTGGAGGAGCGGAATATGCCGCGTACTGAGGGGGAGCTGGGAGTGCTGGATATTGCGGAGGTGGAGGTGGCGGATTAGGATAATGGATCTGGGGCTGACCATACGGGTTTATAACTGGCGCTGGGTTCCATGGCTGCTGGGGGTACTGATTTGACGAGGATGACGTCGCACCAGACGCGGGCGGATATTGTGACTGAGGGAAATCAGGATAGATGGGAGGTTGCATTCTATGAGGAAGTCTGCCTATAGAAATTATGTCTAATTCTGCTTGTTGGGCAGCTTCATATAAGGCGGGAAAAGTGTTGACCCGGGCTATCTTGAGGAGCAGACAAATGTCTGAATTAAAAGACCTCAGGTAATAGTGCGCAGCTTGTCCCGCGGGAGGTCGCAGCTCAGGAGGTACTCTTTTCCAGGACCTCGCAAACCTCACGTTGAAGTCCGATATCTCCTCTTGCGGATGGCGTTGAATACTTTGAAACTGGTGCAACAATGAGGAGGGATCAGCGGACTCGTTGCATCCCTTCACTAGCCTGCCCGCTAACTGGGGCCATCCCGTGATAGCTCCTTCTGGCAAAGATCTCCACCAGTAGAGAAGCTTCCCTCTCAGAGAAAGGGCTAATAGACGGGTCTTAACACTCTCACTAGTGATAGAGTGCAGTGCAGCCAAGGCCAGAATATCTTGGATGTGCTCGTATGTTGTTTTCCCGGAGCCATCATACGTAGGAATGGATTTCAAGGCAGCAGGAGGTACAACTTCTTGTCCAACTAGAGCCAAGGGCCCTGTGGAATCAACTGCTGGGAAGAGGTCGTCATCATTTTGTTGGGCAGCCATGTCTTCTTCCTCTTCTTCAAGCTGATCAGTAGTATAATCAGTATCAGTGCTGTCCAAAGTTGTAGGTTGTTCTTCAATTTCGGCCTCTCCAACTTTTTCAGCTTCTTCAACCTCAGCTTCTTCAACCTCGGCTTCTTCTATTTCAGCTTCAGCTTCGAGTTCGTTTTGGTGAGCTTGGTAGTCGGCCAGCCTTACGCGCTCTCCGGGAGCGTTGATGTCGATTTCGTAGAGATCAGGTTGCTGTCCTGGGTTCCTTGCTCTCCACCTTCTTGTATGCATGAAGGCGCTTTTGATATTGGACCGGTCTCACGGACTCAGAGAATATTCAGGTAGTGCAGAGTCGCCAGGTGTTCTGATTTGACAGCAATGAAGCGAACATCGATGCTTCGATTCTGTTTTGGGGTGGGAAACTCCCGTGTCCCATCGGGCGTGCCAGAGAAACTGTTGGTTACGAATCTGCCACTAGGATAGGATTTAGTGTAATGCGCCCTAGATTCGCCCAACAGATTGAAAGGCCGGAAGGAAGGGATGCCTTCCGTGCCAATCTCCGGAGTAGGCCGGCTTCCTATGTTTTTTCTCGATTTGGTTTAAGCTCAGAGTGCAGGAAAGAAATTAAATATGCGAGAAAGAAATACAAATATATTTTTTCGGGTGGGGAAGATAAGCAACACGGCAACAGCCAATCACCACTACTAACAGCAATTAAACACAAAATATGTTGCAGAAACTATCAACACCATTCATCCTATGTATCCTTTACTTTTGCATTCCAGGAATACTTAGCTATCAAATACCGATATCCAGAAAAGCAGAATAACAGTAAGCAATAACATAAGCAACATGAGGCAGAAATACTCAGTAAAGGCAGCATACAAGACAAAGACAATCAATAGAGCCAAGTATATTTTATATTCAGAAGCAAACGCACAGCTACAGCAGTTCCCTAGCAATATATCCCCCTTCCACCCTTTTACAATGATATGGCGCAACTATTTATAGCGCAATTTTCCCCCAATTACAACTTTGGGCACAGAATCCCAGACCTGACAATAGCTGACAAAGCTGACAAAAGCGGCAAAAAGCGGTTGATGTCGACCTCTGCGGGTATGGAATGTACTTGCAGCAAGGTCCGCCTGAAAACCTGGCAGCTACGTGGCAGTGCGGTAGATGAAACCTCGAGTCAGCTTGAATGAGGGTAGTTGCGGTACAATAAGTCAGTTCACGCTTGCACACCTTCTGTCACATCTTTGACTCGAATCTCGAGGCTGGACACCTGTCGGAATCTGATAGGGGGAAGAATCTGCCTTTGAAGCTCATAATTTATCTCCTGCCCGACTTCGCCCAAAATTGGAGCGCAGCCGGGCAGCGCAGGGTGGAAGCAGCGCAGTTGGGAAGGCCTTCGTGCCTTAGAAATTTTCTGGGCAGATTTTAACATTCTTCGCCCGAGTGCGCACAAGTCAGCGAGCGCAGCCCGACTTCGCTGCGAAGTCGGGTGGCTCGACAGTTAGCCGATTTTTTCGAAGTCATCATGGCAAATCGCCCGGCTGCGCACTTCCTCCAGGGCGAAGCCCGACTTCGCTGCGAAGTCGGGCAGTCCCAACACTTAGAAAATTCCTGGGCTAGTCTTCAAACAGATGCTTCCCAAGTGCGCACGAAACTAGGAGCGCAGCCCGACTTCGCTGCGAAGTCGGGCGGCTCCACACTTAGAAAATTCCTGGGCACATTTCTGATAATCTCGCCCAGTTGCGCACAGATAGTCGAGCGCAGCCCGACTTCGCTGCGAAGTCGGGCGGACAACAACACTTAGAAAGTTTTGGGCTCTTTGCCCACTCAGAGAAACAGTTAGAAATATGGGAGAGGAGATGGAGAGAATGAAACTGATGGCAGAAAAGAAAGGGGATAGTGGAGAAGGGGAGAGAAGAAAGAGGGAAGGGAAAGCAGCATCCTTACAAAAAATTCGAAGACATGGCACCCCGTGCAAAATATGGCAACAGGAACTCATTCGACTCTCCTCCCTTTGCAAGGTCTCTTGAGTGTGTCTGTGATAGCTAGTTTGCGATCACATGCTCTATTTTCCAAGTTCTACCACAACATGGAACACAAATTCTTGCGATGTGGCAATCCACCAACTAACTTGCATATGTATAGTCTCCTTGTTGATCAAGTATATGAGGAGTTGGTGATCAATATAAAACACAAACAAGTTTGTGAGTAGTGCCAAAAATTCTACACCACATACACCATCCCTAGCTATGCATGATAGTATTTGACCTATAAAATAAATAGGCTGGTCCAGCCCATGCATCCCCCTCCTGTGTCAATCGTCATCTAGAATAGGTTCACTAATTAGTCTGGCTTTCAATTGCTCAAATTCCTATTGGTGCTCTTCCATCCACCTCAAAGGAACACATTTACTCATGAGTGGATCCAACGTGTGGGACATTTGCATGAAGTTCTTGATGAACCTCTAGTGGTACCCCACATGCGCCAGATTGCACTTCAGTGAGATGACATCGTATGGTTCTTCCATACTCACCATGACACGGATCTTGTCAAGATCTCTCTTTAGCCTTATTTGACATATGACATGGCCCAATAATTTCCTGCAAGACACCATCAACTTACACTTCTCCAAGTTTAAAGAAATATGAGCATTCATACACAACCTCTCTTTTCCAAGTTATACCACCACATGGAACACAAACTCTTGCAATATGACAAGCCACCAGCTAACTTGCGTGTGTATAGTCGGCTTGTTGATCAAGTATAGGAGGGCTTGGTGATCAACATAAGACACAAATGAGTTTGTGAGAAGATAGTGCAAAAACTTCTACACCACAGACACCATCCCTAGGCATCGATGACAGTATCTGACCTGCAAAATAAATGGGCTTGTCCAGCCCATGCATCCCCTCTTGTGTCAATCAGCATCTAGAATGGGTGCACTAACTAGTCTGGCTTTCAGCTGCTTGAATGCCTATTGCTGCTCTTTCGTCCACCTCAAAGGAACACCTTTCCTTGTGAGTGGATCCAATGCGTGGGACATTTGCACAAAGTTCTTGATGAACCTCCAAGAGTACCCCATGTACAGTAGAGAGCACAAAGTTCTTGATGAACCTCCAAGAGTACCCCATGTGCAGTAGAAAGCATTTCATTGAGTTGACAGCATATGGTTCTTCCATACTCACCATGATGCAGATGTTGTCAAGATTTGTCTTTAGCCTTATTTGACACATGACATGGCCCAATAGTTTCCTGCAGGACACCAACAACTTACACTTCAATTTTAAAGAAATATGAGCACTAATACACAATCTCATGCATTCTTTTAGTGCTTTCACATCCTCCTCTTTCTTTCCATAGAGTGAATAGTCATTGAGGAAAACATTGAATTTCTCGTTCAAAGATACGAATATTTTTTGGAATGTGGGAGGTGCTTTGCACAAACAAAGAGCATTCGATTATATACATAAATTCCATTCTTCACAGTGAAGGTGGTCTTTTGCATAATGGAATCCTTTCATACCTTTGCATTAACTTTTCTCTCACCTATTGCTGCCCATGTCCACATCCATGTACACTCCATGGATAGTTACTTATCCAACTTCTTTGTCACTATGGTCAATCCAAACTTGATATGACAACAAAACGAAATGTAGCACAATAGTTTGATATGACAACAACATTAACTATGTTGTGGGGCTTGAGTGGTTTATAAACCCCAACACTTGCCATACTCTTCATCAATGGAGTAGCAGGCTTAAAGGTGCAAGTCCTTGGTCCCACTCTGTGGGATTCCTTACCCCTATTAACATCGAGTTTGGGCATGTGTGTAGGGGGTTGGCCCTCTTGCTTTCTAACCGGTTAATGTGATGATGCAAGTCTAGTGGCATATTCCATGATTGGAATTTCATTCCATGTTAATACCTGTCTGTATGTAAAAGGAAATATACAATAAAAGAAATACACAAGCAATTGCTAAAATTATAACGCAGATTTGTAGCTATAGCTACAAATGACCGTAGCTATAGCTACAATTGAAGACAACGAATTGCAGAGACTAAAGGATATAGAACAGCAAGAAAATCATACACAAAAAAAAACAGGAACCAAATAACACAAAGAAATAAATAGTTCCATCATTTATGACCGAATAACAATATCTTCTTTTTCTCTTCTCTGATTAACCTCCTCAACCCCCAAAAAAAACCTAGCCCCAAAACATAACTACTCGTAAGGAATACTATTAAAAAAAAACCTACAATATTCCAAATCCCCAATTAACAATAGAAAACCACACACTAAGAATAGGAAACTCATGTGGTTACATAATCCCTTGTTAGCAGCAGCCACATCTGCAGTAGGGGCAGTTACATATTCAAAATAAAAGGAAACGACAGGCACAAGTCCATTAATTAGACGGTTATGCATCATCCTCCCCATGTTTTAAAATTTCTGAACCTCCTGGTTCAAAGGAATCTGATTTTTTTGTAAACTTTATGGATTCTTCGGTGACCCAGGTGTTGTTGGAGTCTGGTAAACCGAGCCATTTCACTAGATACATCTTATAATTCTTGGATCTGGTAGCAGCAACCTTAGTGTCTACTATCTTTTCAATCTGCTCCCTTTTTTTTCTGTGGCAATTGCTTGGCCAAATCTCCAAACATGTTCTCATATTGAACTTCTCCACTACCTGCAAGATAGGGGTAAAGATCTACGACATTAAATATAGGACTGATATCAAATTCATCAGGCAAGTCTATCAAATAGGCATTCTCATTTATGATAAGTGCCTTGAGGAAATCTTTGGCTTCAATTTATGATAAGTGCCTTGAGGAAATATTTCTTTACACTAGTAAACCATGATTTGCTCACACTCCTAATACACCTTTTCCCTCCGATGCAAATCTGCATTTCTTTTATAATGTTCATTACTTAGTTGCAGTTGGTGCCTAACCTGTTGTTGCACATCCTGGATATGTCTCACAAAGTCCACTGCATCTTGGTTAATCCATCTTCCCTCAGGAAGGTCAATTAGATCAACTACTCCCTTAGGATTGTTTCCAAAAACAACTTGGAAGGGAGACTTACCAGTAGACCTATTGATGCTAGAATTGAAAGCAAACTCAGCCTGCACCAAAACCAAATCCCATTGCCTTGGATTCTCACCAACTAGGCTTCAAAGCAAATTACCCAAACTTCTGTTCACCACCTTCGTTTGTCCATCTGTCTGGGGGTGAAAGGCGGAATTATACTACATTTACTATCAAGCTTTCTCCACAAGGTCCTCCAAAAAAGACTCAGAAACCTTGTATCCTGGTCACTAGTGATAGTCTTGGCCAGTCTGTGTAAGTGGACAATTTCTTTAAAAAACAAATCAGAACCTTACTTGCATCAAGAGTATTCTTACACAAAATGAAGTGGGCCATTTTAGAGAATCGATCTACAACAACAAAAATATAATCATTACCTCTGTGAGTATGAGGCAATCTGTGTGCTTTCCAGGACCTAGATGGTGGTGTCATAGCTTAGTAACGAGGCATGGAAACTCCAGGATGACCCACACAACCTCCACATGGAAACTTCTATGGACGCCATTGTGGGAAGAAGCATGGGCAACGATAACATCTTATCCCACATTCAAATTGTGAAGGATACATTTTGCCTTTAAATGATTCTCTTTTGCCTTTATTAAATGTATATTAAAAAGGGAGACAAAATATATATATTTTTAAAATAACAACATATGTTGTAGGAAGGCCAATATAAAATTTTAAGATAGTGGTTCCCTCAAAATATGCTTGGAGAGAAACATACTCATTTACCTTTTTTTTTTTTGTCGAGCGAGACACTGTTTTTGTCACAAATTGAGGTGCCATCCATTCGCGAGTATAGGCTTATTTATACTCGTTGGAAATCTCTTTCCAAGTTTGATCCAATGGAATCAATATTTTCAAGTTTTGTGAAGACTTGTTCCAGCTACTGAAGCATTGAAGTTCAGGTGGCCCATCTTTCAGTTCTTTGCTTTTCAAGCTTTTCTCCTCCCCTTTTGTACGCATTGGAGTCCAATACTTTTGTGGTTGGGAGGAATGTTAGGGAATTAAATATTATTAATTAATTAAACATTTGGTTTACTTAATTAAATTAAAAATTGTGAGGCTTTAATAGGTTCTAAAAAGGCCTGCGAGCCTTATCTTGCAATTTGTCAGGCCTTCTGAAAAGTTGTTAGGTTTTATCCCGCAAATTTCTATCAGGTTTATCTTCCGCTTCTGGTTTTGCCGGTTTTGGGCCAATTGTTTTTCCCAACCATGGTTTTGTAAATTACCTATAAATATGTTTGTGATCAATGAAAATAATCAAGCAAGTATTGTGACAATCTTTTCTCGCATCAAGTATAGCCTTAATATTTTCTGGATCCATGCTCACTCCTTCCACTGAAATCACATTTCCAAGGAAAACCAACTTGTCTCTACAAAAATCACTCTTCTCAAGATTTACAAACAATATTTCCACTCTAAGTGTGTCAAACACAACTTGCAAGTGTTTCAAATGCTCTTCCATGTTTCTACTGAAAATTAAAATGTCATCAAAATAAATTATAACAAATTTCCCAATATATGGTCTGAATACCTGGTTCATGGTGCACATAAAAGTGGTAGGGGCATTAGACATTCCGAATGGCATCACCAACCATTCATATAAACCATCCTTGGTCTTGAACATCGTCTTCCATTCGTCTCCTTGGATCCAGATCTGATGGTAACCACTTCTCAAATCCACCTTGGAGAAAATATTAGCTTCAACTAAGCAGTCTAATATGTCATCCATTCTGGGTAGTGGGTATTGGCATAGTAGAGAAACTTGGAATTGGCTCGGAATCATCAAATTATTGACTCGGAAAAAATCAGCAAAAAAAAAACTGAAAAAATTGCAATTTTTCATTGAAAAAAAGTTTTTTATACATATTACAATGAATTAACATTATGCAAATCAAATATTGCAATAAAAGCAGTAATCCAAGTCAGGATATCATACAAGGCTCAAGTTTAAAGTACACATGAAAGTAAACAATCTTGTATTGCTTATAAAATGAAAAGGTACAAATTACAAAATGTGTCAAAATGCCTCAATAGGCCCACTATTTATTGTCTTGCAATTCTTTTTCCCTTTGACCTAATAGAAGACCTAGTCTCTCTTTGTTAACGTGCCCTTGCCACTTCTTGTGCATGTGCCTCTTCTTGGTCCTTGGCTGCTATCTCCTCCACTAGGTCTTCAAAGTTTTGTAATTCATCCAGGGAGAAGAGAGGCTCTTCTTGTTGCTTCTACAATGCATCTGTGATCCATTAATATGATGAATTAATGTCACGTAGGTCAATGGGCCAAGTACTTGTTTTTCAAAACTTCTTTCGTGGAGGCAAAGGTTGTAATGCACAAACACAAGATCATTCAACTTTTCTTGTGTAAGTCTGTTGCACTTCTTGGAGTGTATGTGCTCAAACATACTCCAATTGCACTCACAACCTGAAGCGCTACATGGTTGAGATAATATTCTGATGGCCATGTGCTGCAAATTCAGAGTAAAATCACCAAAGTCATCCCAACATAAATCTAGAACCTACAAAAAAAAAACAAAATGATATTTCACATGTAAAATAGTAAATTGAGACTATTTTTTAAAACAAAATCAAAAGACAATAAATAATAATTCAATGAGGGTTACTTGGCCTCAATGTTGATCTAGCACTCTTGCATTAATCGGATGGGAATTGGCAGCCATGACATTCCTTATAATCTTGTATCTCTGAACACGTTTTATCGTGAAATTGTTTACTAGATGAGAACATACGGTCAATGCAATCTTGAACGCCAACCTTTGTAGACAACAATTCTAAGCAAGACAAATCCTAGAACTGGCTGGAATAAGGTTGTCCACCAATTTTGATTGTACATAGCAATTTTGGAATGTATATGTTGCATTTGATTTTGTAAAATCAGCCAATGAAAAGGAAGGCTTGATTGTAAACGTACAGGACACTAGATGACAAAACTAGTCGTCATTGTTAATGGGCTAACTAGTGTGTTAGACGTCCATGGTTAGACGTCTAGTTGTTAGACGTCCATGATTAGTTAATGTCTAAAGCATGTTAAGGCAAGACGGTTGGGGTAGTTGAGAGCGAAGTAGTTGCAGTAACTACTTCGCCTCCCTATTTATACCCCTCTCTTCAAACATTTTACATTATGTGATCCTGATCAACATTTGTTACAAATGCCAACGCTCTTGTATGGAAGTTCTGTTATGTGTATGGTGATGTTGTGAGTTTATGAGATTGCAGGTTGTATTGCACTGACTTGTGAGTTGCAGGGTTTCATCTTGATAAGCATTGTAGGTTGATGGTTGCAGCAAGGACGAGGTTGGGTGAGGTTTATTGCAGGTACAAGGCGTAAACGAAAAACTGTAGACGTCTAGCTTTTGACGTCTGGGCAGCCGTCAGATGGCTAGCCGTCCCAAACCACCTGTGTGACGTCAAGTCACTTGTGACGTCTAGCTGACCTGTGACGTCAAGCCCCTGTGATGTCTAGCTGACCTGTATGACGTCAAGCTCTATGACGTCTAGTTGACCTGTGATGTTAAGCCCCTGTGACATCTAGCTGACCTGTATGACGTCAAGCCTTGTGACGTCAAGCCCTTGTGACGTCTAGCTGACATGTGATGTCTAGCTAACCTATATGACGTCAAGCCCTGTGACGTCTAGCTGACCTGTGATGTCAAGCCCCTATGACGTCTAGCTGACCTGTGACGTCAAGCCCCTGTGATGTCTAGTCTTAGACGTCTATCTACTACATCTAGACGCTTGATCCTTTGACGTCCATAACCAGTCTATAGGAGTATACACTTGAAACCTGACTGTCCTGATTGTCATCACCCTTATCCAGGGAATGTACTCACCCCTGTCTACAACCTTCACCTCATAATCAACACGAAATGTAGGAGAATAAAAATTTTGGGGGTTCAAGTAGTAAACCGTTGCATGAAGAGGGCTATGGATTTGTGATGTCCATCGCTTATCAATGATAGTCCAAATGGGATCATATTTGGTGTGGGCATATCCATAAAATGCAACAATTGCCTCTTTTGCCATGTCCATAGCCTCATATACGAATCCCATTGGAAATTGTTCTCCATCAACAAGATGGAGAACCTTCACCAAAGGCTCGGACACCTGGAAAAACAAAGAAAAAATAATCTAAAGGAAAATATTTTACAACAAAAATAAAATAAAATAAATTAATAAACTTAGTCTTGTACCTTGATGGCCTCATCCATAGCTATCTAGAAGTCCTCAAACAAATAATTATATACATTATGCCCCTCAGGTGACATTTGATATCTTGTAGCTTGTTCAAAATTCCAATCATCACTCACAAACATTGCTTTAGTGACCCTCTTGAATCATAAACGCTCTACAATGTCACAAAGTTTGTGGCGAAGGATGTAATGACAGGTTTCACTAGCTCCCTCCCATTAGTAAATTGCCTCATGAGGCTAAGGACCCATGTATGTTTGTAAATGAATTTTGTGATAGCCTTAGCCTTCCTTACAACCTTTGCCACCCAAGGTAATTTCCCAATGTCCTTGAGCAAATGAGACAATGGGCTGCACATGGGGTCCAAAAAATATTAGGGAATCTTTGCTCCAAAATTTTATCGATTGCCTTATATGTTTTTGTGTTGTCTGTAAATATTTGGACAACATTTTCCTCCCTGACCTCCAACACAACCTCCTCCAACAACCGTGCAAGCATTTCGGCACTCTTAACTTGTGCCGATAAATCTAGTAACTTGAGGAATGCAGTTCCTTCTACAGAAGCAACCAAAAAATTAATCAAGGTTCTGCCCTTCCCATTCATCCAACCATCAGACATTGTACTGCAACCCTTGTTCCTCCACACCCTACGTTGGTCTTCAAGCACAACCAAAAGTATAAAAAAAAATTAGTCATACATATTATTATATATATATATATATATAAATCTAGATTCTAAACCTTGTTTCAACTTGGAGAAAACAAAAAGAGTTTTCAAAATATTTTCTTACCTCGGATGAATCCTCTAGGCGGTTGTTGTTGGACTCCGGATTCCTTCGAACAACAATCCGCTCACTCTTAGGATGCCTTAGCGTGTTTGGGTTAGGGTGGTAGCAGGTAGGCAGTGTCTTTTTCTTGTTTGGAAGAGCTTACATTGAAAAAATGAGTGACGCCAAAAAATCTGTTGTAGCTGCATAGGTAGAGGCTATGGCCAATTTTTTGGCGATTTTTTGAAAAAATCGGTGAAAAAATCGTTGTCTCAACAATTTGACTCGGCAAATCATTGAATAGCCAAAAAATCACAATTTTGCTGATTTTCACTACTATGGGTATCAATACTTCACTGTGATCTTGTTGATGGCTCTAGAGTCCACACACATTCTCCATTTGCCTCCTTTTTTGGGTGAGAGTAGAGTCGATGTGGCGTAAGGGCTCATGCTTTCCCTTATAAACCCTTTCTCTAACAATTTGTTGATCTGCCTTCTCATTTCCTCATTTTCTTTAGGAGATAATTTGTATGCAGCTTGGTTAGGAAGCTTTGATCCTGGCACCAAATCAATATGGTGTGTAATACCTTGTGAGGGAGGTAAGCTAGTTGGTAGTTCTACTAGAGTTATATCAGAATACTCTGCCAACAATTTCTGCACTTCTGGTGGGGGTTAGATCCCTCTAGTTTCCCTTGCTTCTCTCGGGCATAGTAGATAACAAGCTACTCCTTTGGTTTCTTTGTAGAATTTTTTATAACTCATCAATACAAGTGACAAGGCTGACATTTCAACGGCTCCTTCAGCTTTCTAGGGTTTTAGAAGATGTCTCCTTCCCTCATGTTGTACTTCATAAGTATTCTCTCTACCATGATGGATTACTTTTCGGTCATATTTCTAGGGCCTACCCAATAGCAAATGACAAGCATCCATCGACACCATGTCACATAGCACTTCGTCTTCATAAGGACCAATTTTGAAAGCAACAAGACAAGATTTATCCACAAGTACACTATGATCCTTCTTCAACCAAGAAATCTTGTAAGGGTTAGATTTTGGAATGCAAGCAAGCTGCAATTTGTCTACCATTTCTATACTTACCAGATTGTCGGTAGATCCACCATCTACAATCACCTTGCACACTTTGTCCTTACACTTGCATTTTGTTCAGAAGATGCTCTTTCTCTTCCAATCAGCTTCTAGGGCTTCTTATGTCCCAGATATTAAGGTTCTTCACAATATCAAGTTCTCTCTCATCTCTACTTCTACTTCTTCTGTTGGAGGTTCTTCTTCTTGGGCTATGTAATGTCCCTGTCCTAGTCAGTCTTCAGTTGCAGAGTGGACTTGCCTACTCACGGGTTCCCGTAGGCAGTGTCAGATGTGTGGGAGCCCACTTGGGATGTTGAGTTGTCATTTGGACAGGTAGTGTGTTCCAGAGTAGTCAGACTCTTTTGGACTCCCGAGTACTCGGCCGAGTCCGAGTTCGAGTGGGCTCAGCCGAGCCGAGCCCACTCCTACTCCTTTTTATTCTGGACTCTACCGAGTCCGGCAGAGTCCTGGGCCGAGTCCGAGTCCAACATGGACTCTCGAGTCCTGACGTCGGGACTCGGCTGACCCAAAAAAAATGGAAGTTAAAAAAAAAAAAAAAATTATGTCTAGGGCGGTTAAGTGTTGATGATGTTCCACGACTTAAGCATCCACGTTGGCCAATGCGCAATCACGAACAAGACGCTGAAATATTTGTTTATTATATTATTGAGAGAATGTGCAATTTTGCTTCTCAAACCTTCAGAATGCTTATTTCTCAATTATAATTTATTTTAATACAAATATATCTTTCGCCGATGGATACATCATCCACGTCTTTTTTGGGAATGAGAACCGCTTCAAAATGCACGTATGCATGTCCTGTGGGGTGTGGCGATTCGGGCGGAGAATGGCATGATTTTTGGAGGCGTTCGATCAAGGAAGGCTTGAGGCCACCAGTGCTGAGACCTCTTCTAGAAATTTCGTCGCGCAGTTCTAGCACCTTCATTTTCTTCCGTTCTTTTCTCTCCTTCAAAGCACCCTCTCCGTCGCCATTGCAGCCAATACATACCACCACGCGGCAATGGAAAAAAAAATTAAAAACGATAATTTTTTTTCGCTCTGAAACCCTTGACCGCCAATGAAACAATTGCTATGCACGAAGCTCCCCTAGAATAATGAATGTCACTTCTACCTTAAATTTTGGTAAGCAGTTTTCAAAAACGGCTTCCCATTCTAAAACCGGAAAAGTGTCTAGGATTAAATATTAGCTTTATTAATATTTGAAGAAATTTTTTTCAATTTTTTTTCTTAGGAACCTTTTAATAAAAGTAAAGTTAATAGATCCCAACCAACCATCAAGGAAATCGAATCTAGACAACCCACCGATTATAATTAACCATGGTATTTGAATATTTTATTTATTAAACATGGTGGACTAAGTTAGGGTGATTCCGTCATACAGTACAGTAAAGTTTATTATTATTTAATGTTTTGTAAAATGTTAATAATGTTTGTAAAATTTATATATTAAGTTTTATTTTATCATTATATTATTTATTTTTTAATTTTATAAACCAAAGTGGTCATGCCTGTAAAGGTCATAGTCTGTTCCGAATCCTCTAAGTGCATGCCAGACCGAAAACGATGGTATGAATCTCGAGTGACCGGTGGTCCTCTTCATGCCGGGTTATAAAATAATGAGGTGGTATAGGCTTGTTGGGGGCAGCCCTTGTAGTTTGAACCTTGCACTTGGCAATTACTAAAAAAAGTGTGGATGTAACCAACTCCCTATGTATCCAAAAAAAAAAAAAAAAATTATAAAACAAAATTATTAGCTTGCTATTAGAATATGCTCCTTCCTCTCGTTAATTTTTTACTTGTATAATGTTGAATGTTGAGTGTGTTAGAATATATTAATAAGTAATATGCATGGAAAAACTTATTTTTCAATAAAAATTTGAATTTTTTTCATTTTTTCTTTTTTTCCGAGTTTTTATCGAGTCTTGCCAAGTTTTTTTGCCGAGCCCGAGTCCGACTCCCGAGTCGAAATTTCCGAGTCCGAGTCGAGTCCGAGTTTTGCTACTATGGTGTGTTCTTTTGCCAGTCTTTCAGGCCGTTTTGGACAACTTGACAAAGACTTACTATTTTTAGTAAGTCAGTTTGGAGTAGTTTCTTGGGGAACGGAAGGTATGTTTGAAATCTACAATGAAATGGGTGTCCGTTTCTCATATTATTTCTTGGGTCGGCATTGGGGAGCTAAGAAATGTTAATGGCCGAAGTTTATTTCCTAATAAATTAAATGCAATGTATAATTTAAATTTGGGCCTTATATTTGAATATGAGAGACATAAGGATGTGCTAGTCACTTAAAATTAAATTTGATATCATAAAGTGACTATTAGTATGATTAAAAGGGACGCCAATTTCAAGGGGGACTTAGATGAAATCAAAACAAATTAAAAGTAATGAAATGCCCTGTAATAAGCTGCCCAGATTTAGTTTGGATTTTTGACAAAGTTTGATTTGGTTTTTTCCTTTTTCTGATGTGTGATTTTGGTTTGCTGCAGTTTTGTATTTTGAAATGCCAGATTTGGGAAATGCAGGAATGAAAGCAAAGCATAAACCTACTCTACTTTCTTGAATCTCACAAAACTCGAAATCTGGACAATGGATAGCATATATTTAAACCCACTATATAGAGTAAGAGAAATACAAAGTACCAGGGTTACTTGTAATTTTGAGTAAGACTGATTTCTTAGCTACAACCAATCTGGACATAAGTAAATTGTTTGCAGATCCTCTAAACTTCACTTCTCCATGCCACAAATCAATGTTGAGTGTTGTATTAATGATGTTGCCCCTATCTGAGGTGTTTGCAGGCCTAGCAAGGGGGCAATCCACCCCATAAATTACACGCCAGCTCTCTGCAGATATAAGGTTAGCAATTGTACGACCAACAACAATTAATAACTTGTACGGCACCCCTGGAATTGCTTGCAAAATATCTTCAACTGTACGACAGGGCAAGTTTAATAAAGTTCTTCAATGATAAGCAAATCCCTCACTATATTTGATGACCAATGCTCATAATATGACAACAATGGTACGGCTGGAAGAGAAAATAGAAGATATATCAACAGCCACAATATTCCTTAAATGATTTGATAATAATTCTCCAATCAGCAATTCGAAACCCTTGGAATATCAATTCTTGAAGCCCAATTGTGAATGCTGGATGCACACACCTCGAATCCACTAGGATTGATCTCTCACAATCGAAATGGATGTCCTTGCTATAGATGATCGTCTCCAGCAAGCTTGAAAACCCTTGCAATTCCTTGCAAAATGTCTTCTCCAAAGCCAAAGCTCTCCAAATTCCCAAAACATGAATGTCAAACTGATTCTCAATTTGCACTTTAATACCTTTTCCCAATGGGTCGATTCACTTGGCCAAAATAAACATTTAATAACATTAAATACTCCACTTTATAATTGTCCTTTTGGGCATCCCACTTAATATAATAAAATATGTCACTTTAAATATTTTAAAAGTGACAATTACCCATTATAATATAAAGTCATAAACTTTATGAATATAATTAATATTTGACTTCATTTAAATAAACTGCGGGTATTAAAATATTTGCAACCGTTCGTCCGAACAAACATATGATAGCGGATTTGGATACTCCTTTGGCCAAAGTATTCGCCCGTAAAACTCGCTCTAGCAAAAACACTGACTTACTATAAATAGTAAGTACTGCTAAAAATAGCCAATAACGACTTTGAGTTCCAAACGCTCTGAATTGGTCACCAAGGACTAGAAACTTAACTCAAAGCACAAACTCTGATCCCACACACACACGCTTACTAAAAATAGTAAGCGTCCAAATATAGCAAGTGACAGCCTGAAACACCAAGATCAAAACAGCTCATCTCGCCGAATAGAAAATCCAGAAAAACCCAGAAACTGTCTGGTCAAACCCTAACTTACTAAAAATAGCAATGACGACCAAACTACTCCAAAAGGCCACCGGAAAAGGGCAACTGAAAGCACACAATATCACCAATGGCCCCTACACACTGGAATTAGCCTACGGGACCTCGTGAATAGGCTAACCACTGCAGAAAAGCTATCTGGCTAGAAAGGGGACATTACATGCCCAATGTGGTTGACCCCCTTGGTGGGTAATATAAAAAGGAGATGAAGCTTCATTTTTCATATCTTTGGCTATTGTGAATTCATGAGCATTTTGGAGAGCACTTGCAAAGTTGATTTGCAGGGGTTTATTGGAGCTTGTGTGGAGACGGAAACCTCCAACAGGGACACCATTCTCGAGATTGCAAGACATCTTCGAGTGGTTTAGTGCATTCTCACCCAGGGAGTTCCCGTGGGCTACATTGTTGCAGAATTATTCAGTCATTTTGAGGAGTTTGGAGAGGGTTTTGTGTTTAATATTGCAAACTCCAGATTTCTTATCATTTGTAGCAGAGGTCATACATTTTGAACCTTCATTTCAGAGTTTGTGTGCACATTCAACTAGGGTTTGATTTAGAGTTCAAACATAGCTAGGGTTTGTGGTTGCCATTGATGTATCAGACCATTTTCAGCTTGCAATAAAAATCGGGTACCTTAGTTTCTAAGCTTTTGCTTAAAAGGGTTTATTGTTATATGCATGTAATATCTTAGTATCAATTCTCATTGTGATGGGAAATGTAATTTGAAAGTTACAGCTTTCCTTAGTTGTTGTCATTTTATTTTTTGTTCATTTCATTTTATGCAAAATATACAAAGAAATAGCAAACTCCCAAAACTCAATTGGAGGCAGAATATTACAGTGGTATTAGAGCCCAACTCTTCCTGCCATCCTGAGGGTTTGAATGCAGCTGGGTACACACCAATACTATTGTAGAAGAAACAGACCTAATCCCAATATAGACGAAGACCCATTTGACACATTTCCGGAAACAGGGAGAGAGGAAGAAATCATGGGAGATAGAGACAGGGATAGAGAGAACAGAGGACCTATAGATAGAGAGATCATAACAGAATTACAGAGGGGGCAGTGTGACCTTTAGTAGAGTATGGCTCAATTAGTTGCACTAGTGACCCAACAAATGGTTTGTAACAATGCAAACAACAACCAGAACAATCAAAACAATAATGGGCAACGAGGAGGTGAGGCTGGAAACAACAAAAATAATGGAAATGGAGAGGGTTCAGTGAACCAAGGGGGTGCGGATCAGAATTACAGAGCTAGGGCAGCGAGCACTAGACCTTTGATTCCCACCTTTCCACCCAGAGTTGAGGTGCAGCCTGAAGAGGAGCCTACTCAAAACGACTTCTAGAAGCAGATTCTACAGGATTGGGAAAATTCCAGTCCTAAATTTAGAGCAGAGTTGTCCTTCTGAGAGTATGTAGATTGGAGAGCCAGGAATAGACCACAAAGGGGAAGCAATCATAATCATGAGCTTCAGAAGAGGGTTAGCAAACTCTCTATACCATACTTTGATGGATCCGGGAAGAGTACTGCTAGAGCATGGGTCCAAAAGTTGGACACATACCTTCAGTTGAACCCGATGCCTGAGATAGAAGCAATCAAATATTCAGCGTTACATCTAGATGGTCTAGCACATGAGTGATGGCATCATGGGATGTTCACCCTTGAACATGGTCAGATTACCTCCTATACAGACTTCACAGAGAGATTGATTGAGAGGTTTGACAGGAAGGATCCAAAGCTCCATTTTAAGGAGTTGGCGCAACTCAAGCAGTGGGGTTCAATAGAGAGCTATGTTGCTGATTTTCAGAGGTTCTCAGTCTTGGTTACAAATATTTCCGAGAGGAGGCTCATAGTGTTGTTCATTGATGGTTTTTCCGATCCATTGAAGGGTTGGATCAAAGCCCTTAATCCTCCCAGCTTGCAGGAAGCCATTCTCAAGGCTAGGGATATGGAGTCATCCACTTCCAGGAGTAAATTTCAGTCTAAGGGTTTCGAGCATAAGAAGGATAAGAGACAATTTCAGAAGAATTCAAACTCACCCAAAGATTCTCCTAGCAAAGTGGACAGCGAGAGTTGGAATGAGCTAAGGAAGAAGAAATTATGTTTTTAGTGTAGGGAGCCATGGGATCCATCTCACAAGCGTGCAGTGAAAGCTAAAGCTAAACAGATTGAGTATTTTTCAGCTACAGATTCAGATACAGAGAAATCAGACCAGCAGGATGATTTATGTATAGTGACAGACTTGCATGATGAGCATAATTTTCATGTTGAGTTAGAATTAAGTGATCAGCACTTAATTCCTTGGGATCCAGGTGTGATGGTGACCATTTTGGAGGTAATTTCAGTGTGGAAAATTATTAGAATTTTCGATTTGGCTGACATAACTCAGATTTGCAGCAGGTGCACTCCTAGTAAAACGCTGATTTACCAAAAATCAGACCTTGAGATAATAATTTCAGTCTTGGATAGTGGTATGTTTCTTCATTTTGGGGTATCTCGGGAGTGTTATTACAAACAATTCATGTTGATGAATGATATATTTTCTAATCATGCTTTCATTACTACTACTGAGTGGGAGTGTTTGAATCCTTGGGATAACGTTTTGGACACTTGGAGTTTAAGTGTCATCAAGGTGTTTCCAGTTTTGGGCAGCGGAAGTATTCCCAGGATGTTTATTTTCAGAGTTGATATTGCTGTCCACTTCTATATCAGCTACTTGTTGGAGACTGACCAACACCTTTGTTGGGTCACCATGGTGGGATTCGCTGGGTATCATTTTTCCTTATTGAGCAGATTGTATTCTCAGGTACACCGATTCATGTTGGTCAGTGGGATTTCCGGAGTTTACCAACATATCAGTTGCTACCTATTACTTCTGGTGCTGAGTATGGTGACATCCGGATATGAGCAGATAGATTTATATTCATTCTTGGCTTGCAAGCAGCAGAGTGTGGGAAATTTTTCAGGCATCAGGCAGTTGATTTTATGTCCCACATGGTTGTGTTGTGATCACTGCAATTTAGTTATGATGTTGGCAGCTATCTTTTCAAAATATGCTTTGATGATTGCAGTTGACTTTGGTATTGGGGATCACCTGATTTTCATCGTGAGGATGAGTGCTGAGATAAGATTGTTAGTTCACATTTCTAGAGATGATTTGGTAGTTTCCTATGTTGATGTTTTCAATGATATTACTTGGCGAGAGGTATTCCATTTCAGTTTGGTTCGGTATTTCAGTTTCAGACTGGAGGGTGATCTTATCATGGTGTTGCAATTGAGACTTGTGCAGTTCTGGCACAATGTTTTTTTTGTTGTGATCAGAGTGGTGCAGCATCAGCATGGTGGAATTTTCCTAAGGATGTTATGGGATCTTGGTATCACTTATGACTGTAGCCAGGAGCTTACGGATGACTGGAGTATGATTTGGTATTGCTTGAGGACAAGCAATCTTGGGGAGGGAGGACTGTAATATCCCCGTCCTAGTCAGTCTTCAGTTGCGAGTGGACTTGCCTACTCACGGGTTCCCGTAGGCAGTGTTAGATGTGTGGGAGCCCACTTGGGATGTTGAGTTATCATTTGGATAGGCAGTGTGTTCTTTTGCTAGTCTTTTAGGCCATTTTGGATAGCTTGACAAAGACTTACTATTTTTAGTAAGTCAGTTTGGAGCAGTTTCTGGGGAACGGAAGGTACGTTTGGAATCTACAACGAAATGGGTGTCCGTTTCTCATATTATTTCTTGGGTCGGTATTGGGGAGCTAAGAAATTTTAATGGCCGAATTTTATTTCCTAATAATAAATGTAATGTTTAATTTATTAATTTTGGGCCTTATATTTGAATATGGGAGACATAAGGATGTGCTAGTCAATTAAATTAAATTTGATATCATAAAGTGACTATTAGTATGATTAAAAGGGACGCCAATTTCAAGGGGGACTTAGATGAAATCAAAACAAATTAGTGGTTTAGTGCATTCTCACTGCCTGTGGGCTACATTGTTGCAGAATTATTTAGTCATTTTGAGGAGTTTGGAGAGGGTTTTGTGTTTAATAGGGTTTTGTGTTTAATATTGCAAACTCCAGATTTCTTATCATTTGTAGCAGAGGCCGTACGTTTTGGGCCTTCATTTCAGAGTTTGTGTGCACATTCAGCTAGGGTTTGATTTAGAGTTCCAGCATTGCTAGGGTTTGTGGCTGCCATTGATGTATCAGACCATTTCCAGCTTGCAATAAAAATCGAGTACCTTAGTTTCTAAGTTTTTGCTTAAAAGGGTTTACTGTTATATGCATGTAATATCTTAGTATCAATTCTCATTGTGATGGGAAATGTAATTTGAAAGTTACAGCTTTCCTTAGTTGTCATTTTATTTTCTGTTCATTTCATTTTATGCAAAATACACAAAAAAATAGCAAACTCCCAAGATGCATTAACAAGCAAGCATTGCATTGTGATTTTCCTAGGGTTTGCACCAATAGGTAAAATAAGATAATATAATTCTATTGATGTCCTCAGATGACCCAAGTAGGCCAGTGGGACTTGTCAAAAAGAACTGTTACAATGAACTGTAGTAACCAAAAAGCTAAGGAAATAAGCTAGTCTAGAGTAAAGAAACTTAGGGTAAACTATACCGAAGTGGAACAATTGTATGGCATTAAATTACAGCCTCAAGGGTTGGACTCAAAGTGGGTAAACCCTATAGGTGATGGCCATTCCAAACCTTCATGGAGGTGGCACTCCTATAGTCAGCATATTTTAGTACTTATGCCAACTCATAATGTTGGGAACATCAGTGACTGCATGCACTTCATTTTAACTCTAGAAGTTCATGATAACCGTCCTTATCACCTCTTAACTTCCAACTTCACTACAAGGTTAAGAATAAGAACATGGTTCATGACTGAAAAAGTGAGTCCATCTCTCATCTCACTGGAATTTATCTCATTACCCATGCCTCCTTTATGTTTTTTGTGTCTTACAGTCATGCATACAGGAATTATGAGTGAACCATGCATATTGCTCTCTTCCAATGGGTTATGTCAAAAAGATTTACTCATTTTTCCCTTTTCTCTGATACGTATATTTATGCTGTCTAAACAAGATTGATCACTGCAGGTTTGAGTCCTTTTATTTCATTGTAATGATATATCTTATGTTGCATTAATATAAATATTCCAGAGATCACCAGGCAATTCTCTATCAGGTGGCAATTGACATTTGCACAAATATGCACATCAACTTCAAATTCATTGAGCAGGAATAAATATTTTGTCTGGTTGGTAAGATCATTCATTTTGAATTCAATTACTTTAACTTCTGAGTCCCAATAAATATCTTTTAATACATTAGGAAATAAATCCACAATTTACTTCATACATTCTATGACCTACAATTCATAATTTTTATTCTAATACATCTCAGTTGCAATCATGCAGAAATGTTTCTTTCACCAATTTGGCAAATCGGTGACACGGGCTGATTACCTAACTCTTAGATCAGGTTTCATAACAGTAAGTCCTTGATAAATATTTAAAGACACTGAAATATGTATGTGTGTAATAGTTCATTAAGAATTTAAGTTTTGGTATTGGTGGTACTTTATGTCCTGGCTATATTTGAAAAATCCTCATAAGATGCCCACGCCCTTGCACATGCAATTTATTCCTTTAACCCATATAACTGTGCAATAAATTTGCCAGATCTATGACTATGAGTTTTATTGAAATAAATTGCTTTGAAATTCTTCATGATGGTTATGGACCTGCCTTGGAAGTAATGGAGTGTGTCTTAAGTCTATTGGATTGAACTTGAACATAAAATTATCTTGTACCTTCTTGGACTGTAATAATTATCCTTCTGATGCAGAATCATAAATTAAAACCGAACTTTGACTTTCATAGTTATATGATTCAATCTATGGAGGATGAGTTCAAGGAAATTGTTGGTATCAGGTATGCCACATGTTTTTAAATAGAATTTTGTTTATACAAAGGTAGTGCTCTGAACATATTAATGGTTGATAATAAATGTTGCTTATAATTTTCTTGCATAGAAAATCTTCTTTAGAAGCTACTAATTTATGTTAGGTCTATGTATCTAAGAATGATAGCATTTAGATCATAAATTTGATCAAATTCTTTATGTGCAGTGCAGCACTCTGGGGTTTTGTTGTTGCATTTTTGCTATTGAACGTGAATGGTAATTACTACGTGCTGCCACATGTTTGAGTTATGGTGATTGTGATGCCAATGTTTTTCTTCATTGTAACCAAATGTCCAACTCCCAAACTAGTTTTTTTGTATGCCAAACAGATCAAGTGACATCACTTTTCCATTTTGTGTGGTGATAGTGGGTGGACTTAATTGTTATATGGACAAAAATTGTTGGATCTATTTTGACAATAGCTGCTTAGGAAAAGGTTGAATGATTTAGTTTGCATGATGTGAAATACATTTTGTTTAGTTACCTTTGTGATGCTGCAGGGTCAAATCTGTACCTTTGGATATCTGTTATCCCTATTATGGTATGCAGACTTACAATAGTGGGTACTTATCATTGATTCAGTTTGGAAGCTAGAGACTGAAATTATATTTCATTTCCTAAGTATTATTACAACAGAAATATGAATTTCTTGGATATGTGCATGTAGCTTGTTCTCCTTCTAGGAACAAAGCTGCAGCATATAATTACAACACTTGCCTTTGATGTTGAAGAAACAAGTGGATCTTTTGAAGAGCCAAAACTGAAACCTCGGGATGAACTCTTTTGGTTCAATAAACCAGATTTTCTTCTATCATTGATCCATTTCATTCTCTTCCAGGTATTTGTACGCTAGAAAAAAATTACATATCATCATAGTTGAATTTTTATCATGCATTTAAAAAGGGAACTAATACAGTCTTTGGCAAATCATTTGCAGAATGCATTTGAATTGGCTTCCTTCTTTTGGTTTTGGGTACATATTTTCATTGCTCTTTGAAGTCTATTCACTACAAGAGACACTTTTGGGCTAAGTGGACTGAGCTTATTAAAAAATTCAAGCTTATTACCACGTGTTTAACTGCTATTATTGGCTTCTTTTCTTTCAGTTTGAAGCTTCTATGCTGTGGCATCTGAGCTCACCTTTAACACTTTGTTTCATGTTTGCAACTTTCCAGTGGCAGTTTGGTTATGACTCTTGTTATCTCCATCATCACCTGCTTGTATGCATACGTCTAATATTTGGGTATGAAAACAGATTGAAGGTTTATCAAATTTGTAATATTCAATGTTTTTATGGAAGAAGTGGAGGCTTAGTTCTCTAGTATGGGTTCTGAACACATCTGTTTGGAGCTTTGTTTCCTTTTCTGTTTGTTTGCTATTTCTTTATTAATGTTTTACCTGTTATATACATCAACAGGTTTGCTGGGCAGTTCCTATGCAGCTTTAGTACCTTGCCACTTTATGCACTTGTCACTCAGGTACTTGAATCTCGCCCTCTATGTGCATATACAAGACGAAGAGTGGTTAGGAATGCTGTCCACTTGTATCTGGTTGTTCCCATTATTTCATACTCTCGTGTCAGAAGCCACCTTTAGGCTATTTACTAATTAAATTTTACTGGCTAGAACTAAAATTTTCCATTCTTCCATTTCCACATCTCTCTTGTTGGTTTTGTGTATTTCACTTAACCTTGGAGTTCTAGTGCATGTTAAAATTATGTTTTCAATGTTTGGCGACATCTTTCTCTAGTGTCATTGAAGCTGGCAGTGAACTTTTCCCCCTATATCTTGAACACATGGGCAGTCCATGCCCCTTTCAGTTTTGACTTCCCTCCGATAAATGGGGTTAGTAAAGTACATCCACCATAACTTTTGTCTGTTTTAAACCTTGGTAAATCAAATCCTTGTTCATGTTGTGGACTACATCCATAGGGACAATGAACATAAGGTTTTTTTTTATTGTCCAGTGGAATTTCACTCTTATCCGTTGCCATGCGCAACAATGTTCTTACAGGTTGCACGCTGCTATTATTCTTGTGCTCCATATATGATGCATCAAATTAATTGAAACTGATTTATTTAATAATCCTTGGAATTGTTTGTGCATAGTGTTTTAACCTATGTATAGATATCAAATTAAGATATTTGCAAACATATATTTTTTTTCAATGCCATTATCTTTTAACCAAGAGAATTACAACATACTTGCCTACTATGCAAATGGTATATGCTTCTATTAAACTGGTGATCAAGCTAATACATAGAACATTGTTGTCACATTTATTTTCCATGGCTAGATTATCTATGTTTGTGAACAGACGCACAAGCATGAACTCACAATTCAAAATTTTATTATGTTCCCTCTGCACTTATTCCATAGCTGTGCTTGCATGTGAATCCTGGCAGCGATGTAGTAGACATAATAGCTTTGCAACTTTTCTCACACACCTCAATAGTTTAGTAGTTTTTGAGGCATTTTAAATTTTTGAATTTATAATTAAAAACTAGAATAATTGAAGTTTTATACATGGATTCTTCACTATGTGCCTTATCATCAATCGAGTAGGGAACCCATGTTTTCAGAATTTTCATGTCAAGTGGATCTAGAATGTGTTTCAATTTAATGATTGCAATCAGCATAAAACCTGTTATGTATAAATTCAACTTTTTTACAGTGGGTTTTTGACTCCAATTTTGCTACAGATGGGCACAAATTACAAGGCAGCACTAATACCAGCTAGAATTAGAGAAACTCTTGATTTGTGGGGGAAAGCAGCAAGAAGGAAAAGAAGGCTGAGTGGTAACATGGATGATTCGTCTGTATCAAGTTCCAAAAGGAGGCTAACATACTCACAGACAGAGGGCTATCAAACCATATGCAGGGTTAGCTCCATTGGTTAGCTCCATTGGAAGCTCCTCTATTTATTCTAGGGATGGCCATAGTTGAATTGAAATACAGACAAACCAGATGATAAATTAAGATTGAAGAGAAAGAGAAGATTTTTCTGTATCTCATTCTAGCTATCAAATTTGAAGCTGCTGTTTGCTGGTTTACCTGGTGGTGATTACATAATAACAATATCCATTATTCTAGTAAAGCTTTTGGACATGTTAAGCATTCTTACCACCCAAAAAAATTTCTATTCTTGATTTGTATTATTTGCATGTACAAATTTCAAGGATAAGTATCATTATACTTGTGTAGTTACATAATGATTGTGCAGAGGTAAAGACTACATATAAAGATCATTTGAAATATCTACATCTATATATATATATATATATATATATATATATAAAAGTTGTATGTTTTCTTCAGACACATTGCCCATTTGGATTATATCTGCTTTTGTTCCATTTTGTTATTCATTTAATTGGTATGTTGAACTAATGGAATCTATTATTCCTCTGATAAATAAATAATAAATAAACATTATTAATGTCCATGGTAGTCCAAAGATGGGTCATGGGATTGAAGAGAATAACACTGTTGAACGCAATAAGAACTGCAAGAGCAGTGCATAAAATAAATAAGAGAAAGAAAGAAGAATAAGTATATGAGAGGAATCAACTCATTTCAATGAAAGAAATTCTTAAGTAAAGAAATTGCACCAGATCTTGGGAGCCCTATCGCCTTGCGAAATTACTTTACATTTGATGCCATTGAGAACTTTATGATAGGCATGAAGCTTATGGTATTGCTGGAACTATAATGTCTTATGGATCTTCCTTTAAGATTTGTAAATCTGTCATGAGCTCTCTTTTTGCATGGACTTAAAAGAGTGGGTTAAAAGAAGAAAGAAATTATCCTTGTTTGCATGAGGCTTTTACCTTAAGTAGATGTCAACAATGGTCAAACATCTCTTGACAGAAAAGAGCTAGTCACCACTCATCTCGTGAGCCATGAATACTTAAAGGGATCTGTGTGAACCTCTAAAAAAGCAGAACCAGCCCCTAATCTTATAGTAAAGAGAGCATTTAAATACATGTCTTTTGCTTTTAGATCTAGACCATAAATATGACTAGTGTGATGTTCCCAAGGAATATGATGATCTGAATCAATGAGGAGTTGGTGGCGGCAAACTATAAACTATGCCTCACCTAATTTTGGTGTGCATTGTGTCTTGAGTAAGCCAAGTTGTTAATCTGACAGAGAGATGGAGACCACAACAATGAGTGACAACACTTTTGCGGAGGATATTTGTCGAACTTTGGAGGATATGACAAACTTAGTTGTACCACTTGAGATGGAGATGATAGAAGTTGAGTCCATTAACAAAGATCAAGAATATGAACCCCCTCCACCTAGTCAATTAAGAGACAATAGAAAATGGAAGAAAATTCATTAGGAGAAGAGATCTTGTAGAGAAACCCTAGGGATTGATGTGCCATGACCCATATGCCAATGTTCACGAGGAAAGTACTAATACCCACCTCGTGCAGTAAGGAGGGAGGATACAAACATTTCCTATTTGGGATGCAAACCAATTCATGGTTTGTCAACAAGGTATGAACTTTTGGACTAGGCATGTTCTTGGTTACTCAAGTTTGGGAGTGTCTTGAAGTTATAGAATATTGTGCTAAGAAGTAGACAACATAAACAAAATTATCAGGGTTTCACGGGATAATGATGAGGCACCAATCCACGTTTCAATAGAAGCCATAAAAGAAATGTTGCATGTCAAAGCTAAGTAAGTAGAATTGAAACCCTTCAATCCCAAGTCTAATTGACGTACTACAAGGAAAGTTGGATAGACTTCCTAAGGGCACATCTAGAAAAGCTAGAGCAAGCTGAGGATTTCAAGCTTGTGCTAAGGATTAGGTAGTTTAAAGTTGATGCATAGATGGATTTGTCTAGGATGATTGAACTATTGGGGTGAGATGATAATAGAAGGGTTTGTCAAGACCACATAGAAATATTGAGTGTAGATCAGGAATACCAAACTTGTTCGACTACGCAAAATTCTTTGCTCAAGATATGAGGATCCAACTAGAAAACTTCCATAAATCATACATTTTCCAATATCCATTCTATCTGATCTGGCTAGTCATACATCAAAAGGAGTGGTTTCACAAGCTTCCTTTAGATCAGTTTGTTGTGGGAGGAAAGCCATGACTAGTGTGTGATTTGTAATGGCTCTAATGTAGCCACGTCGACTATCTTTATTTGTATTAGCTCAAGTTGTGGGTTAAGTAGTCAACCCCTAAGCATTAAAATTGGGGTTAATGTTGATTTAGTTTATAAATAGGAAGAGTTATGTTGTAGTTGGAATCATCTTTCATATTCGAATCTTAGTCACCTTTGTTGCACATATGAGACTTTGCCCTCTCCAAGTGGCTAAGAGACTTTGCCCTCTCTAAGTGGCTAAGGATTTGTATTGATTTGAATATGGAATCAGATTACTTGCATATTTGATCTTCTAGAATGGGATTTGAATTTATTGTTATTAGTGGATGTTGTTTATTACACATTATTGAATTGTTATTGCCATTATTGTATTTCTTGAGGTTGTTTCATTACAAGTGGTATGAAAGCATAAATCTTGGCTCCTTGTTGTGGTGTGAATTTACAACAAAAGGACAAGCAAACCATTCTAGAACCTTTATGGAACAATTTTGTTTCCTATTGACTAGTAATATTTTCGTCAATTTATTTTTTGGTTCATCTTTTGATACTTTTTTCTTCTATAATATTGCGAGTTTGTTGTTGTTACTTCCTTTTCTCGAACCCATTTAAAAATAAAATTATTGGGTGTGGTAGGACCCTTGTGGGAGACCTATCCCATTGTGATCGTCTCTCTGAGATGGTCAAAACAAGGGGTATTTCCAGCAACATTTTTTTAGGAACTGAGTGTGTTGGGATCCTTGCAAGAGACCTATCTCTTTGTGACCATCTCTTCAAGCTGATCAAAGTAAGGGGTATTTATCACCATACTTTTTTAGTAGTGCTCCAAAGGATTTTTTGGGTTTTGCATTTGCCCTAGTGGATGAACAAACCTGCTGCTCCTACTAGTTGGTTGCAAATCAATGGTCAATTGTAGTGCATTGGTCATCTAGAGGATGTGTGTATGAGTAGAAAGACGTGCCAACCCAAAAATCTTGGTAAGCATCAAAACACTCTTCCAAATGTCTTCTTTCTTCCTTAAATGTCATGGCTTTACCTCCCAACATCACTCCTTCCTCTCCTCCCAATAACCCTCCCCCTATCACTTATGTTACCCCTCCAATTGGTAATCCTATTCCCGATACTATTGATTCTAGTCTACATACCTATCTTGAGAAACAAGAAAGGGTGGTTGATTCCATTGTGAATGCCATAGCTGACACCCAAAGCTACCTAAAAATATCCTCTACTATGCATCCCCTTTTCCACGAGTCTCAATAATTTTTTGGACAACAACCACTAGGCATTCACCAGGAACCAAATTCAAGGGACATAAGTATTCTTTAGCATCTGTCATTCGGTCATAGTCCTTAAGCTTCCCATGGCAATCACTCAACTCCCTATGTCACTAGAGGTACTATTCTAGGCATGTGTGGTTACATCTCAAGCTTTTATTTTGATCTAAATCCCTTTGTAGGAGGTGCTTCTAATTTCCTTTACTAGACTCATGATGTTCCTATTCCACACATTGACATCCCCACCTTTGAGGGTCCAGGTCTACATGGGTGGTTGACCAAGATGGATAGCATTAGCTGCTACTAAGATGGGAACCCATGCACATCAATGTTTGTTATGGGAGTTTTGCCAACTAGGATCCCCTTTTTGTGGCCTGATTTCAAAGCATGATTCCTTTAAAGGTTTGAAAAAGGATCTTCCACACCATATGTGGTTTGTTTGATGCAAAGAAAATAAACATGAACGATTGAAGAGTATTGTGGAGAGTTCACAAGCCTTCTCATATACACCTACCGATTAAATCTAATAGTGGTGGTCTTAGCCTTTTGTCATGGTCTTAAGGATAAAATTTGGTGAGAAGTCAACGTGCTCAACCCCTATACCCTCGAGGATGCTCAATGTATAGCTTTGGTGGTAGAACAAAAGCTCCAAGAGTCTAGTCCCCAACCTCGACATGACTCAACCCTCAACGTCCTTACTTCAATAATCACAATAACAAGCACTCCCAGGGATTATTCTATTTCAAATGTCACTCTCACCACCGAGATCAAGACTATGAAGAACGTCCTAGCTTTCAAGTGGAGAGTGAAGAAGAAAAATCCTTGGAAAATGAAGACTTATTGTAGCAGGAGCAATCAATTGAAGTAGATGAAGTTGAACATGAGGATGATGCCATTACTCTTTCTTCTTATGCCCTTATAAGGCTCCAAGCTCACCATACTATCAAAGTCCAAGGATTTATCAAACAACAACACATCGATGTGTTGATTAATTCGATTAGCACACAACTTTATAGATAGTAAGATAGCAAAGTCTTTGGCCTTGTTCATTAATTCTTCAAATCCGGAAAAATTTCATGTATTGATTGCAAATGGGGGTAATGCTCAGTGTGTGGGTCGAATAACTAAGGTTAACATCCAAATGGGGGATTACACTTGGTTGAGCAATCTCTTTGTCATGAATTTGAGTAGTGCAAATGTCTATTTCAACTTGATGTTACTATTAATCTACAATGATTTTATGTCATAAACAAATAATAGAAGGGTCATTTGTCTTCGAGGAATCTTACCTCCTCCCTCTCAGATGGTTAGTTCCTACAATATGGAAAATATGTTGAAGAAAGGTGGTCATGGATTCGCCCAAGTCAATTGCATGGAGGTTCAATCTTTAGATCCACTTCTTCAAGCTCTTCCTTTAGACTTGCTAAAAATTATGGATCATTATGCGAAGACCTTTGGTGAGCCCACGGGTCCTCCCCCTAAGTGCACATATGATCATGCCATCCACCTTGTTCCAGGAAGTTAACCTCCTAATGTGCATCCTTATTGCTATCCCTAGCCCCAAAAGTTCGAAATTGAGAAGTTGGTTCAGGAATGTTGGAGCAAGGAATCATTTGTCCAAGCATCAATTTGTATTCCTCTCTGGTGGTTATGGTATGATGCAAGGACAATTCTTGGCACATGTGTCTTGGATTTTGACCTCTCAACAATTGTTGGATAAATTTCTTGGTGCTAGATATTTTACAAAACTAGACTTGTGTTTTGGGTTTGATCAAATTAGGGTTAGACAAGAGGATATCCCTAATATTGCTTTTTGCACACATGACGGTTATTATGAGTTCCAAGTCATGCCTTTTTGTCTCACCGATGCTCCTTCCACTTTCCTAAATCTCATGAATTCTATCTTTCATACTTTTCTTCACAAGTTTGTCCTGGTTTTCCTTGATGATATCTTAATTTATAGCATGTACTCAGAAGATCATCTAGTTTATGTGGACAAAATCCACCTATCATAGAAGGGATTTTTTTTTTGGCAAAAGGTCCAAATGTTCCTTTTGGGTCCATGAGGTAGAATACTTGGGACATATAGTATCTTAGGAAGGAGTCAGGGTTGATCCTAACAAGATAAAAGCCATGCCAGATAGGCCCTTGCCCAAATCCCTTAAACAACTCTATGGATTTTTAGGTCTCATAGGCTACTACATGAAATTTGTTCGCAATTATGGAAAGATTGTTGCTCCTCTCATTGCTCTCACTAAGAAGGATGCCTTTGTTTAGTCTAAAGTAGCTTCCCAAGCCTTTTAGGCCCTAAAGGAAGCAATGTGTACACCCCTGTCTTTGCCATCCCTAACTTCAACAAACCCTTTGTCATTGAATGTGATGCTTTAGGCACAAATATTGACATTGTTTTGGTGTAGGATGGAAACTCATTGGCTTATGAAAGTAAGTAGCTCTCTAGCAAGAATTTGGGATGATCCCCTCATGAGAAGAAAATGTTAGTTGTTTGGCATGTTGTAGATAAATATCAGACTTATTTGTTGGGGCATCGCTTCATCAAGACCAACCATAGCATCCTTAAGCATTTATTAGAACATCTTTCATGTCCTAAACAAAATAAATGGTTGACCAAGCTCTTGGGTTATGATTTTCTCGTTGAATACAAGAAGGGAAAGGAGAATGCAGTGGCTAGTGCTTTATACCGCAAACTTGAGGACGTTGTTGTTTTTAGTGTCATCTCTAGTCCTCTTCCAAAATGGCTTTTTCAACTTCTCATAGACTAGATTTTTGACTCAGAGTGCTTGGATCATTAAGGAAGTGGAGGCTATATCCTCATTGCCTTCTTGTTTCTCATATGTTGATGCAGTTCTCTGCAAGAAGGATCACATTTATCTTCCTCAATCCTCATCTATTAAGACTAGTGTCCTCCAAGAATTGCATACATTTCCTTTGCCAGGAAATTCTAGATTCTTGAAAACATATCAATGGGTGAAGCAATCTTTTTCTTGAAAATGATTAAAAGCAGATGTCAAGACCTTTCTAGCCTAATGCAAGGTGTGTTAGTGTAACAAGGGGAATTATTAAATCTCCTAGATTGTTGCAACCCTTGCCTATCCCTAATTGCCAATAGGAGCACATATCCATGGATTTCATTGAGGGCCTTCCCAAATCTAAGGGCAAAATGGTGATATTTGTGATTGTGGATTGCCTTTCCTAGTACACTCATTTCTATGCATTACAACATCTCTATTTATCAAGAAAGGTGGCCTAGGTATTCCTCAATTTTTTTAAAAAATTGCATGGTATACCCAAGTCCATTGTCAGTGAGTGTGACCCTATCTTCACCAATATTTTTTTGGAAGGCATTGTTATGTCTTAGTGGTACTAAGTTGAATATATCCTCTTCTTATCATCCTCATCTGGATGGCTAGACGAAGACTGTAAATAACTTTGTTAATTTGCTCAAGACAAGCAATAGCACTAGGTTCATTGGCTCTTATTAGCTGAATGGTGGTACAATACTTCTTACCATTATTCCCTTAAAATATCCCTATTCAAGGTGTTGTATGGCCAAAAACCTCCATTAGTGGCAGACTATGTTCTAGGACCGTCCAAGGTGGCTTAGGTAGATGATTGATGCAACAACAATGGCTTGTGCTTCAACTTCTTAAGAATTTTTGACCTAGGCCTAGAATCATATGAAGCAGCAATAGGATTTGCATCATTCTAAATGACAATTTTCCATGGGGGATATTGTATTTTTGCACCTACAAACCTATAAGCAATTTTTCTTGAATACCAATCAAAAGTTGGCTTCTTGATTTACAGACCCAACAAGGTGGTTCGTACATTGGTGAAGTGGCCTATCAATTGGAGTTTCCACTATCCTCTCACATCCATCTTGTCTTTAATATTTCTTGTCTCAAGCAGGTTATTGGCTAGAAGGTATAGTCCTAGATAGAGCTTTCAATACTTGATGAAGAAGGTCAAATTGCTCTCCAACCAAAAGCAATATTGCAGTCTAGAGTTTATTTTCTACGATCTTGCTATATTTAGGAATTCCTCATCAAGTGGCAATATATTCGAGAAGATGATTGTGCATGGGATTTAGAGAGCATTTTCTTAACTTTTCTAGCTTTGAGGACAAAGCTTTTTGATGGGGGACACATGTAACTCCAATGTAGCCATGTCGACTATCTTTATTTTAAGTAGCTCAAATTATAGGTTAAGTAGTTGATCCTTAAGCATTAGGGTTAGGGTTAATGTTGATTTAGTCTATAAATAGGAAGAGTTATATTGTAGTTGAAATCATATTTCATATTTGAATATTAGTGCCTCTATTGAGCTTATGATACTTTGCCCTATCCAAGTGGCTAAGCGACTTCACCCTCTCTAAGTGGCTAAGGATTTGTATTGATTTGAATCTATAATCTGATTACTTGCATATTTGATTTTTTGAAATTTGATCTAAATTTATAGTTATCAGTGGATGTTAATTGTGCCTTATTGAATTACTATTGTCGTTATTGTATTTCTTGAAGTTGTTTCATTACATGATTCAATCAAAATTCTTATTAAGGGTGAAAGTAGATATTGCTACAAATTCTACGTTGAATTGTACAAGAATTTGGGCAAGGAATAAAAGGAGAGGTGCTCAGATTATCCATGCTTGTCAAAGCACTACTCAAGCCTAAGGGAGATAAGCCATTAGGGGGGTTTCTACCTGGGAAGAAACAATTCATTCATATTAATAGACATGTATTTAGGACAACCTTTTGAATTACTTGTATATATCTGATTACATTTGTAGTTTAGAAGTGGTCTACCAATTTGATTGTGTAGATTAGAGATTTTTCAAGGGGCAAAGGAGGACCACTTGGTACAAAGTCCTAGACATGTAATTACTAATTAGGCCCAAACACAAGAATTGCAATCAATATTTGGTGTAGTGAAAATTCACTACATGAAGGAAGAGTTTTTTACCTTGGCTAAAGTTTGCAAGTTAGCCTTGACGAAAAGTGGACTACCAGAGTGAGGAGAGTGGAAGCAAAGTGCACTAACAATGAGTGCTAGTTTTGCAAATGAAGGAGGTGGAAAAATTTGAACCCACACACCATCAATTTTGAGATGCATAGTGGGCACTAATTTTTTTGCACGAAGAGGATCTAATGGAGTGTTGATGTAGCATAGTCCATTTGATCATCGATCCATGGTAGGGGCTAATTCAAAGTGCTAAAAAGGCCATGGAAATTCTTGAGCTTGTGTGGCCTATTGGTTAAATTAATCTAATGACAGGTGCTAGTTCTTGGAGAAAGTAATTTGTGAAAGAAGTAAAGGTCATGTGCACTATCAATATTTCAAATCCATGATGAGTGTTGATTTCCAGAGGAAAAGCAACCTACAAAGGTAACACAACAATGCATGTCATCGATTATCCAAGATCTATGGTGGGCACTGATTCCACAAAAGGAATATCCATAAAGAGCCTAAAAGCCATGCGAGCCATTGATTGTTCATCTAACGGCCTGCATAATCTCACAAGGCTTCCTAAAGAGTGTTAGAGGGGATTCCTGCCATTGGTCAAGGCTTGAACACATGCAAACATATCGATAGTCCATGAAATAAGCAAGTAGCTGTTCTATCAAATAGAACATCCAAGGAAGATATGTTGTTGATATTAGATCCAATGGTTTGTGGAGTTTCAAAAGGTTGAGGTGGCATGCAAATCATAATATTTACATGAGCCATTTGATTCTAATGATCAATGGCCTGCATCATCTTCTCTAAAATTTTAGTGACAACAAAAGCGCCCCACCATTAATCGAAATACAGTGAAGTCAATACCAGTTGATCAATCCTTTCACACCTAGTTAACCCCACAACAACTACACACATGTCAACTGCACGAGCTATACACTACATAATAAAGCCTAATTGTATGACTTGCTTGGATAAGAGCAGTCTTGGAAAAGCTCCACCAACCATTCAATCAAGAAGAAAACCATCTAACCTAGCGGTCTCAATTTTGAAAATGGGTGACAATAGCCAAATCAGGGTTCATCATCAACTTCCTACTTTTTGCAACAAGGAGCCTCCATGACAAATAAGTGCTTTAATTATAGGCACAACATTCCAGGGAAGCGGTTGGCATCTTAAAGGTAGTGGCAAAGGAAGCTCCAGTTGCAAGGACCTCGAGTAAGGTGATTGCAAATAGATCTTGCACTCACTCTCCAAGGGAATTCCTAATAAGGGTAGTTGACAATAGTGATAGAGACTACAAATCTAGAGGTACCAAGTATCTCAACATTAATGGCTCTAGATCCAAATACCTTGAGCTCATATGCATTGAATGTATGCCCATCCCTCGCTCGATCTAGGAGGAAATTTTTTGAATTCTTGTATAGCTTTTGAGGCAAGTAAGCCCTAGTTTTGGGTGTATAAATAGTATTTTCAACAACATTGTAAGTCATCAAAAAACTAGTTACTTGTGCCTAATATCTGGCTTTGCGAGTATTTTTTTCCTTTAAATTCTCCTTCTATGTATAGTCTAGACTCAAGTAATTTTGTTAATAGCATGGAGCCTCTTTTAACTTGGCATCTCTATAAGGAAATTCTATGATATGTATATGAGATATTGGCTAATTTTGCTCTGCCCTTTTTCTTATGTGTATTTTTTTTGCACATGGATGCTTATGTCAGATTAAGACCCTGTTCACTTTCTAGTTGTTAGCATATGATGAATGTGTTCATTTTAATTTTAGTTATGCATAGGAGGAACTCTAGGTGTATCGCCTCTATTAGCTTAGGATTTTATTTTTCGTATTTCTTCCCCCTTTTCCTTTGATAAAAGCAAGTAGTTTAGGAAGGTGCGCTAAATATCATATCATACAAGGATCTAGCTGCAAGCAAAATCTCAAAGGTTGCCCTACAAGTGCATCCCTCAACACAAGGCATGAGTGTCGAGTGCACTAGATTTCTACCATGGGTGCCCCTAAACATTTTGAACACGCAATAGTTTGTTTGGCATGCCCAGTGGGACGAGCGAACACTTTATCCGATGCATTTGATAAATCCTTGTCAAGATTTTGGTGAAGATCTCAATCAACTTGTTTGTTGAAGCACAAGTGTGTTCACCTGATGAATCCATTAAAGAAGAAGACACAAAAGTAGTCACCTAATGTGCACAATAGTTTGTTGCAACACACCAACAAAGAGATATCAGTGTGATATTCTAGTGAAAGTCTCAGTATCTTAGCTTATTGAAGCAAATTGAACCTTCACCTAAAAACTCCATTGAAGGAAGGACCCAAAAATTTATGAGTGCAAAGCCTACTACCAAATCCTTTGCTAGAGCAAACCTGCAAGCATTGGTGCCTCCTTTGAAACAAAGGCCTAGAAGGAGAGCAACGTCATAACATGGATGCGCAACTTAACCCACCTCCAAGACGGTAGCCATCCTAGAATGATAGAAGCCCCTTGATACCTCCTATTCCTCTTGTGACATGAGATCCAATCCCTACCTCAACTTTTTAATTGCTACCTTAACTAGCAAGGATGCGACCACACCTACAGAGTACCCGCATCACATGGTAAGTCTATGCATGATATATAACATTGCATAGTAGAAAATGGCCCTCAAATTGCTAGTGATATCTTTTAGAGGAAAGGTGCAAGAGTGGTACTTGTCCCTAACCCCACATTCAATCAAAATCTAGGACCAAATTGCAAACCTACTACTGGATAGATTTAGAGAGAAGACAAATAAAATGCCCCTCCTAGAGCAACTAGCATCCATCAAGAGAGTGCCTATGGAGATGAGGGATGATTTCAACAAATTATTTTACAAGACCTGATATAGAATCCATGACTAGATTCATCTTCTCTTGGGTATGGATTTCATTTACTTCTTAAAAACCATTAATTTTGAAATAGCTATGATGGTCAATTCAAGAGGAGGTAGCTCTCTATTGGTGGTCTATGGGATAGTCATCCAAGCCAAGACCTCAAGGCTCATGTTTCTCTCCCTACTCTAAAGCACCCCTCCATAAGTCCTTACTCCTCTAATGAGCTAGATGAAAGGAAGAACTTGTTGAGGACAATATCCAATGAGGTCATAGACCTCAAGAGACAACAAAATATCCAAAGGTTTTAATATAAAATAATTTGAGACCTCCCTTCTAGCAGAACAACCAAGGCTACATGCCTCCCCCTAATGGATACCAAAGATCTTCATTCTAGGTCAATAGGGATGTAGGCCAACCTTAGAGCTTAAACTGGTAGATTGTGCCTCTTCAAATCCCCTTGCAACAATTTTTTCCAAACCCAATGTAGGAACATAGTCACCGTACATAACAATTATGTGGAAGACCCTTATGTGTGGTACTATCCCAACCTTGATGCCCATACTCTCAATGTTTATATTGGAGGAGAGCTCAGGTGGCCATGGTCACACCCAATGAAGCTATGCATACCCAACCATCTACATCTTACTCAGGGTTGAAGGCACAAATACAAAGCCAAACATCTCCCATATAACCACCGAACCCACCTCCCAAGATGAGTTCCTTAGCTCTAGAGTAGACTTTGATAAATTGGGTTGAGGAAGAGGTATATGTAGTGTCTAATGAAGTAGGCACTTGATCTCTTGGAAAACTACATGTTCAGTTGGACTACATGACTCAAGCTAAGAGAAATGTGATTGAGGAGCAAGGGAAGGCTAATCAAGTAGGTCTCAAAAATCAAAGTAGGCCAAAGGATCCTGGAAAGGAGTTTTTCCTATGGTGCACCTAATCAAAATGTGCAACTTCCCAACACTTTCTAAGAAGAACCTATTGGAAGCCCCAAGGCAATGCATGCTAATTCCTAAACTAGCTAGAGCTTCCCAACTTGTTGTAGAAAGGCCTTGTCCTCAATGGGTGGCAGACACAACTCAAAAGATCCACTCTATCAGGTCATTTAATGTGGTAGACCATATGAAGAAGTCTACCATGACCATGCCTCTCTGGTACATCCTATTAATGCTTGAGAAAATTAGATACTTAGAGGGAGCACTACAGAGACTAAAGGTGCTTGGAAAGAAAAAATCACCTATATTCCTACAAATATCTAGCCCCAAAGTAAAACAAGCTAAAGCTAAAGCTCTGGTCTACAGTGATAAATCAATCTGCAACTACATGGTAGACTTGGGATCAAGTACTTCAGTAATGCTTAGAAAGGTGGCAAATGGATTAGGGCTAGCATATGAACACGCCAACAAAGAGATAGTCCAATTATATGAAACTCTAATTTAGATTTTTGGACTAGTTTAGAGCCTTCCTATTATATTGCAAGCTTACCCAAATATTACAGTCCATCAGGACAATGATGATTGAACTCCCAACTATATTCGACATCAAGGTTATGCATAGCGGCTATTTATCGCCAAATTGGCTAAAATTAAAATTTTTGAAATTTGGAATTGGCTAATATTTGGGACCCTTGACCAGGGCCCATTAGCCAATAATTTTTGGGTGTGAAATTGTTTTTGGGTCGATTCGCACCAATTTTATAATAAATTGACAATTTTAAGTTTAAATTTCCAACATTGCCCCTAATAATAGTGAACCTTATACACGTGTTTAGACACTTCACCTGGATTTCGAAATTGATTCGCCAAATTTTTATAAATACATTTTTGGGCCAACCCCTTATGCATAACCCTGTTCGACATCTTCCTATAAAGGGATTTCATTGCCAAAATTAGAGCTATGTATCCTTAGATTGGACACATATACTACTCAGAACCAGATATGGGACCAAGCTAGAAATTCCATCAAAGCCCCTCCATATTCATCATCTGGAGCATGTGAGACTCAACTATTCTTGATGATCAAAATGAACTAATGGGCAAATGATAATTGGGATCCTAATCCCTATGGGGCCTTTGAACAAGTAGGTATGGGTTGAAAAGTTATCTATGATAGCTCTATATATATGTAAAAAAAATATTTTTATTTAACATTATATTTTAGTTTATATTTTGTGGCAGGTTGCATCCTCAAGGCTCTTGATCCACACTGTTTGTCAAGAGCGTCCTTCAAGGCAAGATATTGCAAAGGACCATAGGCTTGTGGGGATTGTATAAGGGAAATGTTGAATATTTCAAGCTATGGAAAGCCACCAGATGATCAAAATCAATGGTCAACACAATTCTTGAGATTACAAAATAAAGATCATTTTTCGAAGCAACAACCATTGGATTTCCAAGCGAACAAAATACGAGGTGAGCTCATGCACAATGGGGGCCATTGAAGAAGATCCCAAGATCGACTGGCGTGAAGTGCCCAATCAAAATGAATCTACATATGATGATATTTGTTGAAGATATTGGCTTAAGCATGACCTCTAAGGTTCTTTTAGTCATCCAATCATCGAAGAGAAATGATCCATGGATCGTTTGCTCTGCGAAGTTCATTCTTACATATATATTTCACACTTAGCCAAATTCCACCTAAAAAGTGTATGAAGGGGACATTGATCATGCACCATTGACAATGACATGTGGCTAGATCATGCTAAGTTGGTGTTGTCAAATTTACAACATGGTGTAAATTAAGCTTTCCACTGCTTCTATCTACTGACCATGTAGGAAAATCCCCCTTTTGATGGTGATGGTATTTTGTGACAAAGTCCCTTGATGCAGTTTGATCCCAAGGAGAAGGAGTGCACTACCAGCAGAGTGCAACGCAAGTTAAAATGGTCAAAGGCGTGCCACTTGACCTCAGCCTAGAAAAATTACTAAGTGTACATCGAGCTTTGGTGCATTCCATCAGTTATGCCCTACTCTAGCGCACTCCTTGAAGTGCACCCAACTCTAGTGCATTCCCTTAAGTGCATCCAGATCTAGCACATTCCATCAGGTGTGCCCAGCTTTGGCACACCCCATCAGTTACGCCCAGCTCTAGTGCACTCCTTGAAGTGCACCCAGCTCTGGCGCACTCCCTGAAGTGTGCCCAAATTTGGTGCATTCCATCGGGTATGCCCAACTCTAGTGCACCCCATCAATTGCACCTAGTTCTAGCGCACTCCATTAGGTGCACCCAGATCTGTCACACTGCATCAGGTGTGTCGGGTTCTGGTGTGCTATCTGATTGCACTTCACCTCTAGACCTGCCAACTCTGGTGTCGGTCTCTCCCAGCTGTGCTCCACATCAACAAATTTAAAGTATATCCTTATCCACCTGAGCGCAGCCATTCTGAGAAGCTTCCAGACTAGACGTTTCGGGATTTCAAGTCTATCTTCCACGGAAGCGGTCCCTGCGAGTGAGGAGGCAGTGCCAGCAAGCCAAGCCTGTCAGAGCATTAAAGGAGCTCAACTGCATTTTCAAGGAGTCATCAGTCCCGGCCATGCCTAATAACTATTTCATGATTGTACTCTCTTGTAATCCTTATCTTGGCTGCCACCGCCATAGTTTGATTGGTGTGCATTTAATGTTCAAGCGGCAGAATTCTCTATATAAGCCTACCTTCTTATTGTAAAATGGATGGGTGTTTGCTAGAAGCTTGTTGTAACTCAAATTTTGCTATAAATACAAATAGTGTCTGGCTCTAACTCTGGACTTCTGATTGTGTGTATGTCTTCTATTGCTTATCTTCTATTAAGTTCTCTGGTTTGTCTGTAGGCTTGAATTCTAATATCTGGATTTAGCTTTTGATAAAACATGAACCTCTGGAGTAGCCCTGGAGATTATGCATGTTAGATGTTCAGTTTTAATTTTTGTTAGCATTTGTATTAAATGGCTATTTGATTCGACGTACAGTTAAGTTATCGTGTTGTTAGCCCATCACCCCTGTTCTATCCGGCCTGTGGCCATATTTCCCATTTCTTTCAGTCATTTACATTTCTTTCCAGTTCTCTTATCTCAACCCCCCAGATAGAATAGCAAGGGAACCAACCCATCTCTGGAGATTGGCACGGGAGGCATTTCTTCCTCTCGGCCTTTCAATGTTGGTCGGGTCTAGGGTGCATAACTAGACAAACCCTTACCTAAGGTAGATCTCTGACCAATAGTTTCTGGCACGCCCGATGGGACGCAAACGTTCCACTGCATGAGCAGTACTAAGAAGTTGATGTTCATCTTATTGCTGACAAATCTGAACATCTGGCGACTCATTCGAACTCAGATACCTCTGAACCTCGTAGACCAACTTAAAATATTATGCCTTCATGCGTACGAGGTGGCAGATTAGAAATACTAAAGAAGAAGTTGAGTTCTACGAACTTGACATTGACCTTCTGGGAGAGCATCCTAGAGTGGTCAGGCCAAATATCCCACTGGATGAGACTTCTTCGTAGGAAGCTACTATTGCTACACGGAATCCAACTCCCGATAGCACAACAACTAGCTTACCCCCAGTTCCTCCAAATTCTCTAGATCATCAGAATACTCCAGTTCCACCTAACGTTGATCCGGGTGCTCCGAGTGTTCCCATTGTTTTGGCTCAGCCATTGTAGCCACCACTCCAAGCAAATCCGCCACCCCATATGGCGCAACCAAATCCGCCCAGGCTATTTTCGGCCTGGAACCACACCGGACCTCTTGCCCTATAAGCTCAACACACTGTACCGCCTACCACCCTGAAAGCTTTACCCACTTACGATGGCACGGGAAAGATGACGCATGAGCACATTCAAGACGTCGTAGGACTGGCAACTATACACCAAATTACCAATGAAGATGTCATGGTAAAGTTGCTAGTGCTTTCACTTAGAGGAAAGCTCCTCTATTGGTACCGATCGCTCTCGACCGGCACCATAACTTCGTGGGACCACCTGGCGATCAGCTCATAAGGGGCTTCAATGAGCAAGCAGACCCCTTCTCTCTCCTACACCAGTTCACCTCTATCCAGAGGCATCCTCAGGAGGAGATAGCTGACTTTAATGTTAGGTTCGCTCGAACCTGGGAGAGAGTCACTCCCGGCCTTCGGCCCACATCTGAGCAGGCAGCGTTCTATTTCCTAAGAGCATTCCACTCTGATATTAGCATGAATATCTGGTATGCTAATATTAACACATTTCTGGAATTGTACCAACAAGCGCAAAAGGCGAAAGCCGACCTGGTAGCTATCGAGAAGTTGCCCCCAAAGGCAACCACACCAATTTATCCGGATTTCCCACAGAATATGTACCCATGTGCATCCACTTCCTCTACGCCTCAGATGTACCCCAATCAGCCGTGGGCTCCTAACCCACAAAATTAGGTGGTACCCACTCCTCAATTTCAGGTACCAGCCCCTCAATATCCAAATCCTGTAGTTCCTCAACTTTCGGCTCCTCCTCAGTACCCAACATTGCCAGCACCATTGGCATCATTACCATTACCCATGCCCATAGCCATGACATCTCTAAATGTAGATCAGGCCAAGGAGTTGTGGGATGTGTATGGGTTCATGAAGACCATGGCGAATGACATGGCTATCATGAAGAAAAGCCAGTTTAGGGATCAAAGCTATCCACCAAGAAGGCCCCCTCATTCGATCACAAGGGAGCAAGTTGCCTCCATCGGAAGGCCTCATGATAGAAATTCTACCATGGTGGAATGTGATGGGGCTAGCTCATCCGTCAGGACCTACTGGTGCTCCACCTGCAATGACCCTCATGGTGAAGAAACTTGCATGGTTCACTTGAACTATGTGCAGACGCTTGTAGATGACGCATCTGGCGGATAGGTAAACATGATTAGGGAAACTGATAGAAATTGTATGATCCCCCTATCGAAAAAGTCTCCATTTTGATGTGGACAGGCAAAAAGTCGATTGAGGTTGACCCGGTTCAGATGGAACCACTCAAGGTACCTGTTGATCCTAAGCTGCCAAGAGAAAAGGCGGCCATGCCACCAGAAAGAGAACCAGTTCAGATACCGACACCTGTAGAAAATGCTCGGTTAAGAGACTATCTGCCCCCAAGGGCAAGAGCGAGCACCCCTCAGCCGCAAGCTTCGACCTCTCAGCCCTTAGCGGAAGCAAGAGATCAGGCGAGGGAAAAGTTGCGGTACCCCTCGATCACCAAGCGTCAGAGGGTGGAAGCAACGCAACAATACCGCACCCGATATGAGACCGCTAGAGAGGGAGGCCAGTCTGGAGTAGGAGTATACAATGTCGTCGAAGAATTAAGAAAAACTTTGGCTAAGGTAAGCCTCTTCGACGCGCTCCAATTTCCTGGTCAAGTTGACCTATTGCAAGAATCCCTCAAGTCCATTAAGGGCAAGGGAAGGCCAACCCAGACCGTCTTGGTACAATTATTGACCACCTCTGCTACCGGTAAGAATAGGTCATCACCATTTTATCTATCCCTCAAGATGGAAGGATGGGTAGTGCACAATTGCATGGTTGATTCTGGCGTCGCCACCATTGTAATGCCCAAAGTTGTATGTGAATTCATGGGCATGGAGTACACTAGGAGCAGTCCTGGAGTGCTCCAACTGGATGGGACTCCGGTTAGGATAGTTGGGGTCATCAAGGACATCCCGATCGTGCTGCACAAGATGTCATAGATCACAATAATCCAAGAAGTTGTGGTAGTTGACTTGGAGCCCTATTTTAGCATGTGCTTATCAAGGGAGTTCACTGCCAAGCTTGGAGGCTATCTGTCTCTTGACTATTCACACCTGGAGGTCCCCTTCAAGGGGAAGAGGGTAAATTTTTTTAATGAGAAACCCTCTACCTTTCTTATTGAAAGGATTCAGGATGTGGAGAAACCCCTGGACTCAATCAATATCATTGACGGGGTGGAAGAAATGGAAGAAGAAGTGGAGCTGATGGAGGAGGCTCTTGATGAGCTGCGCATAGAGGATGAGTTCTCTATGCATGATTTTAATGCTATGATAGAATCAGACATCGGGTGTTACTCTATTACCAAGCCTAAAAAGGCTAAGGTACCGAGTGACACTGACCCGATGGATGACCAGTTATGGAAGCTCTTTTTTGATGGTGCCCGATGCAAGAATGGCATTGGAGCTGGAGTTGTCCTCATCTCTCCATCCGGAATTCAAAAAACATACTCGTACAGGCTCACTTGGAGCTGTACCAATAATGCCACCGAGTATGAAGCCCTGTGTTTGGGGTTACGAAAGGTAGAATAGGCTAGGAATAAAACAATTACAGATATTTGGGGACTCTGAATTGATCTATAATCAAGTCTCAAATAAATGTGTTGCCAAACAACACTACCTCAAGGCATACCGTAATAAGGTATGGGATCTGCTCGAGTCCTTCTCGGCTCTTAACATTCAATTTATTTCGTGAGAGTGGAATAAACATGCTGACATTTTGGCATCCATCGGAGCAAGATGCTCCCCAACCGAGAATCTGATGCAAAGGCTAAAAATAGTGAGGGTTATCTATCGGCCCTCCGTGCCAGATAAAAATATTCACTGGCAGGTCTTTGATAATGATGAGCAGATCATCAATTTTTTGATAGATGAAGTTGGAAGCATCGAAGATAGAGCTCTCAATGATGAAGAATATGAGGGCCTTATCCAGCTGAAGAACAACCACCTCCCCAAGGGTTTGATCACCCTTGAAAGTCTGTTTGACCAGGATGACAGGGCTCTTCCCCACAAGATCAAAGTGGATGCAAGGGAATACCAAGAGCTAGAGCTGGAGTCTGGAAAAATGATCAAGGTAGGGACTGATTGCACACCACAAGAAATTGAGCAGATCAGGACCCTCTGTAGAGAGTATCCAGACATCGTCGCCTGGAGCTACCATGACCTAAAGGGGTATGATAGGAACGTCATTCAACATACGATTGAACTCCAGGAGGGAGTTAAGCCCACCCGACAGAAGCAAAGGCCTGTGAATCCAAATATTGAAATACTAATGAAGGTCGAGCTTCTAAAAATGTTGGAGGTAAAGATAATCTACCCTATCAAGCATTCATCCTGGGTAGCAAACCTAGTCCCGGTTCAGAAAAAGAACGAAGACACTCGCCTCTGCGTCGACTTACGAAATCTTATCCAAGCATCCCTGAAGGATCACTACCCGCTGCCCCAAATTGATCAGATTCTGCATGTAGTGGCAGGCGCCCAGAGGTTTTCCCTTCTGGATGGCTTCTCGGGGTATAACCAAATTTGGGTCAAGGACGAGGATCAGTATAAGACCGCCTTCACCACCAAGTGGGGCACCTTCGCGTATCAACGCATGCCGTTCGGCCTCTCCAATGCCGGAGCAACCTTCCAGAGAGCAATGGACTTGGCCTTTGGTGAATTGCTCAACCGTGTCATTGTAATATATCTAGACGATATGACGGTTTTCTCCCACAGGAGGGAGGAGCATGGTTTACATTTGCGATAGGTTTTTGAGAAGTGCCGAGAGTTTGGAATATCGATAAACCCAAAAAAATCAATTTTTGTGGTCAAAGAAGGTAAACTCCTTGGTCATCTCATATCAGAGAAAGGTCTAGCTATTGATCCTACTAGGGCCGAGGCCCTGCTCAAGCTACCTCTGTCGGAAAACAAGAAGGGCCTCCAATCCTTCTTTGGGCAGATAAATTTTGTCCGAAAGTTTATTTCTGACTTCGCCCAGGTAGTGAAGCCTATGACTGAGCTCCTCAAAAAGGATGCGGAGTTCCTATGGATAGAAGAGAGAAGGTAGGCATTCAAGGAGATCAAGCACCGGATCGCCCAGGCTCCCATCCTGGTAAACCCTGATTATTCTAAAGACTTCATTCTATATGCGATCGGGGAGCCAAAAAGCTATGCGGTTGTGCTGACCCAAAAAAATGATGATGGGGATGAGCGACCCATAGCATTCCTCAGTCAAGTCATTCTCCCGCATGAGGAAAAGCACAATTTCATTGAGAGTCAAGTGCATGCGGTAATGAGGGCGCTGAAGAAGTTTCGTCATTTCATCTCGTAGAGCAAGACGATAGTGTACGTGGTACACCCGGACGTCCAAAACTTCATCAGTCAGGGTGAGCTTGGTAACAAGAGGGTAGGTTGGATCACCAAGATCCAAGAATATGATATAGAGGTCCACCCCACCAAGTTAGTCCGTGGTCGGGCTCTATGCCTGGAGCTTGCCAAGAGTGCCGTAGCTGAGGTAACAACTTGCCAATGGGAAGATCCATTGCTGCAGAGCAACCTGGCAAATCAGTCAGCAGATAGCAGGGATTGGACTGAAGACTTGGTAGAGTACTTCAGCACTGGACAGTGCCCTGTCGGCCTCGACTCTTCGCAAAGGAGGCGTTTCAGGCTTCAGGCCTGCAGGTATGTATTATTTCCCGAGGGGTTGTTCCATCAAAACATCGACGGTGTCCTCCTGAGGTGTGTCAGGGGGACCGAAAAACAGAAAATCTTGGATGAGTTCCATTCTGGAATGTCCGGGGGCCATCTTGTCGGAAGGCCGATGGCTTTAAAAATAATAAGGGTGGGCTATTTTTGGCCCACCATTTTTGTCGATTCCTTCAGTGTGAGCCAGAAGTGCGATAAATATCAAAGATATGTTGGCCGCATCAGGAATGCTTCCCTGCCTCTGCACCCGATTCAGGTTGAGGCTCCATTTCAGCAATGGGGTTTGGACTTCATCGAAATAATTGAGCCTAATTCTTTCATAGGGCACAAATATATCTTGATGGCTATAGACTACTTCACCCGATGGTCGGAGGCAGTGCCCACCAAGCGGGCTAATCAGGACGTCGTCATTGCTTTTCTGGAAGGGCTGATAACCCATTTTGGAATACCGGATGCCATAGTGACAGATAATGGTTCCCATTTCATTGGAGCCAAGATGTGCGCATTCGCCAGCAAGTACGGTATCTACCTAAAAACTTCGTCAAACTACTACCCGTAGGGCAATGGTTTGGCAGAGTCTACTAATAAGAACTTGCTCCGGATCCTGAAAAAGATGCTGGAAGACAACAAGCGGACCTGGCACCTACTTCTAGATTTTGCGTTATGGGCGGACAGAATTTCCATCAAGAAATCCATCAAGACATCCCCATATTCCCTGGTGTACGGGAAGGAAGCAGTGCTTCCAGCGCATATTGAGTTGCCGACACTACAGACTCTCCGGTCACTGGATGGCGAGGAGGAAGGGTTTGACCCGGTCAGCGTCAGAATTGCCCAACTGCTGTAGTTGGAAGAGGAAAGGGAGAAAGCCTATGAGGCTTTCATGAAGCATGTCATTACCACGAAGAACTGGTTCGGCAAAAGGACCTCCGATCGCACTTTCCAAGTTGGGGACTTAGTACTTAAATGGAATGAGAAGAAATCCAAACCTGGAAACCACGACAAATTTGATGCATTCTGGGAGGGCCCGTTTCAGGTTTCTCAGGTCCATCCGGTAAACTCTTTCACACTGTAGGATCTTAATGGGTTCACTCTACCACTATCATTTAATGGCATTCACTTGAAGGCGTACTACCAATGAGGGGTAGTGCGAGAGTTTCCTGTATAGCTATACATATTTTTTAGCTTTTCCTATGCATTTTAGTTTGCTTTTTGGAGTGTCTCTTCGCCTCCTCCCGTGCTAAGTGACAACATAGTTTTTAGGGCCAGAGTCCTAACTGGCGGGAGAATGTCGAGGGATGCAATTTTGTTTTTTTGTTGAGCCATGTATAGAGGCAGGTAGTAGTTTTCGCTCAAAGGTGCGCCCAAGTGGGGCGCACAGCCTAAAGGTGTGCAACATACCTTGATTAGTCGAGGGCAATATCATGTGCAAGTTGAATAGCACCTAAGTATAAGATACCAAGTACCAACAACCCCAACAAAAAAAAAACCAAACACAAGAGACAAACAAAAACAATACTTTACCTGAGCCTAGAATACAGTAGACTCAAAGGTGCACCCAAGTGGGCGCACAACAAGGCAGTGCACATCCAAAGGTGCCCAACCTATGTAGTTGTGCATATACCAAGTGTGCAAGAGAGGTGCACTCCAAGTGTGCAAGGAGAGGTGCACAACACCGAGTGCGACAAGGAGAGGTGCACGATACCAAGTGCACCAAGGTCGGGTGCATAGCTAAGCTGCATCTAAGGTCGGGCGCACAACAAAGGTACGGCCAAGGTCAGACACACAAACAAGGTGCACCCAATACCGGGTGCATGTCTAGAGTTCACTCAAGGTGGTGCACATTCCAAGGAGACCATTGCACTTCGGTATACGGGTGCAACCTAGTTTCTTGTTTTCCATGTGCAAAGAACTTTTCTTTGAACTCCTTCAACATGCTTTCCAAAGCAAGACACAAGGAAATAAATGCAGTAGGGGTGACGCTTCATGTTACCCAAGGAAGATTGTGCTCCACTTCGTTAGTTAGCATTGGGATGCGCACTCCTCCATCGGTTGTCGTGCAAGAGATCTTCCACAGCACCCCAAATCACTCCTGGCATTTACTCCACTTAGGCAACATTAATGCAGGTGGGTGTAGACCAAAACTATAAAAGGATGCATTGCACACCAGTTATGCCCTTTAAAATTCTTAAACTGTTGTGCCACCCACCATTGCTAAGTTTCAGAGGATGACTATCATGAGTAAGAGCGGACAGCTTCAGTGGAGTGTGCTGTTGCGCTAAACTATTTTGCACAAGCAGATTGTTGCTACAACGCAATTCGGGTGGACCGTGCTTAGGCATTGCCATTCCCAGTGCACTTGGAAGATTTACTGGTGAAGATGGGCAAGAAAGGAGAGCCCAAGAAAAAAAGAGAAGGTCCCAAAATCGACAGAGGGCGAACAGGAGCAGACAAAGGAAAAAAAGGAAAAGCCCCTACCGCCTCCACCTGAAGACAAGCTAAGTAAAATTTGGGACTGTGTCCTCACCAGGACCAGTATAGAGAAGTTGCGCCATGATATTGAAGAGGTGATAACCAAGGTGTCCGAAGTGAATAATCGGGCAGTTGCCTACCACTCCCTACTGTACTGGTACCTATGCACACATGTGCACCCCAACCCAGAGTTGGTTTGCGCAATTGCCCAATGTTACGACCCTCAGACTAGGTCGGTGAAGAACAAAGAGGGAAGCAGGTTGTTTTCCATCTTAGCAGACAAAATCCGCATGGCCTTTGCCTGTGGGCAACAACCTTATGGTCAATTTATCATTAGAAACACCAACACCAAGGAGTAGGCAGAGAGATACACCAACACGCTGCCGATGAGGTGATTCATGGAGTCCCATTATACAGAGACACTTGCACCCAAGACTTTGTTGTAGCTCCCCGTGTCCTTACGGAGATTCAAGAACTTTGAGCTCTTCTCCATGCTAGCATGGATCACTGGTCAAGCCTCTGATGCCTAGGTAAATGCCTGGCAGGCAGCTATTGTCGAATGCGTATCCCACGGGGAATTCTACGCTTTCGATGTTGCATCACGAGGGATAAAGCCCATATTTTTCGATTGGGTAGATTGGGTGTCGCGGTAGCTGCACCTCCAGCTATGTGCGATGTAGAATAGAAGCATAGTATTCCAGAGCTGCTCGTTCCTGGTGTGGTACTTCTTCCACCAGTTGCATTCGCATTGTTGTTTCACCTTTATTGACAAAAGTTGCACGAACGAGAAGGGCGAGGCGCTCCCGATGTACCAGTGGACTTCGAGCCTATCAAGGTGCGAGTCCTACTACAATTTTAATCGAGTCTTTTTGGGCCCGGTGCTGGAGATCATTTATGGTGTCTGCGAGCGGGTGCCGAGAGCTATGAGGGATAATGTGATAGAGCAGCGGCTCGGAGATGTTTTTTGACTGACACAGGGGCTTGTGGTATGAATTTTTGGGTTTTCTAGCAAACCCTTCCTGTTGTTATACTACACTACCAAGTACCTATTTGCCCTCAAAGTTGCTTGCTAGTGTGACTTCGCAGATGATACGTACGGCAAGGGGTGGAAAAGATAGCACACGTGCACCTAGCCTATCGAGCTTGGCCCCATCAAAGTGACAAAAAATAAGCAAAACGTTCATCTGGTAGTTACTTTATATGAGTTTGGTCTGATTGACCTACCCCAACGGTGGAAGTATGACCCAGATGGTGTCTTTAAAGAAAAAATTGCAAGGGAGAAATTCCATCGTTGTCCTTGCCCGGACATCGAAAAGCAACGTAATAACCCTTCTAGGATGGATCTCGAATGGCACATTGAAAGAATGTTCTCCTTCCCCCCATGGCATGATTTTTACATCATGGAGGCTGAGTACAACCCTAGGTGGTATCCAAAGCAGGACAGTGCCCCATTGGTCGGAGGAGAAGATTACGAATTGGTGGATAATGAGGTGCCACCACAGAAAAGGGGTATCTGAGCCAACGCTATAGATAGATCACCAATTTTCTAACATATTTGATGAAAATTATGACTCCTACCAGCCCCTCTTCTTCGATGACCTTGTGCCCAGGAGTACGAAGAGTCCCAACAGAGTGGAAGACGTGTCGGCAGTGCAAGAGCAACGAGCTAGTTAGTCACCACCTGTCAAGGGCAAGGGCAAGCAACCCCTTCAAGAAGAAAAGGCTGCTCCAAAGAAGAGGAGTGCACCCAATGCACCTGCGCCCCAGAGCACCATGAAGAAGACTCGTACTCTTAAAATCAAGTTCACTGGCGTAGGCCCTCTAGCGATGGGAGCAGTCATAGGAGAGAGCACTTCAGGGATTTTTGTTCCTCTCCAATAGGTGCAGCATCCCCAACTTGCACTACAGGCGTAATAGGTGCTTCTAGCACAATTCGAAGTACCAGTTATTAACCTAGAAGATGAGGCATCGGGCGAAAAGAGAGAAGCCAACCCAATAACGTAGCAGTTCACCATGTCGGCTCTGGAGATGTTCAAGCCCATAGGTGCATCTTCTACTCCTCTCTTTCTCTCATCATCCCCTTTAGAAACCCCACTTCTTGGTGCTAAAACCCTAGTGTCTACCCACATTCCATTTGGCATCCCTGTTGAGGTCTTTCCTAACCCTCTGTTATAGGTAAAGTCCCATCCTCCCCTGCCTACAGTTTCCAAGTCATTCGAGACTTTTGCAAAAGTCTCCAACGCCTTCTCCTTCCCAATTACTCCTTAGAGTTCAATGTTTTCTGTTATGACTTCTATGGCCACAATGAGTCTTGTCTAGCCTTCTCCTATCCCTGCCTCATCATTCATCCCAGTTGTATCCTCTATGCATAATACTCCTCCAGAACCTAGCATCTTGGCTTTCGTCGGGCAAAATCTAGTGCCCTCCATGGTCTATGCAGTTATAACTCTGGCTATCCCAGAAACACTTACCGAATCAAGCCCTCAATGGGCTTTGCTTCCCTTTGCCTCATTCTTTGGAGCGCAGGAGCCTGCGGAGTTGGATTTCTGTGAAGAAGGCCCAATGGCTGAGAGCATTCATAAGGCATAGCAGAATTCTTCAACTTGGCTTAAGGGCCAGAAGAGAAAAGATGCACAAGCGCTGGCTCGACAGAAAAAAGGGCAGTGTTTGACCTAGAAAATATGCAGCTCCACTAGATGGAGAAGGTGCCCAAGGTACATAAACCGTTGAATGAAATGACACCGGTGGACTACTCCTATCGACAAATGGTGGAAGATCTGAAGACTGCTAACCCTGCAGAGAAAGCGAGGAATATTCATGTTGAGGCGACATCCCTCTACCTTCAGGTGGAGCATTTTAAGGAGTGTTGCTACGATCTAAGGCCAAAAATATGTAGTTTGAAGAAACCCTGGCACTCACACGAGGGCAGCTCGAGGATGAGCAGTCCAAAGTGAAGCAATTGCAGTAGTGAGTGATCCATCTAGAGCAAGAACTAGAGGACACCAAGAAATATTTTGAGGAGTGCCTCAGGATTTAGGGAGAGGCAAAAGACCAACTGCAGGTGTTAGATGCTCAGATCCAAGAGCTACAGGCTAAATTGGATAGTAGACCAGAACCCACAACAACCCTATCAAAAGATCATGTCAAGGAGGCGCGCAATCACTTCTTATCCAAGTTCAGGAATAGGGCACATCGGGCAGCTACAGTCCTGGCGTTCATCTGGGAAGCCAAGAAGATAGTTTCCCATGACGCTTCCATCATAGAAGATGTCGAGGTAGAGGTTGATGAATAGACGAACTAGCCATGAAGGCATGAACCCTAGACAAATCGGGCATTCGACTTGCCCCGATGTCTAACCTGGCTCGGTCATGGGCATCCATAGATACAATGCTCAGATCTTTCTTCAAGAAGGCCAAGACGGCCCGAGATCTCATGGACATGTTTGAAAGAGAGAGAAATATTGCTCTTATGTACTTCGAGCATCTAGTGTAGAATAGTTTCTCGGGCTTCATCGATGAGGGGGACCATCTCCTAAATGAAGAAGAACTGCAATCATTATGGGACTCCTTCAAAAATGACACTTTGGAAATTGACAGTTGGGAGGAGCCCATTACTGAACTATAGGTGATGCAATATACAACCAGATTCATGCTAATGGAAGCCTATCTTGTAGACCTCAACGAGAGGTTTAATTTTGTTGAAGTCCACCATTTGGAAAGGTTCGGGTACCTAGTCCGAGAGCTCCAGAAGTGTGATGCCATGCATGATAATGACTGGGCCCTAGTCCAAGCGACCTATGATCACATCCAGAAGGAGCTCGTGCCACCCGAGCCTCCTCAGCAGTAGGAAGGTACCCAGGTGCAAGGAGAGATCCAAGCGCAAGAAGAAATTGGGGTGCAGAAAGAAAACCAAGTGTAGGGCGAAATTTGAGCAGAGGAAGTTCCCTCTCAGCAAGAAGGCCAAGGCGAAAGCCTTGGGCCCCAACAGGATGAGGGTCAAGCGCCTCAGGATGAAAAATATCAAGCGCAAGAAGAAGTAAGAGTGCAAGAAGGAGATAAGGCGCATAAAGAAGTTCATGTTGAGGAAGAGGTTGACGCTCAAGGGGAAGGCCAGGGCGAAAACCTTGAACAAGACGTAGGCCAAGACCCTCAAAATGAGGAAGATGAGCCCCTAGATGAGGTACCAGGCCGGGATGAAGAGCAACACAACGAAATTCATGAGGAGGAGGAAATAGGAAAAGAAGAGTCGGGAGAAGAGTCCGCTGCTACTAGCGAGCATTCAGAGAGCGATGATGATGATGACTCTGAGCCCAATGAATAAGGCCTAGGGTTTCGACATTGAGGTGAGCTCAATTTCCCTACGAGCCGCTAGAGATGTTGTCACTTTTGCAACATGGTGTACATTAAGCTTTCCACTGATTCTATCTACTGACCATGCAAGAAACTCCTTCTGATGGTGATGGTATTTTGTGACAAAGTCTGCTAATGCAGTTTGGTCCCAGGAAGAAGAAGGAGCACACTACCAGCAAGGCGCAACATAAGTTAAAATTTTCAAAGGCGTGCCACTCGAACTCATCCTAGAAAAATGACTAAGTGTGCATCGAGATCTAGCGCATTCCATCAGTTGCACCCAGCTCTGGTGCACTCCCTGAAGTGCACCCAGCTTTGGTACATTCTCTTAAGTGCATCCAGCTCTGGCACATTCCATTAGGTGCACCCAACTCTAGTGCACCCAATTAGTTACGACCAACTATGGTGCACTCCATGAAGTACACCCAGCTTTGGTGCACTCCATGAATTATGTCTAGCTCTAGCATATTCCATCAGGTATGCCCAAATCTAGCACACCCCATCAGTTGTGTCCAACTTTGGCACACTCCATCAGGTGTGCCCAGCTATGGTGCACTCCATCAGGCGCACCAGGCTCTGGTGCACTATATTATTGCACTTCACCTCTGGACCTGCCAACTCTGATGCTGGTCTCTCCCAACTGCACTCCACATCAGCAAATATAAAGTATATCCTTATCCACTCGAGTGCAGCCATTCTGAGAAGCTTCCAGACTAGATATTCTGGGATTTCAAGTCTATCTTCCATGGAAGCGGTCCCTGCGAGTGAGGAGGTAGCGCCAACAAGCCAAGCCTGTCAGAGCATTGAAGGAGCTCAACTGCATTTTCAAGGAGTCATCAGTCCCGGCCATGCCTAATAACTATTTCATGACTGTACTCTCTTGTAATCCTTATCTTGGCTGCCACCGCCATAGTTTGATTGGTGTGCATTTAATGTTCAAGTGGTAAAATTTGCTATATAAGCCTACTCTTTTGTTGTAAAATGGATGGGTGTTTGCTAGAAGCTTGTTGTAACTCGAATTCTGCTATAAATACAAATAGTGTCTGGCTCTAACTCTAGACTTCTGATTGTGTGTATGTCTTCTATTGCTTATCTTCTATTAAGTTCTCTGGTTTGTCTGTAGGCTTGAATTCTAATATCTGGATTTAGCTTCTGATAAAATGTGAACCTTTGGAGTAGTCCTGGAGATTATGCATTTTAAACATTCAGTTTTAATTCTAGTTAGCATTTATATTAAATGGCTATTTGATTCAATGTACAGTTAAGTTATCATGTTGTTAGCCCATCACCCCTGTTCTATCCGACCTGTGGCCATATTTCCCATTTATTTTAGTCATTTACATTTCTTTCCAGTTCTCTTATCTCAAACCCCCAGATAGAATAGCAAGGGAACCAACCCATCTCTGGAGATTGGCATGGGAGGCATTTCTTCCTCTAGGCCTTTCAATGTTGGTCGGGTCTAGGGCGCATAACTAGACAAACCCTTACCTAAGGCAGATCTCTAACCAACAGTTGGGATCTACCAAGAGAAAGTTGGGCACCAGAGTAGCACAAGTCATCTGCTCAAGATCTGATAAAAGGTGTTCTTCATTAGGGTGAAAAGCATAAAAGTGACTCTACAAAACAATGCCAATGGTTATATCATTAGGACTAAGGACACATGGTGGTCATACTCTATATCAAAAGTTACAAAAGAAGAACCCAAGTTGAAATAACATGCATCATTTGATCAAAGCAAATCAATTGATGACACAAGTTCCTAATATAGAGATGAAAAACAACTCAATGAAACTATGAGGGACATTCAATTAAAATTATCTATAGGTAGCATTATATGTATAAGGAACAACTACAAATGGCTTCTCAAGTCAATGTTATCCTTTGGATCATCGAGGAAGGAAACTTGATAGGCTCACTCTCAATCAAATTTCATAAAAGGAAGGCATAAATTCAAAGTGCCATATGATTAAATTATCAACGACCAATGCTACCTGATGAATAAAACAAAGGTAGCCTAAATTTCATGCCATTCATCAATTAAATGAAAAGAAAAAATTTGAGAGTTTTCTGATTCAGAAGACTATCCCTTGGAGATGCATGTCACACTTAGCAATTTTTTGTCTTAGAAAAAGCTTGAGATAGCCTTCATCTAGGGCTATGGATAGAGACATGTGGAAGGCACATGCCAAGTTAAAAATCACCACAAGGAAGAGATCCAATGCCAAATGTGTACGGGTCATCCAATCAAGATCCTTGATGAGTGATGACATTTGCCAAAACCAAAAGCAAAAGGCTCCTTGGGATGGTGTAGATCCTTCAATTGGATGAAACAGATCATCCATAGGACTGTTTGATCAAATGAAAAGTTGATGCACCCTTCCTTCATCAAACTTGGATTGAAAAATGAAATGAGTTTTCATGATGTGAATAAATGCTAAAAAGGGGCAACGTCTTCTCACCAACCTTGCATGGGAAGAAATAATTTTGAATGATGTGGATTCATGCATTGGAAAGAGTGTCAAATCTATGTGCCAGCTCTGCCAAGGAAGAAAAGTATCTGTGTGCAATGTAAATTCATTACTAACAATATGGTAAATTGGTCCCAAAGAGAGATTTGGTGTTAGGAAATGGTGGCAATATTTTTTGGATAGAATTATGTAGAAGGAAATAATTTCAAATCAAGCAAATCTAATGTCGAAAAGACAACATACACTTTCCACCTGCTTTGCAATGATAAGAAGTGAATATGCCTCTATACTAAAAAGGTCTATAGAAGAAGAACTTTTCTTCAATATTTTCCCCATTTGATTATTGAGCATATAAGTAAATAAAGATCCTAAACAACATGAAAGATAGTATTTTAAGAGTTGAGTCAGAGGTATCAAATATACTAGTTCAGGAGTGTTCAAAGTGCCATGGTGAAAAAGAAGGCTACCCCTTGTACACAAGCCACTAGAGTAGGTCCATCCACTACTTCTTTTACAAGATCAATTATAGCCTCTCCATACACCATAGGATGAGAGAAACTAGTATAAGCCTCCTAAGTTGTAGCCCTTGAGCAAGGAAATACCTGACAGAGAAGGTCACAAACCCAAAGCTATCCAAAAAACCAAAAACTTGAGGGAAGGAACATGATAGATGTTTAAGCAAAGGGACCCTTAGACCTTTGGGGTATAAATCTAGAGTAGCACCCTAGCATAATATCTGGTGTTTGAGGTGCACAATTGCTATGAGCTAGTGGTCATGTGCATGGAACTCTATGATGCCCAGGATTGGGAGGTTTGTTCACATGATGAAAGTTGTAGGGTCACTATCATCACCCATACCATTCAAAATATGTTGTAGGTGAAGATGGGCAGGCTAACCATATGTTGTCAGATACTTTGATGCCATATTAGATAATTCAACCTTCCTATTTGATGAATGGGGTATCAAGGATGATATGCCCACCATCATAACCCCTAAGCTGCATATCCCTTAGGTATGGAACTAGAGACATCGTAATCATACTGACAATTATTTTTTGGTTTGAAGATGACAAGATCTTGGTCCAGGACCAACTCGACATGTTATATTTTATGAGATGGACACCTAGTAGGGAAAGGGTGATTTTTATTTTGATAATTCCATTGCCAGCCGGTTCATGAAGGATTTATCCAGATTTAAGGACACCAAAAATTTTAAGTTTTCTTTATTTTGGCCCATCAAATTTTATTCCAAAACCTTAGGATATATCTTGGGTTGGATCTCAAGCAGGTAGATGAGATCACCCAAGAATGACCCATTTATTTTAGGACATAGGTCCTAAGTAAGACTTCATCCTATTATATTTTTGTGGAAAAATTTTCAGCCCCAACTTTGGAGTCTCTAAGCAGGTCCAAACTAGAGTGCCTCTTGATAATCAACCACCAATTTTTGTAGCGAAAGTACATAAGAGACTGGTGTTTCCTTGGAAATATCACTATCTTTAGGTTGCATGGCTAATAAATTTTTCTATCAACTACCCAAGTAAGTGTCAAAAAGGGTTTTTGTTCTAGAGTTATTTAGGCATATGGATGCCATTGATGCAACCTACAGGAGTAGGAAAGATAAGACAAGATTTTACAAGTTTCCCCTTAGCCTTGGTGGAATAATGTTGGTAAAAAGAAAGACCGCTTCTATCCTAAGAGCCAAGATGAAAGAGTTGGGGCTTGACATGATGCTAGGAGAATGGAATTATGACCTAGAATGTAAGTTTCCTTACTAGCTAACAAGCATCAAGAGTTTGGCTAAGTTCATGCATGAGCCGAGAATGAACACCAAAGACTTGAAGAACCTAGTAGAGGAGACAAGTGTGCAATCATTTAAATAATTTTCAAGCAATTGCAACAACCAAGGTCTTAAGAGACCTTCTATGAGAAGAAGCATCAATGGACAACGAGTCTACATTAGTTCCAAGAAGAAACCAATTTTGAGAGGGGAACAATAAAAGGAGACAAAAATCAATGTATGGTGGAAATTTTGCTAGGAATATGGGGACATCGTAACGATTTACAATGATCTAAACGAGGATGAAAAATTTAATGAGTTATACAACCAAGAGCACTTGAATGCCAAAAGAACCCCTACAGATGAAGACAATGAATAGAAGACATTGCCACAAATGACTAAAAGGGTGGAGGCAATGGTCAAAGAAATTGTTCATGTAGAAGAAATCCGACTAAAACACAAAGAAGCTCTAATCATAACCTCTCCTCAGGAACCTCTTATGATAGCAAAACCACCACCACCAACAACCTAGGAAACACTATTATAGCAAGGGAGGAGAGAATTGGTCTACTATGATTCCTCCACCATCTAAGAAGAAAAGGGAGGGCACCCCGAAGGCCCAACCACAAGCTTCTTTGTCCCCACCATCGAGTAAGTTTCCAAATATTTATTGCACTTTTACTCAAGCTACTAGTCAGTGGTCCCCCATGTCTACCATTTTTTACCCTATTAGCCTCCATACTGAGTGTTGTAGCCATGACCACTAATCCTCCCACTATTCCAACAACCTTCATTCAAGCAATATCCCCATTTCAGGGTTATGCATAGCGGCGAAACTTTGCCATTGGGGAGAAAAAAACCATTTTTGAAAATTCAAATTTGTAAAATTTTTGGGACCCGGACGTCGGCCATGTAGCCAAAATTTTTGAGAAAAAATAAATTTTTGGTGTCGGTTAGCCATCCTTTGATGAGAGTATCACGAATATTTTGAAAAATTCGCAAGTAATCCCACCTAAATAAAGTACCCTTTTTGCCCTAAAATTTTAGAATTTCTAAATTATCCCGCCAAACTCGCCAAGTATACCTCTATATATAAATAACACCCCAGGGATACATTTCCATTTTTAGACCGTGTTCTATACCCGATGAAAAGACCGACATAATTCTTCACAACATCGAAACCTTTTCTACGATCGACCGCAACAAATTCAGCAACCGAACGGAATCGTGTCCTATTCTGCAACCGAACGAAACTAATTCTACAGCCGGATAGTGTTCTACGATTGGTCGGAGTAACTTTTGCATCTAGATTCTATCGTGCAGCCAGATGGAACAAATCCTGCAACCAAAACCTAACGTGCAACCGATCAAAATCATTCCTGCATCCAAAACCTATCGTGCAATCGAACAAAACCTTTCCTACATTTGGATCCTATCGTGCAACCATACGACACCATTCCTACATACGTCTCCTATCATGCAACCATTCAGAACCATTCCTGCATCCAAAACCTGCCATGCAACCGGATGGAACCTTTCCTACATCCGGATCCAACCGTGCAATCGAACGAAACCATTCATGCATCTGAAACCTGTCGTGCAACCGGACATAACCATTCCTGCATCCAAAAACTATCGTGCAACCGGATGGGATTACGTTTACCAGGATCTTTTCCTACATACGGCCGAAACCAGTTTCTCTGCATACGACCATCTTTTCACACCAAGTTCTCTGTCACTTCTTTGCTTGCCATGTTTTTCTTTATTTTGCCATGTTCTGCATGTTATTTTGCCTAGTTCTGCATGTTTTTCTTTATTTAATGATTTTTCAATCTTGTTCTGCACCACACCAATATCGGAGCCCTCTTCTACATCTGGAATGTCATTGCTCTGTTCCCTTGTTTTTCTTTATTTTGCCATGTTCTGAATGTTTTAAAACTCTTTGATTCTTAGTTTCAATTCAGATATTTTTTTCCTTGCTAAGATTATAAATGAGTAAATGCTTTGGTTCTCTATTGACATATTGATGCTCTTTTTCTCTATTAGAGTGCTTTCACCAGAAAACAACTAGTGGCATAAACTGATAAAATCACAATAAAGAATGGCTGGAAAAAAGTATGTATAATTTACCACCCAAACAATTGTTTATTCTATTTACAATATTATCTTAAGGCCTCCATAAAGTACACCCTCTTTAATTTTTTTTTGTAACAAGTAAAATGTCACCTAGTGATGGAAATATGGGCACCAAATCTTCTGTTGAAAAGAGTATCCTCAAATATTTTAGCCAAACTTTGAAATGCGACGAGCCAATGACATCTGTGCAAATTCAAGGTACAAATGATTTTTGACTTCCCAGTATGTGCTTGATTGACGATTTGAATATTTTTTTGTAAATTTTTTTATCCAATAATGATAAAAAATATTATGGTATGCTACTATGCAGAATACCTTGTCGATCCTGATATGCCTCCACTTGAAGATATTCCCCAAGAAGAGATGCCTTTCATTGAAAATCCCCTTAGAAATGACATCCAACAAACACCTGAAGACAACACGCAAAATGACATCACAATTGAAAATGAAAGTGATAAATCAAAATCATTACAAGCTTCAATTGAATCTTCAACCAAAAATTCCAAAAAAAGAAAAGCATCTCTCTGGATACTTGGAAGGGGATTTAGGAAAGAATGGGTAGAAATATTTCCCTGGCTTGAGCCTTTCATGAGTGAGGATAACCAAATTGATGAAAAAGAATGTAGATGCAAAATTTGCAGTTGGAGACTTGGTAAGGATCATAGGCTTCAAAACAAGATTGATACAATTGAAAAACATGCTGGCAAATCTTATGTAAAAGTTATAAAAAGTAATGGTGAAGTTAGTAAAGAAGTTAAGTGGAAGGATGCATCAGAATGTATGCATTTAAGATATGCTATAGAATATGACAATCACTTAAAGCAACAACAATCTCTTGTTGAGAAAGGTGGAACAATTGGAGCCCAATTTCACAAAATACAGAAGACTATTTTTGCTTCAAAAAGTAAGCAGTTTGTCGTTGTTTACAATATTCTCAAGAAAGGTAGACCAATGTCCGATTTTATTGATTATAAGCAGCTATTATGCCTTTTTAATGTGCAAAACCTTCCTAGTTCTCATTGGTCGGACCGAAGTGGTTGGGAAATGGTAAAATGTTTATCTTTGGTTGAGAAAGAAGACCTAAGGGAGCAAGTAAAACTTGCCAAATTCATTTCACTTTCTATTGATGAGGTAACAGTTGTGGATAACACTTCTTGGATTTGCATGCATGTGTACACATTTCAAAATCATATTAGAAGGCCTATTTTTTTGGGAATACATAAGATGGTGGAAAGTTCAAATGCAAAAAATATTTATAATGTTGTTAAAATTTTAAAGAATATTGTGGGAATGAATGATATAGACATAGCAACAAAGTTAATTTGTGTTGGAGCTGATGGAGCTGCTATTATGCAAGGTCACAGGTCTGGTCTTTGTGTTCGACTCCAAACCATAGTTGCCCCATATATGATCCCCATTCACTGTATGGCTCATAGAGTTAATCTTGCATATAAAATTGTGAGCACATTTTCAAATGTTGCTAAAGTAGAAAACCTTATTCGTGATATTCATTCTTATTTCTCATTAAGTCCGAAAATATTTGCAGAGTTTCAACAATTTGCACTAGGAGTTACAGAAGGGAAAAAATTGTTAAAATATGTGGATACAAGATGGATTTCACTGTATCAATCTGCTCAGAGAGTTTTGGCAGAATATCAATCATTGACTGGGTTTATGCATGCAAATCGTAGAATAGTTGATAAGGCAAAAGATATGTTGTTCCATTTGACTGACTTGGAAACACTTTTGACATTATGTGGTATTCTTCCAATGTTAAAAGAAATGAACAGATTAATTAATCTTGCACAAGAGAGATCCATCTATATCATTGATTTTATGAGGATGAGAAAACAAATATGCATGCTTCTTGATACATTATATGTGTCTAATGCAGATTTTACAGAACCTGTATTTGATAGTTGGAATACATTGATAAACGTGAACAATCCAAAAAGCTTCTTGAAGTTTGACATCAATGATCATATTTGTATTAATGTTCATGAAAATATGATACATGTTTATTGTTTTGAAAGGCAATCAAGTATAGTTGTGGAAGATTTTGAAGAAGTTCCTGTAACACATAATAGATTTCATGTTGTAATACAGAAAACAAAGAGTAATTTGTCAAATATAGCAAAAACTTTGATAGGTGAGATAAGAGAACGGTTTCAGAGAGATGAGTTGCTTGAGTCCATGGGTGTGGTTAACCCCATGTTTTGGGGACCTTGTACTGAATACAGTTCTGCAAATGAGTTGTTTATTAAATATATGGGTAACCTCATTGACCATTTCAGTAAGAGTGTGGAAGTCAATGGTGTTGAAATTAAAGGTATACTCAATAGTGATATTTTGAAAGAACAATCATCGCATTTTGGAAGAAAAATGGTTGTGCAAACATCACTTATGACAAGTGTCCATGAGATTGGTTCCACTGCACGTTTATGGCAAAAATTGTATCCAAGCACAGTCTTAAAAGATACTATAAGTGAATACTTTCGTTTATATGAATTATGTGAAACAATGATTTTGGGGTCAGTCGAAGATGAAAGAGTTTTCAGTGCACTTGCTTTTGTTAAATCTAAACTCCGCAATAGACTCGACAAGAATTTAGAAAATTGTTTAAGAATTTATGTGTCTTCATATCAGTTAGATACATTTCCATATGACAGAGCATTGGAATACTGGAGTTCCTTGGTAGACAGAAGAGGAACGTTGAATACGATCGATAACGACGATGATGATGCTTCCAGTGATCAGATGGTGGAGACACAAATTTCTGCTATGCTTCATAATGATTCTGGACAAGCTGATATGTTTCAGCTTCCATAGTGATAATTTTCCATGATTTCATTGACAATGATAAACACGAATTGATTTGATAGCAGATTTCTCAATATTGTTCCAGATTTATATGATTTCAATGAATTGTTGTTTTAAATCACATTATTGTTTTAAAATTACATGGCTTATATCATTTTTGTAGATTGTAAAATTGTATGTTTGTGTCTTAGTGTCTCAACTCTCATTTCATTGACAATGATAAACACAAATTGATTTGATAGCAGATTTCTCAATATTGTTCCACATTTATATGATAAACATGAATTGATTTGATAATTTATCTCATATTTCTCTTATTGTTTTAAAATTACATGGCTTATATCATTTTTGTAAATTGTAAAATTGTATGTTTGTGTCTTAGTGTCTCAACTCTCATTTCATTGACAATGATAAACACAAATTGATTTGATAGCAAATTTCTCAATATTGTTCCAGATTTATATGATAAACATGAATTGATTTGATAGCAAATTTGTCTCTTCTTTCTCTTATTGTTTTAAAATTACATGGCTTATATCATTTTTGTAGATTGTAAAATTGTATGTTTGTGTCTTAGTGTCTCAACTCTCATTTCATTGACAATGATAAACACGAATTGATTTGATAGCAGATTTCTCAATATTGTTCCAAATTTATATGATAAACAAGAATTGATTTGATAGCAGATTTATCTCTTCTTTCTCTTATTGTTTTAAAATTACATGGCTTATATCATTTTTGTAGATTGTAAAATTGTATGTTTGTGTCTTAGTGTCTCAACCCTCATTGACAATGATAAACCCAAATATTACATAACATTTTCAAAATAAAATATTACATAACATTCTCAAACCCAAATTATATGCATCATAACTACAAATTAACTAGTTCAAAAAGAAACATATTACATCATTCCAACATTTTTAAACCCAAATATTACATAACATTTTCAAACTCAAATATTACATAACATTTTCAAACCAAAATTTGATATTGCAGTCTTTTTAAAACATTTTAAAACAAAAAATTTCTTATTAACTAGTTCAAAAAGAAATATATTACATCGTTCAAACATTTGTAAACCCAAATATTACATAACATTTTTAAACCCAAATATTACATAACATTTTCAAACTCAAATATTACATAACATTTTCAAACCGAAATTTGATATTGCAGTCTTTTTAAAACATTTTAAAATAGAAAATTTCTTATTAACTAGTTCAAAAAGAAATATATTACATCGTTCAAACATTTGTAAACCCAAATATTACATAACATTTTCAAACTCAAATATTACATATCATTTTCAAACTGAAATTAGATATTGCAGTCTTTTTAAAACATTTTCAAACAAAAATTACATGACATTTTCAAACATAAATTACATAACATTTTCAAACAGAAAATTTCATATTAACTAGTTCAAAAAGAAATATATTACATCGTTCAAACATTTGTAAACCCAAATATTACATAACATTTTCAAACAGAAATTAATATATTGCAGTCTTTTTAAAACATTTTCCAACTCAAGTCTCAAATATTACATACCAATTTCAAACAGAAATTACATATTGCAGTATTTTTAAAACATTTTCAACATTTTCAATCTTTTGATTGGTGCTTGGTTGCTTCACTAGTGGTTGGAGTTGTCGTTTCTTTTCCTTTATCAGCTTCTGTGACACTCTCTTCTGGCAATGCTCCAACTCTAACAAGGTTGTCACGTACTTTCACAATACTTGACACACATGTTGCTTCTTCTTTGTTTGGATCTTCAAGTATTGTTGGAAGTGATTCTTTCATTTTCTCAAGCACCTTATCCGGATCTTCTCTCAGCTTCTCTTTGATGTATTTTTTTAAACGATTGTTTTCTGAAACCTTTGCCTGCATTTTCTTTTTCATTTCCATTGATTTCATCAAACATGTCTTTGTTGTATGAATATTGACATCCATGCTCTTAACTTGTGTTTTCAAATTTTCAAAATTTGATTGCAAAAACAAATTGAAAACTTAATTCAAAAGGGATATATTGAAATTATTACAAATTTTCAAGAAATATAAAAATTTAAATGCAATAGAAAATTGAAATACATATAACTTTTTTACCTCAGCCAATTCTTTTGCAACCTCAACAACTGCAACCCTGTCCTTATTAGAAGCCCATTGGTTGTAAAATGCTTGGGCTTCAACATTAACATTCTCCAATCTACCAACAACAACATTTAACACATCATCATCATAAATAAAATCGGATTTAACTATTCCTGATGTAGCCTGTTTTAGCAGGCCATCAAGCTTTTCAGGTTCATATTTGACCAAAGAATAAATAGATTCCCTTTTTTCATAATTTTTATATCGGGCATTAATTTCCCTAATAAGGACCTTTGCCCGATATTCCCATTCTTTCAACTCCTGCAAATATTTCAACACAAACTCCTTAATTGTTGACTCGGTACTTTCAGCCAATGAAACATTTTCATTAAAATTGACAACATCATCCTCAGTTTGAGGACCCTGAGGATGAGGGTTGTCTCCTTGAGTGGGTGGTACTGATGTCTGCTCAGCTGTAGGGGCTTCTTCTTCTTGTGCTAGATCTTTAAGCACATATGTTGCCTTGAAGCCTACAATGTTGCCCTGCAACATGAAATCCTCATCAAGTGGAATATCATCCAATCCCTGTCCAGAACATTCTGGTGCCTGTGAATTTGAAGAAAATGTAAATTGAGAAAATCCATGCCCAGAACTTGTTGCTGGCATGTGTGATCTCTATGGGTGTGAAAACCCATGCCCAGAACTTCGTGTAGTGCCCTGTGATCTCTGTGAATACAATCATTTTCCAACACCGACTTGCCCTCGCATAGGCATTGTCGGAGGCTGTGATTGTGCCTGTTGCTGATTGGGTGGAAGTGGTGAAACCGGTGAGTGTGATGCATGTGGAGGTGGTGGCGGCATATGCCCTCTAACTTGTGATGTTACTACTTGAACATGAGAATCAACTAAAAATAGTCAAAAACATTTTGTTAGAATTTTGCTTAAAATAAAAAAGATCTTAATTTAAATTAACTACACATAGATTTACCTGAAGACGATGAAATGCGCTGCAATTGTCCTGCATTGGGGGAGGGGTTGGCCACACTAGATTCGGCTTGCACATTTTGTGCATACCTAGGTGTACGAGAAACCCTAGGAGTAGTTGCTTGCTTGGAACGTTTGTGTGACCTCTGCATAGGACCAGGTGTTGCTTCAGAGCCCGTGTCTTCAGAATCACCTGTTTGTTCCGGCCTGTGACCCCTATTGGCAGCAATCTGTTTACTCCTTGAAATTTTTGCCTTCGCCTGCATATAGATGAAAAGAAAAATTAAAAAAGGGAATGTGGTAAACTATAAAATAGTATGTCAAGGACAATGATGTAGTTATTACCCTCAATTCCTCTGGTGTCATGGCAATAGACTGTAGTGTTGCATGCACTACAGTTGGTACAGGAGTAGTCAACAAATTATGAAAACACTCAAAATATAAAGCTAAAAGAAAATTTATAGTGCCCACAATGGGCTGAGTCTTGGCGGTTGCCACTTGGACCGCGTACAACTCGGTCCTGATTCGATCTGAAATATAAGTACACCAATCGAACTTGTGATTTTTCTCAGATTGAACAATATAATAAAGTGCCCAAAATAGAATTTTTGATCTTCCCAATAGAATAAGTCTGGCCTGGAAAAATTTGATAATGGCCTTCAGAGTTTGATGGTTAACATCGTTGATCGATAAACCTCTTTTTGATTTGGCGGTAGAAGCTGCATAAAAAAAATTAGATGTCAATTTACAAATTTAAAACATTGAAAATTAATAAAATATAATTAACAAGATTTATACCTGCCAAATCTTTCGATGAAAGACCGTAATTGTTATCGAGGTGTGCTTTGTCATCTGGAGAAAGTTGTGACCTCATCGAAACTTGATTAAAACCAATGAATGGAAGACCTATCAATCTGTGAATATCTCTAAGGGTGATGTTGAAAACCACATTTCTAGTTCATAGTTTAATGTTCATTGTACCCCTGTCGTGGTCATAACTAGAGATAATATGTTGTAGGAGAACTTTATCTATTCTGAATTATGGCATGGAAATGAGGGTTGATAAACCTACGTTATGGAGCCACTGAAAGTTCATCCCTGGAGTTGTTATCAGATCTGATATCAAAGTGCACAAAAAATTCTTGAATTTTGGTGCGATTGTGGAAGGGGTATCCATTGCAAGTAGTTGGAAGTGGAAGAAAAAGGATTGGGAATCAAAACTGAAAGGACGATCGAAAAGGTTAGCTCTAGTTGTAGTAGTCATAGAAACGAAATGGGAAAATGATAGTTGATGCCCTTTTATAGATTGAGAAATATATTTGACATGTGGAAGCATCGTACTGGACATGCAGTATTGGACACATGGCAGATGAACCTTTTTTGCATCCGATAAAATGTAGGTGGTCGGATTGCAGTATGCATCCGGTGGTGGTTGGACCAAACTATGCATCTAGTCCATGATCGGGACATAATATGCATCCGGGATGCCACCAGATCATAAGATGCATTAGGGGTGCCATCAGATCATATTATGCATCCAGGTCGCCATAGAAACATATTATGCATCCGAGCTACCTCTGGATCATATTATGCATCCGGGATGCCTCCAAATCATATTATGCATCCGGGTCACCGCAGGATCATATTATGCATCTGGTCGTTTTCCAGATCATATTATGCATCTGGTCCATGACCAAGACATAATATGCATCTGGTCCGTGATTGGGCCATATTATGCATCCGATCCAAGACTGGACCATATTATGCATCCGGTTCGAGGTTAGACCATATTATGCATCCGGTTCGAGGCCGGACCATATTATGCATCCGGCCTGAGACCGATACATATTATGCACCCGTTCGATACGGACCATATTATGCATCTGGTTTGAGGTCGGACCATATTATGCATCCGGACCGAGATTGGTACATATTATGCACCCGGTTCGAGATCGGACCATATTATGCATCCGGTTCGAGGTCGGACGATATTATGCATCCGGTCCAAGACCGGGCCAAATTTTGCGTCCGAGCCTTTGCCACGATTTTAAACGTAGTCGACATATTTTTGACCTGGTCCGACAAAACTTTGAAATTCGCCCTTTTTTGCCAATTTTTTGGGAAAAATTAAGGTCATTCGCCATGCCATCATACATGTAGTTCGATAGGTTTCATCGAGGTTTCGAAATAGTTTCACCATTTTTTTATAAGTACCTTTTGGGTCCTACCTCTTATGCATAACCCTACCCCATTTATAACCCTCAAAGTCATCACCACCATTGCTTTTGCTCTTGCCACCCCATATATAGCTACTCAACCTAGTTTGTTGGAAGGACACTTTCCTCTTCCCTTCACTTCTTCACCTTCCTCACCTTTCCCATTATTTAGATCATTATTCCTAGATATGACTCTACAAGGATAGTTGACAAGCTCTCAAGATCCTTCATCTACCTCTAGTGTACTACAATGGTGTAAAGAAATTTAGAACAAGACGATGCAATACATCCAGCACAAAGAAGCCAAAAGAGCTACGTGGCCCACAAAAATGAGGATGAGGAATAATTTATATCCTTAGAAAACTACCATGTACATCATCCATATGACCTCTACTATCTCTAAGCCATAAGTGCAAATGCAAGAGTAGGATTACAAAGTGGCAGCATCAAGGATCAGTCTAAAAGATGCTTTAGCCAAGGATAAGATAAAATTCATGGAGCAAGCCAATAAGGTTGTAAGTCATGACTACTTGTCTCTTAAGAGGAGGTTGGAAAATAATAAAATGTTAGCTTTTAATTAAGTATTCTATGGGATATAGCAATCATAATATGCAGAAAGATAATAAAGTTCAGGAATGACATTGAAATATGTTATTAATGGAACTCATAAAAATATGGAACTGAATACAATAGATGGGACTCTACTCCATTAGTGCATGCTATGAGCAATGCACACTCTCACACTAATCACTCACTATGAGGCCCTTTATATAGGAATATGGAATACTTGGCCTACACTCTACCTAGTTGTACAAAGGGACACCTTACACATTGACACTTGTGCATTTATTACATTACTTGGAGTAACTATCTAACTTCCCCCTAAAGTAACCTCCCACTCTAGCATTTGTGCCAAAGGTGGTATATTTACATGACCCAAATGATGTAATATACTCTAACACCCCCTTGTATTACATTATTTGGGTATTGAAGACTCTAGTATTCAATATGGATCTTTGTAGTCTTCAATATGGATCTTTGTGTTGGTCCTAGAATTTGAGCTCTTCTCCTTTGATTCCTTCATGGTCTTCTTTGCTTGAATTTGAATGAGTATCTTCATCTGGTTTAGTTTTATTTTAGTTTTTTGGATCAGTCTTCAATTTGTTCTTTATGGATTTAGGATTACAAGTCTCTTGATCTCGAGGAATTCTCCTTCTTCCTTTGTTCCTAGAATCATTTTATCCTTTGATTATTTGTCTACAAAATTTTGCTCCATCACTTCCATTCTTTGATTCTTGTGTATGAATATGGAAGGCAAATTTGGATCACAATTGATCCATTCTCCTTTTTCATTCCCTATAATTTGTATCTCAAAAAATCCATTAGTGTTGTCTTGAACAACAATATCTTGAGTGAATCCAAATAAATCTAGAGCATATTTATTAATAGGTCTTGTAGCTTCTATCTCATACTTGGATTCTACCATCTCTCTTCTTTCAGTTGGTTTGGTTACTAAAATGTAGCTTGTAATTAGTTCTTTCAAATTATGAATATTTGAGACTTTAAGGTGATCATACCATCGTGGATTTCCTGTATTCATAATTTATTTTTTTCAAAGGTTCTAACCCTTTGAGGTTGGATTCCTTATGTCTTCTTAGTGATTAGAAAATTCTAAGGGCTTGATAAAGTGCTTAGTAAGTAATAGTTCACCTTTTGGGTTAATTTTGTAATGATAATAATCAACTTCTATTTCTCCTATTAACTAAGTACTTGTTAATTTGTTCTTTTATCCCTTTAATATGAGTATGAGACAATTGTTCCAATTAATTCCAACTCTTAATAATGCTTAATGAACTTCATTCAATAATTTAATTTTCTAAATTCCAATATGCTAAGGTTTGATGTAGTATACCTTATGCCTCCCTAATTTTTGGAATATTAGAAAATAATAATTATATTTGTAAATTTATATTTTGGAATTACCAAGGTTGAAAACGTTATATCTCCTACTTGGTTATTATATAAATAATATAATATCACTTGAATATGAAACTTGTTCATTGGTGTAGATCTATCTCTCTGATGCAATAATAACTGATTTTAAACTTTCCACCTTATAACTCCTATTTCATTTTTAATGAAAGTAGGTAATTAATTTTAAGTTACCTTACTAATGTTGTACGTTGAATGTGCTTCGGTATTTTGCTTTGTAACGACTAATTTTTTATTGGGTTTTTCACTTGTGGCATTCATTAAGTCGCCTCCAAGAATTCTTCAATCTTCCAATATTGGAAGTTCTTCAATGAGACCTTCTGTGGGTCCTTAGATTATTCTGGAAGAAGTCTTTAATTTGCTATAAAGCTACACTAGCCTTTTTTTTATCTTCTGCAATATGTAGGTCTGCAATAGGACTTCCCTCAAGTTCTTGGAATCTCCTCTCTTGTGACTCTCCCTATTCCTATTGACCTACTGTAGCTCTGATACCACTGTTAGTTTTTTATTAAGTATGCTATGGGAGATAACAATCACAAGATGCAAAAATATAATGGAGTTCAGGAATGACACTGAAATATGCTATTAATATAACTCATAAAAATATGAAATTGAATACAACAAACGAAACTTTACTCTATTTGTGCATGTTATGAGTAATGCACACTCTCACACTGATCACTCACTATGATACCATTTATATAGGAAGATGGATTCCTTGGCCTGCACTCTACCTAGCTATACACAAGGACACCTTGCACATTTACAACTTGCACATTGATACTTGTGCATTTATTACATTACTTGAAGTAACTATATAACTTCCCCCTAAAGTAATATCCTAATCTAGATATGTAACAAAGGTGGTACATTTACATGACCCAAATGATGTAATATACTCTAACAAGAAAAAGAACTTGAGAATATGAAAACTGCCCTTAGAAACTCCTAGTTGAAGATCAAAGGACTCCAAAACTAGATAGACTAGCTAGCAAACACAAGTGTCGACTTCTCTTCTAGCGGTAAAAAAGAGCAAGAATCAAATCTTATCTAATTAGATCACCACTTAGTAGGCTCAAATCAAAAAGGAAAGGGTTGACTTTATAAAGGAGCTTGACGAGGAGAGAAAAATATGAAGGAATAAAACAACTAGGGGTAGAAGGAGCTAATAAAGGAGGTTTTCCAAGCACACTTGAACAACATAACCAATGCCATATTATCACCATCCTAAGTGCTCAAATTCATTGATGTAGCCACTAGGAGAAGTAAAAAAATAATCCAAGAAGTTGAGCAAAATTTGGCAGCAAATTTCGAGAGGTTGGTCGAGGAAAAGGAGTACAAAGTAAAACTAGCTACCTCACCCAACCAAGAGTTGACAACTATGGGTATCCAATATTGAGAAGCAACGGTGCAAAAAGTGATGGATGTACTTGATAGAGAATAAGCTACACAAAATGCAAAGCCCAAATAAGCATCTTAACCACCATAGTCATAAACCTAAGGCGTACCATAAAATCCTTAATTTAGAAGGGTATTCCCCCCCTATGCTTTCGATGATAAGCTCTTTTTGGAATAATATTATACACAATTATTTGAGTAGCAAAAGTAGAGGTAGACAAGTTTTGGTAAATGGCTAGATTCCTCCACTTTGGAGGTTGTAAAATGGGTCATCAAGCCCTTGGTGCAGCTCAAAGTGTGAATATAGGTCGTGGATAAAGTAGTGAGCTTCTCACGTGACAATCAAATAAAACTCCACAAGATGTTATTCCCAGTAGCAAAAGGTAAAGTTGCCCTTAGATGAAGAGTGGGGAGAAATCAAAGGTTTAATGGACAAATTGTCCTCTCAATAGCCCTCATTATTTCCTCTATTTTCTATTCTTCTTATTCTTTCATTTTTTCTTCAAATTCTTCCAATATTTAATTCTTTCAACTCTACCCCTATAGAAAAGGTTGAAATTTTCTAGGATTCCTCATCTTTAGCAAGCAAAAGATCTATTGTGGGTTGCCAAAACTATAGTAAAAATTCACTACATGGAGGAAGATTATTTTACCTTCACCAGATTTTGAAAGTTGTCCTTGGTGAAAAAGGAGCAGCATAGGCAGGAGAGTGAAAGCAAAGCATACCGATGTTTTTACAATTTGCAACAACACTAGTTTTTCAAATGAAGGAGGTGCCAAAATTTTGAACCCAAGTGCACCATCAAATTTGAGATCCATGATGAGTGCTAATTTTGTTGCATATAGAAGATACAATAGAGTGGTGATGTGGTGCAGGACATCTGATCATTGATCCATGGAAGATATTGATTCAAGGAGTTAAAAAGGTTGTGGAAATTTCCAAGCTTTCATGATCCATCAATCAAATTAATCTAATAATGGGTGTTAGTTCCTAGAGAAAGTAATTTTCAAAAGAAGTAAAGTTTGCATGCACCATCAATCTTTTAGATCAATAATGGGTGTTGATTTCTAGAGGAAAAGTAGCCTTTGGAGGTAACAAAGCAATTCACATCATGATTATCCAAGATATATGGTGTGCATCGATTCCATAAAGGAAGGTCCATTAAGAACCTCAAAGCCATGTGAACCATTGATTGTTCATCCGACGACCCATGCCATCTCATAAACAAGCCTAAAAAAGTGCTAAAGGGGATTCCCACCATTGGTTAAGGCTTGAACTCATGTCAAACATATTAACAGTCCATGAAAGAAGCAAGTAGTTATCCCATAAAAGAGTATGTCCAAGGAATATATGTTGTTGATCTTAGATTCAATGATTCGAAAAGTTTTATAAGGTTGAGAACGAATGCAAGTCATAAGATTTATGTGAGTCATCTAATTATATATCAATGACTTGCATCATCTTATATAAACTTTTAGTGACAACCAAAGTGCCCTACCATTAGTTGAAAATCAATACTCATAGATCTATCCTATGCTTGGTTAATCCCACAATGACTACACATATGGTAATAAAGCTATCCACTATACAATCAAGCCTACTCCTTTAGCTTTCTTGGATTGAGAGTAGGCCTAGAAAAGCTTTTCTAATCGTCCAATCAAGAAGAAAACCATTTGACTTGATAGGTCTCAATTTTGAAAATGGGTAGCAACATCCAATAAGGGTTCATATCAACTTCTTGCATTTCGCAACAAGGAGCCTCCATGATGGATAGGAAATTTTCTTATAGGCACAAAAATCCAAGGAATTTATTGACATCTTAAAGGTAGTGGTAGAGGAAGCTCCACTTGTAGGGACCTCAAGTCTAGCATAATTGATTGTAAATAGACCTCACATTCACTCTCTTAGGGAATTCCTAGTAAAGGTAATTGGAAAAAATGACAAAAGCTACAAATCTAGAGACCCCAAGTCTCTCAATATTAATGAATCTAGATCTAGAGACCTCGAGCTCATCTATATTGAATGTAGGCCTATCCCTTGCTCGATCTAGAAGGGAAAATTTTAATTCTTGTACCGCTTTTGAGGTAAGTAAGCCCTAATTTTGGGTGTGTAAATAGTAGTTCCAATGACATTGTAGGGCATCAAAAAATTGCCTACTTGTGCAAAATATATAGCCTTGTGAGTATTGTTTCCTTTCACTTATCCTTCTAACTATAGTATGGACTCAAACCTTGAGTCATTTTCTTAATATCATCAAGCCTCTTTTAATTTGACATCTCTTTAAAGAAATTCGGTGATATATATGAGATCATGGATAATTTTGCCTTGCATGTTTTCTTATGTGTATTCATTTTATGCATGTATTTTTATGTCAAATTACGACTATGTTAACTTTCTAGCTATTAGTAGATGATGATTGTGTTCATTTCATTTTAGTTATGCATAGAAGGAGCTATTGATTTTTGGCACATTAGGATTTTATTTTTTGTAATTCTTCCATCTTTTACTTTGAAAAAAGCAAGTAGTTTAGGAAGGTGCATGAAATATCATATCAGACAAGGAGTTGGCCTCAAGAAAAACCCTATAGGTTACCTTGTGAGTGCAACCCTCACCCATAGAGCTTTCTAAATTGTCACTCAATGTGAGGCACAAGTGTTGAGCATACCCAATTACTGTCATGGGTGCCTCCAATATTTTGAGTGGACAACATCTGGAAAAAAGGATAAGACAATTGGATTTGAATCAAATGTTATATTTTTGGTCATATGATCCAAATATAGTGTTTGCATAGACATTGAAGGATAACAAGGTAAAAAGCAAGTATGCCCATCAGAGGAACCCTGATTTGGAGGCCAAAGAAATCTAGAGAAAAAACCATGACAATAAGGTTGAATGCCTCAAGGGCATATGAAGATGACCTAAAGAGATGGTATAAGGATCCATTAATGTGGTATGCTTTTATAGGAATCAATTTACTTTTGACCTAGATGCAAAAGTAAACTCTATTGTTTTTAGTGCTCTTTTGAGGAAGCACAAGTGGATCCTAGAGAAGATGCTTGCATGGAGGCATATGTGCTTTGAATTTGAAGCATGTGACACTCCAATGGAGGAGGATATTTAGGATCATAATTCTTTATAAATCTTGGACTAGCAACACCCCAATGAAAAATACTAGAGAATGTGGATGTATCTAGAGTATAAGAAAGTGGTACATCTAGGATGGAAAAGGGTGGCCCATCCAAAAAAATAAAAGGTGTTATCTTTCCAAAGGTAAAAGTAAAAATCACTTTGTCCAAAGACCAAAAAGTGAGTACGATATACAAATGTGAGCAACTAAAAGAAAATGAAAAGAGTGTATGCCTAAGAAACTATTGCATGCACAAGGTAAATGATTTAGCGAGGAAAAAGAGAAAATGCCTCAAGAGCTTTGGAAAGTGCATGGTAGAGTAAAGAAACATCTTTGGATGTTTGAAGTGATAGTTTTCTAGACATGTCTCCTTTGGCTATAAAAGCACTCATAATTTAGTTTTCCAATGAGGTACAAAAATATCCTAACCCCCTTCTCACAATCTTCTCACCTCCACTTCACTCACATTTTCTTGTACTTCCTATACATTTTATTCCCTACCTTTTCTTCTAATACCACTTCTTATATTCCCCTCAATCATTCTATTACACTCATCCTATCTCCATCAAGCAAAACCATTCCAACAACACAAGTTTACCTACCACTTCTTCACATAGATTTGCATCTATTGCACAATTACCATCATCTATGCCAAACATGTCAAATGGGAATGTATCTATTTTTTTAATTCCATAGTGTCCTATACATTCAATTAAGAACAAATTATTGCATCCACAAAATAAGACTTGTTGGTTGGAATTTTGTCTAACGGTAAGGATTGTGCACCCACAGACCTCAACCAACTTTGAATGGCCCCAAGACCAGAGATCTTAGGGTCAATCTCCGAAGAATGTCGGCTCCTTGGAAGTTCTAACTAAATGCTTGGGGAAAAAGGGAAGGGAAAGAGATTAAAGAAAACACAAAGCTAGAACACAAAGTGGTGCAGATCCAATCACATCAAGATACATGCCTAATAAGTCTGAAACATAAACAACATTCATGGACTACCTAACATACCAGCCATTGATTTCATTAACCAATTATGCACATTACTCTACCAAGAATTCCAAAATTAAGGAACTAGTAGCATGAAATCCAGATATCAAAATTAAAGCTAGTTCATTCACTTAACTATAGCAAAAATAATCAGCAGAGTGAAATCATACATACATGAAAACAATTGAAGGCCAGACAATAATCCACTTATATTATTGTATGCATCAAACTGTACATGGAGGTTGTAATGACTAGAGAGCTAACACTAAAATATACATTACAAACATGTATATATAGCCCCTTCTAGGAGTGGGCTTTCAAAATTCTCAATTAATATAACATTAATGGTGGATCAGGATGTCAGTATTCAACCTGCTTGAGTGATCTTCTCTATGATTGCTCTATCATGGATAAAATATTCTCCACTTTGTTCGGATGGGAACTACTGACATACCCTGCGTGGGCCTTCATTTTACTAATTAATGCATTTTATGTTGCCACTGCCTTCAAATATTTCTTTGTGAACCTAAGATAGCCACTCTGCATCAATTTCTCAGCTACCACCTTATGTACTTGATTTGATTAGTCATTAAATTTACCCATCTACTGCATCCTTGGACTCAGCAATCTGACAACCTCGGTGGGAAGAGGAAATTTGAATTTGAGGAGCTTCCTACGTGGCTGGGCCTTTATGCATTTATTGTTGGATAGGATAGAGGTTTGGATTGGATGCACACCTTGGTTAGCTTCCCTTCTTGCATTTAGACTATATTCCTCTAGGATGGGGAAATGGGAACCCTTGCTCATCTTCTTCTTTCTATTTTTTTCACCTTCCTAATGGCCAAACAAACCTGGGATGAAACTTTGGGTCTGCCTCTTCCTGAATTTACCTCTCAATTTTTTGTCTCTATGATCCTATTGCCTGGGTGGCAATTCGGGACCCTTTTCCTTTTTGATATTCTCCTGATCATTCATCCAATTCCTTTCTCCTATAGACAGAACTTTGGGAGCACCTATAATGGGGATCGTAGCCTATTCCTCCATCATGGATATCTTTAATTTGCCATCTTTCATATGGGAGCTTTGGATAATGAAGGGCCCAGATGCGACCCATTTCTCCATCTAGCTTTTCTCTTGGCCACTTTTCAAAATAATCCCCCTCCTTTCTCTTTTCCTTGATTTGAACAAAAATAGTGGGTGCAAAAAATCTACCCACATTCTTGGTGACTTACGGGGGGCTTTTACTTGTTAGAAGGCACATAACCCAACTAACCATTGCATATCAAAGCTTCAAAACAAAACATCAAACAAAAAAATCTTTTGGCCACATCCATTGGGCCATAGAGTCAACAATAATAGAATGAATTTCAAAAATAAAAAAGTCACTTTTCATGACTTAGACCAGATCCGATGGGTCTCTTGATTTATTTGCCACTACCTGAGATGACTCGGTATGAGGGATGACTACTTGGGGAACTACTCCACTCTGCAATTTGCTGCATATTTCTACCTAGTTATCCATGGAAGGGACAAGTGCACTTTTCATTTGATCCACAATATACTTGAGTCTGCACCTTTCTTGGTTGGGTGGGTCTCTATATCTTTCAACCATATGATCAAAAATGATTGAGAGACTGAATATCTTGGAGATCAAATTGAAAAGTTGATCCGACGTTATGGGTTCTTGCAAGGCCATGATCATACTTTCATCTTCCTCAAGATCTTGGAACAACTTCTCAAGATTTTGCTCTGAATATAACTGATGATTGTTGTCCCAAAATCTAGGTGACCCAAGTGCTTTGAGTTGTTCATTAAACTCATTCATTACCCCCAGCTCCTTCTTCAGCATGTCCATAAGCTTGGTGCCTTCACAATACAAATTAGTTAGGTGTAAAACATGTTGTATCATGACTTCGTATTGCTCCCTCTCATACCTCTGACAAATGTGGGGGCTAGTGCTGTGATTGTTGAGCATTATGCGCAAAGCAGCTGCTTGTGGGCTCATATTATGTATGATTCCCTTCATTTTTCTAAACTCAACCTTTACCACCATCGAGATTTCAAGACTACTTTCTATTGCCAATGCGAAAGGAGAAACAATCTTCAAAGTTGCCTCCTTTGCTTTCCTCAAATGGACAAGCCTAACTCTCCTTAAATTATCCTTTGAAATGGTGGTCCTAGTAGGCTTCTCTTTCTCCTTCTACAACTCTTTGAGAAGATGATTAAACTCATTCTCTTGTCGTTGCATCTTTTCTCTGCATTCATTGAGTAGGAGCTCTTGCTATTGCATCTTCAATTTGGATTCCTCATTACATTGCTCCAGCCTACTATTCATTTCTTGCAACTCATTTTTGAGTTTAACAATCTCTTCCTCCTTTTGTTGCAGTAGCTTGGGTGAGGGAGCTTTGTTCAAGGTATCACTCAACATCTTGTTTCTACTTTCGATGGTCTTCATTTCTTGTTGTACTCGATGATATTGAGCCTCAAAGTTTTCCACCTTTTTCTCTGCTACCTTCATCTTCTTTTCAATATTTTTCACTTTGAGATACAAGGTATCAGAGTTCACATGTGATGCTTTCAACACCTCAATAGAGGGGATATCATCAATGTGCCTGGTGAGGCACTCAAATTCCTAGTCATCATATTTCATGTCTGCTTTCACTTTCTTGACTTTGGGCTTAGCGATCACCTTATGTTGTCTTCCCTCAATCGGGTCAAGCTCATGCAAAACCATCATGGTGGCCTCTTCCTAACTTTTATGCTCCTACTACAACTGCTCTTCTACCCATTTCTTCTGGTTGTCTCTCACCATACGCATGACCTTAAAAATTTCTACTCTTTCTTCTTCTATCTCTTGAGACAGAAGTGGAAAAGACATCATAGAGGACAATGGGGATATAGGAAATGTTTCCAATGATTACTCTTGGTTTATACTATTTGACTAAATTATGGCCTTGGTAATGATTGATACTGATGAAGGGGGGAATTTTTGGGGTAATATTTGCAAAGGAGTTGGAGGGGTGAGAGAGAATGTAGGAGTAATTTATGGATTGGACAAGGACATGAGGATGGATACTTTCGATGGATTGGGAGGAAGATCAGGTGAGGGACCAGAATACGGAGAAGGCGATGATGAAGGTTTAGGGAAATCCTTTTTTGTTATAGGCCTTACGACCAGTATTATTTCAGAAGATAGGGGAACATCAGTGAAAATGGAAGGATGATTCAGTGGATTGATGGGAGGATCTTGATTTGGAGAAGGGGTGTTGAGTTGTACCTACAAATGAACTTGTTCTTCTTCGAGCTCTACGATATTCTAAATCTCCTTGGAATGATGCATTGGTACTTTTGACTTCTTTACTTGCACCATATTAGACTGCAATTACTGATGCTTGTGCCTTGGCTCTTGCTCTTTCGAAACACTTGGAATTAAGTGGGTCCTTTTATTTTCACTTTATACTGATTTTTGAGGAGAGGATCCGGATGAATGAAAAGTCTCTTGAAGGGTTTTACTTGACCTTGTTCTCCTATTACTTTATGGATTTTGGGAGGAAGAGGATTTTATTTCAACTTGCACTCCGTGGGCCACATCACCATATTATTCTTGAGAACTTGGGCCTTCCAGTTCTTTATCTTCCTCTTGATCATCACTACTTCCTCCTACATCAAGCTCCATAGGATTAGATTTTTTCAACACTTTTGGCCAAATATTATCATCCTTTATTTCTCACCACTGGTCAATGTGGATCATAAATTCTATGTAAAATTTAATTTCTTCTGCTCCTAAGAGGATTTATCTGAGATCATCTTTCTCACACTTCAATATCCACCACTATTCCACCTTCTCTTCATCATCCCAACCCTTCTGTTGCTCAAATAATTCAAATAAAGTGGTTGTTATTCTCTGATCAGGGTTCCTTTCAGGGTCAAATACCCTCTTGTATGGATATGAGGACCTCCATGGTGGGTGCTTATGGAATTCAAACCGGGTAAATGGGACCAATCGATCCTCTAAGAGATTTCTAAATCATAGAACACCTAAATTTACCTCATTCTCTTGATGTTCAAATGGTCGGGGTTTGACATTGTTGGTGACCTTTATTTTAATGACACCATCAGGATCATAATGCCACTAAGGAGGTATTATTTCAAGACCTAAAGCATGCAGCTTATTATCTAACTTTAGATATGTAGCCTGATATCTGAAGGGATTACTGATGGGACTATATGATACAGGAAACTAAAAAATTATTTTCTTCTTCGCTCCTTGACCATGCTTATCTTCTACTACAATGGCTTACCTACAAATTTCAAGGCCAAAGACCCAATATATGACATAGTAAGGAAGAAGAAAGGGGAAACCAGAGAAGCCATACAATCTTATGCATGTTCCTTCTGCTAGAAAATACCAATCCCCTACTTCAAGGAATCTTATCCTTAAAAATTGCACAACTCTCTCAGACAGACGAGGACAACTACCATAAACATATGCCAAATCTAGACCAAGGAAACTCTTATTAAACTCTAGATAGGACTAGATTTTCCTAAGTGAATGCATCCAGTCAACGACTAGGCGAGAATCATCCTCCACGATTTGCACAGAATGTGTTGTTCTAGGCATAAAGAAAAGAAATAACCAGGCTAAGTAAGAGGGGAAATGAAATTTTATACTTTGCTTAGACTGATAGTCCACCAACTACTTTCTCATGTTCTTGGCCAGAAATCCAGCCCAATCTAGCTTTATTGATCTGTGAGCCCTTAATACAGCATGCACCAAAGCTATCTACTCTGAGAATACTATTTTTTCCATTTCAGCACCCTACAATGTAGCTATCATGCTCAAGACTGGCTGAACATCTTCCTTGAATTCTATTAATTGCTAGGTCCTCTCTAAATAGTCCTCAGGTAAGCTTCTCAAGCTTAAGACTTCCATCATCCAAGCTTTTGGGCCATCCTCTGCAAGATTTTCTCTTTGGAATTTTTCCTTAATGACTCTGAGGTGTTTAATGGATACGTCTTCAAGAGAGGGCTTCGGGGTTGTGAATGCTTTTCTGATGTTCTGAGTAGTTACTTGAAATAGAGGCCATCCATATTGTCCTCTAATTGTCCCTATACTAGCATCATAGAATTTAGCTACAATATCCACTAGCTCGGGATATGGATGCACAAAAATTGGTAAGAACATCGCCAATTACGTGTTCCATGGAGCTACCCTGGAGATACTAGAGTTAATTGATTTTACCTTTTGCTCCACTCCCATTTGAGATAGCTTTGCTTTGGCCTTTAGAGTGATGCATGTATCCACGATTCCCTCAAATGAGTCTTCCAACTTCTTCTTTGGCTTTGCCTTGGTCATTTTGCTCAGCTCTGTTCTTGCTCTCAAGGGCTACAAGATTCAAAATATTCGAAGCTTATCAGCTATCAACCACCTCACTTTTGAAGAGCATCAACAATACTTAGTAGACACTGCATCATCATGGAGCTTCTACTGGTATCACCCTTTTATAATATCAAAAATGTAGGGCCGAAAGGATTGGTAATCAGAGCTATTGCATAGAATCCCACTTTCTTCGAGGTAAATCAAATTGAAGCATAGAATTATTGTCAGATTTTCTCCACCAACCCTTCTTGGATTATGGACCTCGAGCCAATGAAATGATTCAGGTGAGCACATATCCTTCTAAAAATAGTTGGATTGCTATTTTCCCAGGCTGATCTTGTTTCAGACCTCATCCTTCTTTTATTTATTACACATGCTTAAATTCATTTGAAGAATGTGCTTTCATCACCTTTTCCATTAATGCACCTCTTCGATAGGTTCCAGCTGGATGACCATGCCCTTTTTTGGTCGTTATGCGTGTTAGAGCTACTTGATGTACATGCCCATGATCTTCCTCTTGATTTTATCAGAATGGAGCATTGGCCATTTGTACACATGCAATTATATTTATTGGGCACTCTTTCCAATTTGATCATCAATCCTTCTGATGAATCAGGGAGCTGATATTACATTACCATTTGCACACCTCTTCTTGATGATTGATAGTTGTAGGCCATAATTTCCTTTTCTTTTCTCCTAATCGGATGACATTTTGGGTTCTACTTTTCATTTATACCAATCCCATTTTTCTATCCTTGCTTGAGATGGGCTTTCAGGATCCTTCCCTTAATTGAATGCTTCCCATTTTCTCATCCACTTCTAAATTTGAATATCGTGCCCAAAGAAACTTCTTGGGGAACCAGAAAGGCTTAGGACTCTTAGCTATACAATAAAAAGGTAAATTACAATCTACTTCTGTACAAGGTAAAACAAATAAAATATATACATACATATACAACTACTCAAGGCAGATCAGGCATAGTGTTTCAGGTGTTGACCATTCACTAGGATTGGCATCAGCTTGCCCTCCAAATCCTGTAATTGGTATGCATTTGAGGTTTTACATTCCTCAATGAGATATGGACCAGTCCAAAATGAATCAAACTTATCATGAGCCCCTGGTTTGGCTAGATTTACATCCCATCTAAGTACAAGGTCACCTTTGGAAAATTCTTTTGATTTAGCTTTCTTATCAAACCATTGCTTGACCAGACTTTGATGTTGGGTTACATTATCAAATGCCTTTTCTTGCTCCTCTTCCAGTTGCATTAGTTGCACTAGTATTTTTTCAATCGATGGGAACTCTTCATCATCCATTTGTTGTAGAAACTTCAATGCCATAGAGTTCAAGATTAATAGGAAGGATAGCCTCTTTGCCATACACTAGAGAGTAAGGGGATGTCTTCAAATATTTATTTGGAGTTATCTTGTCTGCCCATAATGCTTGATTTAGCAAAAGGTGCCAACTTCTGGGATTCTGCTCAATGTTTCTTTTAATAATTTTCAATAAATTTTTGTTTGAAGATTCTTCTAAGCCATTGCCTTGTGGATAGTAATTTGAGGTTGCATTCCAGTATATCCTGTATCTTCTAGCAAAGTCCATTATTTTGGCTCCTATGAAAGAAGAGCCATTTTTTGAGACAATAGTAGTTGGGACCCCAAATATGGTGATCAATCTTTCCAAGAAGTCAATGATTATCTATTGGTCAGCTTGCTTAGTTGCTTCAGCTTCAGTCCACTTAGTAAAGTAATATATTGCTATAAGAATATATTTGTGATCGGTTGATGAATTTGGGTTTATGAAACCAATAAAATCTAGCCCCCACTATTGAAAAGGTTCTTCTGCTATTATCGGCTTTAAAGGCATGGCATAGTGCTTCTCCTTTCCAGTAAATATTTGACACTTGTCACACTTTCTAACCAACTTGAATGCATCTGAGAATATGGAAGGCCAATAAAATCCTACCCTCAATATTTTGGCTGTTGTGGTTTGTGCTGAATAATGGCCTCCCAAGAATCTAGAGTGAAATTCTTCCAGTAACTCCCTTGCCTTTTCTTGAGGTATGCAACGCAACAACACACCATCAATTTTTTTTGATAGAGAGTGTTATTGACTAGTGTATATTTTCTAGCCTACAACTTGTATCTGCGTCTTTGTGGTGCTTTCAATCCTTTCGGGAACTTTCTAGATTTAAAGTAAGAAGTCAAATGGGTGATCCAAGAGTCAGATGACACCTCTGTTTGTGTTGATTTAGGATTTTCTACTACTTCTATAGACAGATTGGAATCCGTTACTATTGCTTCCACCAAATTATGACAAAGTGCTCACCCCTGACCAACTTTGTTGGTCAAATTTCCACGTCAAATTCTTGAATATTTGTTGTCCAACCAGCCCTTCGGTCACCCCATTCTCCTTGGATTACGAAACTCCTGACATCTAGGTGTACCACATATACCACTATTTTACTTTGTGAGATAAAATACCTAAATTTCTTGAGGGATTTCATAACAGCATATACTTATATTTCTATAAAATTGTATCTTTCTTCATGATCATGCAGAGTTTGGCTAAGAAAAGTGATTGGTCATTCATTACCATCATCCCCTTTTTGCATCAGCACTGCTGCATAACTTTCTTCTACTCCAAAGGCATATAAAATGAAGTCTTTAGAATAATCTAGGTTAATGAGAATTGGGACCCATGAAATGGCTTCCTTAATATTCCTAAAATCATATTTTCGATCATCCTTTCATTTGAATTCAACATTATTATTTAGCATTTGAGTCATAGGCTTGACTATCTGTGCAAAGTCAGACACAAAATTTTGCACAAAGTTGATCTACCCAAAGAAATACTGAAGTGCCTTCTTGTTCATGGGTATTGGCAATTCTAAAATAGCATTGACCCTGTCCGGGTCTATGGCAAGCCCTTCTTTTGATACAACATGTCCCAAGAGTTTACCTTCTTGTACCGCAAAGATTTATTTCCTTGGATTTAATGATATTCCAAACTCTCTACATTTCTCAAATATTTGTTGGAGATGCTCCACATGATCCTGCATTTTATGAGAAAAGACAATCATGTCATCTAAGTAGATAACAATTACTTTATTGACCAGTTCACCAAATGCCAGATCCATTACTCTTTGAAAAGTTGCTCCAGCATTAGATAAGCCAAATGGCATCCTTTGATATGCAAATGTTCCCCATTTAGTGGTGAATGTTGTCTTATGCTGATCTTCATCTTTAACCCAAACTTGATTGAATCCCAAAAATCCATCCAATAATGAGAACCATTATGCTCCTGCCACTGTATGTAATATCTGATCTATCTATGGTAGAGGATAGTGGTCCTTCAGAGAGACTTTATTTAGGTTGCAAAAATCTATGTAGAGCCTAATATCTCCATTCTTATTTCTGACCAAAACTAGGTTAGCTACCCAAGTAGAATGCTTAATGGGATAAATTATTTTGGCATTCAACAATTTCAACAACTCTTGTTTCATTAAAGCTTCTATTTTTGGGAATACTGGTCTCTATTTTTTTCGAAAGGGCTTTGCGTCAAGCTCCAATTCAATAGTATGTTGAATCACATCCTTATTGTATACTTTGAGGTCATCATATGTCCATGCAATAATATCATCATATCTCTTACACAATTCCTGAATTTGGTGGACTTCCTCATTTGAGCAGTCTACCCCTATCTTCAGACCCTTTCCTTCTGAGATTTGGACTTCCTTATATCCTTTAGAGTCAACCTTCATTATATGATATTTTGGTCGATCATTGTTATCAAAGAGGCTTTCCAAGGTGATTAGTCCTTTTGGAATGTGGTTATTTTTGAGCTGGATAAACCCTTCCTCTTATTTTTCATCTTTAGTTTCGGAGGACCCATCAAATGAATAATTCATTTCATGAATTAGAAAGTCCACTATCTATTCATAATTTTCAAATACTTGCCAAAAGGTGTCCTTATCAGGGATGGATGGCCTATACACCAACCTAACTAATTTTGCTTTGTGAATGGTATTTGAGACTGGATAGAAGTTTACTCCTATGGAAGCCAAAATATAAGCATGTCTATTTTTATCCCTAGGGATCGCTTTAATATTCAATACTTCAAATGATTCTAATAGGTCCCATACCTTGTTCCTGTAGGCTTTTAAGTAATGTTGCTTGCTAATACATTTTTTAGTAATTTGATTGATCACCAATTCAGAATCACCAAATATTTGGAGTTGTTTGATGCCCAACTTCTCTGCTTTTTTTAGTCCCACACAAAGGGATTCGTATTTGAAGAACACAAGCTTATACTTAGAGGAGGGTGAACAGTATAAGATAATTTTTTACTTTTCTTTCCAAATCAATATTAAGCAATGTGTAGATATCAATATCAATAGCAGTAATCAAAGAAATGCACAAATCACCACATACAATAAAGACACCACAATTTATGTGGTTCAATTAATGCGGGATACTCCACGAAGAAAATATTTCACTAAAATTTTCTCAATCAATCTCTTGGGAATCCTTCCCAATTACAATATTTATGGACCTCTGTCCAAAGGAGACACCAATCCCCTAAATCAATTTTGTGAATATCTATCCACTAGAGAACTCCTCCTCTACTCTGGCTAGTGATCCTCTAGAATACTACTACCTCCATTGCAATAGCTTGTGGATATCTCTCCACTGAAGACTCTTGTACCCACTCAGAAGACCTATCCTCACTTCCCTGGTTGATGGATCTCTATCCACTAGATACTACTATCCTCTCTACTTTGTCACCTCCAAAGTTCTATCTCAAATCTGCACTAAACATAGTCCATTCAGTCTAGCATAAATCTGCTCAACACGTCCACTCAGAACTTGCTCAAATATGCTCAACAGGTCCACTCAAAACCTACTCAAATTTGCTCAACAATTCCACTCAGAACTTGCTCAAATCTGCTCAACAAGTCCACAGAACTTGCTCAAATTTGCTCAACAAGTCCACTCAGAACTTGTGCAAATTGCTCAATAAGCTCACACAGAACTTATCCAATCTCATAGAAACATAAAGTGAATTTTTAGAGACCTAATATGTTTAAATTCAATTCTCAAATACTTTCTCAACTCAAATTAGAATATAGAATAGTTTGTTTTATGAAACTTGAACAATCACTTCATACATCCACTTGACTAGGCTCACTCAACTCTACTCAACCAATTAATCAATAAAAAAACTTTGTTCACAAACCCTAGTCCAAGCATGTAAACACCAACTCAAAATATTTCCAATGATCCTCAAAAACAAATCTCACGTAACAATGATACTAATGTTATTTTCAAACCCTAGTTCAAGTATGTAAACACCAACTCAAAATTTTTCCAACAATGCTCTACAACAAATCTCACATAACAATGATACTCATGTTTTTTTAAAAACCCTAACTCAAGTTCTTCACACAATCGAATGGCTTCAACGACAATGCTTATAAAACAAGGTTTAATCACAACTATTAATTCTAGAAAACCTTGAAGCATTAATTCAAACACTTTCGAAAAGGAAATCATAACCAAATCCTTTTCACTCCAAACTTTATTTTCTAGAAATCCAATCAATCAACTCAACCAAGGAATAATTTGCCCATACCTTTTTGCTTGACAAGGAGTAGACCACACAAATCTACCACACTCACAATTACTTTTTTCCTAATATGAATAAGGGTTAGAAGATAATAATTTCCTCAACAAAACACAATACAAAATGATATCAAAATTACATCTTATCACTTCAACTTAAATAATATTCAACACCTTCACAATAATCTTCTTTAACACAAAAACCCCTTATTAAAATTAAAACAATACTCAAAAGTCTTAATCCTCCAATATGCCAATATAGTAATTTAAGACTTTATTAAAAATTAAAACCATAAACCTCCTTATTACTCCAAGTGATGATTTTCAACTACCATCACTATCCAATAAGCAACCTTTCTAAACAATTCCACTAGCAACCCTTATACCTCCTAACTTAGGCAAATAATAAAAATTTAATGCAAAATATTTACCTCACCTTCAAAGGGATTCTAACCTTCAACAATGCCCACGATGAATGCCTTAGTCACGACTTCAACCGCCACACGAGCTACACGCTCGTTTGAGACTAACGAAGCACCACATGCTTTAAGTCGTGCCTCCCTTCTTACCCTTTGCAAAAACGTGCGCCTTTGGTGCCTTCAACCAATACGATTGCCAAGAACACTGCCACATTTTGAATGCTGGCTCTCTTGCCAAAAAAAATGCTTTGACACCTGCCCACTCGCCACTAGGCCAAGCTGCCCAGTTGGCATTTGAACGATCTATGACTTTTGTTTTGAACTGTCCGCCGCACACAAAATTTGCAAAATTCTCACTAGCTCTTCTTTCACATTGCATCCAAATAATAATCAATCGAGCAAGGATAAAGTTTAAAGCCCTTTGGGCATAGGTATATATTAATTTCCTCCATGCTTGTAAAACATTGACACTTTGAATGCTTTCACCACCATGTAACGTCGGTGAAGGTTAGGACCTTAATAAAAGCACTTTGAAAATTTTTAACTCCAAACCCATCTTTGGGTATTGTAAAATATTATAATGAATATTACAAATATTTTGCTTTGGGCTTTTAACCATATCACTTAATATTATAATAAAAAGTATTATAATATTATATCCTTTTGAGTTTATTGCTTCCTTCTCATTGCATACCATGGTGTAAATAATATTTATTTATAAAATTTAAATTCTCATTGAATTTAAATAATTTATAAAAAATATTATATCTCCTTTTTAACTTCGCACAAGCCTCCTTGAGATTTTATGAAACCCTTTTAACTTATGCTTCCATATACTATTAAGATATTATGGAGCCCTTTTTCTTTTAACTTTTGCACTGATTCTCTTAACCTTTGGCCGTCTTCCTGGATATCAAATAACAACCTTGACAACTTTGTTTCTTGACGAAGTCCTTGACATTAATGATGAATTCATCTGGTGATATCAATGACAACTTTGACTTAGGGACTCAAAATGTCCAACAATATTCTACTACATTATTAGTAAAACTCCATTTTAATCTATATGAGAAAAAATTTTGGGCTCCTTTAGGAGAAATCAAGACTATCCTAGCTCCTGCGCTGTTTTTGCATCTTGATCCATCAAAATATAGTTTCCATACTTGATGGGATGGAGATAGAGATTCTTCCTGGACTTCTAGCCTTTTTACTTCCAATTTTTCAATGGTATAAGTATCAACCCCTGTTTCCATTATTGCATTGAAATTTTCCATAGATAATTGATCTTTCATTTGCAGTTCTTCTAAGACTTCTTCTATGAGATCTCCTTCCTCAATAATAGCATTTACTGTGGCTGCTTGCTGGTCCACTTCCTCTATCCTTTCTATATGAAAGGAAGATGGTTTTTTTGAGTGGACTTTTACCCTTCTTCCTTTACATGGTATTTCCATATGAGAGTAGTCAAGAGAAAGGTATCCCCCCAATTTGGTAGTGAATTCCCTAGAAAGGCACATCCTAAAGTATGGTTCCAAGTCTACTACCACAATCTCTTGTATAACAATGACCTGAGGTAATCTATGAAGAACCATAGGTACATCGTTGATGACTCCAACTATTTTTACTAGGGTAGCATCCAACTGCAACACATCAGGACAACTTTTAGTGTATTTCGTTCCCATGACATCACATACCGCTTTAAATATGATTGTAGTAGCAACACATAAACCTATAATACAATTATGCACAATCCATCCTTCTATTTCTAAAGAGAGATAAAATAGTGAAGGTTTGTTATTTCTACCCTCCATAAAAAAGCTATTTTGAACCAGATTTTGTTCTTATTGGACTTTGCTTTGGTCCTTAACCATTTTTAAGGAAGCTTGGAGCAGGTCAATCTGTCCAGGGATGAGTAATGTATCATACATACTGGGTTTTGAGGGAGTTTTCTTTAATTCTTCCACAATACTAAATATGGAAATTTTAGATTGTATATCTTTCTCTTTTGGAGGGATTTCAAATTTACTTCTATACTCATGGGTGGCTTCAATCCGTTTATGCTTCATTAGAGATGGATATTTGAGCTTATCTCTAGCCTCATTTTGAATCTCCATTGCTTTTGATTGAGGTTCGCTAGGCTTGGGGTCTTCCTTTTGTTGTTGCAGGGTTTTTTCAAAGGGAACCTTTTGAGGAGTACTACTTTCAACTTTCTTTTATCTTGAGCCATTAGTAGCAGTTTTCATGAGGTTGAGTTCTTCAGGGTTCACTTGTAGTGACTTCTTTCTAGATCTTGTCAAGATAGAGACTTGTTCTACTAATGACACTATGAAATTATGTTTATTAGTACTAACCATATTGATTTATCCCTTTTGAAATATTTTTGCTCTCTCAACAACTATTCTTTGCATGTAATACTAGTGCATCATGCAGGTATTCCCCCCATGAGGATCATTATAGGTGGAACACCAATAGTCTAAATAAGACAGAGAAGTCGAAGACTCACTTCTCTCATTAATAAGAACTGTATTAGTTCTCATCGATGGCCTATTAGTGGAAGCAAATTGATATTTTTTACATATGGGAACCTTCTTGGTTGGAAGTTCCTTTTGGCTTCCCTCCTTTTCATCATACTAACTTCATTGGACAATTTTTTCATAAAATCTTGCAGCTCATGCAAGGTAGCTTCTTGTGAACCCGGGGTAGGTAATGTTGGTATTGTAGGTGGAGTAGGTAGAGGCGGTATCATAGGAGGTGCAGGTAGTAATGGTATTACAGGTGTGTTGGGCCATTGAGAGAAGCCCATGGGAGGTGGTAACATTGCATAAGTAGGCATTGTGATAGCCAGCTATGGTTGACTATTAAGGAACTCTGGGAAATAGGCATCATGGGCTTGGGAGGCAATCTGCCTATAGCAATAAGGATTTTTTTTGCTTTTACAGCTTCTTGGAATATGTGAGGGAAAATAAGGACATTTGATTACCTTATAATTAGTCCTAAATCTGAACTAAATGCTATTAGATAATAATAGACATCTTGCTCATGAGTTGGTCTAAGACAATCAAGGACTCTTTGCTAGGTATGACTGAACTTTATATTGAAAGCCATAATATCTTCTTGTGGATACCTCTGTGTTATTGTGAATTGAGTGAGCAGAGAAAAGGAATCTGCTTGCTCATTAAAATATTCTATTAATTTGGATTCCAAAGCATTCCAAGAATTTATATTTCCATTGGGTAGAATTCTATACCAATAAAGCAATTTTCCTTTTAGAGAAATGACTAATAAATTGACCATCACATCCTCATCTTGGATGTTATACACAACAACCAACAATGCTACATCTTGAACATGTTCATACGTTGTTTTCCCTGTACCATCATAGGTTGGAAGGGCTTTCAAGATTGCTTATGGATTTGCATGCTTATCAGCCAGGTTAAGAGGTCTTGTATGATTCTAGTTGGGAACTCCTAGGTTTTGATTTTGGGCCATTTTTGTTTGATACAAAATGGATATTTGAGATAAGGGTACTAGTTGGGTGTCAATATGATATTGCTCTTGATCTTAAGTGGTTTTAGAGGCCTCAATAATCAGCTCATGTTGTTATTTTATGGAGGATAACTTCTAGAACTCGATTGTTTTTTTTGAAATACTAGTCCTATGTCTTGTAATCATGAAAAACTATAGGGTAGATATAGCTTTTTGGGTATGTCATTGACGGAGTCGCCAAGTAACAAGGGAATATAGAGAAATATGAGTATCACCAATCCCTTATGTTTATCCAAAATATGGGAAGGGGTCCCACCGGGCATGCCACAAACTATTGGTCAAAAGTTTGTCTATCGATGAGAATTGTGCACCCACAGACCTCGACCAAATTTGAATGGCCACAAGACCAAAGATCTTGGGATCAATATTATCCTTTCCCTTGGAAGTTCTAACTAAATGCTTGGGGAAAAAGGGAAGAGAAAGAGGTTAAATAAAACACAAATCTAGAACACAAAATGGCACAGATCCAATCGCATCAAGATACATGCCTAATAAGTCTGAAACACAAACAATATTCTTTGACTACCTAACAAACCAACCATTGATTTCATTACCCAATTACGCACATTAATCTAAAAAGAATTCTAGAATTAAGGAACTAGTAGCATGAAATCTAGATATCAAAATTAAATCTAGTTCATTCACTTAACTATAGCATAAATAATCAGCAAAGTGAAATCATACATACATACATGAAAATAGTTGAAGGCCAGACAATAATCCACTTGTCTTGTTGTATGCATAAAACTGTACATGGAGGTTGTAATGACTAGAGAGATGACACTAAAACATACATTAAAAACAAGCATATATAGCCCCTTATAGGAGAAGGATTTAAAAATTCTTAATTAATACAACATTAATGGTGGATCAGGATGTCAGTATTCAACATGATTTAGTGATCTTCTCTGTGATTGCTTTGTCATGGATAAATTATTCTCCACTTTGTCTAGACGACAACTATTGACAAATCCTGTATGGAACTTCATTTTGTAAATTAATGCATTTGATGTCACCACTGCCTTCAAATATTTCTTTGTGATCTAATATAGCAACTCTACATCAATTCTCAGCTACCGTATTACGTACTTGGTCTGATTAATCATTGAATTTGCCTATCTGTTGCATCCTTAATGATATGACAATCTTCAAAGGAAGATGAAATTTGAATTTGAGGAGCTTCTTACGTGGTTGGGCCTATATGCATTTATTGTTATATAGAATAGAGGTTTGGATTGGATGCACACTTTGGTGAACTTTCCTTACTGTATTTAGACGACATTCCTCTAGGACGAGGAAATGAGAACCCTTGCTCATATTCTTATTTCTATTCCTTCCGCATTCCTAATGGTCAAACAAACTTGGGATAAAAATTTGGGTTTGCCTATCCCTGAATATGCCTCTCAATTTTTTGTTTCTATGATCCCATTTCCTAAGTGGCAATTTAGGACTCTTTTCCTCTCCGATATTCTCCTGATCATCTGTCCAATTCCTTTCTCCCACGGATGGAACTTTGGGAGCACCCATAATGGGGATCATGACCTATTCCTCTATCATGAATATATTTAATTTATCATATTTTGGATGGGAGCTTTGGATAATGAAGGGCCCAGATGTGACCCATTTCTTCGTCTAGCCTTTCTCCTGCCGCTTTTCAAAATAATCCCCCTTCTCTCTCTTTTTCTTGATTTGAAAAAAAATAGTGGGTGCAGAAGATCCACCCACAAGACTTTCATCCTTCTACATCCTTTTCATAACCTTAATCCAATTGTTACATCGTAATATCCCTTCATATTGACATTAACCCCACTACCCAATTCTATCATTAAGGATTAGAAAAACCAACAGGATGTTTGGAATTTGATTAGATTCTATCCATGAATATTCTAAATATATTGAATCCAATGTGCCTAAATTTGAAGATAAGATTGTCATAGGCAGACCAAGAGTCTAGATATTACAAGGGTCAAATCCAAGATATAAACAAAGAGCTACACAAGATGTAGACATCCTTTGATCATGAACAAGAGATGGTTTCCCAATTACACAATCAATTGGAAAGAACTCAAAAGGAGAGGTATGATTGTAGAATACAATAATAATGAGAGAAGCAACATCGTGAAGAGGATGTGGAACAACATCAGGAGAAAAATGAAGAATTGAAGAGATTGATTTATGCTAAAAATATTTATGGGAGGTAAATGGTAAAACAAGAGTTCCAAGCTTTGAGGGAACAATTGGAGGCAAAAGATAAAACAAGAGATTTAATATTTGAGGGAACAATTGGAGGTAAAGAAATATCAAATGAAACAACAAGTTTCTACCCTGAGTGAACATGCAAAAGAAGAACTAAACTAGATGAAATAGAGGAAAGAAGAAAGGAAGCATGTTTTGTAGGTATGAACAGAACAATTGGAAGCCATTGCATCGAAGTTGCAAAAGAAAAAAAATGAGGAGATTGCACAACTCAAGCAAGTGTGGATGAAAAAAAAGAAAATGATATAAGAATTAGAGTCTCAATCATCTACACCTAACTAGATGCAACTTATTTGGGATATGACATGTGTAGAAGTACAACATATAAAGAATTATTTTTCACATTTTGAAGAGTGTATAACACTCATAGATTAAGTGATCCCTAAGATAAAACAAAATAAAGGAGCATAGTGATATAAATTATCAAGTGTGCAAAACTATAGGTCCATAGATGGATCAATTCTTATTATGCAACTTAAAAATATACTTAATAGGTTGAACAAATTAAAGGATACAAAGAGAACCTTATTGATATCAAGAAAATAATTAAGGATATGCAAGAGAAGATCAACCAAATGGTAGAGAAAGGGTTGGATTTTAAGATCCTCATGGAGATCGACTGACCAAGATCATTAAAGAAAGAAAAGACAAGGACACCCAGTAAATTAGTTAGTAGAGGTTATAAGTTGGAAGTGTTGCATGAAGAGGTAAAACAAATTGCCAAAGAAGTAGAATATTCTTCGAAAGATCCATATGAGGAGTTGATAGTAGGTATTGATACCTTAGAATACTTACCAATTCTCTCATACATGGATTGGGAAATTCTACAAGTGTTGGTCCCACCAAATTGATGATGATACAAGATGTTCAATAGAAATAATCCTTTACCCAATGAAATAAAGCACCATTTGGAATTTTTCTTCAATCAAGATTGATCTTTCCACAAGTCATCAAAATTGTAGTACTTAAATACTATCATCACCTCTAGACAACAATTTTGCATGTAAAATAATATGGAGAACAAGTAAGAGACCGAATCAAGGCACAAAGTGCACTTTGATCTAGCTAGGTATGCCTTGTTCTAGCTGAGTTTGCCTTGCTCCTTCGAGTGTACCTCCATTTAGTAGCACACCTTGTTTATTTAAGTGTATTTTGATTCAAAATAGTGTGCCCTAATTTAGATCAATGCACCCCACTTAGATCAGTATTCCATAGTTTCTACCCTAAGTGAACATGCAAAAGAAGAACTAAACTAGACGAAATAGATGAAAGAAGAAAGGAAGCATGTTTTGTAGGTATGAACAGAACAATTGGAAGCCATTGCATCGAAGTTGCAAAAGAAAAAAATGAGGAGATTGCACAACTCAAGCAAGTGTGGATGAAAAAAAGAAAATGATATAAGAATTAGAGTCTCAATCATCTACACCTAACTAGATGCAACTTATTTGGGATATGATATGTGTAGAAGTACAACATATAAATAATTATTTTTCACATTTTGAAGAGTGTATAACACTCATAGATTAAGTGATCCCTAAGATAAAACAAAATAAAGGAGCATAGTGATATAAATTATCAAGTGTACAAAACTATAGGTCCATAGATGGATCAATTCTTATTATGCAACTTAAAAATATACTTAATAGGTTGAACAAATTAAAGGATACAAAGAGAACCTTATTGATATCAAGCAAATAATTAAGGATATGCAAGAGAAGATCAACCAAATGGTAGAGAAAGGGTTGGATTTTAAGATCCTCGTGGAGATCGACTGACGAAGATAATTAAAGAAAGAAAAGACAAGGACACCCAGTAAATTAGTTAGTAGAGGTTATAAGTAGGTTGGAAGTGTTGCATGAAGAGGTAAAACAAATTGCCAAAGAAGTAGAATATTCTTCGAAAGATCCATATGAGGAGTTGATAGTAGGTATTGATACCTTAGAATACTTCCCAATTCTCTCATACATGGATTGGGAAATTCTACAAGTGTTGGTCCCACAAAATTGATGATGATGCAAGAAGTTCAATAGAAATAATCCTTTACCCAATGAAATAAAACACCATTTGGAATTTTCCTTCAATCAAGATTGATCTTCCCACAAGTCATCAAAATTGTAGTACTTAAATACTATCATCACCTCCAGATAACAATTTTGCATGTAAAATAATATGGAGAACAAGTAAGAGACCGAATCAAGGCATAAAGTGCACTTTGATCTAGCTAGGTATGCCTTGTTCTAGCTGAGTTTGCCTTGCTCCTTCGAGTGTACCTCCCTTTAGTAGTGCACCTTGTTTATTTAAGTATTTTGATTCAAAATAGTGTGCCCTAATTTAGATCAATGCACCCCACTTAGATAAGTATTCCTACTTTATATTAGTGTGCCTTGCTTATATTAGCATACCTACTTTAGATTAGTGTATCCCATTACATCTAGTGCACCCCACTTTCACTCCTATGTGCCTTGCTTTATGCTATGCACCTAGTTTTGGTATTGTGGATAAGGATGATGAGTCCACATGCACATTTTAAGTATAAATAAGATATTTATTCTAATTGTAAATATACATTAGCAAACTCAAAAGAACTACAACTACTCCTTAGATCTAGTGTTGTACTATTTTTCTAATTTGCAACTAATAAAGAGATCAAGAATTTTTCATGAATGTTTTTTGTTGAATGACCTCTTATTTCATGGAATGTCGTGTTAATGGCTCCGAACTTATACCTTTTTTATTCATGTTTCTTTGCACATAGCATATATTCCACATCAAGACCACAAAATTTATTTAACTTTTCTATCATCGTTATTGAATCACCTCAAAACTACTACAACTTTTGGTTGTATTTTCTATTTTCTTAATTTTATTTTCTCACGCCATTTTTTTCAGTAAAGTAGATCAAATTTCATGTTCCACGTTTATATTAATTTCTTTTTATACTATTAAAAAAATTTAAAAGAGAATAAACCCAAATCGAAAGGTTGGGAATAGCAAAAGCTTTCACATCCATTTGTTGAACTACTATCATAAGCATAAATTTCACTTAATAATTTTTTTGTTCAACATGTACAAGATGAAAGTTGAAATTTTGTGATGGTGCATAATGGATGACAAGGTGTATGTAGTATTGAAATAAACTCATGAAGTGTTGGCAGGAGGGCTGAAGAACAAAAGCTTATACTGAGAGGGGGGGTGAACAGTATAAGACTACTTTTTACTTTTATTTATCAAATAGTATTATTCAATATAATCAATGGCAATATCAATAACAGTAACCAAAGCAATGCATAAATCATCACAAACAATAGAGACATCAATTTAACGTGGTTCACCCAATGTGGGCTACTCCACGGAGAAAATATTTTACCAAAACTTTCTCAATCAATCTCTTGGGAATCCTTTCTCTATTACAATATTTATGGATATCTGTCCAAAGGAGATACCAATCCCATAAATCAATTTCATGGATCTCTATCCACAAGAGACAACAATATCCTAATATCTACTCTGGCTAGTGATACTCTAGAAGACCTCTACCTCCACTACACTTATCAAATGGAACTCTATCCATAGAAGACACTTGTCTTCCTTGCTATGGCTGGAGATATCTATCCTCAACTCTGTCACCTCCAAAGCTCTGTCTCAAATATGCACTAAACACAATCCTTCGATCAAGCACATATCTATCCTCAAGCCTTAACCCAAATCTTGACTCAATCTCAAATCAACTCTGTTGGATCTGCCCCAAACCTTAACTCAAGGTTTGAACAAATAAATCAATCAAATCTATTCTCAATTCTTCTCAAAGACTTATCTCAAATCTACCTTGTAATCTTCCACAAAAGCTCACACCAATCTATCCACAAGTCCTCTCTAGAACTTGTCCAATCTGCTCAATAAGTCCTCACTAGGACTTATCCAAATCTACTCTCAATTTGTATTGTAAGCTTCCACAAAAGCTCACACAAATTTTTCCACAAGTCTTCTCAAGACTTACCTCAAATCTACTCAACAATTCCACACTAGAACTTGTCCAATCTCATAGAAACATAAAGAGAATTGATAGAGACTCAATATGCTCTACATTCATTACAATGCTCAATCACTTTCAATCACTCTCTTAGAAACATACATAGAATTTTTAGAGACTCAATATGCTCTACATTCATTACAATGCTCAATCACTTTCAATAACTCTCTTAGAAATATACGGAGAATTGTTAGAGACTCAATATGTTTCACACTCATCAACACTCAACCTCTTTTTCAAATCAATTTAGAATAAAACATAATTTATTTTACAGAACTTGAACAATCTCTTCATACATTCACTTTACTAGGCTCTACCAACTCTACTCAATTAATCACTCAATGAAATAACCCTTGCTCACAAACCCTCGTCCAAGCATATGAACATTAACTCAAAACATTTCCAACAATGGTTATCAACAAATCTCACATAACAATGATACTCATGTTCTTTCCAAACCCTAGTTCAAGTTCTTCACTCAACCAATGGCTTCAACAACAATGCTTATAAACCAATCTCACATAACAATGATATTTATGATTTTTGTAAAACCTAGTTCAGGTTCTTCACTCAATCAGTGGCTTCAACAACAATGCTTATCAAAAAAGGTTTTATCAATAACTTTTCATTCCAAAAAACCTTGAAGCATTAATTCAAAACACACTCAACAATACTTATAAAGTAATCTTCACATATAGCTCAACTAAGGAAACCTAATCAAGTCCTTTTCACTCCAAAATTATTTTCCAAAAAACCAACCAATCAACTCAACTATGGAATAATGTGCTCATACCTTTTTTCTTGATGAGAATTAGACCACACAAATCTGTCACTACCATAAACATCACTTTGCAAATCTCAAGGAAGTTAGACAAACAAAACAAATCATATAATCACTCACAAATACACCTTATTACTCCTTTCTTAAAATAATATCCAACACCACAATAGTTTGAATATTCACTTCTCAAAAACCCTAACTCATCACAAATTTACCTTATTCAATCATATTTGACATAAGCCACTTCAAAATTTTATTCTTCAAAAATCAATCCAATTTCTACTTATGACTCCCTACTTTAACATTGCATTTTTAAAGATAATTCTTTTGAGAAATTATGCAACAACTAATATTTCCTTTTATAAGGCAAAATAATTTTTATCCACCACTTAAATTTTCAGCAAACACTTTATAAAACCCACAAAACTTCCTTTTTAACTTGGGCAAAAATCCAAAATCATTTACCTCCTTATTTCTCGTAAGACTAACCTTAGCCTAAGTCAAAAATCAAAATATTTTAATTTAAAAGAGTGTTACCACTTTGCATTGCACGAAGATTCGAACTGAGCGCTTCTCTCCACAAGCGCTTTCATCGCAGCTTCCAACATCGTGGAGCCACGTGCTCCCTTTGGAACCTCCACTACCTTACGCCCTTTGACTTCCACTATTCGCACGAGCCACGAATTGGCTCCTTCACTCACGTTGTCCAAAAAATTTGCACGAACTGCTGTCACAAGGGAATTGTGCACAAAAACCGACGTTAATTATTTTCGATGGATGTGAGTGGATTCCTTGCCTTTGAGAAGGTTATGGTATTTATATATCATACACCTTCATTGCTCCACATTGGTGGTGAGGACATCATCTAGCAAGTGGTGACATCGGTGGAAGGGGGGCAACTTTGCATGCGAACAAACCGACACCCAAACTTTAGATTTGGCAATTTATTAAATATAATAAATTAAATTCTTTAAGAATATAATTATTATAATTTAATAATTAACATGGCATTTTGGCCTTAAACCAAACTTAAGGGCCTCTTTAGGTTTTTAGAAAAACCTTACAGCTTGCTCACATGGTTTTAATGGAAAAACCTTTTATTTTCTGCCACCATCGGTTTTAAGAAAAACATTTTACTTGTGCCACCATTGGTTTTAAGGAAAAACCTTTTATTTTTGCTCACCCATGGTTTTAATAAAAACCCTTCATATGCTTCCACATAATATTAAAAATATTATGAAGCTTTTTGCCATTAACATTTGCATTGTTTCTTGACATATTCCCTGACATCAATGATGACTTCGTTCCTTGACATCAATGACAAATTTGAATCAAAATGTCCAATAATATCCCCCTTTGTCATTGATGACAATCCAAATTATTTTTACCAGAAACTTAACCTTTTATTGATACTGCTCCCCTAGGAAATTGCTCCCCCTGGCTCAATACTCTTTTCAAATCTCTCCTCTTTAATCAAATAAAAAATCTCTCCCCCTTTGACATCAATGTAAAAGGGTCACCTTTGGGGCTCAAGGCTAAGAATGAGCCTCTTAGCTTAGCCCCTCCCCCACCTCCTTTTGAGGTGGTTAATTCTAGGGTGGGAGTATTTCTACTCCTAGAAAGCACTGTTCTTTACCTTTATCCTCTTTTCTTCTTATCTCATCCTTTTGGTTCCTCTGACTGTTTCTTTCCATGTCCATGTTCCTATCCATGTCCACATTCCTGTTCCTATTCCTGTTCCTGTTCCTTTTCATATCCATGTTCTTGTTCATGTTCCAATTCCTATTAATACTTGATTTTGGAATGTCTTCTCTACACCACTTTGTTGTGTGACCATCATTATTGCACTTATAACACTTAATGTTGTTATTCCTTGGAGGTGCAAATGTCTTAGGATTTCTCCTAGTGAAGCCATATCATCTTCTATCATGAACCCTGCAATTCATTGCCTTGTGACCAAACTGATTACATGAGTAACAATACCCATTGAAAGGTTGTCTGTTCCCATATACATATCTTTCATGTGTCCTGCACTATGAAGCCATGTGCCCAAACCTGTGACATGAAAAAAAATCTTCCATTGAAACTTCCTTGTCTTGACCTCATTGGTCTCCTATTATGATTGTTGTTCCATCTATTTCTTCTTTGTGCATTATTCCTATCCTTGAGCTTTCTGTTGTCCAACTCATCCTTAGATGTCTCACTTTATCTTACGTTGTCATATTCTGAAGTGTCTTCATCTGAAGTTTATTCTCCTTTAGAACTTGAGGTTGACTTTTCTTCTTGTTTCTTTTGAACCTATTCAAAACCAAGACATGTTTTGCTTGATGTAGGCTTTTGTATCTTAATGAACTTATCTAAATTCTTTGAGTTGTTTTTGAACCATTTTAGCTTGACTTTGGAGTCTTCTAAATCTTCCTTTAGTAGGGCTACTTCTTGTACTAACCTTTCACATTCTAAGACCTTTGCTTCTAGCTTATCCTTGAATTTCTTTGTCTTAGCCTTTGATTTGTCTAGATCCTCTATAAGCATTCTTCTCTCTTCATCACATTCTTAAAACTGAGCTTCTAATTTAGAGTTTTGCTTTCTTACCTTCTTTATTGTTTCAAGAGCATAGATAAGTTCTTCCTTAAGATCATATCCTTATTTATCTGATTCTTCCTCTATTTATTTGCCTTTTTCCACATCTTCATTTTATTTTGACTTGTATTCTATAGAATCACCTTTTCCTTCTTCTAGTGCCATTAGAAGTTTTTCATCTAGTCCTTCAAGTGCATCCTCATATCCATCATCACTGAAACTATAACCATTCCTTGTACAAATATCTTCAAGATGTCCAAAGTTACCACATCTAAAACACTTGAGAATTATTGGGGTCCTATTCTTAACTGGTTCTTTTTATTCAATCATAAATAGGACTTCATCTCTATCATTGTCTAAAAGACTAGCATCACTATCACTTGAGTACTTACTTGCCTTATCCGCATAGTAGCTCCTCTTTTGTCTTTGAAAGAACTTATTTCCTTGTCTGCTTTGCCCATCCTTACTTTTCTTTTGGTGCTTGTATCTTTCTAATTCCCTATTTTTGTGATCATGTTTTTCTTCATCATTGTTATTCTTTGCTTCTTGAAAATCAGTTGCATAATGACCATACTTTCCACAATTGAAATATCTAACAGATTTTGTATCTCTGGATCTTCTTGAATCCTTATTCCTTCTACCATAATTAGCTTCTTCATCACTGGATGACTCATTGCTTGATTCTGACTTCTTACCCTTTGTATTCTTGATTGCTTTGAAGGTTACTTCCTTCTAGGGAATAGGCTCTTTTGTTCTTAACTCAAAATATGTAAGAATACCAAGCAACATATCTCTTGTCAAAGAATCACCATCCTTTGAATCTTCTATAGTAGAAATATTTTCATTGAATATTTTGGAAAGAGATCTTAAGACCTTATCACAGACATCCGATTCATCAACCTTCATTCCAAGTCCTTGCATAGTATTAACAACCTTATCGATTCGAAGTAGATAGGTACTAATGTTCTCCTCATATTTCATTCTTAACTCTTCAAATTGTCCTTTTATATTTTGTATCTTTGCTTTCTTGACACCTTTATATCCTTCATATATATTTTGCAACTTATCCCACATTCCTTTTGCATCTTGACAATGCATAACTTTTATGGACTCTGTTCTATGAAAACCTCTCAAAAGTGCATTCATTGCTTTTGAATTGTAATGTTGTAGAAGCTTACCTTCTTGATTTGTAGGTGGATCAACTGAGGGGTCGTATCCATTTTCAACTGCTTCCCAAACTTCATTGCCAAGTGCCTTTATGTAGATCTTCATTCTCAAACTCCAATATGCATAATCACTTTCATAAAATATTGGTATTGAATTATCTAAAGGTCCTGTTGTGGCTGCTCCACAACTAGCCCCAAAACTTGGGGACCCACTTTTAAAATTTTGGTTCTTCAAATTTTGGTTATCTTTGAGTCAACATATTGATGAAACCCTAATCATGGGCTTGTTTTAGGAGCTCCGAGGTTCCTCATGTTTTGAGGTCTTATTGTGTCCTTGTGAAAGTTGACGCTTTGTTGTTATCGAAAATCTTAGTTTGAGTGACCTTGTACATACGACTCGCCCCTATGAGCATATAGCGTCAATCCTTGGTTTGGTCATTCTCATCCTTTTAGGTGATCTTGGTTGGGTTTGAAGGGTTTTTTTAAACCATTTTGTTTATTTAGATAAATTTAAATAAAAATAAAAAAAGGTATATCTTGTATATGCATAGAATAACAAAAATAAAGAAAGCTAATAAAAAAAAAATCAATAAAAAAATAAAATAATAATATATATTATATATTTATATATATATAATAAAAGTATAATAAATAAATGAACCCATGTTATATATGTGTATATTCGTATGCATATAATAGAGATGTTTATTAGTTCTCTTTTAATTAGGCTTTAATGTGTAGGTTTTATATATGGTTTTGTTTGTTTGTTGTTTTCTCTAAAGTATTGATTTCGAGTCTAACTCACATGGGCTGTTTTGGGTGCAGGTTTCCCAGTGAAGATGGCGAAGTAGGGGTCTCATCGACAGAGTTGACGATGACAATACGAGGATTTTGGACGAGAGTCGAAGGTGTTTGTCGAAATGAACGATGGATTGGCCGGACGTTGAGGTGGACGAATAGGAATGAGTGAACTTCATGAAGCCTCACACGACGAACGTTACAGCATACATTGCCAGACTTGGAGAGATCGCCAGATGATTTGGAGTGGGGAAACGAATGTGGATGTGGATGCTACGGAGGCATTAACGTGGCATTGACATCAAGAGGTACAATGTGGTGACAGGCAGACTCGATGGTGACCAATGAAGAGCCACGTGGATGGGCCTATATTCAGAGAAACTAAGTGCACCGATGAACATGTTTAGAGTCAAAGACACGTATAGTGGGCGATGCCATAGCCAACATAGATAACAGACACTGACGTGTTGATTAATGCCAACAAGGACAACAACATTGTAATTGGTTGCGGTGAGCGAATATAGAGGACCAACGAAAGTTTTTCGAGATCAGGTGGTAAGTGGTAGTGTAGGTGCAGTACCAAAAAATGCAATGGGTGGTCATATCACACAAATCAGACAGAGAACAGACAACATAGTATGGTATAAAACATTGCAACACATCAAAAAATGTATGCGGTGCTGTACAAAGATTGTCGGTGTAACCATTGACAGTGTCAACGAGTGAAGATTCGGTCGAATCATCGAGTACACAATGACCAAAGTATCCCACAGAAGAGGCCATGGGAATGATGATTTTATGGCATTGGAACGATTCATTGATGTATCAAATAAAAGAGTCGATGCATTATCATCATTTACGCAGAGTGTCAACATGAAATGATATTTCATAGATTATGCAATAATTAATGGAAGGGGGTTTCGTAGATAAGATATCAAACCAAGAGCAGTTTGAAATGGACGCGGAACCAACAAAAAATATGGACCCGAAGAGAGGTTGTATACAACTACAAAGGATACTCAGGGGCAAAGACACGCGTCTACTTCAAAGAAAAAATGTTTACCTTGGTTACCCAAATTTCGTATGGGCAGAGTGTGACTAAGGGCATTTGAGGGGAATTTTCATGTTGTGAATATTAATGAAGGGTAAACTAAAAAAAATGGATTTTATACTAGAAGGGCAAGTTGTAATGAATTTGCCATGGTATTAAATAAAGCGAAGGCCTTTGTTTTATTGTGAAAGAGTACTAGGGAGATAACGCTTTATTGAAGATAAGCGTTACAAAGCGTAATGAAATGGAAAAGAAAATAGGAAAAACGATTCATTGCAAAACATGAAAATAGTGAAACCGCCATTGTAGCTTGCGCATGGAGGAAAACGGTGAAGAAGGGGAAACGAAGAGATTTCAAGAGAGATGAAAGGATATTTTTGAAATGTTAAATATGTAGGAAAAATACAGAAAAAGGGCTGGACCTTTTTAAAGGCCAAATTCCGGAATGTAACATGAGATTTTTTTTTAATGCAAATGCCTTTTTCAGTTTTTTAAGGTCTTGTTAGCAAGAAAGAATGAGATGATTTATGAATGCTCAAATCTAATTTTTTATCTTTCCCCCTTAAGATTTTGGACTTGTAGATGAAGTTTATGCAATTGTTTTTTGGTTACTTCATGTGAATGTTTGAATATGAAATTTTTTTTTTGAACCCTAGTAGCTAGCACTTAGTTTATTTCAGTTGTGCAAACTTGTAGGCCGAATAAGCTAGGTTGCATGTATGAAATTTTTACATATTCAGTTTTGTAGGACGGGGTGCTATCAAATTGATGATGCTTTGCATTATGCATTTGATTTGATGCAAATTTTTATTTTTCAGTTTTCAACTTTTAAAATGCAGATTTTTTTTTTAATTTTCGGACATTAAAATAAAAATAAAAAAAAAATCAAAACCCAAAAATAATGGCATGGTTGTGTAGAATATACCTCATAGTTATATTTTACACTTAGACGTTTTTACTTCGGAGTCATTTCATATTTTTAAAAATTACCCGAAGTTGTTTTTATTGCAGATTTTTAAATTTCGAAATTGCAAAATTTCCATTTTGAGGTCAAATTTGATTCTTTCAGTTTCATACTTCATTCATGAGCCTATGATGACATTTCCTTCATGAAAAATTCAATTTCATTGAAGGGGTTATGTTTTATGGCATTTCACAAATTACCATTTTTGGAGCATAAATGTACCTTTTCTTCATGAAAGTTCTGATTTCATTGAAGAGGGTAATTTTACATGTTATATTAAAATCTTGTTATTTCAAAGCATTAAATTACCTTTATTTATGAAAATTATTTCATAAAAGGGGAATAATTAAATGACATTTTATAACCCATTATTTTAAGGCCATAAATTACTCTCTTTGTGAAAATTAATTTCACCAAAGAGAGATAATTTATTATTCACACTAAATGCTATCTTAATCTTCATGATAAATAGCTACATTTGGAGCCTATTCATCATTTCGGATTCACATTCATAGATAAATTTAATCTTCATTTACATGTTTAAAAGTAGGATTTAATGCAAGATAGAACTTGATTAAAATCCACTTAATAAGGGAAGATAAAATCTACCTTAAAATCCTCAAGATAAAAGGAATTAAGGCACTACATCGTGGTCATATGAGGGCCAACTTACATTTGTTTTATTTTGGTTTCATGAACAATCATTAAAGTAGCATGGTAAAATAAACCAACATTGCCCCTTGTTTATAGTTACTTGCAATCACTAAGGTGTTCCTAGCATTAAATTGATATATCTTTATTGAGATTACTAATACACATATGCAAATGCTAATATAGAGGAGACCTTGGAGAAGTTGTTTGTTTAACTTATTTGCAAGAGAGGGTTTTGGAGATCCAAACCCTAAGGGAGAGTGTAATTTCACAATTGGGTGAAATTAACACTCAACATTTTGGCGCTAGAAGGAGGGTTGAATTGGTTTACTTTATTTTATTTATGCTAAGCAATTCATGCATTGGTATTTATTGATCCAACACTTTTGGATTGTTCATACATGAATGATGTGATTTGGTGTACCTTTGAAAGTTTTAATTTCTAAATATTTCAAGTTCATTTGATTAGCATCTTTGGTAATATTTTAGCACTCAACACTTTGGGAGCTAAGAGAGTTTGAGTGGATTTATTCTATTGCTATTTAGATGCTAAATTGTTCATGTTACTTGAAATGTTTATCTAAATATATTAGTCTTGACTAATGAAATTTTGTTGATCATTTTCATTGATTCTAACATTCTCTATTTGATGATGTGTTAATACTCACCTTTTGGCAAATTTGAGAATGCTCTTTCATGTCATGTTTTAATTAATGCATATATTTTGGATGAAACTAACATGATGATCTTCGTGGTTTATTAATTTAAAAATTTCTAGTCATTTTATGCTTCATTGCAAGATATTGTTATTTGACTAATAGATTTTGTTCTAAAGTTATCTTTTGAGTTTCACTAATGGTGACATGTGATATAAGATCTGAAGTGGTATCTCTAAGAGAAATAATGGTAGCTATGATGGGGGATCATTATAAGGCTCTTCCTATGCATGGGACACCCCATCAAATTCCTAAAATTTTATTGGAGTTTCTACGACTGTTTAACCAAGAGGTGTCATCAGGATACCTACAAAATTTGCATGTCTACAAGAGCACATTATTGCAATGCCAAGTTTTCTATGAGGATGTTGCTTTTAGGTTTTTCTCATACATTTTGGATGAAAAACCATTCTTTTGGTATGGCCAATTACCCATGGAGGTTAGAACTTCTTGGATCCGACTAGAAGTAGCATATCTTTATCATTTTGGTAATCAGGTTGACTTAGAGATGTTGCAAAATCAATTTACCTCTATTCATAAAGAGCCTAATGAATCCTTGAGTCAATTCAATGGGAGATTTCATGAGTTGTACTCCCAAATGTGGGAAAATTTTAACACAACGGAAGAGGAAGCTATTCAAGTATACATGGGAGCCATACACCCCAAACTTGCTACAACTTTAAGGGAAAATTTTGATGACCCCTCTCTAGATACAATCTATGAGATCCTAGAAAAGGCAGAACAATGATGTGATTCTAAAATGGAAGAAGAGGCACAACATGTTCCCATGAGAGATTGTCCTTCTGGAGCTATTGATGCCAACCTACACCAACCATCAAATATAGCACCCTCCACTCCAATGATACCTAAGGTGAATGATAAAGGGGATGAATTTGAATGTCCAAATTTTATAACCACCTTAGATACTACCCAAGAGGAGGTGCAAGTTGTCAAGCCAACATCCACCAAGGAGGATTGTGTAGAGATGGATTCATTTTTAGAAGTGCATGATTATTCAGATAATGGTGTCCTAAATCTAACTAGTTTGGAGATATGTGATAGGACATAACCTACCATAAAATTGAATGAAATGGTTGAAAGTGAAATTGGAAAAGAATCAATAAATGAAGTTGAAGACATAATAGATCTTCACCACTTTTTCTTGGAAGAGACTTTGGACGAGATCATTGAAACTGATGATCAAGAAAATCCTCACCCTCCAAATTGTGATGAAATAGAACCATGGGTTACAAATGTAGATATTGACCTTGTGAACTTGGATACAAAAAGTAGCCCACTTTTGGAAATAATTGAACCATCTAAGGAAGGTGAAGGTAAATTTTATGGGAAACATATTGATGAATTGGAAGATGTTGAAGAAATAGTTGAGCATCACAACTTGATTTTGGAATATGATTACTATAATTCTTGGAAGAAGTGGGAAGAATACACTCACTCCAAATATTCTAATGAAACCTTTGTGTCAATTGATATGCAGGATAACACAATTACTTTCTCACAAGAAGATATTACAACTCTTGCATAATTTGAGAATATTTTGGAAGAAGAGTTGGAATCTCATAAAATTTTGAAAAATTATAATGATCCTACTACCAGGGATAAATAAGAAAAAGAATTGATGGAGGGATCAAAAGATCATGTTACAAATACCATAGAATTTCATCCCACGAATTTGGATGACAATTTTTACAATGGTTGGGGAAGATATGACAATGTGTAATTTTCTCACACCCCTATTGATGAAATTTCTATTCCACTTGATATGTAGGAGGTTGATACTTCTACTTCATATGAAGATCTTACATTTGCAATATTTGAGAAGGTTACCAAATCAGATCATGACGAATATGAATCTATTGAAAATTTTGTTGAAATAGAAAGGGAAGAAATGGTAAAAATTTCCTATGACTCATCTATTTTGGATGAGGAAGAGGTAAAATCTTCCCTTTCATTTCAGGATATTGAAAATTTGGATACTAATTTGCATGATTGTTTTGAGGATTCAAATGAAGAGATACCATGGATAGTGAATAAGGAGTTGGAATCAAATGACAAGGAGGTTGATTTATTGAAAACAATTCAAATGATTGATCATCAAAATGGGTTACTTGATACACACCTTGACCAACAAGATTTAAGGGTTGAAAAAGATGGACATGTTTTCAATTGGGTGCCAAATTTTGGTATGTTTGATGAACAGGTAATCAGTGAAGAAATTGCAAATCCTCACCAAGCTTTGGTAAATGAAAATATGCAAAAGGTAAAATCTAACCTTTTGTGTCCAAACATCTAAGCTTCAGGTAAAAATTCGTATGACCATGTATTGAATTTGAATGATGTTTATGATGAAATGACATTAAAGGTGAATGAAGAACAAGGATTAATTTCTACTTACACCTTTAATAAGATTGCTTTGATGAATGAAAAAGAAGTTGATGCTCTTGAATTGTTGAATCAAATTTATCAACAATTAATTATGGAATCTAGGATAAAAACTTATAATGATTCTCATTTAGTAGATATCCTAGATGCTTGCAAATTTTTGCATAAGTTTGATTGGCCTAAAAACATGAATAATGAATTGGCTTCGAAATTTTTAGAAATAGGCTCTTGCTTGCAAGATTTCATATTCGAAAAAGAAATCCTAGTTCTAAATTCAGAATTGAGTTGTGAAATTGACATTTTAAAGAATAGACAAGAAAAATTTGAAAATCAAATGTTGTCTAATCAATTTAATGGTTTGAATATCACTTATGGGATTGTTAATGGAACTAAATCAAATTGGTGGGGTGAGAGAGGCAAGTTGAAGTTTGTTGCATTGTTTGGTTTAATCTTATTTTTTTTGGATTCCTACAACACTTGGCTTGCGTATCATATTATCTGTCTTTTGAAATGTGCTAGTCATGTTTGGGATCCAAGGACATGATAGTTCAAACGTTACATCATTTTGTACCATATTGTACATTTATATATAGATTTTGGTTTTCGTGTTTGATTTTGGGTTTGGATTTTGTTTTGGAGTTTACAAGCCTGATTTGCATGTTTTGTATTCATTCGCTTCCAAGTTTTGGTTTTTTTTTGAAAAAAAAAGAGAGAAAAGTGAAATGCCAGTCATGTCCACATAAATGTTAACTAAGATAAAGAGAATATGAAACATTGGAAATGTATCACAGAAGGCTCCACGAGCATCACAAACACATTAAATAATATCGTTTGAAACTTGGGATGCGTGAACTTATCAGTTTTGCAAATTAGAGTGAAATGTTTTATATACTCCATTTGTATTTCAAAAAACAATGCATTCATTCATATTTCATGGTATATTTCACATTGCATAAACATTGCATCTCACTTTCATATAAATTTCAAAGACAATCACCGAAAACATGTCAAATTCTCTTAGGATCATTACACAATATACACTAAGAAGATCTTGAGATTGGGAACTAATGCTGAAACTGTCTTGAACCAAACACAATTTGTACATATTAAAAGAACATCTTGGGTAAAATGGTCAAAACCATCCTTGGGAGAAAATGTGAGGCGAAAAGGGTTATCCTTGTCGGTCCTATCATGCAACATAGTCCATAAAACAATGGTTTTCACTACTATCACAATACTTGAAACTAAAAAAAATCATAGTAGTAAGGATAGGGTCAAATTCTCATCATACTTAGGTTGATAATCCGATTCCTCAAAGATTTGAGTTTTCTTGCATCACACACCACTAACTATTGGGTTGTAAGGATCGTACTACATGTCCCCTCATAAGGATGTGTAGTCATCTCTAAGATTCAAGAAATCAAAAGCAAAATCATGGACTATGGGGCTAACCTCCACCGGGGCTATAGATGCTTGACTGGTAGTGGAGTATGCTCATGCATGGTGATATGTCTCATTTAAAAATGAGACCTATGATCGCTCAAACAGACAGGCTAGCCTTGTGGTTTCATCCATAACAGGTTTAACCATTTTGGTCAAAACGAGATAATAAACTCAATCAGAGTAGTAAGGATAGGGTCAAAATCTCATCATATTTAGGTTGAGAATTTGATTCCCCAAAGCTCTGATTCCACTTGCATACACAATAGTTTTTGATTGTAGTGGTCCATAACTAAGCTCTTGATCTGGTAAATGAATTCACCACACACACATTTGGTCCTAAGAGGGTTAGACAGTTTTAGTATGTTTGTTTATGGTACTAGAATGTTTGAGTCTCTGCAAAACAGGTCATTCATATTATAGCATCCTTTCAATACATCCATAATGTATCATATGCATAAATCATGAAGACACAAACATCCATGTGAAACTGATGATGGAAGGTTGAATGGTTTCAGATGATAAGGAATGAATCACTTTGCACACACTTAGCTTGTGCTGAATAATTCTGATGGTTCATGCCTTCTTGGTCTATTTTCATTCTTTGGATACTTGTTGATGCTTGTAATGCTAATTTTTGGTTTCTGTGTGTTTTCAGGTTGGGTTCTTACAAAAATTATAGGAGCATTTCCCAGTAGAGTCGCCATTTGTTGTGGCTGCTCCACAACTAGCCCCAAAACTTGGGAACCCACTTTTAAAATTTTGGTTCTTCAAATTTTGGTTGTCTTTGAGTCAGCATATTAATGAAACCCTAATCATGGGCTTGTTCTAGGAGCTCCGAGGTTCCTCATGTTGGGAGGTCTTATTGTGTCCTTGTGAAAGTTGACGCTTTGTTGTTATCAAAAATCTTAGTTTGAGTGACTTTGTACATACGACTTGTCCCTGTGAGTGTATAGCGTCAATCCTTGTTTTGGTCATTCTCATTCTTTTAGGTGATCTTGGTTGGATTTGAAGGGTTTTTAAACCATTTTGTTGATTTAGATAAATTTAAATAAATAAATTTGAAAATTAATTTTTATGTATATCTTGTATATGCATAGAATAACAAAAATAAAGAAAGCTAATAAAAAATATAAAAAATCAATCAAATATATATATATATATATATTATAATAAAAGTATAATAAATAAATGAACCTATGTTATATATGTGTATATTCGTATGCATATAATAGAGAGGTTTATTAGTTCTCTTTTAATTAGGCTTTAATGTGTAGGTTTTATATATAGTTTTGTTTCTTTGTTGTTTTCTCTAAAGTTTTGATTTCGAGTCTAACTCACGTGGGCTATTTTGGGTGTAGGTTTCCTAGCGAAGATGGCAAAGTAGGGATCTCGTCGACAGAGTTGACGATGATAATACAAGGATTTCGGATGGGAGTCGAAGGTGTTTGTCAGAATGAACGATGGTTTGGCCGGACATCGAGGTGGATGAATAGGAACAAGTGGACTTCATGAAGTCCCACACGACGAATGTTACGACATACATTGCCAGACCCAGAGAGATTGCCAGATGATTTGGAGTGGGGAAACAAATGTGGATATGGATGCTACAGAGGCATTAACATGGCATTAGCATCAATAGGTACAACATGGTGACAGGCAGACATGGTTGCGACCAATGAAGAGCCACGTGGATGGGCCCATAGTTAGAGAAACAAAGTGCATTGATGAACATATTCAGAGTCGAAGACATGTACAGTGGGCGACACCATAGCCAATGTAGATAATGGACATCAACATGTTGATTAATGCCAACAAGGATGACATCATTATAATTAGCTGTGTTAAGTGAATATAGAGGACCGACAAAAGTTTTTCGAGATTGGGCAGTAAGTGGCAGTGTAGATGTAGTACCAAACAATGCAATAGGTGGTCATATCACACAAATCAAACAGATAATGGACATCATAGTATGGTCTAAAACATTGTAACACATCAAAAAATGCATGCGGTGCCATACGAAGATTGTGGGTGTAACCATTGATAGTGTTAATGAGTGAAGATTCGATCGAATCATCGAGTGCATAGTGACTAGAGCAGCCCACAGAAGAGGCCATAAGAACAACGATTTTATGGCGTTGGAAGGGTTCATTGATGTATCAAATAAAAGAGTCGATACAACATCATCATTTACAACAACAATGGGTATGGAGTCCAACGTGACAGCGATAGAGGATTACTTACATCAATGTAGTGGTGATGGTGTTCGTAAGATACAAAATATGGACCCGCGTTTCACATGGCATCAAAGCATTAAGTCTCAGAAGGTAATAGATCAAGACATACCACACATATTCGATGATAGTTTTGAACAGTCAAACTAACATGTGTCTACGTGGAATGTAGTGGGGAATGTAGCGTTGTTTAATATACAATGAGACTTCCTGGAGATAATAGTGTAGTGGAGGAAGTAGATACTAAACCAAGAGATGCCAACCCAGGTTGAGAATGCGGATGTCACTGGCGTGGTGACATGACAGTCTATTGGATTGGATAAAACCAACGAGTAGAGCTGAGTTCATATGGCAAGAAAATGTAATGCATGACATTTTTCATTACTGTGCAGGGACAACATGGTTTTTGATGTTTTGGATAAACCAGGTGGTAGTCTATGATGTGGTATCTCCCCACGATGGAAATTTTTGAAGGAATAGTGATAGAGTGAATGCAGTTATCATCGGGCAATGACAGGAAAACATAATGCATGATGAATGACCCAGGATACATCAGTGTAGACACAACAAATTGAGTGTTGTGTGGCTAAGGCATCAGGCAATGGCAAGCATGGTTGGAGAGCTACCATATCCCAAGGACATGGTGATGTTGACATGGATTGATGATCCAATGGTAAAACAACTACACACGAATGATGCTAATTGGCGAAGGCCCAACAATGGTGTGCTAGGATGACGCGTTAGCGTAGAGGCTTGGCCCACAATGATAGTAGGGATACGTAGAGTGTCAACATGAAATGATATTTCATAGATGATGTAGTAATTAAATGGAAGGGGGTTTTGCAGAAAAGATCTCAAACGAATGTGAAACCAGTGAGAAATATGGACCGAAGCACAAAGAGGTTGTATATAGCTGCAGAGGATACTCAGGGGTGAAGACACGCATCTACTTCAAAGAAAAAATGTTAACCTTGGTTACCCAAATTTTGTATGGGCATAGTGTGACTAAGGGCATTCTAGGGGAATTTTCATGTTGTGAATATTAATGAAGGGTAAACTAAAAAAAAATAGATTTTATACTAAAAGGGCAAGTTGTAATGAATTTGCCATGGTATTAAATAAAGCGAAGTTTTATTGTGAAAGATTACTAGGGAGAGAACACTTTATTGAAGATAAGCGTTACAAAGCGTAATGAAATGGAAAAGAAAAGAGGGAAAACGATTCATTGTAAAACATGAAAATAGTGAAACCGCCATTGTAGCTTGTGCATGGAGGAAACCGGTGAAGAAGGGGAAACGAAGAGATTTCAGGAGAGATGAAAGGATATTTTTGAAATGTTAAATATGTAGGAAAAATACAAAAAAATAGTTGGATCTTTTGAAAGGCCAAATGTTGTCGGAATGTAACAGGAGATTTTTTTAATGCAAATGCCCTTTTCAGAAATTTAAGACCTTGTTAGCAAGAAAGAATGAGATGATTTATGCATGCTAAAATTTAATTGTTTATCTTTCCCCTTTCATATTTTGGACTTGTAGATGAAGTTTATGCAATTGTTTTTTGGTTACTTCATGTGAATGTCTGAATCTAAAAATTTATTTTTGAACCCTAGGAGCTAGCACTTAGTTTATTTCGGTTGTGCAAACTTGTAGGTCGAATAAGCTAGGTTGCATGTATGAACTTCTCACATATTCGGTTTTGCAGGATGGGGTGCTATCAAACTGATGAGGCTTTGCATTTCTGCATTTTCAACATTTGATTTGATGCAGATTTTTATTTTTCAGTTTTCAACTTTTAAAATGCAGAATTTTTTTTTTATTTTTGGACATTAAAATAAAAATTAAAAAAATTTCAAAACCCAAAAATAATGGCATGGTTGCGTAGAATATACTTCGTAGTTGCATTTTGCACTTAGACGTTTTTACTCCGGAGTCATTTCATATTTTTAAAAATTACCCAAAGTTGTTTTTATTGCAAATTTTTAAATTTTGAAATTGCAAAATTTCCATTTTGAGGTCAAATTTGATTCTTTCAGTTTCATACTTCATTCATGAGCCTATGATGACATTTCCTTCATGAAAACTTCAATTTCATTGAAGGGGTTATGTTTTATGGCATTTCACAAATTACCATTTTTGGAGCATAAATGTACCTTTTCTTCATGAAAATTCTGATTTCATTGAAGGGGGTAATTTTACATGTTATATTAAAAGGTTGTTATTTCAAAGCATTAAATTACCTTTCTTTATGAAAATTATTTCATAAAAGGGGATAATTAAATGACATTTTAAAACCCATTATTTTAAGGCTATAAATTATTCTCTCTTTGTGAAAATTAATTTCACCAAAGAGAGATAATTTATTATTCATACTAAAGGCTATCTTAATCTTCATGATAAGTAGCTACATTTGGAGCCTATTCATCATTTCAGATTCACATTCATAGATAGATTTAATCTTCATTTACATGTTTAAAAGTAGGATTTAATGCAAGATAGAACTTGATTAAAATCCACTTAATAAGGGAAGATAAAATCTACCTTAAAATCCTCAAGATAAAAGGAATTAAGGCACTACATCGTGGTCATATGAGGGCCAACTTACATTTGTTTTACTTTGATTCCATGAAAAATCATTAAAGTAACATGGTAAAATAAACCAACATTACCCCTTGTTTATAGTTACTTGCAATCACTAAGGTGTTCCTAGCATTGAATTGATATATCTTTATTGATATTACTAATACACATATGCAAATGCTAATATAGTGGAGACCTTGGAGAAGTTGTTTATTTAAATTCTTTGCAAGAGAGGGTTTTGGAGATCCAAACCCTAAGGGAGAGTGTAATTCCACAATTGGGTGAAATTAACACTCAACAGGTCCATTCTTAGAATCCATTGTGTTCTTGTTAGATTTTTCTTCAAGCTGTTAAACTCTTTCGAAGGAACCCGCTCTGATACCAATTGAAGAACATAAACTTATATTGAGACGGGAAGTGAACAATATAAGACTACTTTTTACTTTTCTTTCCCAAACAATATTATTCAATATAATCAATGGCAATATCAATAGCAGTAACCAAAGAAATGCACAAATCATCACACACAATAGAGACACCAATTTAACGTGGTTCACCCAATGTGGGCTACTCCATGGAGAAAATATTTTACTAAAACTTTCTCAATCAATCTCTTGGGAATATTTTCCCTATTACAATGTTTATGGACCTCTGTCCAAAGGAGATACCAATCCCTAAATTAAGTCCGTGGATCTCTATCCACAAGAGACACCAATCTCCTAATATTTGCTCTGGCTAGTGATCCTCTAGAAGACCTCTGCCTCCACTACCCTTAGCAAATGGAAATCTATCCATAAAAGACACTTGTCTTCCCTGCTATTGCTAGAGATATTTTTCCTCAACTCTGTCACCTCCAAAGCTCTATCTCAAATATGCACTAAACATAGTCGTTCGATCAAGCACAAATCTATCCTCAATCTATGTCCTCAAGCCTTAACTCAAAGCTTGAATTAATCTCAAATCAACTCTACTGGATCTTCCCCAAACCTTAACTCAAGGTTTGAACAAATCAATAAATCAACTTTGTTCTCAAGTCTTCTCAAAGACTTGTCTCAAATCTTCCTTGTAAGCTTCCACAAAAGATCACACCAATCTGTCCACAAGTCCTCTCTAGAACTTGTCCAATCTACTCAATAAGTCCTCACTAGGACTTATCCAAATCTACTCTCAATATGTATTGTAAGCTTCCATGAAAGCTCACACAAATCTATCCACTAGTCTTCTCAAGACTTACCTCAAATCTACTCAACAAGTCCACACGAGAACTTGTCCAATCTCATAGAAACATAAATAGAATTATTAGAGACTCAATATACTCTACATTATTTACAATGCTCAATCACTTGCAATCACTCTTAGAAACATACAGAGAATTGTTAGAAACTCAATATGATCTACATTCATTACAATGCTCAATCAATTGTAATCACTCTCTTAGAAACATACAGAGAATTGTTAGAGACTCAATATGTTTCACACTCATTAGCACTCAACCTATTTCTCAAATCAATTTAGAATATAACATAATTTGTTTTACAGAACTTGAACAATCTCTTCACACATTCACTTGACTAGGCTCTACCAACTCTACTCAGTCAATCACTCAATGAAATAACCCTTGCTCACAAACCCTAGTCCAAGCATATAAACACTCACTCAAAATGTTTCCAACAATGTTTATTAACCTATCTCACATAACAATGATACTCATGTTCTTTCCAAACCCTAGATCAAGTTCTTAACTCAACCAATGGCTTCAAAAACAATGCTTATAAACCAATATCACATAACAATTATACTTATGATCTTTGCAAACCCTAGTTCAAGTTCTTCACTCAATCAGTGGCTTCAACAACAATGCTTATCAAAAAAGGTTTTATCAACAACTCTTCATTCCAGAAAACCTTGAAGTTTTAATTCAAAACACACTCAACAATGCTTATAAAACAATCTTCACATATAGCTCAACAACTCAATAAGGAAACCTAATCAAGTCCTTTTCACTCCAAACTTGTTTTCTAGAAAATCAACCAATCAACTCAACTATGGAAGAATGTGCTCATACCTTTTTGCTTGATGAGAAGTAGACCACACAAATCTATCACAACCATAAACATATTTTTGCCAATCTCAAGGAAGTTAGACAAACAATACAAATCATATAATCACTCACAAATACACCTTATTACTCCTTTCTTAAAATAATATCCAACACCACAATAGTTTGATTATTCACTTCTCAAAAATTCTAACTCATCATAAATTTATCACATTCAATCATATTTGACATAAGCCACTTCAAAATTTTATTCTTCAAAAATCAATCCAATTTCTACTTATGACTCCCTACTTTAACATTGCATTTTTAAAGATAATTCTTTTGAAAAATAATGCAACAACTAATCTTTCCTTTTCTAAGGTAAAAGGATTTCTACCCACCACTTAAATTTTCAGCAAACACTTTATAAAACCCACAAAACTTCCTTTTAAACTTAGGAAAAATCCAAAATCATTTACCTCCTTATTTCTCCTAAGATTAACCTTAGCCTAAGTCAAAAATTAAAATATTTTAATTTAAAATAGTTTTACCACTTTGCATTGCACGAAGATTCGAACTGAGTGCTTCTCTCCAAAAGCGCTTTCACCATGGCTTCCAACGTCGTGGAGCCACATGCTCCCTTTGGAACCTCCACTACCTTACGCCCTTAGAATTCCACTATTCGCATGAGCCACGAATTGGCTCCTTCACTCACGTTGTCCAAAAAATTTGCATGAATTACTGTCATGAGGGAATTACGCACAAAAACTGGCATTAATTATTTTTGATGGATGTGAGTGGATGCCTTGACTTTGGGAAGGTTATGGTATTTATATACCATATGCATTCATTTCTCCACGTCGACGGTGAGGACGTCATCTAGCAAGTGGTGACATCAGCGAAACGGGGGTAACTTTACATGCAAACAAACTAGCACCCAAACTTTATGAAATGCACCCAAACTTTAGATTTGGCATTTTATTAAATATAATAAATTAAATTCTTTAAGAACTTAATTATTATAATTTAATAAATAACATGGTCTTTTGGCCTTAAAACAAACTTAAGGGCCTCTTTAGATTTTTAGAAAAACCTTACAAATTGCTCACATAATTTTAATGGAAAAACATCTTATTTTCTACCACCATCGATTTTAAGAAAAACCTTTTACTTGTGCCACCATTGGTTTTAAGGAAAAACCTTTTATTTTTGCTCACCCATGGTTTTAATAAAAACCCTTCATATGCTTCCACATAATATTAAAAATATTATGAAGCTTTTTTCCATTAACCTTTGCATTAGTCCTTGACATATTCCTTGATATCAATGATGACTTCATTCCTTGACATCAATGGCAACTTTGACTCAAAATGTCCAACAATATCCCCCTTTGTCATTGATGGCAATCTAAATTATTTTTACTAGAAACTTAACCTTTTTTTGGTTTTGCTCCCTCTAGCTCAATACTCTTTTCAAATCTATCCTCTTTACTCAAATACCAAATCTCTCCCCCTTACTCAAATATCTCCCCATTTGATATCAATGACAAAGGGTCACCTTTGGGGCTCGGGGCTAAGAATGAGCCTCTTAGCTTAGCCCCTCCCCCACCTCCTTTTGAGGTGGTTAATTCTAGGGTGGGAGTATTTCTACTCCTAGAAAACATTGTTCTTTACCTTTATCCTATTTTCTTCTTATCTGATCCTTTTGATTCCTTTGACTGTTCCTTTCCATGTTCATGTTCCTGTCCATGTCCATATTCCTGTTCTTGTTCCTGTTGCTATTCCTGTTCATATCCATGTTCCTATTTCTGTTCATATCCATGTTACTATTCATGTTCCTGTTCCTATTCCTATTCATACTTGATTCTAAAATGTTTGCTCTACACCACTTTATTGTGTGACCATCATTATTGAACTTATAACACTTAATATTGTTATTCCTTGGAGGTACAAATGTCTTAGGATTTCTCCTAGTGAAGCCATATCCTCTTCTATCATGAACCCTACAATTCATTGCCTTGTGACCAAACTGATTACATGAGTAGCAATACCCATTGAAAGGTTGTTTGTTCCCATATACTTGTCTTTCATGTGTCATGCACTGTGAAGCCATGTGCCCAAACCCGTGACATGAAAACATCTTCTATTGAAAATTTCTTGTCTTGACCTCATTGGTCTTCTATTCTGATTGTTGTTCCATATGTTTTTTTTTGTGCATTTTTCCTATTCTTGTTGAGCTTTCTATTGTCCAACTCATCCTTAGATGTCTTACTTTCTCTTATGATGTCATCTTCTGAAGTGTCTTCATCTGAAGTGTCTTCATTTGAAGTTTCTTCTCCTCCAAAACTTGAGGTTGACTTTTCTTCTTGTTTCTTCTGAACATGTTCAAAACCAAGACCTGTTTTGCTTAATGTAGGCTTTTGTATCTTGATGAAATTATCTAAATTCTTTGAGCTATTTTTGAACCCTTTTAGCTTGACTTTGGAGTCTTCTAAGTCTTCCTTTAGTAGGGCTACTTCCTATACTAACCTTTAATATTCTAAGACCTTTACTTCTAGCTTATGCTTGAATTTCTTTGTCTTAGCCTTTGATTTGTCTAGATCCTCTATAAGAATTCTTATCTCTTCATCACATTCTTGAATCTGAGCTTCTAATTTAGAGTTTTACTTTCTTACCTTACTTACTATTTCAAGAGCATAGATAATTTCTCCCTTAATATCATATCCTTATTTATATGATTCTTCCTCTATTTGTTTGCCTTTGTCCACATCTTCATTTTATTTTGACTTATCTTCTATAGAATCACCTTTTCCTTCTTCTAGTGCCATTAGAATTTTTTCATTTGGTCCTTCAAGTGCATCCTCATATTCATCATCACTGAAACTATAACCATTACTTGTACAACTATCTTCAAGATGTCTAAAGTTACCACATATAAAATACTTGAGAATTACTGGGATCCTATTCTTAACTGGTTATTTTTATTCAATCATAAATAGGACTTCATATCTATCATTGTATGAAAGACTAGCATCACTATCACTTGAGTACTCACTTTCCTTATCCGCATAGTAGCTCCTCTTTTATCTTTGAAATAACTTCTTTCCTTATCTACTTTGTCCATACTTGATTTTCTTTGGGTGCCTGCATCATTTTGATTCCCTATTCTTGTGATCATGTTTTTCTTCATCATTGTTATTCTTTGCTTCTTGAAAATCAGTTGCATAATGACCATACTTTCCATAATTGAAACATCTAAAAGATTTTGTATCTCTGGATCTTCTTGAATCCTTATTCCTTCTACCATAATTAGCTTCTTCATCACTAGATGAATCATTGTTTGATTTTGATTTCTTACCCTTTGTCTTCTTGATTCCTTTGAAGGTTTCTTCCTTATAGGGAATAGGCTCTTTTGTTCTTAACTCAAAAGTTGTAAGAATACCAAGCAACATATATCTAGTCAAATAATTGCCATCCTTTAACTCTTCTATAGTAGAAATATTTTCACTGAATATTTTGGAAAGAGATCTTAAGACCTTATCATAGACATTTGATTCATCAACCTTGATTTCAAGTCCTTGCATAGCATTAACAGCCTCATAGATTCAAAGTAGATAGATACTAATGTTCTCCTCATATTTCATTTTTAAATCTTCAAATTATCCTTTGATATTTCATATCTTTGCTTTCTTGAAACCTTTATCTCCTTCATATATATATTGCAACTTATCCCACTTTTGCATCTTGATAATGCATAACTTTTATGGACTATGTTCTATGTAAACCTCTCAAAAGTGCATTCATTGCTTTTGAATTGTAATGTTGTATAAGCTTACCTTCTTGATCTGTAGGTGGATCAATTGAGGGATTGTATCCATTTTCAATTACTTCACAAACTTCATTGCCAAGTGCCTTGAGGTAGATATTCATTCTCAAACTCCAATATACATAATCACTTCCATCAAATACTGGTACTGAATTATTTGAAGGTCCATTCTTAGAATCTATTATGTTCTTTTTAGATTTTTCTTCAAGCAATTAAACTCTTTTGAAGGAACCCGCTCTGATACCAATTGAATAACACAAGCTTAAATTGAGAGGGGGGGTGAACAGTATAAGACTACTTTTTACTTTTCTTTCCCAAATAGTATTATTAAATATAATAAATGGCAATATCAATAGCAATAACTAAAGCAATGCACAAATAATCACACACAATAGAGACACCAATTTAATGTGGTTCACCCAATGTGGGCTACTCCACAGAGAAAATATTTTACTAAAACTTTCTCAATCAATCTCTTGGGAATCCTTTACCTATTACAATATTTATGGACCTCTATCCAAAGGAGATACCAATCCCCTAAATCAATTTCATGGATCTCTATCTACAGGAGACACCAATCTCCTAATATCTGCTCTAGAATACCTTTGCCTCCACTACCCTTAGCAAATGGAACTCTATCCATAGAAGACACTTGTCTTCCCTGCTCTGGTTGGAGATCTTTGTCCTCAACTCTATCACCTCCAAAGCTCTGTCTCAAATCTACACTAAACACAATCCTTTGGTCTAGCACAAATCTATCCTCAATATCTATCCTCAAGCCTTAACTCAAAGCTTGACTCAATCTTAAATCAAATCTACTAGATATGCCTCAAATCTTAACTCAAGGTTTGAAAAAATTAATCAATCAACTTTGTTCTCAAGTCTTATCAAAGACTTGTCTCAAATCTGCCTTGTAAGGTTCCACAAAAGCTCACACAAATCTATTCACAAGTCCTCTCTATAACTTGTCCAATATGCTCAATAAGTCCTCACTAGGACTTTTCCAAATCTGCTCTCAATCTGTATTGTAAGCTTCCACAAAATCTCACACAAATCTGTCCACAAGTCTTCTCAATACTTATCTCAAATCTACTCAAAAAGTCCACACTATAACTTTTCCAATATCATAGAAACATAAAGATAATTGTTAGAGACTCAATATGCTCTACATTCATTACAATGCTCAACCACTTTCAATCACTCTCTTAGAAACATACAAATTTTTTTTAGAGACTCAATATGCTCTACATTCATTACAATGCTCAATCACTTTCAATAACTCTCTTAGAAACATACAAAGAATTGTTAGAGTCTCAATATGTTTCACACTCATCAACACAACCTCTTAATCAATTCAAAATATAGCATAATTTATTTTACAGAACTTGAACAATCTCTTCACACATTCACTTGACTAGGCTCTACCAACTCTACTCAATGAAATAACCCTTGCTCACAAACCCTAGTCCAAGCATATGAACACTCACTCAAAAAATTTCCAACAATGCTTATCAACTAATCTCACATAACAATGATACTCATGTTCTTTCCAAACCCTAGTTCAAGTTCTTCACTCAACCAATGGCTTCAACAACAATGCTTATAAACCAATCTCACATAACAATGATACTTATGATATTTGCAAATCCTAGTTCAAGTTCTTCACTCAATCAATGGCTTCAACAAAAATGCTTATCAAAAAAGGTTTTATCAACAACTCTTCATTCCAAAAAATCTTGAAGCATTAATTCAAAACACACTCAACAATGCTTATAAAACAATCTTCACATATAGCTCAACAACTCAATAAGGAAACCTAATCAAGCCCTTTTCACTCCAAACTTATTTTCTAGAAAACCAACCAATCAACTCAGCTATGAAATATTGTGCTCATACCTTTTTGCTTGATGGGAAGTAGACCACACAAATCTGTCACAACCATAAACATCACTTTGCAAATCTCAAGGAAGTTAGAAAAACAATACAAATCATATAATCACTCACAAATACACCTTATTAATCCTTTATTAAAATAATATCCACCATAATAGTTTGAATATTCACTTCTCAAAAACCCTAACTCATCACAAATTTATCTCATTTAATCATATTTGACATAAGCCACTTCATAATTTTATTCTTCAAAAATCAATCCAATTTCTACTTATGACTCCCTACTTTAACATTGCATTTCTAAAGATAACTCTTTTGAAAAATAATGCAACAACTAATATTTCCTTTTCTAAGGTATAATTTTTTTTACCCACCACTTAAATTTTCAGCAAACACTTTATAAAATGCACAAAACTTCCTTTTTAACTTAGGCAAAAATCCAAAATCATTTACCTCCTTATTTCTCCTAAGACTAACCTTAGCCTAAGTCAAAAATCAAAATATTTTAATTTAAAAGAGTGTTACCACTTTGCATTGCACGAAGATTCGAACTGAGTGCTTCTCTCCACAAGTGCTTTCACCACGACTCCCAACGTCATGGAGCCATGTGCTCCCTTTGGAACCTCCACTACCTTACGCCCTTAGAATTATACTATTTGCATGAGCCACGAATTGACTCCTTCACTCATGCTGCCAAAAAACTTCGCACGAACTACTGTCACAAGGGAATTATGCATGAAAATTAGTGTTAATTATTTTTGATGGATGTGAGTGGATGCCTTGCCTTTGAGAAGGTTATGTTATTTATATACCATACGCCTTCATTGCTCCACATCGGTGGTGAGGACATTGTCTAGCAAGTGGTGACATCGATGGAAGGAGGGCAAATTTGCACGCAAACAAATCGATGCCCAAACTTTATGAAATGCGCCTAAACTTTAGCTTTGGCAATTTATTAAATATAATAAATTAAATTCTTTAAGAATTTAATTATTATAATTTAATAATTAACATGGTCTTTTAGCCTTAAACCAAAGTTAAGGGCCTCTTTAGGTTTTTAGAAAAACCTTACAACTTGCTCACATGGTTTTAATGGAAAAACCTTTTATTTTCTACCACCATCGGTTTTAAGAAAAACCTTTTACTTGTGCCACCATTGGTTTTAAGGAAAAACATTTTATTTTTGCCCACCCATGGTTTTAATAAAAACCCTTCATATGCTTCCACATACTATTAAAAATATTATGAAGCTTTTTGCCATTAACCTTTGCATTGTTCTTTGACATATTCCTCGACATCAATGACGACTTCGTTCCTTGACATGAATGGCAAATTTGACTCAAAATGTCCAACAAGGGCACATTGGGTTAGATGTGACTATGAGAAAGGTACTTCTAGTGGGGTTGTGGAGGCCCATCCTCTATCGAAATGCAAAGGAGTTTTTTAGGAGTGTGATACATGCCAAAGATCTAGAAAATCGTTACATCGATACTTTATGACATTGCACTCTCTACAACCTTATAAGTCATTCACATGATGGGGGTTGGATTTTGTTAGATCTCTTAACACTAACCAAAGGAGAAGTTGTAGGTAAATTGTGGTAGTGATAAAGTATCTAATGAAATGGGTTAAGAAAAAAGCCTTGCTCAAAATATCCACCAAAATTACTACACACTTAATGTATAAACAAATCATCACAAGGTTTGAAGTACCATTGCAATTAATAAGTGATCATAGAGGACACTTTGTGAATGATATTATTCAAAAGTTAACCATATAATTTAAAATATTGTACTCAATGCTAAGTCTATACTACCAAAGGGAAAATGGGCAAGCAAAGGCAATAAATAGTGTTGGTTTCATTCTTGTATAAGATCTATGGAGTTGAATGTGTTGATTGAGAAGAGATATTGTGGATAGTATTATGGTCATATAGGACAATGCAAAAAATGATAATGAATCATACATCCTTCTAGCTTATGTACACATAAGAGGCAATGGTACCCAATTTAAGGTGATTGTGTGTTAGATTTTGATAATGTATGATATGGGAGAAAGCAATCACAAGATGTAAAATATGTTGAAAAGTAAGATAATAGAATTTTGAAAGTATGTTGAAATGTGCTATTAATGGAAAGTTGTAAAAATAGTACAATGCAATGAAATGGAGGAAATGAACACTCTAGAACTCTAATGGAAACTACATTGTACCTAATCACTACTCCATAGTAATATCTCCTATCTCTATATCTATATATCTCTATCTCTATATGTTCACTATGGGGCCTATATATAAGAAGATAAGTTACTTGGACCTTACTATTCCTAACTACCTTTCCTATGACTTGTACAAGTGGACTCCTTGTACATTTACATAATTGCACATTGACACTTGTGCATTTATTACTTATTTCCCAAGTAACTACTTAACCTTACTCTAAAGTAAAATCCTACTCTAGTAATGTACCAAAGGTGGTACATTGACATGTACCTAAATAATTTAATATACTCTAACACTCCCCTGTATTACATTATTTAAGTATTGAAGACTTTAGTCTTCAATATGGATCTTCTTCTTTTGAATAATATTTAGCTTGAACTGGTTCTTCTTCTTCTACTGCTTCTGTCTTCATGTTGTTCCTTCTTGTATTTTTCATTCCACTAATCTTTGGTGTTTCAAAGTATTTAAAACTATATTTTTTCTTTAGGGTTATCATAGTTATTTGAAAAGCTAGTGATCTCATAATCTTGCAAGTTGCAAGCGGATCAAAATTGATCCATTCTATTTTCTTCAAGTCTTATTTAATATAGTAATATTTCTTCATAAATTCTATAGTACTAATTTTTATAGTAGTAGAAGAAAGATGAATAATTTTCCCTCCATATAATTGACATTGATGGAAACTCCAGTAGTTGACCTTCTCATGACCAAATTGGTTGCAATAAGTGCACAATAAATATATTCCAACTTCTTTGTTGTCTATTTTAGGAATATCATGTTTATCTATCTCCTTGATGAGATACTTAAACCATAGGTGAACAATTGTAGCTATTCCATCTCAACTTTTTCCATATAACTGTATGAGATCCTTTAGATCAATATTTTGAATAATATATTCATTAGTACAATTATAATCAACTCCCTTTACTATCACACTAGATAATGTTCTTGAGGAATCTTATTTCACTAAACTATTAGTTTATGAGTTTTTAGAGATCCTTTTAGCTTCTATTGATTCCTTACTATTTATACCTTCATTATTATCCATTGAATATTTTGAACTATCAATTATGCTTTCTATTAAGTTGAATGTAATTTTAATCCATTTATTTACTTTTCTAATTACATTATTTAATGTGTTCTTTGAAGTAGACATCCTTATAACTCCCTAGTTTAGAGTATATGAACTAGTTTGATAAATCTTAACCAAGGCTTAGGTAGTGTAGTATTCCTTATGCCTCCCAAGTGATTAGAATATGCTATAAGCTTGATAAAGTGCTTAGAAAGTAATAGTTCACCTTATGAGTTGATTTTGTAATGTTTTGAGGATAATAATCAACTTTCAATTTTACCTTATCTCTCCTAATGAAGTATGCTCTAAATGAGTTATTATAGTTGGATTTATTTTTGTCTCCTTAGTATGAGTATGAGATAATTGTAACCAATTAGTTCCAACTTTATATGTAAGTAATAGATTTGCTTCTATGTTCAACAATTTAATTTTATAAATTCCAAGTATCTATAGTTTGGTGTAGAATACCTTATAACTCCCTAATTTTGAATGTTAGAGAATAATGATAATAATATGTACAAATTGCTATTTTAATTTATCAAGGTTTACAACCTTATATCTCCTACTTGGTTATTTGCAAATATTGTAATATGTATATGCACTTCAACAATTATACCTTGAAATTTTGTGACCTTTTTGGCGGTCGGTTGCCGAGGGCTATGGTTGTCACGATTTCGCGACATGTCGCATTTTCACGACTAGGGGCGCCTCGGCGGTCGAGACGGGGCTGACTGTCGCAATTTCGCGACATGTCACGTTTTCGCGACATGTCGCTTTTTCGCGCCCTGTTGGCTTTTGTGCTCTTTGTTGGTTTGTGCAGACTTTTCTGCTCTGCTCTTGTTGTCTTGGTGTTTGCTCTTGGCTGGGATGTGCTTTCTCCCGTTTGTAACAGCTCTTTGTATTAATACAAGTTTTTCATTTTTTCAAAAAAAAAAAAACAATTATACCTTGAAATATGAACTTGCTTTAAAACTTACTAATGCTTGATTGATTTACACCAATGCAATAGTAAACTTATATTTAAATGATTCACCTTATAACTCCTCTTAAACCTTAATAAAAACAAGTAATTAGTTTGATATTACCTTTATAATGCTACACATGATATTCCTTGATCATCGCTTCTCCAATGAATCTTTTGAATGTTGTATTTGATGGATGATGTTGAACATTCAATACTCCTCATTAATGTATGTCTCATCAAAGTTTTCGACATCTTTGAATAGAATTTGACCTCACTACGAATCAATGCTTTAGTGTTGTAACTACGTGCTTCTTCCTTCACATTCTACATATATTAAATCATCTATGGAGCACCTTCCAATATTACCTATTAATAGTTTTATCTATCAGCGCATTACTGTAGGTCAAAATGACTACATTAAGCGGAGTAAGGAGATGTCTTCTCAAAAATTTTCTAAGTGTAGAAGAAACATCATGATATCATAATTTTTTGGAGCTCACAGGCTAATTCATTGGACAACATCATGATATCATGATATTTTGGTGCTCACAATCTAAGTCAAGGGAAAACATCATGATATCACAATATTTTAAAGCTCACAGGCTAAGGAAAAAACATCACGATCTCACGACATTTTGGATCTCAAGGGCTAAGTATAGGAAAAACATCATGATCTCACAATATTTTGAAGCTCACAGGCTAAGTCAAGGAAAAACATCATGATATTTTGGAACTTACAGGCTAAGTCAGGGGAAAACGTCGTGATATCATGACATTTTGGCACTCACAGGCTAAGTCAAGGGAAAACATCGCAATATTGTGATATTTTGAAGCTCACAAGCTAAGTCAAGGAAAAAAATCATGATATCATGATATTTTGGAGATCAAAGGCGAAGTAAAGAAAAATGTCGTGATCTCACAATATTTTAAAGCTTACAGGCTAAGTAAAGGAAAACGTCATGATCTTGCAATATTTTGTAGCTCACAGGTTAAGTAAAGAAAAACATCATGATCTCATTATATTTTGAAGCTCACAGGCTAAGTTAGGGAAAAAAATTGCGATATTGTGATATTTTGGAGCTCACAAGCTAAGTAAAGGAAAAATATTGTAATATCACAATATTTTGGAGCTCACAGGCCACCTCCACAAAATATATCATGATTTTGTGACATGCCATGATTTCGCTGGCTGAAGAACCAAAAGCAAAGAAATGGAGGATAGTTGGCCATGACATCTCCAAGAAGATAGATGTGAATATGTAATAACAAGATCTCAATCATTTTCTGTTGAAGATCCCATACTATCTTAATCAAAAATTTACCAGAATGAGCCTACGAGTATATTGTTGTAACAACTTTCAGTTTTTTTCTATGTAAAATATATATCTAAATATATATATATAGGATGAGCAACCCTAAAAAATGATCAACTCTTAGATGTTTACAAGGCAATGTACACAGGCTTTTGAAAGCAAATAAAGATGACTCATTCTAGTTTCTAGCTCATTGGTGTTTGCTCAAGTATGTATGAAATGTTGATTACTATATAAACTACGTTGAATGTAATTTGCCTTAATTCTCATTCTATATTTCTACAATTTGAGTTTGACTAGCTCTAAAATTAACAGTTCTAATAGGTTTAAGTTTGTTTAAATCTGCACTAGAGGATTGGTTATTCTAAGTTTGACGATTCAAAGAATGGTTATCTGTAAAAGGTTGTAGATGTTTCTTTGTTGTTATCTAATATGCACCATCTAATCATTCTTAGAAATAGCTATATTTATCTCTCTTTATGCACTTTACTCTATCCCCATTTTCTAAAACAAAGCAAAGAACCAGCATTCTCTGGAGATTGAATCAGGTAAATTCTATTTTAAACCTGATATTTCAATCTTGGTGAAGTCTTGGGCACAAATGTAACCAAAGACAAATTTTACTCCAATAGTTTTTGGAACACCTAGTGGGACACAATCCCACAATATATACAAACCAAAGTTTTGGTAGTTATCTTTGTCCTGTTCAATTTTTATGAATCACTTGGTGACTCTGTTCAAGAGATAAAACCTAAGAAAATCCTTATATATTTTCTATTAAAATACCATTTTTTATGAAAACCATATCTAAGGCAAAAAATTCTGAAGAACCCATTGAGTTCTTTGAGTTACACCTTGGTAGCCTCAGAGCTAATCCTGTATTAGTTGCTAGGACAACTTCTTCTTCTACCATCACTACAAGATCTGCAAACCCTTCCCCTATAGTTATCCCTAGTACTACTACTAGTGGAACATAAAATCCAAGTACCCATATTTCTATAATATCAGTCAAAGTTGTAGCTATAATGGCCATGAATCAACAAAATCTGCCTTACCCTTCATAGAACCATATAGGCCCCCTAAATCTAGAAGCTCAACACCTGATTCTAGCAATAACCTTAAAAGCTTTACCCTAGTATGATGGCACTGGGAAGATGACTTATGAACACTGTCAAGATGTAGCCACACTTGCACCGATACATAAAATCACTGAGAAAGATGTCATGATAAGATTGTTAGTCATTTCCTTAGAAGGAAAAATGCTCTAATGGTATAGAGCCCTCGACAACCAAACCATATCCACCTAGGCCCAACTTGCCGATAAGTTAGTAAAAGAGTTCAATGAACATGATGACCCGTTTTCTCTACTAAATTAGTTCACTGTCATTCATAAGCACCCTCAATAGGAAATAGTCAACCTTAATATCATATTCAGTCGAACTTGGTAGAGAGTACCTAAAGAATTAAGGTCAACAAATGAACAATCAATGTATTATTACCTAAGGGCTTTTAACTTAGACATAAGCATGGCTATCAAAAAATACCAAGTATTCACTTTCCTAGAGATTTTCCAATAAGCTCAGAAATCATAAAGAGATTTAATAGCTATCAGAAGGTTCCCTGCAAAAATTATAATACCTATATTTCCAAATCTACCATAAGTATCCAATATTACTCTCTCAAGTCCCACTTCTACTTATAATATGGGTCTCCCCAAATGGATTAGGCAGCCTACTATCCTAGTAATACAAGCATCCCTAGCTCCTCCAATGTTACCTGTCATTCATGCACTTCCTATGGCAGCAGTTTCACCAACTTCAAATCCTCAACTTGCAACATTAAATATTTGCAATTGACCTTGAAAATTTTGATGAATAAGATGACCTCAATGGAAGGAAGAGAAGCAGAGATATATTTATAGCCAAGGATATTTCCATAGGTAACAAGAGACCAAGCTTCCACGAGCGGTAGAAATCATGACAAATCAAATGTGATTTACACCAATGAATATAGTGAACCCACTAATACTTCAACAAAGTCAAACTTTTGGTGTTATACATGTAACGATACACACGATGAAAAATCATGTATGATCTATTAACATCATGTCTAGAAGATAGCTATTGAGAAGGTAGAGAAAACCCTCAAAGGATAGATAAACATGATCAAAGAATAAAATCAAAATCTCATGATGCCTTCCATGGAACAAGTAGTCGTTCTAACCCGATCAGGGAAAAAGTCTTTTCAAGTAAATTCCCAAGAACTTAATCCCTTGAAAGTACCTTCACCTATGAAGGATTAGGTTGATAAGAGAGTTACCTATGAGAAAGTTTCATAAAAACCAAGTTAGCACGAGGTAGAACCGCGCAAGGAAGCTCCTTTATAGAAATAAGTAGAAATGCAGGAACAAACAAGAGATAAATTAAGATACCCCTCATTTACTAAGCGCCAAAGGGTAGATGCTAGTCAGGGGTATAGAAATAAGTATGACACTACTATAAAAGAAAAGGAAAAAATATTGAACCGAGGAAATGAATAAGACTCCCTCCAAGGTGACTATGCATGACGCATTGCAGTTTCTAGGAAAATTTGATTTATTGCAAGAATCCTTGAGATATATAAAAAATAGGAATAAAATCCTTGCTCAATTAAATTTTGTGTAAGCTAATCTGACTTCCAATATAGGAAAAAACAAACCCTATCCCTTCTATCTATCTCTTCAGATGGAGGGGATGGGTGGTAAACAATTTCATGATAGACTCAAGAGCTGCAACCATACTGATACCCAAAGTTGTATACGACATCATGGGGATGGAGTACACAAGGACCAGTCCTGGTGTCTTGCAACTAGACAAAATCCTCATTAAAACCATAGGGGTAATTAAAGATATCCCAATAGTTCTACATAGATTGCCTCAACTCATAGTTATACAAGAGGTAGTGGTAGTGGATTTAGAACCTTATTTTGGCATGTGCCTCTCCAGAGAATTCACCACCAAAATAGGAGGATATTTATCATTGGATTACTCACACTTGGAAATCCTATTCAAGGGCAAGAGTGAAAATATTCAATGAGAAACATTCAACATTTCATATTAAAAAACTTGAAGAGTAAGGGAAGCAGGGCACTATAGTAAACATGATAACCGAAGAATTGGAAGACTTAAACTTAATGGAGGAAGCTCTAAATGTACTGTAAGAAGAAGACTAGTTCTCTCTCCAAGAATTCAATGCTATGATTGAAATTTTTTTTGGAAGCTACTCAATCATGAAACCTAAGAAAATCAACCCCCTTCCTATCCACCAAGTAGATCCATCTACCGAACAGTTGTGGAAACTTTTCTTTGATGGCGCCAGATGCAAAAATAAGGCTGAAGCATGTATTGTTTTAATCTCTTCGAAAGATGAAGAGAAGGTATTTTCTTATTGGTTAACCTAGAGCTGTACTAACAATGCTACAAAATATGAAGCACTCTACCTAGGTCTCAAGAAAGCAGATAAGCTAGGTATTAAACAAATCCAAATTTTTGGAGATTCTGAATTAATAGTGAATCAAATAACTGAGAAATGTGCGAGTAAGCAACACTACCTCAAATCTTACACGAATAAGGTCTAGGATTTTATAGAAGCCTTTGAAGCTCTAAAAATCAAATCAATCCTTATAGAAAAGAACACTTATATTGATTTATTGGCATCAGCAGATGTAAATTTTTATCCCATCAACAATTTCATACATAAGTCTAAAATAGTTAGACTGATCTATGTGCCTTCCATGCTAGATAAAGATACATTTTGGTAGGTATTCAAAAATGATGAACAGATCATGGACTTGCTTTTCCATGATATGAACCGCTCAAATGATAGTGTCTAAATATGAGAAAGATGCAGACATGATCCAATTGAAAAATAACCATATCCCAAAAGTATTGATCACTCGCAAAATTTTATTTGATAGTAATGATAGGTCAATTGACCATAAGATGAAAGTTTACAAACATAGATACAAGAAGGTCCAAATGGAATTAGAGAAATCTATTAAGGTGGGAGTGAACACTATAGAAGAATAATAGGACCAAATTCAAGGATTATGCAAAGAATTCCTCGACATCATAGCCTGGACTTATGGTGATCTTAAGGTCTAATCTAAAGAGATAATACAACATACCATTGAGCTCGAAGAAGGTGCAAAACCATTTTGACAAAAGTAAAGATTGGTGAACCTGAATATTGAAGCTCTGATAAAGCAGGAACTGCTTAAGTTACTTGAATCCAAGATTGTCTACCTTATCAAACATTCTACCTGGATAGCTAACTTGGTCCTGGTCAGGAAAAATAATAGATACATTAGATTGTATGTCGACTTACAAAACCTAAACAAATCTTCACTAAAAGACCATCATCCTCTCTCACAAATCAACCAAACTATACATACTACAGCAAGAGCAGAAATATTATCGCTCTTGGATGGGTTTTCTAGGTATAACTAGGTGTGGGTCAAATATGAAGATCAATTCAAAACTGCATTCACCACCAAGTGGGGAACATTCACTTATCAAAGGATACCTTTTGGATTATCCAATGCTGGAGCAAATTTTCAAAGGGTAATGGATGTGGCTTTTGGAGAACTCATAAACAAGATCATAATAATATACTTAGATGATATGATAGTGTTTTCTCACCACAAAGAAGGCCATGTTGACCATCTCAGAATATTTTTTGAGAAGTGCAGAGATTTTGGTATCTATTTGAACCCAAAGAAGTCCATATTTACTATATAAGAAGGTATTTTACTAGGTCACGTCATTTCTAAGACCGGAATGGCTATAGATCCTAACAGAGTGAAAGTGCTGCTAGAACTACCTTTACCTTCAAACAAAAAGGGCTTGCAATATTTCTTTAGATAGACCAATTGGTACACAAATTCATATTATATTTTGCACAAATTATCAAACCTTATCGAGTTGTTAAAAAAGGATGTTGAATTCAAGTGGACAGACTTACGAAAGAGAGCTTTTAAATAGATAAAATAATAGATAGCCCAAGCACCCATCTTAGTAAATCCAAACTATTCTAGAGGTTTCATCTTGTATGCTATAGGTGAGCAAGAGAGTTACATTGTAGTACTTACCCAGAAAGAATCTGACAATGAAGAGAGGCTCATAGCATTTCTAACCTAGACCATGCAGTAACACGAAGAAAGGTATAACTTTATTGTAAAGTAGATTTACATAATAATGAAATCATTAAAAAAGTTTAGGCATTTTATTTCATAGAGTAGGACCATTGTGTATGTGGTCCACCCCGATGTTAGAAATTTCATCATACAGGGGAAGCTTGGCGAGAAAATAGCTAGTTGGGCATCAAAGATACAATAATACGATGTCGAGATCCACCCGACCAAACTAGTGAGGGGTAAAGCATTATGTCAAGAACTCACCAAATAAGCCTTGAAAAAATATGTGGCCTGCCAAACGTAAGAAATAGACCCAGGGGAGGATCAACCCTTGGAAAGTATTGACTAAACTGATGAATTGATCAGATATTTCTATACTGGAAAATATTCGATAAGTTTAAATGCTTCACAAAGGAGGAGATACATGATCCAAGATTTGAAGTACACTTTACTACTTGAAGGATTGTATAGAAAAAATCTAGATGGGGTATTACTTCGGTGCATAAAATATGATAAAAAGCAAAGGATATTGGATGAGTTCCATGGAGGTACATCAAGAGGACACTACTCAAGGAGAACCACTACTTCAAAACTCATCATAATTGGGTGCTATTGACCAACCATTTCGTGATATTTTAGTTTTCAAAGGCTAGTTCAAAAAAAATTGTAGAGTTTTCATGATATGTTAGCTTTCAGAGGCCACTTCAAAGGAAATTATCATTATTTCACAATATTTTATCTTTCAGAGGCCACTTCAAAAATAAATTATCCAGTTTTCATGACATTTTGGCTTTCAAAGGCCAGTTCAAAGAAAATTATCAAGTTTTCATGATATTTCAGCTTTCAAAGGCCACTTCAAAGGAACTTGTCATGATTTCATGACATTTTTACCTTCATTCACCACTTCAAATGAAATTTCCATGATTTTGTGACATTTTGGCATTTAGAGGTCACTCCAAAGCAAATTGTCGTGATTTCACAATATTTTAAGCATCCAACAATCAATGTCAAACTTTTGGCAGGAAAATCAGTTTTCTTGAAATTTTAAATGCGCTTCTCTCAAAGTACCACCATAGGAATTTATTGGCCCAGATGAGAGGTGACACGAAGTTATTGGCCCAAAGGAGAGGTTATGCAGAGTTATTGGTCTGAAAGAAACAACGATACATGGTAGTTGGTTTTTAGAAGGTGGTATATAAAGCAAGGCATCCAATGACGTTTGAAATTTGTGGAACATGCACCACAAAATGTAATTAATGCATGGCACCCTAATGCATGCATGCACGTCTATTTATGTCATATAAGCTCTTTCTTCACCTCTCTATTCTCTAAAAAAAAGTTCTCTACATACAAAATTCCTCAAATTCTTCCAAGATCTTTGAGCTTCTTTGAGTTACTTCTAGGATTTTTTGTGTAACAGAATCATAGTAAACAACCATGGTAGCATCTTTTTTAGTTTCTAAGTAAAAGTGTAAGGCTGAGAAAAGCAAGAGTGGTTTCACATATCCATATTTCTACATCACCAATACCATCATAACATGGAAAAATCCAAAGAAGATTCGAAGAGATGTGAAAGCCAAAGTAGCAAAAGGCATCACCCCATCAACTCCAAGTACATTCTCTTTTTACTCTCTGCTTTCTTGGTATATATGCATCACTGTTCAATCCTAACCTAAATTATTCAGAGCTATGGTAACATTTTACAATGTAAAATATAGAATTATCAAGAATTCCAAGGGTGACATCATTTTTACCCTAGACGTTGATGCAATTAGGGTCATCTTCAGTCGTTACAGAGGGCCCACTGTAAATCCTATAGCATTTGATCCAATTATGTCTGCTAAATATTATACCCCTACTCTCAATATCAAGTTGTTTTTGCAAGAGCATATGTCAAAACCCCCTCCTGATGGAACCCTACTAGAATCACCAATTCCTCTATCAAAATTCAAAAATAAGAATATTTTCTTCATGCTAGCTATGGTGGGAGGGTTGGAATTAGACATACAAGTATATGGATGGTAGATTACGATAGCACAATGTATGTCAAATCCTAAATTCTATGATGCTTCCCATGTAGATAAAAACACAATACCAATTTTCTTTGACTGGCTAGCATATTTGGATCAGTAGATACACGCAGGATTGTTCAAGATACAAAGGTATTCTCAAGAAGTTTTTAGGTATTCTTCTTACCTAATATGGATTTTCCTTTTCTTTCAATCGAAGAAACTAGAGTTCATTTCTACAACCAAGAAAGATAAATTTTTTTTGTATACAAATGGACAATAGTGCTCTCAAAAGCTAAGTTGTACTATTGTTTTAACATGGAATTCCTAGGCCCCACCTTGTGAATTATGTATAGCACAACACAGATAATTCCTTATAAAATATGATATCCTTTGCAACACCCTTATGTGTAAAAAGGAGATTGGTTTATTTTAACATAGGGAGTAGTCGTCTGACTATACGGCTTCATAGGGAAGACTTTATTGCTCCCATACTATGTCATTGAGCGACTATTTACCTTAGAGTATGTAAGGTAAACTGAATACATCAACAATAAATTTGGCATTGTGATTGGAAAAACTGGCACATGCCTTATGCCTTTCCATTTTGGAGGAGTCATTGTAGCAAAGAAATGGGACCATGAACGAATCACTCGAGCTCTAAAAATACTAAAGTTAATAGAATTACCATAGAGATGGAGGTATGACCCCATTGACAGGTTTGCACAAAGAGAAGCTTCTCTCAACCAGACTCCTTTCAAACAATTTCATTCATCAAAAAGACAAATTGACAAGAAGGGTAGGAACAATGAAGAAGATGAAGTGCTAGAATGACATGTAGAACAAATGCAGCCATTGGCCCCATGGCATGACTTATATGAACATATGATGGATTGGAACCCTGAAAATGATCTGAACCATGATTTAGATGAAAATGTTATTAAAAGAATGAAGAAAAAGAGAAAATACTGGACACACAAAAAAATCCTAGCTTGGTGGCAAATGAGGATTCAAATTGAAATGAACTCTAGATGGGGAATAAAACTTGATAATGAATTTGTCAAGAGGTATGACAAATATCATACCACATAGTCCAAGAATATTGTAGATAAAGTCTCACCAGGTATCAATGACATCTCAATTTTTCTCACCACTGAAAAAGGGAAAACTAGCTGAGATAAAGGAAAGGAAATTGTTGTTGAAAAAACAAAAATTCCAAAAAATATGGCTCACAAATTTATTCCCCCTCCACATCAGACACAAAATATGATGATGATGTTTCTCTCATCCAGAGAAAGAGAAAAGTAAAATTTATAGAGGCAGGGGAACAAAAGAAAAGAAGGCAGGCGGAACTACATATTAATCCTGAGGCAAGGGACAAGGAAATAAATATAGAGGAAAACGTAGAATAGTTCTTTGAATAGCAGGATACCAATAACCAAGAGTTGAATAAAGTGATTGAAGAGTCTATTACTACTAAATAAATCCCTACTAAAGAAAAAAACCCCACTAAGAAAGTGTTGTATACTGAAGAACCGATCCCTACTAAAAATACACTAGATACTGGAGGCACGAGCCTACAAAAGATATTAGGTATGTCTCCTATCAATATTAGTGCATCTTCTTCTTCTCCTCCCCAAAGAAAATTCCCTTCCAATTTTAGAAACCAATATGGTGCTTCTTCTCCTTCTAATAAGCAACCTCCACCATCGCCATCGTCAATCCAACCTAACCTGAATGCATTCTCAATTGTCCCCCCAGATGCACTTGTAGGACTAACAAATGTGGATACCTAAATAGCCACCATTCCTTTCCCTTATACAACCAATCTCCCTAACTTCCAATCTATTCCTGCATCCTCTTTCGAAAGTCACCCTACCATTTCCAATCTGAAAATTTTGAAGAAAGTAACCTTGAATGCTTCAGACTATTTGAAGTCTCTCAATGCTCAAAATTCCAAGAGCATAGCCCGTGCTAGAAAAGTAATAGCTCTGGATACTATCAACATGCAGTGTTTGACTATGAAGATGATGCCCTTATTTTAGAAGCCTGAATGTGAAATGACCTTAGAGGATTATCAATATGAGATAATCACTAAAGATATCACTCAACTACCTATGGAAGACAAATGGGGGAAATCCCAAGTTCACATGGGGACTATATACTTAAACGCTGAGTATTATAAGGAGAAATACCTCAAAGCTAAATAGTCAAGGAAATATTTGGAATAGGCATTAAGTGAGCAAATGATAATTGAAAAGGCTCTAAAAAATAAGGCAAATAAATGGGATCAAATGTTCAATGAAGCAACACCATATAAGGAAGAAGCAAAGAAGGCCGCTGAACAAATCCAGGTATTAAATAAATAGGTAGAATACCTTTAGAAGCAAATCCAAGATGACACCGACAAGACCAATGGGCTATCCAAATAAAGGGCCAAGGCGATCAGGAAAGCAATATTCAATGACATCCAAAATATGGACTTAAAATCAAGGCCTACGTTATTATACTTGGCCAAAATTAAGGAGACATTGGGTTGAGTGGAATATGAATTTATTTCATCTATAAAATTCCTGAAAGCAAGGTTATCTACAACAACAAAGATCCAAGTTCTAGCAAAAAGTACACAAGGAAAATTTGGATACAAAGCCCAAGATAAAAAATGATCTCAAGCCAAAATAACTGTAAACAGTTTCTTCAAAAGGCACAAGATAGTTACGAAAAGTGCTAAAATAATGTGAGAACTCAAAGCAGAAGCTAAGGGAATTTTAAAACATGTGAGCATAGCAGAGAACTACGACATGCCGAGCTTTTGGGATCAAAATTTAGAGTTCTTGGAGGAAGGTGAACTGAAAGCTTCTTGGAAAGCTTTCATAGAAGATGAATCAGAGATAGACAACTAGGAAGATCCAATCCAAGAAGACCAAATATTTAGTACATCTCAAAACCTTACCCAAATCAATTCCTATATGCATGAGTTATACATGAGGTCAAAATTACTGTCCTATGAGGTCAAAATTACTGTCCTATGACAAAGTGGAAGAGTTAGAGTATTTATACCTAACTTTCATGGAGACTTCTAAACCAGATGAAGATATTTGGAAAAAGGCTTGTGCCACTTCTAATGATGTTTAGGATACCAAAAAACATGAAAATGCTAAAAAAAACTTCAACAAGCAGTACAACGACACCAGGGCAAGAAGACACAAAGAAATCAACTGAGGAAAACACTCCTAACAAATGATAACATAGAGAAAGAAACACAATTTTTCTTGGTATCACTCCCCTTTCTCTCTTTTTTGTTGTTATTTTTACTTCGTTCCCCAATGGATAAAGGTTCTAGATTCTAACATTCAGTTGGTAGAATTTTCCCAAGTGGAACCAGTAATGTAGGTCAAAATGACTACATCAAGGGGAGTAAGGAGATGTCATCTCAAAATTTTGCTAAGTGTAGAAGAAACATCATGATATCATGAAATTTTGAAGCTCACAGACTAAGGGGAAATATCATGATATCGCGACATTTTGGTGCTCGCAATCTAAGTCAGGGGAAAACATCATGATATCATGGAATTTTGAAGCTCACAAGCTAAGTCAGGAAAAAATATTGCGATCTTGCGATATTTTGGAGCTCAAGGGCTAAGTAAAGGAAAAACGTCACAATCTCACGATATTTTGAAGCTCATAGACTAAGTCAGGGAAAAACATCACGATATCATGATATTTTGGAGCTCACAGGCTAAGTCAAGGGAAAACATCACTATATCACAATATTTTGGTGCTCATAGGCTAAGTTAGGGAAAAATGTCATGATATCACAACATTTTGGAGCTCATAGGCTAAGGTAAAAACATTGTGATCTCACAACTGTAGACACGAAAAATTGATCCACTTTCAGTGGGCAATCTTCCTTAGATCCCCTAAGAGATCACTAACCCTTGCCCTAGGCAAGGGTAAGCCTCTTTTCATCCTACCTTGCCTTCTTTAGCCTTTTTAGCGAAATTGCACTCGGTTGCGATAGGGTGCAACTTCACATAAGCGATATCGTACCTCGTCGACACGGGGCACGATTTTGCTATTTTAGGATTTTAATTATTAAAACTCGGGTTTAACCTTTTTAGCGTGCTTTTGCGTCAACTTGTGTTGTTTTCCCACTCTTTTCACCCCGATCTTCATCTATAAAAGGAAGGTTTAGTATCACTTTTTCAGAGATATATATAACGAACGATTTTTGGATACATGATTAAGATAAAAATTCTTATGGTTGACTTGTGCTCGAATTCTTACTTTATCTCTCCTTCTTGTTTCTTCTACAAGCTAAACCCAAAGTGTGAATTTTGGATTTGATCTTCTACTGCATTGATTTGGATTGTTGTGTGGTTTTGTGGATTCATGTTGTGGTTCGAAGGGAAAGAGAGTGCTCATTTGGATACCTCAATATCTTTTGTCTACTTCTGCATCATCCATCAGGTTCTACATACTTTTTTTTCTACATTTATTTACTTTTTGCATCTATCTTTTATTTTTTGTGTGTCTAAAGTAAAATCACACCCTTTCCTAGTGAGGCACAAATTTGCTAACCCTAATTTAGGGTTTTCACTCATAGAAGTAAAACTGTGCCCCATCCTGATGGAACACAACTTCACCTGTAGCGTTATCGTACTCACTATATGCGAGGTGTAATTTTACTCAAGAATAAACTGGTGTATCTATCAGATTCTGATTACATGAGTATTTTATAAATTACATCTAGGGCATGATAGCATAATTTGTTTTCTATTTCTCTACTATTGCATTGTTGTTTTATGATTAATTCTCCAAAGGTCAATTTTTGCTTTTGTTTTCAAAGGTCATCTAAAAGTACCTATGGGGCTTGACTGCTACACCTCCAAGTATTGTTGTACAATGGCCTAAGTAGGCCCCCTAATGCTAATCCTATTTTCAAGTGTTTCATAAGTTATCTTACAAAAATAGGTATTTTTGATATCATTGGACAAGAGGTAGAAAAGTTTAGATTAATCACCGGTCAAAATAAGTGTTCTATTTGTCCTATTGATTTTAAATCTGATTTAGATATTCATTATAGGCATTTGAAAAGTGAAAGGCATATAGTGTGCATCTAGGGTTAATATTATGCATTTATCTTGTACCCTTGCTTTAAATTTTTTTTGGATAAAACCCTAGGTTATCAAGCATTCAAAGAAAGAATCATACTAGGCTAGCTCTTGTATTCTTGCATTTTTTTTTTTGCATTGTACTTTATCTTTCATAGCATATATCTAGAAAGAACAAACTTAGGTGATTGCTTGAAACTGAACACATAAAACTATCTTGAAATCCTGAGGACTTGGAGTGAGTCCTTAAACCATTCTTGGTGAACCCGCACCAAGTGTAGATAAAAACACAGCCCCCACGGTTCACCCCATAAGGCTTTCTATCTTTGCAAATCCAGCCTTTTGGAAATTGTACACAGTAGGGTAGTTTTTCCCCTCTACATATTTGGTGAACCCGATGTGAACACCTTCTTTCTTTTGAAAACACTAAGAAAGATCATTAATTATTTTTTAATAAATTTTAATAAGATGAAAATTTGTGTGTTAGTGTTTCCCCTAGTTGTTTTCCACTACTGCTAAAGGCTCCCTTCTGTAGAAGTCAGAGGAAACAATTAGAATTTGATTATGTTCCTTTGGAAGATGATCAGATTGATAGGAAAGACCCTAATGTAGGTCTAGATGAGCAAGAAGAGGTAGATATAGAAATTGAAACCAATCCTGATCCTTATGTTAGACCTAATGGTAGCTTTGTCTTCTCATCATTTGATCATATTTGGAAATTCATTAAATCTCATAAGGAGAAGCTATTGGGATATGTAGAATGAGAAGCTCATCTTGAAAATAAGATGCTACTCCTTCTCCTCCCATTAGATCTCCTATGCTTAATCGTGATAATACCTCATCTCAACCTGTGCATCTCAGTAATTTGAATAACTAAGTGACTTATGCTACTACTAATACCACCAATATTGGATGGGATCCACTTGTTCCTCTAACTAGTAGTGGCACCCAAAATTATTTTCAATTTTCTCCTTCATATTCTAATGTCAACACTATTGCCTCTGTTCCACCACAAGTTAATAATATATTATCATAAGGAACCACATATAACAATAACCTTCTCATGACCAACCTAAGGCAAGGGAATATTGGAAACACACATAATCCAAAAATGTAGAACTTGGAAAATATAGTGATTCAGCTGGTTAGTAAGGAAATGTGTAGTTAGCCATTGGATCCTATTTTCACTGCTAGACCTTATCCTAAGAATTTTATTATGCCAATTTTACTGATCTATAAAGGAACATAAGATCCAATAGATCATTTAAGAGGATTCAGAAGAGCTTACCATGATCTTGTTTATGATGATATGCTTCTATTGAAAACATTTCCAAAGAGTCTTATTGGATTTGCATTGGAATGGTATTATCGGTTGCCCAATTATTATTTAAAGAGCTTTGAGAAGACTACATAGATGTTTGTTCATCAATTTAGTGCTTATATTGAAAAAGAAGTGACAATGAGAGATATCTATGATCTAAAGCAAACAAAAGAAAAAAGTTTTTTAGAGTTCTTAGCTCATTGGAGAATTTTAGTTGGACGATTAAAACAACCCGTGTCTCAAAAATATATGCTTGATATATTCATTATTAATTTGCAAGAACAAATATCTTATGCACTAGAAACTACTACTGTCACATCCCTTGATAAAGCAATTGAGTTAGCAAGAAAAGTGGCAAAAGCTCTCATTAGAAGAGGTCATATTAAGACTAAGGAAGAAATGTCTACTAAGTCTTAACATAAGAATAAACATACAGGAGGTGATAATGATAGTAGACCTGTTAATAATGTCACCAACAACCTACAAAATATTGTACTTCAAAAACCTCCTCAAAGGAATTTTACCAAAATTAATGTACCTATGGAAGCAGTGTTGAAGCAACTATTGGAATCTAAGGCAATTGAACTACCTCCTATAAGACAACAAGATACTATAGATCATTGGTATAAGGCAGTTAAATATTGCACATATCACAGAGTAGAAGGAAATTGGAAAAACTCTTGTAAGAATTTGAAGCATGTGGTTCAAGATTTAATTGATGCAAGATGCATCGATTTAAGAAATTTCCAAATTCCAAGTAATCAGGTTCTTATTCAACAAGATCCAACAACAAATCAAGATATGGGGATATTCAAGGATCCATTACCAAAGCATGATCAACAAACAACCAATCATGTGGCTCATTAAGATGATTCCTTATGCCATAGTAATGTGGTTGGTGTGGTTAGGGTAACTACAAGGAAATAAGCTCAGAATCATTAGAATCGACAAGGACAGAGTTTAGCATCATAGCCTAGTTTAATTTTAAAGGATAATCAGAGAAAATATTTAGTTACAAGAGCTCCACCTGTAGTATTGAGACCACAACCATAGATTTCATTTGATCTTCAAAAGTAGCTAGCTAGTACTCCAGCAAAAATATTAGTATTATAAATTTTGAAGACTTCTAATCATATAAATGTTTTAATGGAATTCTTAAAACAATAATCAATTTTTTTAGATATTGCCCCTGATGCCATAGTTGATGTCATAGGTTATTTTGGGATACATCATGTCTCATTTTCAGATGATGATAAACCTTCATAAAAATTACATGGAGATTCATCACTTTACATCACTGAACTTATTGGGGATACCCTTATCAAGCGAGTTTTGGTTGATAATGGCTCATCCCTCAACTTGTGTACATATCAATTCTTTCAGAAATTTGGATTAAAAGAGGAAGATTTAACAAAAATTGATATCATTATTAAAGCTTTAAACAATAAGTTCCAAGAGGCCTGTGGTGTCATATCTCTTCCATTAAAAGTGGGACCCATAATATTGGATACTTTTTTTTATGTGGTTCATTCTCCTGCATCCTTTAATATTCTTCTTGGGTGACCCTGGATTCATGCAATGAAGGTCGTCCCTTCTACTTTTCATCAATATCTCAAATTTGAATTCAAGAATCAAGTTTTCACCATTCCAAATGATCCTCGACCATTTGAATTCTGTTCAAATATAGAGTTAGCTCAATTTGAATCTTATTTTTGTCCTTCTATATCTTCAACAATTTCTCCATGTTCCTCATATCAAATTTTAGAGCATCTTCAAAGTTTAAAAGTGAGTGAGGAACCTCTAATCAAAGTTTCATCATGGGATCAAGATAATCCATTTCTTCAAGAGCCTCTTCTAGATCTAGCCAAGCTACCACCATCACCTTGAACTATGGGTTTGCCCCATAAGAAGGGTGATGTTTTACACGTTAGCACATGTAAATTTATCTTTGGAGGGACTGCCTTCGAAGAAAATATTTGTGGTAGCAACCCATATCCTAGTGAGCACTCTTTTGCTCAATGTTATCTCACTAATGATTATCCCCTTCCTAAGCAGATCCTATCTAGTATGGGATATGTAGGTAAAGGATTGGGACCACAATAGAAATGTATTTAAGAACATTTGGATGTTGAGATTTGACCTAGGATATGTGGTATAGGTTTTATACCTAATAAAAATCAACCTTTGCCTTTTGAGGATGATGACCATCTTATGACTTATGCAGAATATATAGAATATAAAAATATGATAATAACTAAAAATGAAAGTGTTAATTTTGCTTCTCCTCCAAAGCTAATGTCTTATAATATGATTGATTCAATTTGTTCTAATGATGATATTACTTTTGTGCAAGAGAATGATGGATCCTTATACAATGTTTACTTTACAAAAAAGAATGGTGATATTAGAAAATGTAGTAATTATCGTGCCATGGATGTCCAAATAAGGACCCTAGAGGAACTTTCCCATGATTTTTATCATTGAGGAAATGCACTCCTTGGGAATATCTTTGATCCAACACCCCATGGCACACTCATTTATTTTAATAAGATGAATGATGCATTTAGATTTTGCATTGATTTCAATTTTGTATATAAAAAAAATATTTTCATGCAGTTGCATTTGCATTTCCATTGCATCCACCTTCTTGCTCATATTGCAATGTTGCTTGTCATCCTTGCATGATTTCTTGACATCTAAAGAACACCTTGCATGTTTTCTTGTCATAACTGCATGATTGATTGTTCATGACTGCTTGCTCATATAGATTTTCAGGGATTTTGTGATAATGGCATATAATGATACCTACTTAGGTCATAGCTCACATGCATTGCACTTCTCGCTAGGACTCTAATACCTAGCAAGATCCCCCTAGGGATTTTTTCTTTATTTCTTCTTATGATTTCTTCTTCTCCTTCTTTCATTTTATTTATCATGATAATGCTTTCATTCACAAAGTATTTTTTAGATCTCTATTTGAGATAGCACTTGCATACTATCTATCTACATATTACACCCCACATGGGATACTTATACAACCTAGCAGGTATTACATTATCTATGATCTTCTATCAGGCCATACTCTCTTTTGACTCAACAAGCTTAACACCCCATTATAGGATAAACTCCTTGGTCAGTTCAGTAGACCTCGACATACATCCTAGCAGGTAAACACCTCATAGCAGTCAATAAGGGATCAACCACACATAGCAGGTCAAACTCCACACATCTTTCTACACTATTGCAAGTGCTAAATCTATAACGATCTAGCTCTCTTTTTGCAACAATCTATGGTATTTAACTACACTAGTTCCTCGCAACCTACGCTAGTTCCATACTATGGGTCATTAGTTCTTCTCCTTTTTAGATGGTTGACCTTTGGATTTTCTTCTTCTTCTCCTTCTTTTTTTTTTTCTTCTTCTTCTTCTCCTTTTTATTCCTCTTCTTCTTCTCTCTCTTTTTCTCTCCTCTTCTTTCTTCTCCTTTATTTTTTTTTTATTGTCTCCTTCATCCTTCATCCTTCTCATTCTCCTTTATTTTCTTTTGCATCCATCCATTTTCATATAGTTTGCATTAAGATAGTTTGCATACATGAAAAAACATAAATAAAAACACATTACACATATTACACACACAATAAAACAACTAAAGCAGTTACATATTACTCGAGATAAAAAAGAGTACATCATCACCAAGTCAGGTTGGTGTACCACAATCCATAATTGTTACACTCAACCTACGGATGCACACCACAATCCAAAATTGGTGCATCATCCTGATTCCCAATCCTCTCTCTCTACTAGCTCCAAGAGCCACCTCCCTCTAGTCTGACCTTAGGAGGAGGTTACCTAGGTTGTGACATAGACTACCATGATATCAATACCATTCGTAATTGAGATCATGATATTCTCACTGATTTTTGGGATGGGGGAAGTGGCATCCTCTGACCTAGTGGGATAGTTGTGTAGTAATCCATATCATAAAACATAGCCTACTGAAGGGTTGTATCCAACCTCTCTCCCGTCTACTACATCTCTACCTAAAGAAGTTGCACTGTACCTCCTGCTTGGATCTCTGGTGTTCTCCATCCAAATGAGACATCTCTCCCTAGATCTGATCGATATCTACCCAAGCCATGTTGCTCTCAGTATTTGCAGTACACAATGAACTCCATAGTTCCCCTAGCCTCTTGGACCTATCCTCCTGGACATGGAACATATGGCTATGTAGAGAGGCTAACTATGCTCGAATATCCTTTATCTCCCTCCTCTCCTAGCTCTTTCCAATGACTATTACAGATGTGGAGGCCTATCCAGGATCTTTGATCTATAGCCTCCCTGTCTGTGGGGATATACCTCACCCCCCCTCTCCTATGCGTGCCACTTGGATGGCCTCCTATACCACTAGGATTCAAACATGATTCAATATCTATATCAAAGTGGTAGGATTCTAATGTGCCCTCTCTATGGCTCGATGAGCTACCTCTCAGAATTCTCACTGCATGTCCGAGTCCATCACCTAACACATCTATATCGATACTAGCATGGAGATCCTTTGGGAAAAAAATCCTCTATACCACTGCCTATACCTGATAACCACTCCATCATCCACCCTCATATTGATATAAGGAGGATCATCTATATCCTCCCTAACCCATATAGTGAGGTCTGGCTCACCTCCAACCCCTACTGGGTCTCGGGTCACCTTTTGGTACCAGTATTCCCCTAGGTCTAGGACTCCCTTTAAAATAATGTGCTATTGAAGGACTTGGTTAAATATGAAGACCTTTGGCTCCCCCTTCTCCAACCTCAACCACATGATCCTCCATACCCTGGATAGCTTCGTCCTGTCCTCAGCCCACCCAGGGTGAAGTTGCCATGGCTACCAAATGATCTTCACCTTACAAATCTCATCAATCACCCACCTCACTAGTGGTAGGTTACCTGCATAGGCCCTCGTGATTCTCTCTAAGGACCTCATACACATTTATGTTGTTTGTCACTCTGAGATGGGTAGTGGGCCTAGTAGTGTCTCCTGTATTTATACCACGATGTTCTCCCAGCACCACACTTGGATCAATGTCGTACATAACAATTCTATACACCACTTATACATAATGTTGTACAACATCTTGTATAGGTGAGCCAAAACATATGGATCCCATGCGAATCAAACCTCCTGATCATGCATGTCTACCACTACTCCCGCCATTGCCCATGGTAAGTGCTACCTGCTGGTATGGCACATCAGTAGCCTAGCTGCAACTCCACAAAGTAAGACGATCAAAGGATCTGCCCCATAGTGGCCCACTAGATCATCGATCAATATGGTTCTCTCTCACACATGGTGGATAAAACATGTTGAGAACCATTGTAGTGTGGCCACTCGTCCTTGTGCTCCATAAAATACTATTCCTTTGATAGGGATCCATAAGATCCTTCACACATCCTCTAGTGTGATGGTGAGCTCTCTTATGGGAAACCAAAAAGTAGAGGACTTCGAGTACCACCTCTCTACCAGGACTATCAGCATAGCCCTATCCGTATCAATGTGAGGCATCCTCACCAGGTGGTCTAGCCCCACCACATCTAGTCGATCCCTTCCTGCCTATCCTATTGCATTCAGCTCTACCACCAGAGCTCCTGCCCTCCACTCTCGATTCTCGAGGATACCTAGCTACATTCACAGACTAATAAAATCGAATCAAATTCATAATTAAAAAAATAATAATAGAAATAATAAAATCTATAATTTCAAGTCAAAACATGAAGTTGATAACAATTTTGAAAATTTGTACTTTGCAGTTGTTTATCCTTTCCTCTTTCTTCTCCTGTGTTTGTTTTTGCTTTTCTTTTCTTTCTTTTTTAGTTTCTAGTAAAATTGCACACTCCATTTTAGGAGGCACGATTTTGCAATATCGCGCTTAGTTTTATCCAGGCATGATTTTTTCACACTCCATATAGAGAAAAATCATGGTCAAGCCACAAAATCGTGCCCGGGTCGAGTGCAAATTTCACCGTAGAAAATGGTAAAATTTCCCAGATTCTACCCTCAAAATTTATGAAAATAGAGAAATATTTGCATTAGAGGGGAGGAATTTGGTACTTACCCACTCTCCTACCCCAAATTCACCCCTCGTGCCACTACTTGATGAAATGGTAATGCCATTTCTTTTTCTCCTCAAAGCCTTTCTCTATCAATGCACGGTGAAAATAAATCAAGGTTTTACCCTTTTTAAACTCTGTTTGTTACCATTATTTTCTCCAGTTTTCCTTATTTCTCTCTTTCTTATTCTACATCAGTTCTTTCAAGTTTTTATGAGATATGTTGTCTTCATAAAAACTCGAGGGGGCACCCTGGCCTACAGAGGCATTAAAATCCCTAATACCTAAATTTACGTGTAAAACAAGAAAGTGTCTAGAATGAAACCATTTTTGCACCATCCATTTCTTCTAAAGTGGCCATCCCTTTTTTTCTTGTTGTCTTATTCCAGTGAGTATGCATACATCCTTTATTTGATGCATTTACTTGGCCTTAAATGCATCAAAGAGGGGGTAAAATGTAGACACAAAAAATTGACCCACTTTTAGTAGGTAATCTTCCTTAGATCCCCTAAGAGGTCCCTAACCCTTGACCTAGTCAAGGGTAAACCTCTTTTCCTCCTACTTGCCTTCTTTAGCCTTTTTAGTGAAATCGCACCCAGTTGCAATGGGGCATGACTTCGTAGAAGCGATATCACACCCCATCGGCATGGGGTGTAATTTTGTTATTTTAGGGTTTTAATTATTAAAACTTGGGTTTAACCTTTTTAGTGTGCTTTTGCATCATCCTGTGTTGTTTTCCTGCTCTTTTTACCCTGATATTAATTTATAAAAGGAGGGTTTAATCTCACTTTTTCAGAGAGATATATAATGGATGATTTTTGGATACATGATTCAACTCATAATTCTTATGGTTGACTTGTGCTCGCATTATTAATTTCACTCTGCTTCCTGTTTCTTCTACAAGCTAACCCCAAAGTGCAAATTTTGGATTTGATCTTCTCTTGCATTGATTTGGATTGTTGTGTGATTTGGTGGATTCATGTTGTGGTTCGAAGGGAAATAGAGTACCTGTTTGGATATCTTGACCTCTTATGTCTGCTTCTATGCAATCCATTAGGTTATGTGTATTTTGTTTTTTACATTTGTTTATGTTCTACATCTATCTTTTATTTTTCATGTGTTTAAAATGAAATCGTGCCCTATCTCGATGAGGTGCGACTTCGCTAACTCTAATTTAGGAGTTTTACTCACAAAATCAAAATCGTGCCTCACCCTAATGGAGCGTGACTTCGCTTGTAGCGTTATCACGCCCGCTATCTACGAGACACAATTTTATCTAGGACTAAACTGGGGGTATTTGTCAGATTCTGATTGCATGAGTATTTTCTAAAGTACATTTAGGGCATGATAGCATAATATTTTTTTATAAATCTATTGTTGCATTGTTGTTTTATGATTAATTCTCCAAAGGTCAAATTTTGCTTTTATTTTCAAAGGTCATCTAAAAGGAACTAGGGGGATTGACTTTTGCGCCTCCAAGTATTATTGTACAGTGGCCTAAGTAGGCCCCCTAATGCTAATTCTATTTTCAAGAGTTGCATAATTTATCTGGTAGAAATAGGTAATTTTGATATCATTGGACAAAACACAAAAAGGGTTAGATTAATCACCGATCAAGATAAGCATTCTATTTGTCCTATTGATTTTAAATCTGATTTGGATATTCATTATAGGAATTTGAAAAGTGAAACACATAGTGTGCATCTAGGGTTAATATTGTCCATTTATCTTGTGCCCTTACTTTAAAGGTTTTTTGGATAAAACCCTAGGTTAGCAAGCATTCACAAAAAGAATCATACTAGGCTAGCTCTTGTATTATTGCATTCGGGTTTCTGCATTGTCCTTTATATTTCATAGCATATATCTAGAAAGACCAAACTTAGGTGATTTCTTGAAACTGAACACATCAAACTATCTCAAAATCCTAAGGACTTGGGATGATTTCTTAAACCGTTCCTGGTGAACCCTTCCCCCTAGCATCGAGTGTAGAGAATAATACAGCCCCTGTGGTTCACCCCATAAGGCTTTCTATATTTTTAGATTCAACCTTTTGGGATTTATACACGGTAGGGTAGTTTTCCCCCTCTACAATGATATTTTTGAGCTCAAATGCTAAGTAAAGGACATCGTGATCTCATGACATTTTGAAGCTCATAGGCTAAGTAAAGGAAAACATCGTGATCTCACGATATTTTGGATCTCATAGGTTAAGTAAAGGAAAACTTCACAATCTCACAATATTTTGAAGCTCATAGGCTAAGTCAAGAAAAAACATCACGATATTACAACATTTTGGAGCCCACAGGCTCAGTAAAGGGAAAACATCCTGATATCATGATATTTTGGAGCTCATAGGCCACCTCCATGAAATACATCGTGATTTTGTGACATGCCATGATTTCTTTGGCCGAAGAACAAAAAGAAAAGAAGTGGAGGATAGCTGGACCACAACGTCTCCAAGAATATAGAGGCAAAAATGCAGTAAAAAGATCTCAACCATTTGTTGATCCCATACTCTCTTAACCGCAAATTTACCTTAATGAGCCTACGAGCATATTGTTGTAACAACGTTTAGTTTTTCTGTTATGTAAAATATATATATATATATATATATATATGATGAGTGGCCCTAACAAATGGTCGGCTCTTATATGTTTACAAGGCAATGTACACAGGCTTCTGAAAGCAAATAAAGACTACTCATTCTGGTTTTTGGCTCACTGGTGTTTGTTCAAGTATGTATGAACTGTTGATTTCTATATAAACTACATTGAATGTAAATCACCTTAATTCTCATTCTAGATTTCTACATTTTAAGTTTCACTAGCTTTGAAATTAATAGTTCTAATAGGTTTAATATTGTTTAAATCTGCACTAGAGGATTGGTTATTCTAAGTTTGACGGTTCAAATAATGCTAATTTGCACCATATAATAATTCTTAGCAATAGCTATATTTCTCTCTCCTTATGCACTTTACTCTACCCCCTTTCTAAAAAAAAGCAAGGAACCAACCTTCTCTGGAGATTGAACCAGGTAAATTCTATTTTAAATTCAATCTTTCAATGTTGGTGAAGTCTTGGGTGCAAACGTAACCAAAGGTAGATTGTGCTCCAACTATTCCACCTTGATTCTTTTGACACTTGGTACAATCGTTAATTAGGTGTGTAGGTGATGGAAAATTGTTGTAGTCTCCATATGAGTGTTAATATTTTATGCTTCTCCTTTGAAATGATTGCAATCTCTTTGTCCTTTGAATGATGCTTCTAAATGCTTCCACGATGAGTGTTATTTCATCTTGGAAAGACATTAGAGATAATCCTAGTTACCTTAGTGTGATAAGTGGTGCATCTTATTTTGCATGTAGAGGTATCTCCAACGTCCTTATAACCCTTATCTTACCAACGAGTGTAAACTATTTCCAGTTTATTCCAACGCTTTCAAATGCATTTTACTTCTTACCAACGAGTGCAAGTTGTGCTATCCAAATATTATCTCCAACTGTGATGATTCTAGGTATTGCAATGGTGGTTCTATGGGACTTCAAGGGCCTATTTGAATGCTCCTTCTCAATAGATGATTGCTCCAAGATAGATCTTGGGTATTGCACCTTATACCTTACCATTTTATGCTTTTAAAATGCTATCTTGAGCATTACTTTTGCAATGTGTAGTAGACGATAGCTAATATAGATAATTTGTTAGAGTTACTATGGTAATTCTATTTTATTACCTCATTTGGTTTGTTAGGGTAGTTAGTTATCTACCTAAGGTTCGCTTAACTACTTTGTTAAGTGAATATTTCTTATTAGTTTTTAGCACTATTTGGTTAGTGGTTAGCTATTCCTACGTGCTAACTATAGCCTAAGTTGTACTATTTAGTCTCTATTGTTTAATGAAATCGTGTTCATTTACTTTTACATGGTATTAGAGTTGAGAAGCCCTTTTTTTCCCGCCCGAAGGACGAGTTGGTGAGGAATCACCATCCCACCCCAACAGGCGAGCTGATGGCGGGACCAAGCCTCATGCTGGGTTGACCAGGGACTCGGAAACTTCCTAGACAAAGCCCAGCATGGGCAACCTTGGCAATTGATCGAGGCAGATCCCAGGCAGCAGGGCCCGCAGGCCCACATCACTGGGAGAGGGCCCATAGGTCCACATCACTGGGCAGCCATGGGAGCAGGCTCGAAGACCCTGATAGTTCTGATAGCATTCTGTTGTTCGAACTATCGGGCCTGATAAGATGCTAGAGCCCATAGTACAGGGCCTAGATCCCAAAGGCAAGAGGCCCTCTGATTACTGACAGTCGCTAGTGCTACCCTCATGGGTCCAGCACATAATCAGGAGGGTAGGCATGCCCTCCCAAGCAGATATCAGACCCAAACTCAAGGGTAGGAGCACCCTTAAGTCTGACCAACATTGATATGGGACATCCCTGTTAGATCCTCGATGATCACGATCAGCGGCACATATCCGGTGATCAGGATCTATGAGGGCAGGCACGCCCTCCAATCTCTGATGATCGATGGCACAGATCTGGCAATCGAGATCTGAGAGGGCAAGAGCGCCCTCCAATCTTTGATGATCAGATCAGAGACCCTACACCTATGGACAAACTCTTAGGCACAAATTATGAGGACAATCGCAGTTGGGACTCATGCATGCTCGAGCACAGATCCCGAGGCACTGACTCAGCCACTGGATTAGACATGTGGTAGACAACCACTGGACCGAACATGTGGTACAACCACTTGATAGGACATCTGGATGAGATCAGACACTTGGCGAATAGCCACTGGATGACGGATCAGACTCAAACTGGACACGTGGATAGACCCTGCTACTGATGTGGACTATAGACATTGGACAGACCACACACAAGGTGACACATGGTAGACTGGCCATGTGGCACCTGACGCGTACTGGACATGTAGTGGCCACGTGGTAGAGATCCATGTGGGCCATCGAACACGTGGACCCCTCCGACCGTGCCACATGGGTGATAGCAAAAGGGGTCCGACTGGACCCTGATTGCCCAGAGGCAATCACACGTTTAACAACGCGTTAAGGCCTTTAAAGGCCTTATTCATCCCTCACAGGATGAATGTGGGATTAATCCCACAGAGCCTATTCAAAAGGCTCAGGCAGTTTTAATACTGCCGCTACGGGCTGGCTTTCAAAGCCGCCCCAGCAGAGCAGTGGTCAAGGCCGAAGCCTTGACAGCGGGAGGTTCTGTGTTCGAACCCCCGCGTGGACACTTTTACGTGGCCACATTCAACATTTTTTTTCCCGCCAGGAGGCGGGAAAGCCTTCAAATCGAAGGCACGCCACCTCTCTTCCCATCGGGCCAGCTAGCCCGACCGACGGAGGGGCCAGCGCTAAGGCTTTGCCCGATGGGAGGTCACGAGTTCGACTCCCATCGGGGCAAAAATATTTTTTGCCACAAGGAGCCCACGGCCAGAAAACCTAAGGTCAGATTTTTTATTTATTTTTAATTATTTTTTAGTTAATTTTATTAATAATTTAATTTTTTTTATATGAAAATCCTTTTACATTTGTATTAAGTGATTTTTTATGAAACAAATTTTATTATTAATTTAAATTAGCTAAAATTAATTAGATTAATATATTAAAAATCAATTTTGGGGGAATTTTTTTTGCAACTTTACAAATTTCAGAGTGCTTTTTGTTTTCTCACAAATAAGGAGATATAAGACATATAAGAGCCTCATTTTTTGTTGCACATAAGAAAACCCTAAACTCTTCTCAACCTTGTTAATTTAGCATACAATAAAGGTAAAGTGTGCATTTTTTTTCTCCAAGGGGGGATATAAGACATAAAATTACACATTCTTTTTTGCAAAAATTTTGAGAAGTAATTGTAACCTTTGGTCCATCAAAAACTAATTCGTGTGTCGACTAGTTCTAGAAGCCTTCCAAATGTGGGTCGTGTGTCGACTTGTCTTGGAAGGAGTGCTCACAATTGTTAATTTTGCAAAATACAGGGGAGAAGACAACATTGTACTTCTTTTGCAAAATTGGAAAACAAAGTAGGAGACATAAAAATATCATTTTTTGCACAACACAAAACACACATTTTGTTGCAAAAAATTTTACTCGACACCTTTATTGGCAAATTAGGTGCATTTTCGGTAGCATCCGACACCTAGGTGATAAGAATTTTGTGGGCATTCTTGTTTCATTGTTGCATTATTTCTTTTGCAATTATGTCATAGAATCAAGAACACACTAAACCCCAAAATTTCACAAATTTGTGTAAATCCTTGCATAGATTTAAAGCCAAAATTACTTGATATTCTCTCCTAAATCAAAAAAACCCCTAATTCACTCTTATTTTTTTGGCTTAATTTCCTCAAACTTTTCATCCTTCTTGAAGGGAGTTAAGGCAGGTGCCATTAAATATCTGTTTGAGTGAATTATATTTTGGTACTCTTTTAGGGTAATCAAAATAAAGAACAAATTTTTTGAACATAAGGAACCTTAAAAATTGCAATCCTTTACACTAAGGGGGGATAATTCCTTTCTTCCTTTAAATTGCCTAGAAAGCATAGTTTTGCACAAATTGTAAAAATGAAAACCATGACACCATTCAGTGTTGGTTTCAAAACAAGCAAAACTAAAATGGCAAAGGCACATCACAGAAGCCATATTTCTAGTGAAGTGTCTCATACTGATTCTTTTTCTGGTTCAAAGATAGCACAAGGAGTGCTCATTGCTAAAATAGTTTTGTAGAGGGAGAACACATGTGTCCCTTGGGCAACAACACCATTTTCTCTCTCTCCTCTTTTTGGCTTCATAAATAGCATAAGTATTTTGTTTGAAGACCTTACAAATAAGGGGTGCTTGTACCTCTTTTTAGGCTTCATAAATAGCAAATTCTAGGTGTTTGAAGTACTTGTAACAAGAGGAGCATTTTTTTTTATGTAAAATTGTCTAGGAGGCAATATTTGTAAAATCCTTCACAACACTCTTGAGTTGCATATTTTTTGCAATTGAGGGGGGATATCCATTTCTTTTCTTCACAATTTTTGTAAAAAGAGAATTTGAATTATAAGGGTGCATTTTTGGCTTTGATCGACACCTTAGTCACACTTCCTTCAAAAATTACTTACACTATGTTTTGCAACAAGAAGGGGGGAACTTATAAGGGTGCATTTTCGGCAGTGACCGACACCTTAGCTACCTTATCTTTTGCAAATTCATATTGTAAATGAATGAACCTTGTATGAAGTGATCTATTCTACTACACCTAGCGATTGCAGTGGCTGGTTACCCATGCAAATCGGTTGGATGATGTGATTACCATAAGGACATTTGTTAGTGTGAAGACAAAATGAGGAATGACCCATTTTTTTCTTAAGAAGCAGTCAGAGCACTGTGACAGAGCAAAGAACCAGCAGATCAACTTCTTCTTCACTATATTGGGGCAGTTATATACTTTACCCAAATATTGTTGTATGGGGGATGATAGTGTAGCTAGTAGTTATATTATTACCCAAATAATGTAATAAGGGGGGATGTTAGAGTTACTATGGTAATTCTATTTATTACCTCATTTGGTTTGTTAGGGTAGTTAGTTATCTACCTAAGGTTCGCTTAACCACTTTGTTAAGCGAATATTTCTTATTAGTTGTTAGCACTATTTGGTTAGTGGTTAGCTATTCCTACGTGCTAACTATAGCCTAAGTTGTACTATTTAGTCTATATTGTTTAATGAAATCGTGTTCATTTACTTTTACATAAGTGATAGCTTCTTTGTGATATCCTACTTGTGTTATATAGTAGATAATGACTCCTTTATGTGGATACCGTGTGCTTCAGGTTGCTTGTTGTGGATGCTCAATTTTAAGGCTAATGGAGGTGTCTTTAGACACCGTAATGTGAGCCTTTTGTTGACTCTTTTACCTTGCTTGGATAGTGCCCTTCTACTGGCTACTTTGTGATGAGTCTTGCTGGTATTGATGTGTCCTTGAGACACTCAAAATTTGTTCTCTTTTTCTATGTAGGACAAGATATTATGGTGCAATAAACTAATGTAAATAGATTTACAATAATTAAAATAGAATACCTTGTATTTGCACCTCTGTTTGATATCTTCAAATATCTTCTTGTAAGCTTTCTTTCTATTGAATCTGATGGTGGCTTCTTTGTATTATTCTTTATAGGCAGGTGATAATTCAATGTTGTATTCTTTACTAGACAAATCTCTTATTTGCTTGGTTAATATAACAATGAATCCAACCTAATAACAATGCAACTAATATGCCCTTAGAGTGGCTTAATATTGCACTAGTTTTCACTTTCACTAAAAAATACTTAGTGCACTTCTAATAAGCTTTAAGAGAAACTAATATAGTGCAATTGTAATCTCCTTTTTACTCCTGTAAAATAATTTGTAATATGCACTAACGATAACTCTTAAATAATTTACAAATGCTCTATAATCTCTGTAATCTAATGTAGTCTTCTTTGTTGTAACTAGATAATAGAAAGATGATATTTTTTTTTTATCACAATATATCCAGCTCCTATTTTAATGTGCATATAATAACCTTAAAATAATCTTTTTGCACTCTCTTGAAGACTATAATAATATCCCTTCTCATACAACTCCTATTTTAATGTGCAGGTAATAACCTTAAAATAATCTTTCTACACTCTCTTGAAGACTTTAATATGAGCCCTTCTCCTTACAACTTTAATTCTAATAAGGTGCTTAATTAAGCTAAGTAATAATTTGAATATGAGTGTTCAAGTAATGAACCCTTTGAACCTAATTTTCTTACCTTTAACGATCTCTAAATATGATGTAGATATTGATGAATAGATTCATCAATTTGTTGTCTAAAATGGTAGTAAATTGTAGCTATTAAACCTTCAATATTTTGTTGTAGATTCAATAAACCCCTATCTTCAAAATGTGTCTTCTTAGCTATGAAATGACATTTTCAAATCTCTTGGATTTGGTAGGCTTCTTCTATTTGTGTTCTCCTTCAACCTTGTCAAATTTTGACTTCAAATAGGGCCTTCTTCTCAAGAATCTAAAAGTCTTAAGGTATTCTCTAGTCTCCTCCAAAATTTGATAAACTTACCAAATTCTTCTCCTTCGGTCTTGTTGTCGGATGGTGATAATTGTACCATTTACTTCACTATCAGGAGCTTCTTTGTGGTAGTAAATTTCTCCAACGAGTTCTTCTAGGAACTTTAATGAGGCTCACCAAGTCTTTTCCTTGTTTCTCCTTGAGACCTGTTCAAAGTCTTCAATCTTGTAGCTTCTCTAGTATTCTCAATGAGACATTTTCTTCAAACTTATACTGTGGAAGTTCGGCAGTGAGATATCCCTCTCAAACCTCTAAAATCTACTACTTTAGGAATAAGACTTTTGCAAGTCCTTCTCTATGTCTTCCAAAATTGGAAGTTCTCCAATGGTATCTCTTGTAGGTCTCTTCAGCTTCTCAGGATGATTTCTTCTACTCCTTTAGGGTGAAGTCTTCAATATTCAATGGAGATCATCAATATCCTATATTCACCAAGAATATACTCTGGAGTCTCTTCAATATTCTACTTATAGTTTTTCAATAGATATCACCAACCTCCAATCACCTCCTAGACTCTTATTTGGAGTCTCTTCAATCTGCTACTTGTAGTTTTCCAATGGAGATCGCCAACATCCAATATTCTCTTAGAATCTCCTTGGAAATCTCTTCAATCTGCTACTTTTAGTTTTTCAATGGATATCACCAACCTCCAATCTTCTAGACTCTTCTATGGAGTCTCTTCAACGAATCTAGAACAAGGCTCTTATGGCCTTTTTTTCTTCTACATTGCATAGGTCTGTAACAAGATTTACCTTAGGAAATTGGAATCTCCTCTTCTTCCATTTTTTGCATCCATGTTGGATTGATTCTAAAGATGATATTCTTCCTAGATCTTCTGTAGGAAGCTTGCCAACTTTCTTTGAATCTCATTTTTCCTGCAACAAAGTATTAGGATTGTAATGGAAGAAATTCTAAGTGATGAATCTTCACTAGTTGATTTTTCAATCTAGTGGAATGAATGTTGAGTCCTAGTCTTTACAAGTTTTTCTGCAACTCTGTGGAAAGACTCTAGCCAAATGCAATCTCAAAATTTTTGGAACTGATATTTGCTTCTTTTTTCTCAATCTCTCTTATGGCTCTCCCTATTTCTATTTGATCTACCATGGATCTGATACCACTGTTAGCTTTTTATAATGTATGATATGGGAGAAAGCAGTCATAAGATGTAAAATATACAAAAAAGTAAGATAATGGAATTATGCATTAATGATGAAATATGCTATTAATGGAAAGTTGTAAAAATAGTACAATGCAATGTAATGGAGGAAATGAACACTTTAGAACTCTAATGGAAACTACATTGTACCTACTCACTACTCCATAGTAATCTCTTCTCTCTCTATATCTATATCTCTATATATGTTCATTATGGGGCCTATATATAAGAAGATAAGTTACTTGACCCTTACTCTTCATAACTATCTTTCCTATGACTCATGTACAAGTAGACTCCTTGTACATTTACATCATTGCACATTTACACTTGTGCATTTATTACTTCTTCCCCAAGTAACTACTTAACCTTACTCTAAAGTAAACTCCTACTCTAGTAATGTACCAAATGTGGTACATTGACATGTACCTAAATAATGTAATATACTCTAACATTGTGCAAAACCACCATGGTGATAAAAAAAATCTTGAAGGAGATTCTAGTGACACTTATTGAGCTAGGAAAAGGGTGATGGCATAGTGGGTCATGGAAGTTTCCCAACATCATCAAACACATTGGTAGGACAAGATCCTATGTAATATGAATCTAAATGTTAAATATCTTGTGCTAATGTTCAACAAGTTGGAGATCAATCCAAGGAATTTGAATACCCTATTGTTGGAGTTCACAATATTTTCTAGAAATGAAAAAAAGCAATCCATACAATCAAAAAATATAGGATAAAAGAAAGGAAAAGAGACAAAAAAGTTGTTGAGCACCCATAAGCACCATAAATAGTCACTGTATTATTCATGGATAAGAATGATAACACTTTTATGCAATAGATGGAGTCGTTGGGGAGTATTTATACCAATAAAAATTCTCTAAATTGCATAAATGAGTTTAACCTAATCCAACATAAAAGAGGGCTTCAAGGTTAGTTACAACTTATAAGATGCGTTTAACAATAACAAGGTTAACCGAGGCCCATAGGGATTACATAATAAAATATTACAATAAATTAAATACATTGTACAATGATTTCCCTTAGGCCTATATAATATTACATCATACAATGTCAGCCTTGACCATAAACATGATTTCACTTTTAACACCCTCTCATAATCTGAATTGAGGGTCCAGGGAGAGAATACATTATTGAAAATAATATATTCCTCCTATAATGTATGTTCTAGTGGGCCTCTATAGTTGAGATAGATCCTTCTAAATTCCCCTCATCATCTAGAAGACATTCATCCATGTTCAAAACCTTAGTTTCAATCCTTTGCAATTTCAACAAGCAATTCTTAGTCGAATGTCTTTCCCTCTTGTAGTATCCACAAATGGTCTTTAAATTATTTGAATACTTAGCCTAGCCCTTGGTACCATAGGTAGTAGCCTCCTTAGGTATAAATTCCTTTGCATGAAATTGTATTTGTGAAGTAACATCACAATTCCTCATTGCTACCTAAAATTAAACTATGAGAGAAAATTTGATCAAGGGTAAGAGTTTTATGTGATTCCAAGAACATTATAATGATATGAACCATGAGGTTCAACATATGAAAATAAAAAATATATATTAGCAAGGACAATATTCACATATTTTGCATCATATTTTTTTTCCTCCAGAAGATGCAATATCTACTCTTGGTGCCTTAAATCTTGTAATATAGTCCTCAACATTATCAAACTTAACCAATTTAAGAGAGAAAAACTATAATTTTAAATGACTTCCTTTAGTTGTATTTACTTTCCCAAATAACTCATGCAATTTGAGCATACCTTGATAGGTTCACTCTCTTCTTTGATATGAAAAAACAATTCTAGCTCAATTAAGAAGGAGACTAGTGTTGGAATTCACACCTATTTCTAGAAATGAAAAAAAGAAATTCATCCACTCAATTCTTATATAGAAAGCATAAAAAATCAAATAAAAGATAAATATATAATGGACACTTGTATGCACCATAAATAATCACTATATTATTCATAGATAAAAATCACAACACTTTGATATAATGGATGAAGTGGTGAGAAGTATTTATATCAATACCAAAACCCCATTTTCATAAATGAGTTTAACCTAAGCCAACATAATAAGACAAGTTAAGATTTATTACAAGTTATAAGGTGGGGGTTTAACCATAACAAGGTTAACCACATCCAATACAATTTACATAATAAACTAATACAATAAATAAAATATATTTGTACAATGATTGCTTATATGCCTATACAAGATTACATCCTACAATTTAAGCCTTGGCCATAAGTCACATTAGAATTTCAACACCCCCTTATAATCTAAATTGAGGGGCCAAGTAAAGAATACATTAGTGAAAATAATATTTGCAACCCATAATGGATGCTTTAGTGGGACTTCACACTTGAAGAAGGCTTATCTCAATTACCCTCATCATCTAAAATATATTTCTAAAAAATACCTCTGCATAAGAATCTCCTCAGACTAGACCGTAGTCATCACTACCACTGTTAGATATTCCTTATTTGGAAACTTCAACTTGCTCTTAGGCCACCTGATTTTCATCACCAAAAGAGGCTTTCCATGGACCTATTTATGAAAAGATCCATTACAATCTTCCAAGAGTACATTAAAAGGTAAAATTCCATTGTGCCATTCCCATCTAGTTTAACTATTACAATTATTGATCAAGTCCAAAGGTTTGTCCTCTCTTTGAAAAAGGGCATCATGATCCATAACAATAAAGAGCTTTATCCATTTAAATGGATATGGTGTGTAATATTTGAACCAAGGAAATTGAATATGCATCTTTTTCCTTCTTCCATCCCAGGCACCAAAGCTCCCAAGTGGAATAAAAACATCACTATTATCCCTCCTTTGCAATGATACCAATTTCTTTTTGTGAGGGAATAATATTTGACTTTTTTTTAAGAAGTCAAAACACCCTTTTGAAGTCAAAACAATAATACCTCTTCTACTATAAGTGGTTTGGATCTGTAAAACAGCAACAAAATATTCCAATAATAATGAAATATAACTTGCAGTAGGTGTAAATTCTTAAAAAAAAAAGAATAAATCGAGAGAAAATTTTGAAATTTTCCTTTGTCTCTTTTGCTGAAAGTGCTTATGAAGCTCTAAGAAGTAATTCATCTTTGAAGTCGAAAGAAATACATGAGGCTCTAAAAGAAATTTCTATATGACCAAGTGATGAAGCTCCATATCTATTCTAATATCATGTTGAAATTCACATTTATTTCTAGAAATGAACAAAAGCAATCCATCCACTCAAATCTTATATAGAAAGCATAAAAAGGGATGAAAGAGAGAAAGATATAGTGGGCATTCATAGGCACCATAAATATTCACTATATTATCCATATATAAGAATCAAAACACTATGACATTATGGATGGAGTGGGGGAGTATTTATACCAATACCAAAACCCCAATTACATAAATGAGTTTAATCTAAGCCAATATAACAAGACAACTTAACATTAATTATAATTTATAAGGTGGGTTTTAACCATAATAAGGTTAACCACTACCCATACAACTTACGTAATAAAATATACAATAAATTAAATATATTTGTACAATAATCTCCCATAGGCATATACAATATTGCATCATACAATGTTTGTCATACCCATAAGCTAGATTACAATTTCAACAAATAGATCCCAAGTTTTTTCTTCCTTATGCAGGTGTGTTTTTCACCAAGGGTTGGTTTTTATCTTCTTGAAAGATGCACTGTAGGTTCTTACTGCATAATAGTCCAATCATTTGGGTTGGCCAAATACTATAATTTTTCCATTCAAGCAAGTAACTAGGGCTTGATGATCTATCTTACACAATATAACCCCTAACACTATAATAGGCCCTTAAACTGATGCTATCAATAGAGATAAAAAATTATGCATTTGAAAAAATGGGCTCAAAATGCTTTTATATGCAAAAGTTATAGCCTTTCAAAAATTTACTCTAATGGACCTCAAAAATGCAAAAACTAAATCCCTAAACCTTCGATATGCAAGAACAAATTCTAATATGTCACTTGGAAATTTTTGGTTCGTTGGTGTGTCCTTTTTTACCACTTTAGCTCTTCTTTTCATTTATAAAAACTTGTTCCTCTTTGATTGGTTGGAGGTATTTATATAATATAAAATGTTGATGGTGTGACACACAAAGGTGCCATATTAGCTGCCATGTCAACCAAGAAGTCATTTTTTCTTTTCAAATTTCCAAAATGAGCATTCAATCCTAGGTTAGTCGAAAGGTAAGTCTTTTGTACTAACTAGGATGCCACTATCTCCTTTGAGATATGAAAGGACACTTTTTGTTCTTGAAATATCCTTCCTAGGCTAAGAAAAGCAACAACCAAAATTTTTTATTGGTGGGATTTGAACATGCAACCCCCTGCTCCTAGTACACTCCAATTGGCTAATATAGTAGCATGCACCTTTGGACATTGGACATTGACTCCTTGAATAAATCTATCCATATAAGCAAAATTGATTAGTGGATGTAAAACAACATAGGTGCAAGTTCCAAACCCTGCACCTTCCTCTACTAATGCACCAAGTACTTATGCATTTGCCAACTCACCACACATGCTTTGCTATCTAGAGCACTAATAGTTTGGTAAGGATGCCTATTTATTGTTTCAAGAAATAAAAAGTGGTTGCACCCTAACTAAAATCTAAAACATTCACCATACATCTTTGCACAAGTTACACTAGCTAGGCTAGCATATATAGTTATTATGATCGGGTGTTCCCAATAAGCTAGTTATTCCTTGTAGAGTGGTGCTAAAATAAGTGCTACAACACATACATGTAAATTTTAAAATTCAAATATTGGCATCAAAAACCTTTTCTAGAGCATATTTCACCTTGGAAAGAAAGAATATTGGTGCATGACTAAACTCAAACAATTTGATCTTCAAAAAAGACTAAAAAAAGAATGATGAAGAGATAAATCATCTAGAAAGAAAGGAATTATGGATAAAAAATATGTGGAAGAAAAAACCTTATTTAGTCATGTTGAAAGGGCTTATGAATATTTGAATAAACATTTGCCTTGAAACTCATAAAAGGGATTGGAGGCCTCGAGTGAAATTTATCCATGACCAAGTAATTCCACTCCATACTCATTCTAATACCATATTGAAATTCACATTATTTTTCCAAAAACAAAAAAAAGTAATTCATCCACTCAAGCCTTATACAAAAATCATAGATAAGTATCTCTACCTAGGCAATTATAGTTATTCTAGCATATATTCTTTAGATAAGTATCTCTACCTAGGTAATAATAGATATTCTAGCATATTTTCTTTAGATAAGTATCTCTACCTAGGTAATAACTTTTTTTATTTGTGTAGATTTGTCTTGGCATATGTTCTTTCCTATTCTTTCAAGGCTTCTTGTAGTATCTCTACCTAGGAAATAATAGATATTCTAGCATGTTAACTTTGGCCAACATATTCTTCAATTCATTGGCAATATTGAACCTAGACTCAATGTCACTCTCTTCTACTCTAGGCATGAATCATTTATATTGCCTTGTTATGTTTGTCTATTCTTCACATGTCAATGAGGGGTATTGTTTACTCTTTATGATTTCATTGTTAAACTCCTCTTATTTCTCTTACCCTATGATCATCCACCTTTACCTTTTACTTTTTTTTTAATCCCTTTGATTATCCCTTGGATTATTTACCTTTATGCATCTTATTTTATTGATTTGGTGTTGTGGGATTTTCTTTTGTCAATGACTACTATGAAGAAGATACAATACCTTTACTCAAAATCGAAGCTAGTGTTTGACATCTTCTCAATATTAGGTTTATAAATATACTTTAGTTCATATGTAGGTTTTCAAGGTCAAGCAAGGTGGGTCTATCTTAAATAGTTCCTTAGTACCTTTTGCTACGTGTGACCATTTCATATTGTTGGTTTACTAACAAGTATTGTTCCCTAAAAGAGAAAAATTCCTCCTATTTTGGTGTTCCAAAAATTTTCAACATAATATTATTTGCATGTAGAACCACTGGTATGGAAGATGGACCTACAACTTGCTAATCCATAACTTGTTTATTTGACCACTATTGGTTTATCAACTAATAGTTTACCATTTTCTGATTTATTATTGATTGATCCATTCATATGGGTTGATTAAAAAATATTTGGCTAGCCATTGTCACTTTTTGGACTTAGTATTGCTAATTATAGATCATAGTTTTATCATTATATCAATTTCAACACACTCAACTAGGTTGTGCCCAACATTACAAGTAAAACACCTTAAGGAGTTTAGTTTTGGATCAATATTTTTGCATTTTTTGTTTGATTTACAACTAATCTACTTTCATATTGGGGGACCTAATATTGGTTAGATAAGGGGTCCTTCTTTGTTGCTAGCCTCTTTTAACCTTTGGCTAATAGTCATTTTGTTGGTTGTATCTCTTACTACAACCTGTAAATAATTCATGCCCTTCAACATCATATTGTTCGTGATTCTAGTTTGTGATGCATTTTAAGGTTATTAGGCATAGGTGCAAGTAATTCTAGTGTTTAGTTTGGGTAGACAATTGAAACAGTCATATTTTGACCAAGGTATATTACAATACAGGGTGAGGCTAACTGCAAAGGCATTAAACATTCTATAATCTATACATAGCCTCAAGGAACCATCCTTCTTTTTCATAAACAATATCAAAGCACTCCAAGGTGACACACTAGATTTGATTAGACCCTTTTATAACAAGTCTTATAGTTGCACCTTCAACTCTTGCAACTCAATTGGGGACATCTTGTAAGGTGTCCTTGAAATGGGTCTAGCCCTTAGCATTAACTCAATAGTGAATTCAAATTCTTTCCAAGGGGGTAGACCTAAAAGATATTTGGGAAATACATATCAAAACTCATGGGGAGTTGGATATTTCTTGAATACTTCATCTCCCTTCTCTTCAATATTTCCATTGATATTTAATACATATAGCATACCATATTTTTTAATGAATTTCTCTAACTGCATAGCTAAGAGCAAGTGAGGTTGAAAAGAACATTTTTCCACTTTGTACTCTCACTCTCCTCTTATCCTTATCGGTGTAATCCATCCACCTATCTTGGAAGTTGATTAAGGCTCCATGAGCCTTCAACCAATCCATCCCTAGGATAATATCAAAAGCATGAAGGGGTGCCACATATAAGTGCCATATAGTGGACCCATTGGGTAGAGTTATCTTTATTGTAGGAAAATATTGATCCACTAAGTTTGACCATAACCATACTCGAATTTTCACCCTGGTACCAAAAACCTAGGTTTTTTTTACATATTATCAATAATACTAGTGGAAATAAAATTATTTTTAGCTCCACTATCTATTAAAACTTTTACGTATTTATCATATAGGTTACCATTTTCTAACATCGGTGTAGGTTGTCCATATAGGTTCTGACTCCTAGTAGCGGTATATATTCACTATGACTACTCCTCTACCCTGTGACTCAACTTTGATCTTTCGGAATATTTCTTAGCATAGTGAGGATCCCCACATATGTAGAAACCTACCCTAGGTTCCTGTGGTTTCTCTTGTCTTTTCTCCTCTATTTATTCTTTTTGTATTGATTCAATTTGCTTATGGGGATGAGGATTGGAATTGTCCTTCTAAAATTTCTTTTTTTTTGCCCTCGATTTCTATTGTTCTCATTACTAAACTTTTGGTTGCTCTTGTTTCTTTTATTTTATTCTTTATCCCACTTCATAAATCCTACACTCTTTCTTTTCTTGAGTTCTAGTTTCTCTAGCTCTATCAAGCTTGAATAGTTGAAGAAAGACTTTTTAGTTTGAAGATTATTTTCTTCTTTTCTAGCCAGGTCATAGACCTCTTGTAAAGTTTTATGTTTGAGCATATTAATCACTGTCCTTATCTTGGGGTCTATTCCTAGAATGAACTTGTGTACCTTAAGGTTTTCATTGTTCTCGTACTCTAGAACATACTTTAAAAGTTTTACATATCTTTGAAAATACACCTCTATTGATAGTAATCATTGTTGAAGCGTAGAGAATTCGTCAAACTTCTCTACAAAAAACTGCTCTAAGATAAATATTTTCTTAAAAGCCCCAATGAAATCATCCCATTTAAGTTTCATGACATAGATATGTTTTCTTGTATTGAACGTGCCCCACCAAGGGTAACCCACACAGTCTTAGTCTCATATGAGTAACATTTCATGGAAAATAAATTTTCTAACTCTTTCATCCATAACTCAGCTGCACCTCCTCCTTTCCAATTAAATTTGATTACTTTAACATTCTTGAGGTCTCTTGCTAAATCAGCCTCTATTTGAGCTCTACCTTCTTGGATTCTTTTGAAAGGGTTATCATCTTGCCTATCCTCCATATTTCTAGTACTAGTTTCTTCTGACAAGGTTATCTTACTGCCTACCCTCCATATTTCTAGTACTGGTTTATTTATTGATCGGGGTTTCTATCATTTTTTTTTGCTGCTCCAATCGCTCTTGAATCAACTTCATTATGGAGGAGATATTTTCTACTCCCTCATCAGATATTATTGTTTCCCAGATGTTTCTACCAGGGTTTATTGTCATTTTATACCTCTTACTAGGAGTCATTGTTCTCCCAATTTTCTTACTAGGGTCCCCAGTTCGTCCAAATTTTTGCACTGCACTTCCTCCTTGTGCAATTATTTTGGTTTTCTTTGATAAAATTACTTTCTAAACATGTGTCATCCCTATCCACAAAAAGGAGTTAGGTAAGTTATAATTCTTCCTCAATTGTACTTACAATATGTTAGCTTCATTCTCCTCATGAACTAACATAAATATTATCACTCAATTGATAATGTTCAAGGTCACACTTGTCTTATTGCAAGGTTCCTAACCCAAAGTTGCACATTGTATCAAGGATCAAACTAGGCACACTCTATAGAACCTTGTAGTCGTACAACCTAGAACTTTGATACCAATTGTAACAACCCAAAACTACCAATCAATTTTTTTGAAAGGAATGATTACAAGAAAAGGTTCATAAGGGAGAAACCTTTCTTTTGTTTATCTCACCATACAAGGATTCACCACATTTAAGTTTCAAGTCATTGTAGATGACACTCAATGGACAGGAATGACCAACTCTCATATTTTTTGAGATTTACCTTACTAAACCTACACGTTTAGAAGGATGCCAAAAGTGATCCCCCCATATTTCCCATACCCTCATTGACATAGAACCATGTGACCACAACATAGAGATTATCCTTTAAGGCCCTTAAAACTTAAAATGGGATACTTATTCCTTAACATGACTCTAAGTCCATCTAGGTAGGTTGATCAAGCATAGAGTGTTGGTGATTAGTTACCACACCTTCATGGGCTAACTAAGGTTATTGCCACTTCATAAAAAATAAACATGATCACCCAATCCTACACATCCAAGGGATCACTACTATTGACTTGTGAATGGTTCCACAACTTCTAATTGGGATACAAATGATCCTACTCATTCAAGGTACAAAAATTTACAAGAACCCTAGCTATTGTATTCACACAACTTCCAGATTCATGAGTTCCTAGCTATTGCATTCTTGCAACTCCTTCTAGGATTGGGCTTTATGGTTTACAAAAGAAAATTCTAACCACCCCAAGGATAAACAAACTTTGCAACATTTATCTTAAAGTAAGCAAATGCACTTTACATAATATTAAGCAAGACATAATCCATATAATTTTAAATGCTATATTACATACACAAGGATTATTTTTAACCATGAGCCAAAATTAGTGTATATTTCAAATGCTTTCTAAAAATAACATCGCATAACATGATAACCCAAGTATTTCACATCAACAATTGATAACATTCAATACTAACTATCCAAAGTAAAATATTTTTCAAAGCACCACAATTTAAACAATTAAATATTTTAGTTTGTACAATAATTTGGGTTTACAAAATCCTTTAACAAAATATTATTTTACATAGCTTTTGTTTCTTTTTCCAAATCGACTATACATTTCAAAATCCATGAAACCAACAATATTCAAGTCATATATAAACTATAGATTCTTTCTCGATAGGGTATCCATCCTCATTTTATGAGAGATATTTAGAGATCAAGAAAACTCTATATGCAATGCGACTTAAACATGTCATTTTCATATTGCAAACAACCATGCATTGAACAAATAAATAGGCTAGCCAAGAAGATAATCCGATACTTCTCTTTATAATGATTCCTTAATCCCCAAAATTCTCAAGAATCACTATAGTAGTTTCTCTTTCAAATCCCATGGACAATAATACATCTTATAAAAAAGAATCTAATACTTCTATTTATAATGATTCCTTAACCCACAAGAGTCTCATGAATTACTATAATAGTTTCTCTTTCAAAACCCATAGACAATAATACATCTTATAAAAGAGAATCCCATACTTCTCTTTATAATTATTCCTTAACCCACAAGAGTCTTAGGAATCACTAAAATAGTTTCTCTTTCAAAACCCACATACGATGTTCCATTTTATTAAACTACCCTTTTAAAAGCAAGAACATACATTCCAATTTTCATAATGAAAAGACCTCATCCTCTTATACTAATATAATGAAATCTTCATCTTTAAAAAGATATAACATCTGACATAAGGAAATATCTATATAAATGATACGTCATCTAATAAAGAGATATTTAACTGATCTATGATATAGAAATACTTCATTTAACATTAAAATTTTTTTTTGATACATATTCTAATATAAAGAAGGCTTAGACCTTTCATGATATAAATTTACATCTTCTAATAAAGAAAGCTTAACCCTTTCCATACATCATCTAATATATAAAATTATATCATTTAATACAAAAATTTTAAACCTTAAAAATAAAGAAAGATTAACTTTAAAGAAAACCACTATGGGTGCACACAAACCACATGATCGGTACTACACAAGAATCCCTGGTGTTTACGTAAAACAAGACGTAGAGAGCGCTAAAACAAAATAATTGACCTCAAAATTTTTACAATATTCAAAGCAAACCAAACACCAACTTAATCTGCTATCAAAAAATTTAGGCAACTTAGATACCATCCTATAATCAGAGAGCCTATGCTAGATAAGGAAGATGATGCATAGGGGATCCAATAACTAAACACCTTTACATAGTTGGGCTTGGGTTACATGACACAGACAACAATAGGCTTAAACATAGCCTAAAGGTATTTTCAAGACATTATAAAAAAATATTCAGCACACAACCAAGTCTATAACCTTGCCTCAAAGTTGCCTAAACTTATCAAAAAGGAAAGAAAGATCTCTTACATTACAAGATTAACAAAATGCAGGAAAGCCACACATCAACTAGGTGGAAGAGCACAAATCAAAATTAATATCTTCCATAGAAAATAAGATCACAAAAAAACAATATATTTACTGGAGTACTCCAACTCCCAAGGCTTACCTCCTGCATTGTCTAAATACTTGTTTTCTCTGGTGTGCTTCTCCTTCATTTGCTTTCCCGTCTATTCCTCTTCGCATCTAATATTTCTCACCAATCAAACTCTGCCTATACACTCTTTAAAATTGCTTTTGAGGCAATTTTCCAAGAAGAATTCCATGTTCTTCTATTGAGTCACCTTTGAGATGGCTCGCAACATTCTCTTTGGAATATTCTAATCATTGAAATGCTCAAGGTATTAAATAGAGTATGGTTTGCTTAACTAATGCTCTATTCTTTTTACAAAGTAATTATTACATCTTCCTTAAACCTTAGAATAAAATCATACAACAATTAAAGTTCTTTTTGAATTAATTTCAATAATTCATTTCATTAGTTTCCAATTACTAATATTTATTATTAGCATTGGTCCTAATATCCTCAAGTATTAATGCCACTAACATTAATACTTAAATAATACTTTTTTTGTAAAGCTAATCATATCATCAAAAACATAATTTACATTCATATCCACAATGTTACACACTGTTGTTTTATCCTTAAGTAGGTGGCTCTTTTATAGTAGTCCTAGACTATCACCAATCTATTAAGGAGACTCATTTCTTAGGCAACTTCTTGTACCAATGGTGTGAACATGGATTAAGCACACAAACAATGCATCTACATGAAGGGTAGTTTTCCTTGTTACCCTGAGTTGCCAATGAGCAAGTCATCATCATCATTTCCTAAAATATCTCTCATTGTAGGTGGTTCACCCATAGTTCCCATCAGAGAGAGAGTACCTAGTTTTTCACCCACAAATACATCAATAGTACCATATTCCATGCTAAAAAAATGTAATCATTTCCAATATATAGACATCATAAAAGAAACCATGCCATTAAACATTCACACCAATACATAGTTCATTGTCCATAAATATTTTTTCCAAGGAGGGTTATTACAACTGGGTATACTCCATACCCATTGCTTCACATATTGCTTTGAATTACCATCATTGTTGCATTAGAATCTACCATGCAATTATGCATAACCCATCCTTCCATATATAGGGACATGTAAAAATAGGGAGGCCTATTTTTTCCTATTCTTGATGTAGATTTACCTTGTGCTAAACTTAGTTTTGGATGGGACTTATCTTTAGGCTAGGTGGATTTCAATAATACTCAGAGAAGGTAAAATTATCTCAGAATAATCAGAGAATTGTACATGCTTGCTTTGGATGGAGTTCTCTTAAGCTCTTCCATAATGTTAAAACCTAAAGAACATAATTGCGTCTATTCTTTGTCACTTAGTGATAGAAGGATACTAGAGTTTATTCCTAGCCTAATCTTGGGTTTCAACTTTATTTTCTTGCACTAGCTTTTGTTGTTCTTTAATATGCTCTTTTGGAGGTTTCTCACTTCTTTGAGTAGGTAGAGGCAATTCTTTTTTTGGCTAATTCATTTGTTGAGGCAAGACCTTGAATGGGTCCAATATCTTAGTATTTACATGTAACAATATATTTCTAGACTGAGTCAGCACTGATATAGACTTCTCTTTTGTGAGATCTCGCATCATAAAATTTTGATCTATTTCCTAAAGCATATTGAATTGGTTATTTTGTGCTCTTTTTTCCTTTTCAACTATAATTATTTTCATTTGATGTTGGTGAATCATACAAATGTTTTCACTATGTGTATCATTGTAGGTTAAGAACCAATAATTTGCTTCTAATGTTGAAGGAGAAGTATTAACATATTGATTAATATATACTGCATTGGGATTTTTGCTAGCACCACTAGAAGAGATTCCTTGGTCTCTTGTTATGTACGGAAATATCCTATATTGGAAATTCCTTTCAACCTTTATTCTTTTCATAGTGGTGATTTAATTAGTCAAATTCTTTAATGCCATCATTATCTCTTTCATGTTGACTATTTCTTGAGGTTCAAGGGAAGGCAATGTAGGCATGGTATGGGGTTTTGGTAATGCTAGCGTTGGAGGGTTCATTGGTAATGTTGGAAACTTCATTTTAGGAATTAGAGCTATATTTGGAAAATGCATGATTGTGACTGACATTTGTGTTTCCTATCCAAACTATGGGATTTTTAAAAAATATGACATTAAATTTTTGGGAGGACATTTACCTATAGGAATTAATGTATTCTTTGCAGTAATAGTAGCTTGATAAATCTCAAGAAATATCAACACATTGGATTTCCATATCAATAAGCCTAGATCCAAATTAAAAGCATGGAAGTAATAGTATAATGCCTAGGGATAAGTTGGCTTAATATCTTGTGGAACTCTTTTCTAGGTCCTACTAAATCTGATGTTAAAAGTCATTATTGCTTCCTGAGGGTGCCTTTGAATAGTGGTGAATTGGGTCAATAATGATAATGGGTCTGCTAGATCATTAAATTCTTGAAATTTTATATCGATAAGCTGATCCCATGAGTAGATACTACCATATTTAAGGGTTCAATACTAGTATAATAAATTACCTTTGAATGATAGTACCAACAACCTTATCATGATATATTCATCATGAATGTTATGGATAGTAGTTAATAAAGCTACATCTCAAAAATTATCATAGGTTGTTTTTCCAATACCATCATATGTTGCCAAGGCTTTTAATGTTGCATGAGGAATTGGATTTTGATTTACAATATTAAGTGGTTTGATATTATTCCAATTAGGAAAATTTTGTTGAGGTGGGATCTGAGCCATTTGCTCAAGTCTAACAAAGTGAGAAGATTGTGGAGAGGTAAAATGTGTAGATATTTCACTTTATATAGAAGTCGATGAGGAATATGATGAGGGAGATCTGTGTCTTCTAAATATTAGTGGAGGTGATTCAACAAACTGTACTAGTTAATTTAGTTTTTTTGCTATTGATTTTGTGATCATAAGCCTACAAATTAAATGACAATTGGGTTTCTCTTATGAATATTTCATTTCAACAAAAATGATCTATTAGAGCATAATATCACCACAATTCTACTCAATCAAGTGAGATTTATGTCCCACCAGGTATGTCAAAAATCTTGGTCCAAATCCACCTGGATGAGTTGCACGCTCAAGACCTCATCCAAGATTAGAAGACCCAAAATAGCTTCTGAGTCAGCCTTCAAAGTAGGTCAGTTCCTATAATACTAGATAAATTAATAAAAGGGTTTACAAACTAAAGTAAGAAATTCATAGGGTTAGAAGCTATGCATTTAAATTGTTAGTATTCAACAACATCAATATACACAAGTACATGAGAGTCTTTCTCCCTTAACTAGATTGAACTACCTAACATACCAGCCATCATAAAATATTGTAAAATATTAATCACTTAAGCACACATACTCATGCATTTGAGGAATTGAACTAAAAATAATCTATGGGGAAATACAAATAATAGAATAACTCTTAACATAATACATTGCTTATTTGATTTTAACAAAAATTCTTTTAAAAGGAAATCATACATACATTCATATTTTACAATATTTTTTGATAGAATCCAAACAACACTTCAATTTTTATTAAGAGGCATATAGCATTCGATCATACAATATGTGCAATTGTAAAAGCTAAATATATGACCCTTTGAATGGGTTACATTCAATTATATATAGTTTTACATTTCATTTTAGTTGGCTCAATATGATTACTTTCAAAAAGGGCTACAAGTCTATCAGGTTAGTGAAGCTTGTGTGCCTCCTTTTCCAACTCATTATGGTGCAATTGTATTGGTGCCACTATGTTGATATAGATTGCTTTAATTTCATCTAAGAGAGTGGTCTCCTATGTGTCTTCATACAATCCATAATATTTTCTAACAGGTTTGTTTAATTCTATATTGCTCCATGACAGGCCCAACTGCATCAGGACAAGTGTCACATGTGGAAGCCTCTGGATATTAAGATATTTTAATAGTAGATTTTGGATGTCAATATTAGGTCTAAATTCTTCTTTTCCCAACTAAAATAGTCCAATTATCTATTCTAAATATAATAGAATTTTCTTTTGCTTTTGTGATGTCAGCCCCATTATTCGTCCGACTCTTCTTTATGCTTAGCTAATTTTCTAATTTCTCTTACTAGATGTTAGATATTTTGCTACTCTTCTTTAGAGTCTGATCGTCTTCTATAATTAGCCAAAACTTTGCAATGCCCCCTGTTGGATACTAGATAGACTTCTACCTCAAAAACATTTGCCTTGGCATGCCAGATTTCATGCCTTAGATTGTTTTTAGCTCCAAACCTTTTTTGTTATACCAATATTTTTTGCTACTCATTGTTGATGTTAGAACCTTCAAGTGTTTGAACCTCTTCTACACTTAGTCACTTTTGATTTTATTCATACCTAGTGTTGAATACCAAAAATCATGCTTAAGACTTAGTGCTTTATTTTCAGGCCTTATGCCTTCAAATTTTTTATCTAGCACTAACTTTTGCTTTGTTAAAATTTTGTGTGCCCCATGATGACACCAATTCTTTAATACTCACTAGTATTTATTCTTAAATTTTGTGTATCCATTTTAATGTTGATAAGTCATTTAAGTGTTCGATTACCGTTTAATCATCATTCCTTGAGAATGTGGATAAGGACCTGAAAGTTGTAGTTGGAATATGCAAGTATACTAGTAAGTTGAGAGAACCTTTTAAGTTCCATCCCAAATTTTTTTTTTGGGGTTTAAATTGCACTTGCATATGAAGAGTCTGTTGTCATAGACCATATGGCATATATTGTCCACAAGGTTAACTTGTCCATACTAAACCTATTCAAATAGTGCTTGATAGATTGTCTACTCCATAAACACCTTATTTTTTGAGGATTTTGTTGTTATAGGGATTTTGTGGGTTAAATATTGGGAGCATGTTGGAATTTTATTACATTTATAAATTTTGAACTACATTATAGTTAGGTTTCTAAACAAATTATTATGGTTTCCATATTAATATTTAAATAAGCTGTTACATTTGAGGATCATTGGGATTTTAAATCATATGTTAGTTTTGGATAACATTAGGGTTTTGTATCATTTTATGAGGTTGTCTAGTCAGTATTTTTTGTTGATTATGCAATTGGGACCCTTAAGAATTTTGACCAAATTTTTTTGGTAGTCCCATTTTTTTAGAATTTTGAACAAATTAGGGTTTTACACCATTTGTTGGGGATTTCCAACTAGTATTTTTTGAGTTTTTTCCATTAATAGTTATTTATTTTGGATGACACTGGTATTGGGTTTCTATTGAGGTTTTCCTATATGTGATTGCCAATGTTTTGGAAATTGGGAATTTTGAGGATTTTGTGGCTGAGTCTATACAACTTGTGAGATTTGGGCTATTGATTGGGAGTTAAGGGTAGGTTTTGAAGTTTATTATGGTAATGAAAACATACTATTTTATTAAGTACAAAAATATGTTACAATAATGTCTTTTACCATGTCCCCTTGGGCTACAATAAGGATTTCCAATGATGCAAATCCCTTTTTACAATGAATACAACGGCACACTAGTCTTCAAAGACCACCTCAAAGGATGGGTGGGTTGTGTGTTTGATGGCCACACTTGGTTGAATGAGTCTCCAAAAGCCCTGCACACAACCAAAACAATAGTTAATAGCACCTATCGTATCCACCTAAGTTGGACCCAAGTTAATGAGAGGAGCAAGTTAATGAGAGGAGCAAACAATGACAAGTTGATTTAAAGCATTAAACAACCTCAAAATGAGATAAAAGAATCAAAATATGACCTTGCTCACCTCTAAAAACTATCTATGATCAAATGCCTCATTGTGTCTAGTCCTAAATTAGGAACACTCTAGGGGTGGATGATTTTGATTGTGAACATTTTTGGGGTAGACGGTTCCCTTTGTACTACCTAGAATGTGATAAAATTTGTAGGAGACCTTTTGTCACAAATGAGGTATCATTGGTCCAAATTTGGAGTCCATTGGAGCTCCTACCTATTAGCAGTTTCACAAAATGAATGCATAAAAATATAGTTCTATATATTTATCCATGGTTGATATGCAAGCAAGTAGTATGCACACAAGTAGTTCTAACTAAATTTTTGGTATATTTTCCCTATAGTAATATCACACTCTCATGCAAATGAAAAAATATGGGGCTATTTATAAAATTTGGCAAGGGTTAGGGGTAGTGGGGTGGAGATGAGGTATATTTGGCATGGCAACCAAGTGGCTTGGGTGAGAGGAGGAAACTTTTGGGTTTTCCCACTTGGATGGTCAAAGGGGTATGTGTGCATCATACCTCATTAACATTCTTAGGTGGGGAGATTCCTCACCCCACTCAAGTGGTATGTGCACACCATACCTCATTACTGCTCTTAGATGGGGAGAGTCCTCACCCCACCCATGTGCATTAAAGAGCATGGGGGTCGTGTGGATGCATGGGAATATGGAGAATAGAGAGTAGGCTAGGCTAGGGTGAGGTGGACCTAATCTAGAGTCAAATGGGTAGACTAGGGGAATGTGCACATAGGCTAGGGAGAATAGGATAGTCACAGTTATGCACAAGGGTGAATTTTGCAATTTAGAGCGAATTTTAGGATTTTTACAATTGTTATTTTTCTAATTTTGGGAACCTAGAGGTCGACCCATTTGCTCAAAAATTATGGGATCAATTTTTTTTAGGGTAAATTTGCCCCCGTACAATAAGTTTATCTGCCTAATATTTGCCTTAAAATTATTAAAAAAGAAATTATACCGACCAATTTGCCTCTTGTACCCCACTATATATAGGTAACCCTGATAGCGACACTCATAGTCTCATACAATTAAAACAAGGCGACTGACATAAGGCGACCAAAAAAAGTGACTGGTAGAAGGCGATTAACACAAGGTGATTGCCATAAGGTAACTATCACAAGGAGATCGATAGAAGTGACTGACAGAAGTAACTGATACGAAGCGACTAACACGAGGTGAATGACATGAGGTGACTATCATAAGGTGACTGCCATAAGTCGACTATCACAAGGTGACTATCACAAGGCGACTATCACAATATGACTATCACAACATGATTTTCAGAAGGTGACTATTAGAAGATGATTGACACGAGGCGACTGTCACAAGGTGAGTGACATATAACAACTACAATTTACTGATAATATTTTGTTATCATTTATATTCCTTTTTATACATTCTTGTTCATTGACACTCAATAAGGAGGTTTTCCTATTATTTGGGCACCAATATCAAGCCTTCTTGGGTCAGATATTCTATTGTCTTAAATAGTAGTTCTCTCTTTTACCAGTTATTTTCATTTTTCAAAATGATATTCATGTTACTCTTCTGTTTATATAGGTAAAATATCACATGTTGGTAGTGGAAATAAGGGAGGTCAGTATTCTGATAAAAAGAAGTATCCTCAAATACTTTCATAATATTTTAAAATCTAGTCAGCCATCAACATCTACACAAATTGAAGGTATGAACACCTTTACTTACTAACCAGTCAATTTATGTACATTTTTAATTTTATATATAATGTCTTTATTCATTAAGAAGGGTGATTTTTGGTTGATGGCTTTGTCCATTTTTTATCTGTATTTTTTAAAAGAAGATATGCTTTTAAAAAGAATAATGATAATAACCTTGGTATTGACCCTAGTATTATCTCTACAGAAAACACTATTGACCCTAGTATGACTCAACTTCCACATATCCATGATAATGAAAAGTCCATAGATAAAAAAATTCTTAAAGAGATGGAACAACAACATGAAGAGATTCCTGAAACTAACACTCCAAATGGAAAATAAAATAATAGTTCTTATGTAGTTCCTACTTTCGAAGAAACTTCTTCTAAAAAACATAAATGTGCAAGGTCATCTAGATGGACAATTAACAGATCATTTCAGCCTGATTGGGTTTCAGATTTTCCATTTGTTGAGCTAGTGCTGCCATAGAATAGTAATGAGGTAATAAAAAAATTGAGATGCGTAATTTGCAGTTAGAAATATGGAAAGGATCACAGATTGCAAATTAAAAAAGATACAGTAGAAAAACATTGTGGAAAGATTTATATAAAAACAAAATAAAGTGATGGACCAATATATAAAATTATAGGTGGAAGGATGGATCAGAGTGTGCACATATCAGATATGCACAAGAATATGATAAATCAATAAAACAAAAGCAAACTTTGGTTGAGAAAGGTGTGACGATTCAAGCCCAATTTCAAAAAATGAAAAAGTTTACTTTAGCTTCAAAAAGTTTACAGTTTGTTGTTGTACTCACTATTCTTAAAAAGGGCAGACCTATGTCTGATTTACTTGATTATAAATCTCTATTTTGACTAGCTGATGTGCAAAAATTACCCAGTGCCCATTGGTCAGATCGAAGTGGTTTGGAAATGGTAAAATATTTGTCATTGATTGAGAAGGATGGCCTCAAAGAGAAAATAAAAAAGGCCAAATTCATTTCACTTTCAATTTATGAGGTGACTGTTGTTGACAACACATCTTGGATTTGCATTCATGTTTACACATTGGAAAATAATTTAAGGCAACCTCATTTACTTGGACTACGCAATATGGTGGAAAATTGCAATGCATAAAACATTTACAATGTTGTTGTTTCAAGTCTAAAGGAAATAAAAGGAATTAATGAAATGGAAATAGCCACTAAGTTAATATGTGTCAGAGCTAATGGTGCTGCTATAATACAAGGACACAGGAATGGTCTTTGTGTTAGACTACAAACATCTGTTACCCCATATTTGATCCCTATTCATTGCATGACTCATAGAATGAATCTTGCATGTAAAATTATGGATACATTTTCAAATGTAGCGAGAGTGGAAGAGATTATTCATGAAATTTATGATTATTTTTTGCGCAATACAAAAATATTTTCAGAGTTTCAGCAGTTTGCACTAGGAGTTACTAAAGGTAAAAAACTCTATGAAGATACTAGGTGGATTTCAATGTATAAACCGGTATATAAATTTTTTAAAGAATATCAATCCTTGGTAGGGTTTATGTATGCAAACTGTAGGGCAGTTGATAAGGCTCAAGATTTTCTATTTTGAATGAGTGAACTTGAAACACTTCTCACATTGTGTGGTATTCTTCCAATGTTGGAAGAAATGAATACTTTGATCAAAATTACACAAGAAAGATCAATTTATATTGTGGATTTCATCAGGGTGAGAAAAAAAAATTGCATGCATAATGATATGTTGTTTGCATATGATCAAATTTTTATGGATCCCATGTTTGATAGTTGGATAGCATTGACAAACATGAATGATCCTTAGAAATTTTTGAATTTCAATATAAACGATCATCTATGTATTAATGTCCACGGAAATGAAATTCCTTTATATTGTTTTGATCAGTGAATGAATATAGCTACAAATAAAGTTGAACAAATGCCCATAAAATACAATAGATTTCATATAGTTGTAATAGATACAAAAATTAAACTGAAAAAAAATAGCAGAATCATTGATAAAAGAAATCAGAGATTGTTTTGAAATAGATGAATTGCTTGAGGCTATGGGTGTGGTTAACCTGATGTTTTGGGATCCTTGTAATGAATACTAGAATATAAATGGTTTGTTTCTCAAATACATGGGCACTCTTGCTAGCCATTTCAATAAACGTGTGGTAGTTAATAGTATTGAAATCAATGGCATCCTTAATAAAGATCTTTTAATAAAATAATCAAACTGTTTTGGAACAATAATGTCTGCTCAATTTTCACAATTCAGTAATCATCATGAAAGGGGTTATATTTCACATTTGTGGAAAAAATTATATCCCAGTAGTATCCTACAACATACTATGAGTGAATATTTTATTTTATATGAATTATGTCAAATAATGATTTTAGGATCTGTGGAGTATGAAATGGTATTTAGTGCATTATCATATGTAAAATCTAAAGTTTGAAATAGGTTGGACAAAATTTTGGAAAATTGTTTGAGAGTATATGTGTCGACCTATGAGGTTGAGAAGTTTCCTTATGAAAGAGCTTTATCATATTGTAAATCTCTAGCAGAAATAAGAGGTGTCATGAATACTCAAGATGATGAGGATAATGGTAACACTGATGACACTATGATGACAAAAAAATTTGGTATGAGTGTAGAATATTTTGTACAATCTGAAAAGAGTTTGTTCTAGCTTCCAGCATTATGATGCAAAGATGCTTTTATTTGATTGATTTCACATATTAAACTATCAATTTCCAATAGAATATTGGGATTTTATTCATTTATTTGATTTTATTTCACATATTATGCCATCAGTTTTCAACAAAATATTGAGATTTGATTATATTTTGATATATGTTTTCATGTATTTTAGAATAGAATATTGATTACAGAATCACATATATTATTGATTTTCACATGTATTTTGATTTCACATATTATGCTATTAGTTTTCAATAGAATATTGAGATTTGATTATATTTTGAGACATGATATTTTGATTTCAAATTCACATATTATGCTATCAGTTTTCAACAGAATATTGATTATAGATATTGATTTTAACATGTATTTTGATTTTATTTATTATGTTATTAGTTTTCAAAAAAATATTAATTACATATATTATTACGTTGAGAGGCGTTCCTACAATGGCAGATAGGGGGGTGGGAGGCAAAGAGGTCATACATGTCATGCCCTAAATAATTTTTTTTTATTAAAAAATTTGACATTAACAAAAACATTTAAAATATTTAAACTAAAATAGCCAACTAACCAACCGTTGCAAACATTTAAAATATTTAAACTAAAACAACCAACTAACCAACTATTGCAAACATTTAAAATATTTAAACTAAAACAACCGACTAACCAACCATTGCAAACCAAGATCGGTGCCTCGGGATTGATAACTCGACATTTTTAGATATATATCCTTTATATCTAAGCTAGTTTATTTTCACATGTATTTTGAAAACCATGTACTGAATAAAGTATAAACCATGTATTAAATAAACCATGTATTGAAAACAATGTATGGCAAACCATGTATTGACTAAACCGTTATTGAAAACCATATATTGAAAACAATGTATGGAAAACCATGTATAAAAGAAACCATGTATTGAAAACAATTTATGGTAAACCATGTATCAAATAAACCATGTATTGAAAATAATGTATGGCAAACAATGTATAGAATTGTAGCACCCTAAAATTGGCGTAGTTAAACCATCAGTAAAAGATAAAAAATTTGAATTTTAACCCCGAAACCGCCCGTTAACCGCTCACCTCATTTTTCGTGCCATTTTTAGAAGTTGTTTTGACCATTGGACGATATCGTCGCCGATCTGACGATATCATCCCAAATCGGATGAATTCGTCTGGAACAGAACGTCCAGACGATTTCATCCCAAAACCAAATTTTCATAATTAGCTTCTGTTTCAACAACCTCTCCAACTCGGGCAGAAGCGTGTCTGCACGGTTGGAGATTCCTACGTTGGAGATCTCCCAGATTGGGATGATCCCCAACCTCCTAACCTCCCCCTAATCCTATATAAACTTGGGATTTTCCCAGTTTATCCCCCTGGCTGATCATTTCCCTGCAACTTTAGTTTTTGTTGTGTTAGAACATCCTATCCCCCATCATTTGCATTTGTGTTTTCAAGTTTTATTGCAGGATCTCACTGTGTTTCAGTCGGAGGAAGCTCGGATCGTCGCAGGTGATTCAACCACAATTTTGGATGATCCTATCGAGATCGACGATGATCTCGTACGATTGCAGATGATTTTGACTATAGTTCAGATTGGGGGCAATCAGAGCCCTGAGTTTGCATTCTCTATCTCTTTTTCTTATTTAATTATGCATTAGATTAATTCACTTCTATTCTGCATCTTGGAGTTCACCTCATTTAGCATATTTGCATGATAAAATTCAAAATAAATTATTAAAACATTGCATCCCATTTGATTTGATATCTGGATTTATCATTTAAGCATTTATACTCTTATTTCTATCATTTTGTATCATTCTTGCAATTGTATTTTTGGTTTTTGGTGTCTGTTTTCATGATTGCAGGTTTCTGATGAATTCATCAGGTCGTTGATGATCTTGGCTGATCTCAGATGATCTCCTATGATCTGGATGATTATGTACAATTACAGATGATCCTATCATATCCGAGATGATCTAGGACTCCTACAAGCTTCAGAATCTTCATCAGACATCAGAAATCAGGTGTACTCTTCTCCATTTTAGATATTTTCTCGTATTTAGGATTCATTTATGTTTGTTGTATTCATATAAACCAAAAATTTCATATAGAATAGCTTAGATTCATTTTGGCCAACCTAGGAATCTGAATGATTGAACATAAAATGAACACATCAAACCCATTCTCAACCTAGGCGTGGAAACTGCCACTCAAAGTTTCCTGGTGAACCCCACCATCCGTCAAAAATTCACCCTTATACCCCTCCCCCGAGAGGCGCGACCTTCAAAGGGCCTCTCCGTCCGAGGTATTGTCCCATCCTTCTCGCATCCCCCTTTCGGGCACGGATCCTTTAGCCTAAAGGTAAGGGTGCAAAAAATTTGGGCGATACATTTTGGTGAACCCGACGTGAAACTAAAACACCTTTTGAAAACAATCCAAAAAAAAAACACATTATTAAGAACATCTAGAATCATTAGAAAACCGTTAAATTTGCATATCATACTTAGATGGTAGATTATAATAGAAGACGAGTTGTCACCATAAATGTTGAAAATCAATTAACGGCCATAGAGATTACTTCTATGCTTAGAGTACCTCAAACAAATAGAGCCCAACCTTTGTGGGATGAACTTGATAGGAGATTGGGTATTATTGAATCCAGATCTGTAGAACTTAGGCAAATTAAGAGGTTTGTCCTAGATAGAATCCTGGATCCTGATCAGGTGACTTTGTATCATGAACTTCAGAGAGCTTGCCATAGGTGGTTAGTAGATAAAAGAGCACTTGTGTCTTCTGAATTATACACCTTTGAGGAATACCTTGAGAACGTAGTTGTAGTACATAAATTTCTATCTCGTATAGAGGATCAAGAAGTCGTTCTTACGGATAGAAAAATATGGAATAGAGTTCCTAGAGCTGTGTTGTATCGAGAGTATTGCCATGAACTTTATTTTTACATGTCAGGGTCTGAAATAGATCATATTACCATAGCACACTTTGTCAAATTCTTGAAAAACCACTTCCAATTTGAAGAGGAGCATTTCATGACTCCTGATGAACTTGACCCTATCAATGATATCCATAAACTATTCATAGAAAACTAAGTCATTCTTTTTACTATTGTTATTTCTTGCAACTAGCATGTTGTTTGTTATTTTTATTCTCGTAAAATAATAATATAATCAACAAAAAAAACAAAAAAAAACAAAAACAAAACATTTTCCTTTTAAAGTATTATAGTAGGTATATAGTTAAAATATATACCTCTCAACCCTATCGCATATATATATATATATATATATATATATATATATATAAAAAATATATAGTATATATATTTTCTAAAACCTAAGTTTAGCACAATGCCTAGACTTAGGAATGGAAAACAAACCGAAGAAGATGAAGATTGGTTAGGAAGACCATTAACTGACCAAAATGTCCCTCCTGAGGACCAAGTTTCGGAAGAAGGAACCCTAGACCAGCAAGAAGAAGAGCTTGTTGTAGGAAATGAACAAGAAGAAACTGTTAGAGAGGAAGGATCCTCATCCCCTAAAATGTCTCCGGGAGGAGCTATCACTTTTGAGAACATGGAACAATTCTGGAAGTTCATTAACACTAATATTGGTGTTTTTAATAGAGCAGCCCATATGGACAAGGATCGAATTAGTGACACTCAAGCAACTCTAGAAGAAGTATTTCAAACATGCACTAATCCCTTGTCCTTTATTGATCAAGAGAGTGATCAAGCTGGACCATCCAATTTGGATATGGCAGCTGTGATCCAGAACATGCAACAACAACAGGTTACCCAACCATCTAAAGTGCCTGTTAACAAGCCTAGGGTCATTCCCGCACAAAAGAAACCATCATTTACTGCTCTATTTCACCAAGCTCTTGATCAACATACCTCAAATCAACAAAAACCCAAAACAAAACCAAACACCAATTACCAACAATCTAGGGTACAACATAATACTATTACAAATCCCCTTCATAATACTCTTCCTACCAACACTTTGCATAATAGCAATATAGCATCTAATCCTTATGTCACACCATCATACACTCATAGATCCCATACCTATGTCCCACCGAACCAATATGGTGGACAAACTAGTAATCTTGAAACCATGGTGAAATAGCTAGTTTCCCGCATGGACCAGATAGATCCCTACCATCCCTCGTACAATTATCGAGAGATGTGTAGTCAACCTTTAGATCCTATAGTCGTAGCACAACCGTATCCTAAACATTTTCCTATGCCTGTTCTTCCCATATATAAAGGAACCGAAGATCCCATAGAGCATCTTCGTATGTTTAGGATAGCATGTCATGATATATCACATGATGACTTGTTATTACTAAAAATGTTCCCGAAAATCTTGGGAGGAATGGCATTAGAGTGGTATTATCAATTACCCACTAATTCTTTGAGGAATTTCAAAGAAACTATTGAGTCTTTTGTTCATCAATTTAGTGCCTACATCGAAAGACATGTGACCATTAAAGATTTGTATAACTTAAAACAAGACAAAGATGAATGCTTTGCTGATTTCCTAGCTAGGTGGAGACAGTTGATAGGAAAATTGCACTTTGTGTTACCTTATAGGGAGATGTTGGACATCTTTATTAATAATTTGCAAGAGCAACTATCTTACGAATTATCAACTGCTACCTTGACCACCTTCGATCAGAGCTATAGACTTAGCCCGAAGAGTGGAAGATGCTCTCATTAGGAGAGGCCAGCTTAAAAAGAAAGACGATGAGAAAACATCCAAAAATCAATATAAGAATAAACAAGTTGTGGGTGATGGAGTCACCGATAGCAGAAATATTGCTAATGTTAATGCTGCAAAGACAACGGAGAAGTTTGTACTGAAACCTCCTGATAGACCTCCTCGAGAATTTACTAGGTTAAATCAACCTTTATCAACTATTCTACCGCAATTATTAGAACGAGGTTTGATTCAATTACCAAATATCCAGGAACCTGATCCAACTATACCCGGATACAGAGCAGATTTACACTGTGACTTCCATAGAGGACCTGGACACACTACCAACTCTTGTAAAATATTAAAACATAAAATACAGGACTTGATTGATAACAATGAGATGGAGGTGCAAGCCTTTCAACCTAAGCAAAATCCTCCTAATAATGTTCAAAAGAACACCCCACAAAACCAGAATCAGAATGCCAATCAGTCATTAGACATCTTTCAACATCCCTTACCAAAACATGGTAAGGAGGTGGCTAATCAAATTGAACATCATAATGTCCCTCCTCCTGCCCGATATGTAGGAACTATTAGTGGGCATTTACCTGCTCATGATCTGGAAATATTTGACACAACTTTATCCGTGGTTACAACCAGGCCTCTATATAATATTCAGATACCTGATCTTAGTGATACAAAATATGAGACTGAGAGTGATATGGAAATCACATCAAATCAATCGAATAGTTCTGAAGATGAATCAGATACTATTCACCCTATCACAAGTTATATGGTTCCAGAAGAACCATTTCCAAGAAGAGTCACTACTAGACCATCGTCTCACCGATTACTTTCTAATGAGCTAGCTATAAACGCTAGACCAAGACCCATTCATCATCCACAGAATAATATTGTGGGTACCATCGGAGTTGTTACTAGACAACAGGCTCAAAATTCTCAACAAGATCAAATTCAGAATGGTGGATCAACTCCATTTGTTTTGAAGGTTCCTAATAAAGGGAATCATGCACCTAATGTTCAACCTAAACCTCCTTATAATATTAATGAACAATTATCAAATATTACAGCTAGAATTTCCCTCTTGGACCTTTTAAGATCTTCTCCTACACATAGAGATGAATTAATGCTCACATTAAGCCAGATGATGGTACCACAAGACATTCAACCTGAAGCCATGGCCAATACTATAATAACTCGTGAAGTTGATTGTATTGACTTTCGGGATAGAGACATACCTCAACATAGTTTACATAAAGATAACCCCTTGTATATTACTCGCTTTAATTGGAGATGTAGCAGTCAAACGAGTTTTGATTGATAATGGTTCATCTTTAAATATCTGCACTTTTGACTTCTACCAAATATTTGGGTTTAGAAGTGAGGAAATGAAAAGAACTGATATGATCATAAAAGCTTTCAATGACGAAACACAAGAAACGTGTGGAGTTATTACCATTCCATTGCAGGTTGGTCCGAGAACCTTGGATACGACTGTGTTTATTGTACATTGCCCTGCATCATACAATATACTCTTGGGTCATCCTTGGATCAACGCGATGTGAGCTGTTCCCTCAACTTTACATCAATGTGTTAAGTTTGAATTTAAGAATCAGTTGGTTACCATTCATGGTGATCCAAGACCCTTTGATATGTGTGCTTTGGCAGAACCTATTGGAGTTCAATTTTGCCTTGCTCTATCATCCACACATCCTAATTCTCATTATCCATCTAAACATGTGAAACTTACACCCACAAAGTCATCTACTTCTTCTCCATCAGTTGCACCTCCACATATAGCTCAACCATCTTCTGAACAAACCGCATTAGGACCTAAGAAAGATCCTAATCCCACAACCAATGTCTCTTGTTCTACTCCTATAACTTCCATACCTATAATAGACCCATCTATCGACACCTCTACACCGTCTACATCCACCAAAGTCATATTTTCCACATCAGAAGACGTAGGGAATGTTCCTTCTACCTCTTATGCTCTTACTGACGAGCTCTTACCCGATCTATCTAAAATTCTTATATCAGAAGAAACGAATGCTTCTATGCAAGATTCCCTTATTTTAAATAATTTGCCACCATCTCCTCGTACCTTGGGCCTCCCACAGCCTATGGGAAGTATTTACCAAGTCGGGAGTTGTGCCTTTATTTATAAGGGATATGACTAGGGTAGAATACCTAGAAACATCAGAACTCATTATGATGGATATGCTCGATGTTATTTTACTAATGAGTATATTAAAGCCAAACCTATAATGCTTAAATTGGGATATAAAGGGAAAGGTTTGGGACCTTTCCAGAATGGTATGAAAGAACCTTTTGAGGTAGAAGCGTGGCCCACCCGATGTGGTGTGGGCCTATTTCCTAGTAAGGGTCAGCCATTCCCATTTGAGGATGATGACCAACTTATATGTTACCAAGATTATTTAGATGCACATGATGCCTTGCATTTAATAAATAAGACATTCACATGTAATATGCTATCTATAGCTTATCCTGAGATGATCGCTAAATCTGACGATGAATTATATCTTTCATGATATGTATGATATACATGATTATGTAGAGACATTATAGCTCATTCTACTAAGGAAGATGACCATTTAGATGACTTGAGAAAAGTATTTTATCGATTAAGGGAATATCTTATCCGATTGAATCCAGCCAAATGTATATTTGGAGTTAAGTCGGTAAATTATTGGGGGTTATAGTTTCTTTACGTGGCATCAAAATTGACCCTCTCAAGATTACGACTATCACTGATATGCCCGCACCTACAAATATATCTGAATTACGGAGTCTACAAGGTAAGCTTCAAGCTATCCGTCGCTTCATCGATAAGCTAGCGGATAAAACTGGACCCTTTCTTAAGCTTCTTAAGAAGGATGTCTCTTTCCATTGGGACGATGAATGTCAGGAAGCATTTGAACTCCTCAAACAATATCTTCTTAACCCACCTGTACTTTCACCACCTAAACCTGATCGCCCATTTATCTTGTATATTTTTGCTTTAGATTTTGCTTTAGGAGCTATGTTAGCTCAACTTGATGATGAGAAAAGAGAGCGTGCTAATTATTACATTAGCAGAACATTAATTAGTTATGAAACCCGCTACACAACATTAGAGAAGTTATGTCTAGCAGTCATATTTTCTACACAAAAACTACGCCATTATATGCTCAGTCAAAAAACATACGTTATTGCTAAATCCGATCCCTTGCGGTATCTCATGAGTCGACCTTATTTATCTGGTCGCACAACAAAGTGGGTTCTTGCGCTAAGCGAGTTTGAACTCATGTTTATAGGACAGAAGTCTGTTAAGGGTCAAATCATAGCAGATCAATTAGCTGCTGCACCCTTAGAATCCACCCATCCCCTCGTCATTGAGTTTCCTGACGAATGCCTTAAACTAGAGGCAGATCATTCAGAGCAATGGTCCTTATACTTTGACGGAGCCCGATGCATGAGTGGGGCTGGTGCAGGTATTATTTTGATATCTCCATAGAAACATCTCATACCTCTATCCTTTAAATTAATGTTTGCCTGTACTAATAACACTATTGAATATGAGGCTCTCATCCTTGGATTACGAGCAGCCCTGGCACTAAAAATTAAAAATCTATTAGTTTTCGGTGATTCTCAACTTGTTATAAATCAAATTAATGATGTTTATCAGACCAGAGATGATAAATTGTGCCCATATAAAGCATATGTATTACAATTAATATCTTTATTTGATCAAATTACCTTGGAAGCTATTCCTAGAACTAGCAATCGTGCGGTTGACGCCATGGCCGTAGTTGCATCTCTTTTACCCTTGGAGTTAGATGACGAATATGCTACCATCATTATTCGTCGACTCCAGGAACCCACTTCAATTAAATCATGCTTGGAACCTTTGGACGTGTTTCTAATCAACGAAACTACTCCTGAACTTTGGTACACTGATATCCTCAATTTTCTTCAAAATGGGACCTTCCCTGAAGGTTTTAATAGAAACCAACGTCGGTTATTACGTAGACGAGCAAGTCGCTTCGTCATAATTGGCAATACCTTATATAGGAGATCTTTTGAAGGTATCCTACTGAGATGTTTGAATCTAGAAGAGTCTAGATCAGCTTTGAGTGAAGCCCACGATGGATCTTGTGGGGGACACTTTAGTGGTAGCGCCATTGCTAAGAAGCTCCTTAGGATAGGATATTTTTGGCCTACCATGGAGAATGATGCACATGATTACGTGCGCCATTGCGACAAGTGCCGAAACACGCTGACCTTGTCCATGCGCCTGCACAAGAACTGCAGGCTATTTCATCTCCTTGGCCCTTTTCAAAATGGGGCTTAGACATCATCGAAAAAATCAATCCTGTGTCATCTGATGGACACAAATTCATCATAACCACCATCGAGTATTTTACGAAGTGGGTTGAAGCTATGCCCTTAGCTTCTTGCACTGGAACTCAAGTTTCCAAATTTATTTTTAATCAAATTATTTGTAGGTTCGAAATTCCTGCAAATCTCATCTCGGATAATGGAACTTGTTTCAAAAATAAATATGTAAAGAAACTATGTCAAAAATATAAAATTCAACATCGTTGGTCCACTCCCTATTATCCTCAGGGTAATGGCCAAGCAGAAGCATCTAATAAAACATTAATTAAAATCCTCAAAAGATTGGTCAATAAATCTGGCCGTGATTGGCACATTCAATTATATCCTGCTTTGTGGGCTTATCGAACTAGCATTCGTACTCCCACGGGCACTTCACCTTTTGTTTTGGTTTATGGCGCTGAAGCTATTTTTCCCTTTGAATTAGAAGTTCCTTCTTTGGCTCTGCTACTTCAAGATACTAAAGTAGGAGATGAATATCATGTTGGCAGATTTAGTCAGCTGGAACTCCTAGATGAGAAGCGCATTAATGCTTTGGAGCATCTTCGTGCCTACCAGAACAAGCTCAAACGAGCATATCTCAAGAAAGTTCATCATCGATCCTTTGAGATCGACGACCTCGTCTTAAAAGAAAATCAAAAAAATACTAATGCAACTAAAGACCTTAAAGGTAAATTTGAGCCTAACTGGCTTGGGCCATATATTATCACTACTAAATTTGGATCGGGAGCATACAGATTAGCTACCTTAGATGGTAAATATCTTAAAGAACCTATGAACATTATGCATCTTAAGCGCTATTATGCATAAATCTAGTAATTTCATCATTGTATATATTATACATATTGTCTCATTTTAGTAATTCATATAAAAATTTCAAAAATAGTAATATTATGTATTATCTCAATTCATAAATTAAAATCAAAATATAAAAAATCAAAATCATCAAAATCCTCAAAAACATCTTCTATTTTTGCACCTGTCAATTCTTGAAGTATTGCAGTTTATATTTTCAATTATTTTGGATAAATTAGCATTTATTTGGAATCCCTCACTTTCACACTCACATGAATAAATATCTTGATCTTATTTGGTATGATTATTAATCTCTCTTATATCGAAGTCCACAGTTGAATTAAATAAAGTTTTGAGCATAGAGAACTGATCTTGTTATTTACTTGAACCAAGTACACCTTTTCACATTAAAATGATTTCATTGCAAATTCAAAGCGATGCTACATAGTAGAAGTGGTCTCTTGAGTGAAAAGTTTCCCCTGCTATCCTATCATGCACATGGTCTAGAATCTTTGAGAATTGACAAAAGGACAAGCTCACCCCTGCCTAGAATAAAAATCCCTTGCTCTACAACCAATCCGAGCAAGTATCCCTAGTATAGAAAAAAAAAAAAGGAAAGTCAAGAAAAATCATGAGAAAAAGAAGCATTATTTCAGTATCATTTTGTACCATCTCAACAATATTTCAGCATTATCTCAGTGTCAAGCAAAAATACAAAAAAAAAAAAGAGAAAAGAAAAGAAAAAGCAAAAAGCAATAAATCCCTTCCCCTACCCTTTGAAAGAAAAGAAGGGTGAATGAGCTTGAATCCCTGGAATTCTCAATTATTCAAAAACTGTGAGGTAAGCCCCATAACAGGTGGTTTGTGCCCAACCCGCTTGGCCTTGGGTAACTCCTAGCGTGGTGATATGTCTGTCACATTAGCGACCTTCTTTTGTATAGACCTATGTCTGCTCATGGATCAGCTAGCTCTTGATGACCCGACTTACATAGTAGTCTGGTACGGTTACATGCATATAAATCATGGTCAACGAACACTCATTTGGTTAATTCAAATTACTTGTATCAAATTATCTTGCTCAAAATTGGTAAATGAACAATACAATTGCACACACATTTGTGTTTGAGAGATTTTGTATCATTATGATAGATCAAGATCGGCAATGAACTCACATATGCACATGGGGTTCCTTATAAATCTAAATTTTGTCTTTGAGATAATTTAAAATATTTATGCAAATCTTCTGGAATAATTTGATTTTCTTACTTGAGAATATTGGCTTAGCGTAAAAACAATTAAATACATTTTTTTCAAAAATCCAAAATTTTCTTTCAAAACATGTTCAAAAATCTAGCAATAAAGTCACATTTATATATTTTTGACTTTCGCAACGATGGTATAGTTCCTAAACCTAAATTGGAATTTTATGCCTAGTGCAAGTCCTCATTTTTATATTTTTGTTTATCTCAAAATCAAAAATCAACTATGCAATAAAACTATTACATCAATTTCTTCTTTGGATTTCATGATGATGGTATAAGTCTATACCTAAAATTCTATGCCTAGCGCAAACCATCATTCTAATTTTATTTCCCATTTATTTAATCCATAAAAGCATATGGCTTAAATCATTATGTTACACAATTGTGCTTTAAAAAGAATGAAAACTTTTCTATTTCATTTCATTATGTCAACATTCAGTTTTTGCGACGATGGTATAATTCCTAGGCAATTGTTCAAATTTCTATCACACTTAGGAATTTTATGCCTAGCAAAAATCATATTTTTAATATTTCATGCATAATATTTTCATGGAAATCTGAAAACAAATCATCACCATCATCATTTTTCATCATCACAACACAAAGTCTTAAGAAAGTCTCTTAAGCACCCTTTTACTTTTAGCAATATTTCTCTCATACCGGGATTAGCTTGATGACCTAGCGAGCGGCGACTCCATGAAATGGTCATGTAACAACGACAATGTCCTTTGAAATTATTGTTAGAAGTCACTTTATTTTTCATCAAATCACACCACAACAACCAATTTGTTTACATCAGATTATTTCATTTAAATTTTATAGCATGACATAAAATTATAATATTTTCAACGACATAATTACATGAATAATCAATCAACCATTAAAATATTAAAGCATCATAAAACATATGCACAAGTCATATCACAAAAAGAACATATATATATATATATATATATCAAGAAGTCTATACATCATATCAAAACGGATTGGTATGCCACAATCTATACCCTGGCATACTCAATCCTCTCAAAAATATATGGTCTATGTACAATGAGCAGCTAGTCTCGAGAAGCCCTCGAGCTCTCAGCCTCATCTCCTCTCCCACCCTGAGGTGGAGGAGGTGGTCCCATCGGAGTCCGTGTTGTATCATGGGTCCTCGACGTCGATCATGATGATGTCCTCGATGACCCCATCCTGATCGGCTCCGCAATGCTGGCTGGCAGCGGTATCCTCTGCTCCTCTAGAACCACATGATAGTACAACCCCTAGTAGAACGTGGTCTATGCAACAGCCCATGCTAGCTCCAGAATGCTCACCCCTCTGCTCTGAGCCTTGAGCCATGTAGCCTCATCCTGAAGAGTCTGCACTTGAGCTCGTAGGTGGGCATTCTCCACCCAGAGAGCCGCCATCTCGTTGCTCTCCCCCACCTCGACACCCTTGCCCTTATCAAGCGATGGTGGCCTATCCCTCTGCTAAGAAGGGAGTCTCTCCCTCCTCTCCGTTTTTGTTGTCTCTCCGGAGCCTGTGGTACTCTCCGACATCTCTCCTGAGGAGGCCATCATTGATCCCTCCCTCCATGACCCCTCGCTGCATCGATGGCAGCCTGGCACCACCTCTCCATCCATTGCACTACAACGTGCATCGAACCCTATGCCCTCATCATCCGAGGAGGGTGGATGCCTACATACCAGGCATCATACCCATATGCTACCCCCATATCATCCCCATCCACTAGCTGAATGGGGGCATCATCAGCATCCTGACTCCAGAACCATTGCATGTCTGGAGCCCCGCTCAATGTGGTATTATCCCGCATAGTTTGAGAGTACTCATAATCCCTAAGAGAAGGGATCCCTTATTGTAGACCGAACTACCTCAAAACTTGGTCATAGCGATGGAGCTCTACCTCTCCCCGCTCTGTCCTCAACCAGATGACTCGCCTGATGTGAGCCAACTCCTGTCCATCCTCTACCCACCCTGGATGCTCTCTCCATGGTCTCCAGGTGATCTGATCTGGGGTGAGGTCATCTAGCAACCTCCGGGACATCGGCAGATCTATCCACCATTGTGACCCTCTCTGGAGCCACCAATAGAAAACTTGGGGTCTCTCCCGATCAACTCCTATCAGTGGAAGCCCTATCGGCCTTCGCATCGCAATGTGCTCCCAGCACCAAACCTGTAGAAGTGATGTCAGCACCAGACATCGACCTCCCTTGTATACGACCCCGTAAAGGATCCTATACAAGTGGCATAATACAAAGCTACCCCAAGAAAACCTATATCCGTGGTCTCTCATGTCGTAGACCACATCTGAGAGGAGCCACGATAACCTGCATCCACTCTGGTGGCATAGAAGAAGGCCACCCACCACCCCTACCAAAACTTGGGTCAATCGAGATGCCCTAGGCATCTGCCTCAAAGCCTCGATGTTCACTCCACCCTTCTCCAGGGTGAAGCTTGGGTCACTGCACAATCTCATCATGGCATGGCCCTGATTGGCCGAAGGAGTCATGAACCGCCCATGTATGGGGATCCTCAAGATCCTCCATACATCCTCTAGAGTGGGAGTCATCTCCCCTATCGATAGCCAAAAGCAGGATGACTCCGGATACCATCTCTCTGCTAGGGCTGTCAGTAGCCCCATGTCTATAGGAATTTGTGGCATCTCTACCACATGCTGTAGTCCGACCTCTGCTAGTCTGTCTCGCTCGACCTGATCGAGCATGGCTAAGTCATCCCTGAGACCCTTGTATTTCCACTCTCGACTCTTTAGCAATCCCCTCTACAAAATAAACAATAAAACAACAAAAATCATTAGTACATAATCATTAAAATCAATTTCATCTCATAAAAAAATGATATCGCCCATTATTGGATGATATCGTACCAAATTTAGTTAAATCATCCTTAATAGGATGAAATCATCTCCGATTCTTCAATTTGGGGATCGCCCCTTATTGGACGGGATCGCCCCTATTTCTTCGATTTCGTCCTCAGACGAAATCGGTGATATAGGGACGATTTCGATGAAATTGGGATGATTTCATCCCGACGTCATCGACGGCCTAAAAATGGCCATGATGCCCAAAAACAATTAAAATTCAAGTAAAAAATTAAACAAATCAAGCTAAAAACATAGTACACTAGGTTTAGATCCTTACCCGCAACCCGCGTCGGACCTCTGTCGATCTGTGTGTCGTTTCCACCATTTCGCCTACAGAGCTCTGAAACAATGAAAGTGAACAATAAAAATGAATTAGGGTTTTACCCTATTTTTCTTATTTTTATTTAAAAACAATATTTTTTTAATTTTTGCTTTTTTGCACTTTTACCTCAAACGTTCGATTTGGGTAAAAACTCGGAGGGGGCACCATAGCAAACAATTGTACGATTCGACCTAGAATCATCGTCTAAAAAATGGAATAAATTTTTGCTTTCTCGTAAAGCGTGAAGAACTCGTCTTTAACGCATTTTCTTTAAAAAATACGCTAAAGAGGGGGCAAAATGTAGCACCCTAAAATTGGCGCAGTTAAACCATTAGTAAAAGATAAAAAATTTGAATTTTAACCCCGAAACCGCCCGTTAACCGCTCACCTCATTTTTCATGCCATTTTTAGAAGTTGTTTTGACCGTTGGACGATATCGTCGCCGATCTGACGATATCATCCCAAATCGGATGAATTCATCTGGAACAGAACGTCCAGACGATTTCATCCCAAAACCAAATTTTCATAATTAGCTTCTATTTCAACAACCTCTCCAACTCGGGCAGAAGCGTGTCTGCATAGTTGGAGATTCCTACGTTGGAGATCTCCCAGATTGGGATGATCCCCAACCTCCTAACCTCCCCCTAATCCTATATAAACTTGGGATTTTCCTAGTTTATCCCCTTGGCTGATCATTTCCCTGCAACTTTAGTTTTTGCTGTGTTAGAACATCCTATCCCCCATCATTTGCACTTGTGTTTTCAAGTTTTATTGCAGGATCTCACTATGTTTCAGCCGGAGGAAGCTCGGATCGTCGCAGGTGATTCAACCACAATTTTGGATGATCCTGTCGAGATCGACGATGATCTCGTACGATTGCAGATGATTTTGACTATAGTTCAGATTGGGGGCAATCAGAGCCCTGAGTTTGCATTCTCTATCTCTTTTTCTTATTTAATTGTGCATTAGATTAATTCACTTATGTTCTGCATCTTGGAGTTCACCTCATTTAGCATATTTGCATGATAAAATTCAAAATAAATTATTAAAACATTGCATCCCATTTGATTTGATATCTGGATTTATCATTTAAGCATTTATATTCTTATTTCTATCATTTTGTATCATTCTTGCAATTGTATTTTTGGTTTTTGGTGTCTGTTTTCATGATTGCAGGTTTTTGACGAATTTGTCTGACGAATTCGTCAGGTCGTTGATGATCTTGGCTGATCTCAGATGATCTCCTATGATCTGGATGATTCTGTACAATTACAGATGATCCTGTCATATCCGGGATGATCTGGACTCCTACAAGCTTCAGAATCTTCATCAGACATCAGAAATCAGGTGCACTCTTCTCCATTTTAGATATTTTCTGTATTTAGGATTCATTTATGTTTTTTGTCTTCATATAAACCAGAAATTTCATATAGAATAGCTTAGATTCATTTTGGCCAACCTAGGAATCTGAATGATTGAACATAAAATGAACACATCAAACCCATTCTCAACCTAGGCGTGGAAACTGCCACTCAAAGTTTCCTGGTGAACCCCACCATCCATCAAAAATTCACCCTTATACCCCTCCCCCGAGAGGCGCGACCTTCAAAGGGCCTCTCCGTCCGAGGTATTGTCCCATCCTTCTCGCATCCCCCTTTCGGGCACGGATCCTTTAGCCTGAAGGTAAGGGTGCAAAAAATTTGGGCGATACAAGAATAAACCACGTATTTAAAACAATGTATGGAAAACCATGTATCGAATAAACCATGTATTGAAAACCATGTATGGTAAACCATGTATTGAATAAACCATGTATTGAAAACAATGTATGGAAAACCATGTATTGAATAAACCATGTATTGAAAACCATGTATGACAAACTAAATATTTGTGCTCTATTTCATTCATTTCAAATTATTTCATAAAAATAAAAGAACATTTTATTACATCATCATAATTCAGAATTATTTATTCCATCCAAAAAACTAATTAAAACATCACAATATTGAAAACACAATATCAAAAATTAATACAAAATTTATGGAAATTGTCTATTTGATTCATTTAAAAAATATACGAGTCTTTGAAAATTAAAAAAAAACTATGCAACGTGTTTCTTTTCACCACATTCCAGAATCCACAAATAAGAAAACAACAGTTCTACTTTTCTTTCTATAAAGTTCTTGAAGTTTTAGCTGCATCTACCTCAATATCCTCTGCTTCCAATGCACTAGCCCTTAACAAACTTTCAGTTATAGTGTTTATCCCTGATAGCAATAAACCTTCTTCATTCGTGGGATCTTTTTTAAATGGTGCATTCAACTCTTTCTCATTTTATTTTACTACAGCCTCCACATCCAGGCCCTTATATTTTATAAACTTCTTTAGCCAATTGTTTTATCAAATAGTGTATTATAGTCTCTTCTTCACTTCAATAGCATTATTCACACTGATTTTTGTTGTCCTGATCAACATTTTCATGGTTGTCACCTGCTACTTTAAGTGCTGATAATTAGACTGCAAAATACAAGAGAAAAATATTAATATTATTAAAAATTATATTAAAGAAAAAAATGATTTTCAGATATATATGTAAAACTTACATCTGTTGTAAGTCTTGCAGTTTCTGCTACTGCTACTTTCTTCTTATCTAGTTCTCATTCATTGAAATATATTTGGGCTTTGGTATTTAGGTTCTCCAATCGATCCATCATAAAGGCTAGAACTCCATCACTATTTGTAGAATCGACCTTCATTGTGCCATATTCAACTTTAAGTAATAGAGAATCGAGATTTTGTGGCTCATTCTCTACCTTTGAAAATATCTCCTTTCTATGTGCAAAGTTCTTGTATCTTCCATTTATTGCTTTGATCATAACCTTGGCCCAATATTCCCATTATCTTAATATATTAATATCTACAAGAATATTATTCGTAATAGTATCCTTACATCTGTTTGCTAATAAAACATTTTCTGAAAAGTTTACTTTATCATCATCGCTCGGATGATGACGGGTGTCAAATTGCTAGTGGAGGGAAGAGGAAACAACGATGACATATGCTTCAATATTATCTTATGCTTCATCATCGATCCCTAAACTATGAAGCAAATCACTTGTTTTTAGTGGTAAATTCAAATTATTTATATCCTGATACATAAAATCATCATCAAGATTCACAATTGAAGAGGGCATCTAAGATGCGCTTTCTACATTTGATAAATTATCAAGTGTTAAAATTAGGAACAGTGTCCTTGAAAAAAGAGACTGAGACACAGTATGAGTGTGTGTCTAAAACTGGTTGCTAGTTCTTGGATGCAATGGTGTGAGGAACTATTTCCTATGCATGCGAGATTGGTTCCTCACTAGTGGTGCATGCAATGAAGTCTATCAGACTTACTATGGATGAAATTGATGTTGATGGAATTATTTTAGGTGGACTGGCTACTTTTCCTATTGTGCACCTGATGGAGGCATCTATTTTTTTATTCTCTTAAATCTAGTCGGTCTCTCTACAAAATTTCACATGAAAAATATAAATTAAAACTGGTGTTAAAAACAATGCCATTAAAATAGATCAATTTTAACTAAACATACTCGACTCAAACTCTGCAACCATTGTCGTTGATGATGTAAGTATTTGCCCTTGCTCTCAAAATAGTTAAAATATTTTCTCAAACTAAATATAATTTTATATTATTAAAATACATTATTTAAAATAGTACTTTTGAAAAATAAGTTTACCTTGTGAGCTAGATGTTACGTCTTCAATACTAGATTCATGTTTAGAAGTATGAGGAGTCGTACGTATATGTTTTCCATCAGGAGACCTCTTACGTTTATGGATGGGATTTAATGGTGATGATTGTGACTATGTGTCAGAATCAATAGACGCTTCTTGAATCCTCATGGTGGCATCCCTTTTACTGGATGAGTGAGCTACTCTTCTTTATTTTCAAAATAAAATTAGAAAATAACAAGATTGATTGAAAAGAAAGAAAAGAGAGACTATTCCAATAAATAATTTTACTTGTATTTCATTCTCATTGATGCCAATAGCCAACAAATCTGGGCGCAATGCAGTTGGAGGATTTTTTGTTGAAGATTGTAGTATTCTTCATAAAAAAGACAAAGAATAAAGTTATTGGAAGTTACTGTATATGCAGATTGAATTTTCTATGCAGTAAGAAGGTCTTGTTTTAGGTGGTTTGAAATGTGAGTGGACCAATCATATCTACCTCCATCAATACATCGAATCAATAATGACAATGCCCAAAATGGTATTTCTGTAGGTCAGCCTTGCAGAATAAGCCTTCCCAAGAAAAATTCAATGCAAGCATAAAGAAATTTGTCTGTAACATTGGAAATGTGCAAACCCCATTTCAACTTAGAAGAATTAACTAAAAAATAGAGAGAACATTATTAGAGAATGGAAACTAGAATACATCAAAATTAAGGATAAAAAAAACAAAATTTTAAAAACTTACCTTTCAAATGGTCTGGATTCACGGTATATCTAGATACTATCGTTGATTTATCATCTTCAGTCAACGCATACTGGTTGTTAAAAAGAAGACCATCCAAAAATGGTAGCTCTGTTAGTCACTGCACATATGAGGGGTTCACTATAAAAATAATATCCTTGTTACCAAATCTGATCTGTATAGTGGACACATCATGGTCATAGCAACTAACTATCCATTGCATCAGGGAGATGTTGACATTCAGATGTGGCATCTTCATGACACCAGCAACTCCAAAGGTGTAAAGCCAATTGGAATCTCTCCCAGAGTTCTAAAATTTTTCTTGATGTTTGGGTAATAGTAGCTCTTGAATGATACCTTGGAAGGCATAGGAGAGGAAGCACTAGCCATTTCTGATCACCCTCTTTAAAAGCTTTGAAAACCCTCTTAAAAAACTCTAAAAATACTGAGAAAACGCTACAAAAACCCTTTGAAAAATCTCAAAAGATACTCTAAAAACGCTTGGAAAAAGATTTGAAAACGCTTAGAAAATTGTCTCAAAAATCTTTAAAACCGCTGTAGAAAATGCTCTAAAATTATTAGAAAATGCTCTAAAATTGCTCTGGAATTTACTGTGTGAAAGGTGAAAAATAACCCTGCTATTCTATTTATAGAAGTCTGTATGGTTGAATCCGATGGATGTGTGACATGTGGCAGAGGAGAGGACACACTGTAGCATTTTATTTATGATCTTTGATGGTCACCTTCTTCCAGTCACCTTGTAATAGTCACCTTGTGACAATCGCCATGTGACAGCCGCCTTGTGACAGTCACCTTGTGATAGTCATATTGTGACAGTCACCATGTGATAGTCGTCATGTGATAGTTACCTTGTGACAGTCACTTCTATCAGTGACCTTGTGATAGTCACTTTTGTCAGTCACCTTGTGATAGTCGCTTTAGCCGGTCACCATTTTAGAATTTGAAAATTTTGGTGCACAATTTTAAAAAAATCACCATTATTTGATAAAATTTTTGTAAAATTTTGAAAAATTTGCCTCGATGTTTATACACCTTATAACTAGATTCACCCTGATTTTATAAATATATTTTGGGGCTGACCCCTTATGCATAACCCTGGGTATAGTCAAATGGTGACCATGGGCTAGGTGTAGGATGAGGCTTAATGGGCAAAAGGAGCTAGGATGGGCTGATTTGATGTTTCTAAGGTTATCATGCCAAATATTTGGATTAATTGGGACCTTTGCAAAATTATTAATTATTGACCTTAGATAAATGTTAATATGACATTTTTTAGGTGTCTACATTTATCTCTTTTTGTACTATATCATGTGTAAACACGATGTAGTGCAAAAACATATAACACAAAAATGATTGGATCAATGATGAATGACAATGGTGATGATGATTTACCATGGATTTTGGCATACCATAATGATAATTAATGGAGAAGACATAGGAATATCTCAAATCAAGAATAATGTAGGATACCCCAATTATGGAAGAGGTAAATATCCTTGAAACTTTACCTTTGACAGATTTTTAATATCATTTGATTTAGCAAGCTGACCAACCATTGGTATGGATCCTCATAACACTTCCATCAATTGGATAAATGGACTTAATTTTTCCACCTCAATTAAGTGAGTGTGTGAGTGATCATATAGACATTGGCATGGAGCACACCAAATTATATTAGATTAGAGTTTGTGTTGAGACGAGAAATTTTACGTTTTGCCCCAATAGAGGGTGGTTAGTGATAGTCTCAGGTATAAATTCTTGGACAAACATGCTTCTAGGATTGAGTGTTTGGATATTGGACATGTTCAAGGTAACATTCAATGGATAATATATACCCCCTCAAGCAATGAGTTAATGGATGAAGAAGCATAATACAACAATGAAGAGCTTGACAAAACGTTGTTGTGCAACCAAAAAATGGAAGTGATTGAGGAAAATGGTAAGATTTGGTGTCTAGAGGATGAAAAAGTTGATCTAATGGAAACTATATGATCATACGATCATTGAACGTGCAATACAATCCAGGGTACTTGGTTATAAAATCCCAATCATAAGGCATGAGGACTCATTTTCACCGCCCATGATAGGAGAAGAGAGAGTGAGAAATAGGGGTGAGGTGAAAGATTTGACATGAAACATTATCAAATTAGAAACATGACCAGACAAGATGGTGGGTAGTGGTGTGGTATTGAGCGATGGAGGGTGTGCAGGGCCGGTTAGTCAAATTTTGCCACTTTTCTTCTATTTTTATATTTTTAGGATAAAATAAAACCTAGAGCTTATTGTTTAGTGAAATGGAACCATAAAAGAAAAGAATAGCATAAGAAAATGTGCTTTTGTGTTTTTGGATTGCGAGTTTTTCATGCGTTTAGTTTTTTTTTTGGTTTGATGCAATTTTTGGTGCGGGTATGTGAGTGTGATTGGATGTTTATGTTTTTTTTTTGCGTTTTTGAGATGATCTTTTTATTTTGCATGTTTTTGGTCTTTTTGGAGAAAAGGGTATCCAAATATTCTTTTTGTTTGGGAACCGTCTGGGATCATATGGTTGGGTGAACTTTATGGATTTGTACTGGTGAACTTTATGGATTTGTACTATCAATTTTTAATGGTTTTTGACCTTTTTAGGGAACGAGGCTATACAACTAGGAAAATTGTATGGATCTATATGGTTAGGTTTTTTTTGTGTTTATGGAATGTTGTATTTGACAGGGGGAAAGAGGTGGTAGTTGAAGGTATTACAACATTGACACCAATTTTGACCATTGTTCATCAATCTAAGGAGGTTGGATGCTAATGACTAGAGGTGGTTGGAGGAGATAGAGTTTGATGGGGTGGCCTGAATAGAGATGATTCATGCAGATATATTGTATCTATCAATGTTGTGTGAGCGATGGGACCCAAATAGAGGTACACTTTATTTCCCTATAGGGGAAATCACTTTAACTCTAGAGGATATCTACCAGATATATCAGTTATCGATAGATGGATGTACCATTATAGTATCAAGTGATACACATAAGAAATTGGTGATAGAGTGGATTTTTGGTAGAGAGTGATATCAAGAAAATAAAAATAGTGGCAAGGTTATGTATAAGTTTTATTATGAGGTGATAGTGCTATCACTAAGATATGCATTGGTAATGGTGCTAATATATAGCTACATTCTTCCAGATTCATCAAGTGCATGATTTCCATGGAACTTGTTGGATATTTTGATAGATTTGGTGGAAAAGTAAATAGTTTTTGCATGGGCTCCAACTTTATTGGCACAAACGTACAGGGAGTTGTACGAGGTGAGGAGGACTCATCGAATAGGATTGAGCTACAACTTGTTGGTGCAACTATGGGTATGGGAGCACTTAGTAGTGGAGAGACCATGGGGTCTACCATACGATGCCCACAAGTTGATGGGGCAAGAGGTCCATATACCTTAATATGGTAGACAAGTATGGAGGTACGAGTGAGAAGGCCCTATGAGGAAGATGGATATCATTATCATGATGCATGAGTGATTTTGAGGCCATAGTATGTGATATAGAAGCCATGGAGAGAGGGACCAGTATGGAGGTATGAGTTGTTGTAGCTAGCTCATGTGTGATTATGACAATGTGTGATTGGGTGAGAAAGCATATAAATCAAGTATTTTCAATATACTTGAGTCTTATGACAATTTAGGTTGAGCCAAGAGATACTAGATCCACCTATAGTATATAAGATGAGGTGGGATCATGCGATAACTGCATCATTGATAGACCCATTAGACTCGAAGTCTTATGAGACTATATTAGTGCCAAAGATAGATGATGATGGATGACACTCAAGTTTTATAGATGGTGGACCACACAACAATGGCACGTAGGTCAAGTTGTAGAGGAGGATGTGAATATGGAGGGAGGGAGACAAAACTGGTGGAGGAGAGGGAGTTGGAGGGAGAGCAAAGGAAGTTGGTAAAGGAGGAAAGGCATCAAAAGAGAGATAGGAGGAGTGTTGGGATATATTATATTATTTATTATATGTTAATGTACCACCTTGGTTACATCTTTAGATTAGGAGAGTGTCTTAGATTAGAGTGTGAGTATTTACTTTATGCAATGTAATATATGCACAAGTGTGCAAAGTATTTTGGTAATGTAAATGTGCATAATAGTCCATGTGAACATGATTCCATAGAGTAGGATAGTGAAGATTCTCAAGAAGAGTGAAGGTAAAGAGTGCTCCATATGAAAGGTCACATTCCATTGTATATGTCTATGTGTGTGTGAGAGATATATTGTAGAATGAGAGTGTGTGGAAGTATGGTGTATTTGAGATATTTATTCAATGGAGATACAATTTTCATGAGCATTTGTTAATGGCAATTCTATGAGTTATTATAGAATTTATTTATGAGTTTTATATGTTTAGAATATTATCATTATCTTATATTTTATATTGCAAATTTATTTTAGATCTTGTGATTATTTTATCTTAAGTATTTATCTTCAAAATCTAATAGTGGTATTAGAGCCACAACAAGGTTTTGTTTTGCATAGGTTTTAAAGTTGCAAAGGAGATTTCCATTGGTTAAGGAGAAACCAATGAAGTTGAAGAAATTACCTCTAGAAAAGAAAACCAGGGAAGATAGTATTTTCCACTATGTTGAAGGAAAACCAATGAAGTTTGAATATTTACCTATTCCAAGAGAAAATTCGAAATAAAAGGAAATTTACAAGTCTTGAATATAGACCTTAACATTGATGAGATGAAGAGGCCCAAAAAGGAGGTCCTATTAAAATTTTTGATAGATATAATAAGATTATATATTATTATTTGGCTAGAGTCTTTCCACATGTTTAAAGGAAAACTTGTGAATACTAGGACTCAACATAGATTTATTTCCACTAATTTTGAGAATAACTAGTGAAGTTTATTGATTTTAGAATTTTGGAAATTTGAATGTATTTGGTTGCTATTGTCTAAGTTTTTTGTTGCAAAATTTTTTTTCTCAAAAGCTGAGAATCTTCCTACAACATATAGAGAAGCATTTAACCTTTGGTTTCCTAAAATTTTATGTGCTTTCCTCATGTAGAAATTAATTTAGAGTTGCAAAAAAAGAGTAGATATTATAGATTAAGGAGGTCCCAAAAAGAGATCCCATTTAATATTGAAGACTACAAATTGAAGAAGGAGGTGATCCAAGAGAAGAGGTCCCCATTGTAAAGTTGAATATTGAAGATAGAGGAGGACCAAGAAAAAGGTTCTATTGAATATTTGAGAAGCAGTAGAATTTGGATATCCAAGAAAGAGATCTCATTGTAGAATTTCCATAGTTGTAAGTTGAAGAGATCAAAGGAAAGGTCTCATTGAATTTGTTTAGAAGAATAACTTGAGAAGCTATTGAGTTAAAAGATCCAAGGAAGAGGTCTCAAGATAATTTGAAGAAGAAGAATGCTAGAGAAAGCCTCATTGCAAAGTTGAAGTGGTCATTGGAGGAGATTCGAAGAAAGTTCATGTCAGGATATTGCAAGTAAGAGAAGCTCCTAAAAAGAAGCATTTGGGATAATTGTTGCCATATAAAAACAAGCCCGAATGGAAAAAGTATTTGGCAAGAAGTTTACCAAAATTTGAGAATATTTTTGAAGACCTCAAGATATTCATATTCTTGAGGAAGAGGACAAAAAAAGAGATCATATTTGAATTCAAAATTTGACAAGAATATTTAAGGAGAAAGAAGAATTTAAGAGGCCACAATTATGAGAAGTTTGAGGACAACCATGAATATTTGAAGGCTGATTTTTAGAGAAGATTGTTGATGTTTGTAGCATAAGTTGAAGAGTCACAAGACAACAAGTTAAAGGTGACATAGTGCTGCAAATTGAAGAAGATTTGGGGATATTTTGAAATGGCCTTGAATAGAAAATTAAAGGAGTAATTGATAGCAAAATAAGACTAAAATTTAGAGAAGTTTTGGGAGATCTTTGGACAACAAAGCAAAGAGATTTTTAGCAACAATTTAAGATACAAATTATATAGTCTTGGAGAGCCAATTGAAGAAAGTCTTGATAGTAAAATAAGGCAGCAAATTGGAAGAGTCAGAAAATATTATTGGATAGCAAATAAATCAGATCTTGTGAGAAAAAATTTAAGATATTGGAGCTGTGAATCTGGGTAGAATTAGAAGAAGAAAATATGAGTTGTAATTTCACCATTTCGAGGTAGTAAACTTGGCAAGCAAAAAGGTAGCTATAAAAGTGCTTTCTTAAGGTATAATAGAAACTGTTTTTAATAGCTACATATTCAAGTTTCAAAGCTATCAAAAAGGAAGTTGAGATAGAGTATTTCCAAGCTAAATAAGGAGTAATGAATGAAATAAAATAGTGTTTTAAAAGCATAATATAAATTTTATTTTTATAAGTACTATTGAAGCTAGAGCCAACAAGTAAAGAGGCTAAAAAGGAACACTCAAATATTGTGTAAATTTGATAGGTTTTAAAGGAAGTTAAGTTTGAGCTCTTGAAGGAAGAATAGAATCTTCAAAACCTACAAAAAATTTATAACTAAAATTCAAAAAATTGAGTGCCAAAGGAGGGGCATAATAACTTGGAAAAGAAGTATTAAATAAAGCCAACGAATCAGCTCACATAGTGGAGAAGTTGAAAAACATAAAGCTGAGTTAAGGAGAAGAGTTGCAAGTTCAAGAGTGGTAGCAAAAGAAGGAAGGAGTAGCAGTCACAAAATATGAAAGTAGAAGCAACCAAGCAAGTGAAGGAACCATTGAGCAAGAGAAGGAGAGCCACCAATTTGAAGTTGAGCCACTATGGAGAGCCACCAATTTGAAGTTGATACACCATGAAAAGTCATCTTGGAGGAACCTATGGAGTATTATTCTCAGAGAGCCATCATTGAAATGTGGAGCCACCAATTATAGGAGGAGGAGTAAGAATAATCAAAGAGTGTAGATTCACCATAAGAGAAGTAGAATCACTACTTGCAAGTTTTAAAATATGAGCAACATAAGAGACACCATTCAAACATCGAAAAGGTATAGGAAGAAAATAAAATGTTTAGGTTTTACAAGTACCATAAGGAGAAGAAAATAGTTTGTATCTATAATATTTAATGTAGAGGAGACAACATTTCATTGTTTTATTGGTAAGGTAAAATATGTTACATAGGAGGCCAAGAGTTGAGAGAGGAAGAAGAACACAACCAAAGAATAATAGAATATTACCAATAGCATGAAGCATTGTAATCATCATTTGTAAGGTTGGTTGAACATTGTAATATTGTTCATACCACTTGGTACATGGAAGGAGGAACACCATAAGCCATTGGAGGAAGAAGAATCATTTTTGAATGAGTCATTAAGTGCATACACAACTATTGAAGTGCAAAAAATATATTTAGTGGTATTTGGCACTTGAAATTTATAATGTCGATCACCATTGGAGGAAGGTGCAATGTCTAGGAGAACCTATTAATACATGGACATAAAATAAGTTTGATTACGACACAGAGAATACATTTGAACTTAATTTTAGCATCTTGAAAAGCTTGAGATGATAGTTGACTAGTCAAATAGGAGAGAGAGCCAACTTTTGAAGCAAGCCAAAGTATGGCAGAAAGGAGTAAGAGATCCATTGTCACTATGCAAAATTCTTCATAAAAATTTCCATATAATACGTGAGTAAATATTTTTTCTTAGAAAATTATTTACATAATTGTTATGGAATGGCCCAATCCTACTAAACAAGGACCTTTCCCAAAGATCGGCTAAAAACCTTAGTGATCCCTAACTAAGGTTTGTCCCATCTCTACGATGAGTAAGCTTATCCTTTTAGACTTATCTAGGGGTACATCCATCCCTACAGCTTACATATATTTATTTATGTAAGTGTACTAGGTGTAGTGCAAAATTAAGCTATCGATATCATTCTCACAATGAGCTAGCTTTTCCCTTTTAGTTTATCAAAAGGGTTGCACCAATCTCTACACCGTACATAATTTCATCTACGTAGGTGCACTAAGTGTGTTGGAAACAAGCTATCCATATCATATCCACAATGAGATAGCATTTACATCAGTAGGTTTTACTAATAACCCTAATCCATATTATTTCCCATTCCATAAGGATAGTTAATAGAATTAAACACCTTTTTTATATTGAACACAATTCTATGCTTATGATAAATAAACCATCATGATCTCATAAGATGCATAAGGTTATATTATAATATTATGCTCAAATAAAATAGCTTCTTTTGTAGCGTAGGGGAGAGTATTCCTAGAGGGAGAGATGATTTGGGAGGTTTGGATATGGATCCCAAGGTTTTGTAATAGCTTTTTCCCAAATCGTACAGGTGTATGATTTGCACTTTTAACAATTTGTAACTTTCATAGAATAGCTTGTATGATCTCCAAATCATATAGTTGTATGATCCAAATTGTACAATAGGCTAGCATGTACGATTTACCATTTGTTCAATTTTCTAAAAGTCATTTTTAATCCAAATCGATCAATTTTGTTATCGTTCTCTCCATAACCCTAATTTTCATTAATTGGTAAGTTTAAACTACACAATTGTACTTCCAAATTGTGCAAATGATAAATTGTATGGTTTGGTGGTTAGGATGTAGCATTACCAAAACCCTTATTGAATTCTTCATTCATATATTTTCCAGTTTTCACATCGTTCTTCTCCAAGAAATATTTGGGTTATCTTTCTAGTGCAATTACCAACATAGTTTTATAACATGCAAACCCTAATTCACTGCCATTGAATTATTATCATTACCAATGTTTCCAAAAATTGTACAACAACATAATAATATTTTTGTACAACAATAATAATGTGTAGAGTCAATTACTTAGCATTCTCTAGGGTTTAAGATTCATAATTAGTGTAATTTCCATTGCCACAATATCCATATACCACACCATGTTGGCCATACTTGCACATAACACATAATTTGGATTCACCATCCACATGCACAATAAAATTCATAATAACTCACAACTACAATGCTACTTTCATTATTATGGTTGAATATGTTTGTACAATTATCAATGAACAATCACAATGAACAACAACTATATCCTCCATGAACAACTATGATCAACAACATGAATGAACTATCAATGAACCATCGATGAAAAACCAAGAAACACATCAAAATTGAATGGGGGCCCTTATAATGCTTTCCCAGGCTATTCCAAAGTTGTTTTGAGACAACCATTATTTAAAACTACCATCCCTGTTAAACAACCACTTGCATTAAGGTTCTCCCAAGTCTAATTTGATTATTATCAAATTAATATTAAATGCACATTTCACTTAATTTCATTATAATTTTGAATTGCACATTTATGAAATTTGTAAAATTACCTTCAATTGTATATTTTACAACTTTATATGTATACAATTAAGCTAAACCCTACATATGTACATTTTGATAAACTATACATCTAACAAAATTGGCAAAACTGATAAAATTGTGAAAATCCAATTTTCACTTCTTCTGGGAGGTGGATTTTTTGCCTATATCTACCCTTATCTTTACATAATACGATGTCCTCACTGACTCAGTTATATTAGTTTTGATCGAATTGTATTGCTTAAGATCGTCAAGCTGAATACGAAGGATAGCATGCTCATTCTATAAACTGGACACATAATGGCTAAGTTCCATAGCCTTCACTCCATACTTTTTGACCTTCTATTCTATAGTAGATAGGACTTGAAATAACTCCTTCTCATGCTCAAATGTACCTTTGAATATATTTTCATTCAATTCTATCTTTGTACTGGTGGCAATTATCAATACCTCATCATTTTCCATTATGAGTCTCAGATGCTACTACAAGTCCACTTCATAGGCCCATATACATTCTTATTTCACCTGCAATTGTACCTTATGATCCATGATTAAATAATTGTATTTCTTAGTATCACTCATTAGCTCCTCAATTTTATGGACCTTTAGTTGCAAATGTTCAACATAAGCCTTCAACTGCTCCTATTGTTTGATTTGCACTACATACTCTTGCAACAATTCTTCCTATTCTTCCAATCGCTTCTTCTACTCTTCAGTCTACTAGACCACAATTTGTTTTTCATATTCATGTGATCATAGCTTATCCTCATAAGCAAGCTTAATTGCAAATTGAATAAATGGTAAAACATACATGCCATCCTATTGTATGCTTTGGATCATACAACTGCATGATTTGGATACCGTACAAGTTATTTTGTGAAAGTTGTAAATTGTTCAAGGCAAATTGTACACCTATACGATTTGGAAAAAAGTTGTTACAAAACCTTGGGATCCATATCTAAACCTCCAAAATCACCTCCCTCTTCGGGAATACTCTCTCCTATGCTACATCATTTAGTTACACCTTAATTCACTTTGAAGTTGGACAACTTAACTATAGCATTGATTTAATCCCTATTTCAGTCCTTCAAAAGCTAGGGGTGCTTATTCCAATACCCATCGTAATTTGTTTAATTTATGATTCTAAAAATACATTATCCGTATATATATATTCAGTGGGTTGGAGCACCCAATACTCCCTTCGAAAATTCTTTTCTCGAAGATCTCAATGCATGTACCCAAGTGTTACATCCTTGTAAACACCTCGGGTGGTCATATCTTCCAAGGTTTAGCTAATAGAGACTAACATATTTTAGAAGAAGATTATTCCCATTTACTTTAGAATTAAAAAGAATAATTAAAAAAATTATGATATAACCTCTTAGTATCTTTCTTGACAATAATAATTTCAGTATCAATATATCACCACATTCCTTTGTTGATATAGAGGCTATTAAAAGTATCCAAAATAGAGATAAATGGTTCTTTCCATGTTAAATTATTTAAACATATAAGACTTATTAAGATCATTCCTTTGTGCTACATTTACTTTCTAATCATCAACACAATATAACAAGAAAAAATATTTCTACATAACCAATGTATGTAAAAGAAATTTTTTACAAAGTTTTATTTTCTTTTAAATACATCCTCAACTTTCCACTCTATAATAAACATTTAGAAGTTAAAAAATACAGTTTTTTCATAAACATACTATAATAATGGTTCTTAATCAATTAAAAGAGTATAATCAGCTCATATTTATCTATCTTGGTTATTCTTTTCCTTGATTTCTTTTGAATTTATAAGTCTCCTCGATCACAATGAGAAGTAGATGTCTATAGGGATTTGGACAGCTCCTCTAGTAATGATAGTACAATTCTAAATGCATGATTACAATTCCTTACTGCAAACAACTAGTCAAAGAATCCAAAACTTAATCCTTCAAGCTCTTTATTGGTAAACAAAGTTAACAAACATAATCATTATTATTACTTATGCATTCTTAAATGCATGTAAGCATTCTCATTACAACCAACCAACTCAAGAAAACCCAAACTTAATCATTCAAGTTTCATTCTTGGTATCTACAAATAATAAGCATATTATTAACTTTACACAAGCAAGAAGTTTATTTCTGAAAGAAATCCCATAATTTCTTAAATATAACTGGATATTGCATCCATGACATTATTTCTTGGTTTAAATTTAGCAAATTTCAAACCCATGCTCCTTTAAAAAGAGCAAATATAGGTATTTTATGCGAGCACACAACCCATACACTAAAAGGATTATACTTAAGCCACGTTTCAATCACTCCTAAAAATAATCCACTTCATTCCTAACGGGTATGAATAATTCCACTGTGTTGCACGACAAGATCATCAAATAAAATGTAAATTATTGTGCAACTTTAATGCTATCTTTTGCTACTATCTTATTACATATACTTTTCAATAAAGTTATAATAGTTTAGTCCTTCATTTTCTAGCTAGAAGGAAAAGATAAACATAGCACAAACTTCCAATATATGAAGCATGCATAGGGATTTCATACTTTACTACATTTCCAAAGGAGATCGAACATGCAAACTACATCATTGCAGAATAAATATTATTCACAAAAATTAAATACAAGGTCGAGTAACATAATTTGGTCGTCAGTGTACCCAGAAAAGATCATTATCTAAATATAAATGTATTGCTTAAACATGGCTATAGGTTGAAACTCTCCTTATCATATTTTATAACAAAAAATAAAATAGATGTTTGAGTGAAAACAATAACATGAACACAAAAATTTAATTTTATTATCTCTTTAGAAAGCAAACGCTTAATAGAAATTCCTGCGTAAAGCAAAGGCATATTTCCAAAAAAATAATATTTCTTTGTCTTAAAACAAACTCAAGAAATAATATTTCTCTGCTATATTTTCATGCACACACATCCAACATTCATTTAAGAAATAGTTCTCTTCCTTGCAGCACTACCAAGCAACAATTATATGCATACTCAGTTCGTTGAATTAAGGTCCACAATGTAGCATTCATCAGAAGCTACAAACAAGAGTAAAATAGTGACTCGTATTTGAAACAATTTACATCTACAAATCATACAAAGAAATCCCAGTTGGCCAAGATGTATAGCTATCAATATAAATACATATAAGAAGAGGGATTCAAATAAATTGTAGAGGGTTCCAATCTAGACCACATGCACAAGTATAACTTTATATTCTTTAACAAAATACAGATCAACTATTCATGAAATAACACTAGCCGAAATATGAGTAAACAAAACTACCTAAAAAATCTGCCAAATTTTTTGCAATACCTAGATGATATGGTTCAGATTCTGGTTCTATGACCTCTATATCCCTCCTCTCAATTTTATTAGAAGACTTCATTTTCTTCTTCCTGAAAAACCTCTTCCTATAATGATCCATGAGCAACTTCGTTGCCCATCACCCAACTCCTTCGAATGCACTCTCATGACCATGTTCAACACAGAAGCTTATCACCCCATTACATTCTTAAAACCAGATCACAAGTCAAACCACAAGCAATAAGTCGTGAACAATAATCATGGACATTTCAATAATTAGATGGTAATAATATTACTTGGCCAAAAGTTATTATCTCGAGCTATTATTGATTAATAGCTAATACTTTAACCATATCAACATTAAGTCTTCTTACTTAATGTACCTTATTAAAAGGATAATTTTTTCATTAGATCCCATTTTGCAAAAAGAATAAATTACTTGAAAGAATTCTATCATAAATATTATAAACTTCATTGTAATGGAAAACTATCTCAAGAAGTATTTTTTCTTATTTAAAAAAAAAACATCCAACTAAAGTAAAAGCAAGAAAGCAACTCCTTGATTAGACATAATTTAATCAAGAAAACATATGTCAATCAAAAGCATGAAAGGTCTTTTCAAGATAGCATTTTAGATATCAACTCCCACTCCATCAACTTTGTTGCTTCCTTTAAAAGCAACCTCACTGTCGATGGTTTAATTTCACATGCAACGCACAATATGCAACTACATGAGAGAAAAATTTGTCTTCCTTGGAGCTGTCGCCTTTAAGAGCAATCATCATTTCCCTTTTTAACATCTTGTTCTCAATGGTCAATCCTTTCCCCCACCTACAAGAGTGATTGTTCCTGTAAAAATGCAAATCTATTAGCAACATCATATTCCTTCATAAAACAATTATTTGCAACAACTAATCATCAAAATAGTATATCATTTCATAGGTCTATCACTTGAAAATTTTACCTAGGGAGGGTCATGACATACTACCCCCTTAGGCTAAACACAATCCTCTATGTTTTATCAAAGTCCATAAATTAAAATAATAGTTACATTTCATTTTTAAACAAGTATGGAAAGTGTCTCTGCATATTTATCACTTTCTACCAAGTGGCATTTCTCTTAGAATATCAATCCCACTAGACCTTGCATTGCTCTAAAGTTTCCTTCCTCATCTCTTTGGAGCAGAACTCAATGATCTTCACCAAAGGCACCTCAATGGCCTCTGGGTTTACCATCTACAATTTAGAAAAATCCCCCACATGATCAATATTAGCAGTGTATTTCCTGAGCAAGGATATATGAAAAGTATCATAGATATTTGATAGACTAGATGGCAATACGAGTCTATACGCCATAGGACTAATATTTTCCATGATTTCAAAATGTTCAATAAAATGAGGATCTAGTTTTATGGACTTTATGGCACTCTTCTTAGGTATCACCCTCAAGAATACTTTTTCACCCACCGAAAACTCTCTTAGCATCATCCTTAAATTGGTATAACTTTTCTAATGATATATGACTTCCTTAAGCCTTTCTATGATCATCCTTAACTAGTTCTCCATTTCCCTAACCATGTCCATCCCTAGCACAACCTGATCCTTTGTATTATCCTATGATAACGGTATCCTACACCTCCTACCATACAAAGCTTCAAAATGGGCCATGTCTAGGGTCAAATAGTGGCCATTGTTGTAAGAAAATTCAACCAGGTGTAAATAGTCTTCCCATTGAGACTTTTGATCCATGCAATACATGCAAAACATATCTTCCAAAACCTAGTTCACTCTTAGTTTTCCCATTAGTTTTTGGATGACATGTAGAGCTAATGTTTAGTCTGGTGCCTATGGCATGATGTAGAGCTTGCAAAAACTCAAATGTAAACCTGGATTTCCTATTTGAAATAGTCACCTTAGGAAATCCATGAAGCTTGAATATTTTCTTGGCAAATCTATTAGCCACAATCAAAGCATCATCCTTGGTATTTCTCAGTATAAAATATGCAACCTTAGTCAATCTATATACTACAACAATGATTCTCTCATGTTGACACCTAGTTTTAGACAAACCTATGATGAAATCCATTGAAATAATCTACCATTTTTACATGGGTATATCATGAGGATATAATAGTCCTACAATATTTCTATGTTTAAAATTTACTTTTTGGAACTCAAGGCACTGAACAACAAATTTGATGATATCCCTCTTCATTCCCGACCAGTAAAAGGTTATCTTCATGTTTTCTCTCATCTTTGCTTCCTATATATGATCATATTAAGGAGATCTTTGTGCTTCTTGCATGATAAAATTCCTTAGATAACCTACCTTTGGGATCACTACTCGGTATTTGAAGCATAAAAGACCATTCTTGATGCCAAAATCTTTGCTTTCTTTAAATTTTCTCTTTATTTTACCCAAATTTGGTTGTAGTACTCATCCTGATATTGTATTTCTTTGACTTGATCCATCAAGTCTACATGGCTATGGGTCAAGGCAGCAATGCGTCTTCTACTTAGGACATCCACAACCTTATTTTCCTTTCTATTGATGTATTTGATCCCAAAGTCATATTTTATGAGTAATTCCATCCATATCCTTTGTCTTGCATTGAGAAAAGGTTGAGCAGATATATACTTCAAACTATGATGGTCGGTCCTAAACTCAAAGGGTATTTCTACTAGATAATGTCACTAGACCTTGAGAGTGTCTACAACTACTACCAGTTCTAGATCATGTGTAGTATAATTGACCTTATGCCTCTTGAGCTTCCTTGAACCATAGGCTAAAACTGCCCCATCCTACAAAATAACTCCACCCAAACCTTTCAAGGATGCATTCGTGCATACTGAGAAGTTACCTTGAGGGTCTAGAATATTTAATATGGATGTTGTGGTGAGTTTTTTCTTGAGCAATTTAAAAGTTACCTCACACTTATCTGACCACTTGAATTCTTGACCCTTCCTCTAAAGGTTAGTTATTGTAGAGGTTATCTTGAAATATTCCTTTATGTAGCGCCTATAATAACCAGTCATTTCGATGAAGCTTTGCACTTTAGTCACATTTGTGGGTGCTAGCCAATTTAGTATAACCTCTAACTTCTTTGGACGCACCATGATCCCTTTTGTTGATACTATTGTACTTCTGACACATAGAAGTCACACTTAGATATATTTCCATAAAGTTATTTTTTCCTTAATAACCCTAGCATGATTCTAATATGTCTATCATTCTCTAATATATTTTGGAAATATATCAAAATATCATCCAAAAATATAAGGATGAATCAGTCCAAATGTCTCTTGAATACACTATTCATAAATTTCATGAATGTTGTTGAAGCATTTTTTAGTCCAAAATGTAATATTGTAAACTCATAATGTCCATATTAGGTTTTAAATGCTATCTTATGGGTATCTTCTTCACATATTCTTAGTTGGTGATATCCAAATTTCAAATCAATCTTAGAGAAGATGGTGGCACCCTTTAGCTGGTCAAAAATATCTTCTATCTTGGGTGAAGGATATATTTTTTTTTATGGTTGCCTTATTAAGCATTCTATAATATATGTATAATCAGAAGGATACATCCTTCTTCCTAACAAACAACACAAGTGCACCCCATGGTGATACACTTGACCTGATCAATCCCTTCTCCAGCAACCCTTGTAGCTATACCTTCAACTTTTGTATTTCAATGGGATTCATCCTATAAGAAGCTCTATGAATAGGCTTTGTTCTAAGTTTTAACTAAATAGTAAAATCAAATTCATGCTTTGGAGGGAGTTCAAGTAAGTCCTCTGGAAACACATCCCCCTAAATTCTTGAAATACTGGATGTTTCCCATACACTTCCTCCTTTTCCTATTTGATTTTGTTAAGCTTAACCACATAAACGGTTCCTCCATTTCTAATGGATTTCTTTAGTTGTATTGCAGAGAGGTGATAGATGACGATTAAGGTTGACTTAAAATACACAAAAACAAAATTAAAAATAAACACCTTCTTTATTAAATCGAATAGCACCACCACACTACAAACATAGCACAAAGTGTGCCTTATATAAGGTAGGTAGGGAGGGTACGTGGAAGATAAGGGATGAGGGAGGAGGTGGAGGAATAAGGAGGAAATGGTGGCAGAAGAATAGGGAGGAAAGAAGATGAGGGAGAGAGAGAGAATATAGGAAGGGGTTAGAAAATATTTTAAAAAATCTTGCCGACATGTTGCCGATAATTTTGGACACATGTTCACATTGTGGCCAGAAATCAGGATATTTCTGAGCCACTTAGACAATAACCCTCTTCACACTTGCAAAATTCTCCCCCTTAAAGTTGAGAGGACTGACTACACAGTCTATCAGCTTTATAAATTGAGCTTTAGCCATTTCTTTGTTGAAGATATCTGTGACGTTCTCCAAAGTGTGGTAAAATTTTAGCTCAACAATTTCATGCTCCACCATGTCTCGAATGAAGTGGTACTTCATATCAAAATATTTCATTATGCTATGGTGGATCAGATTGTATGCCAACTAAATGGCACTGATTTTGTCACAGTAAATCCTATTCGGACCACTTTGATGTTCTCCAATCTCTTCCAACACTTTTCTTAGACATAAGGCTTGAGTACTAGCATAGGTGACTGCTATATACTCAATTGCTATAGAAGATGAAGCTACCACAGTTTGCTTTTTGGAACTCCATGTTATTAGTCATGATCCCATACTAAAACAGTTCCCTGAAGTTGATTTTATGTCATTAATATTGCTTCCCTAATCACTATCACTAAAGCCTACAATCTTGATAGTGTTACACTTATGGTACCGGATTCCAAAATCCAATATACCCTTCACATATCTGAGAATTCTTATAGCTTCTTGCAAATGCAACTCAGATGGGCTAGCCATAAATCGAGAGACAAGAGAAACAACGTACTGAATATCAAATCTGGTGTTTGCAAGAAACATCAAACTCCCAACCATGCTTTTGAAAGTGGTCACATCAACTTTTGGTGCTCCATCATCTTTGCTTAATTGGATCCCATGTCCAACTGGAGTTGCAATTTCTTTGCAATGCTCCATAGCAAACTTCTTGATCATGTCCTTGTTGTGGCTGATCCACAACACACCCCAAAGTTGGGGACCCACCTTTTTGCATGCTTTCAAAGAAAACTGCAGAGTGCCCAGATGCGAAAAAAATCAAGAAAAAGCAAAAATTTCACTAAGGACAAAAAGTGTCACGATATCGCGACATGTCGCTCTATCATGGCCGAAAGTTGTCGCGATATCGCAACACGTCACTCCATCGCTGCCGAAAAAGAAAAGTTGTCGCGATATCGCAACATGTCGCTCCGTCACTGCCAAAATGAAAAAGTGTCGCAATATCGTGACATGTTGCTCCGTCGCTGGCAGAAATGAAAAAGTGTTGCGATATCGCGACATGTTGCTCCGTCAGGGACCAGAGAGGAGAGAGAAAGGTAGAATGAAAAATTGTAGCGAAATCGTGACATGTCGCAAAATCATAGTCAAGACAGTCAAACGGGGCACAAAGCAGAAAAGCATAGTGAAATCGCGACATGTCGCAAAATCATGGTCAGCGCAGTCAACGACAGCAGGTGGGCGGAACTGTCGTGAAATCGCGACGTGTTTGATTTTCATGGCTTGAAAATGGGTAGAAGGCATAAAATATAAAATGGTCACGAAATCGTGACAAAACCGAGCCAAAGGCGATAAGGCCCAACAGTGTAGCGAAATCGCGACGAGAACTGACACAAAGCACATAAGTCGAAAGGCATCGTGAAATCACGACGCGTCACATTTTTGCAACGCGGGTGGATTAAAAGGCCTAAGTGGTAAAATGGTAGCGATTTCTCTACAGTCAAAAAATGAAGCCAAACAAAGCAAAGAGCATAGCAAAATCGCTACGTGTTCCAGTATCATGGTTCACCTGAATGAGAAGAGTCTAAGGCGCAAGGGCGTAGCGATATCGTGCAACTTTTGAGGAAACATTCCAGCCAGACAAAGACGTCACGAAATCATGATAGAAAGTGAAGAACATGCAGAGGGCAAAAAATGGTAGCGATTTCGCAACACTTTATTGAAAAGAGACTAAGTGCAGAAAACTTGTAGCAAAATCACATGTCAGATTTTCGCTGTGCATGAGGAGAAACGAAGCTGCTGACAAAAAAATGTCGCGATATCACGACATGTCTCATTTTCACTAGGCATGAAGGCAGACAAGGCTGTTGGTAGGAAAATGTCGCAATATCGCGACATGTCGCGTTTTCGTGGTGAAAGCAAGGAAGCAAAGTTGCATGCATAAAAACATCACGATTTACATGGGGCCATTACAAAACATGCAGGAAAGCGCTGAACACGTGGCACGATGGGATGAGGGTCATTATAACGCTTCAGATCGATAGTTACAGTTCATAGAGAATATCTTGAACATAAAATCAAAAGCAACAAAAAGGTGAGGAATGTGAAACGAAACAATCTGGAAGATGAAACGATACAATCTGGGAGGTGAAACGAAGCATCGTAGAATGAAGCAGAGAACAGTACCAGCAAGTATAAAATGCAGAGGCATAGATTGATATAGAGGTTAGAAACCGCTGCAAGCGGGTTGCAAAGATGAGGGTGATTAGCCGTTCTGAGCCTGCTGTGGAGTGCTTTTCTTCCACTTTTATTGGTTTTGAGAAAAACCAGAGAATTCTACTATTGTAACAGGACATATTTTTAATGCAAAATTGTTTAGAAATTTGCATTTTATGGGCAAGAAAGGATGAGAAATTTTTTGCATGCTTCGTTTTAACTGTTCTATGTTCCTCCTTTCAGATTTCATATTTGTATATGAAATTCATGCCATTGCTTTGGGTTATTTCATGTGAATGTCTGCAATCTGGAAATTATTTTAAACCCTAGGAGCCAGCACCTAGTTTACTTTGATTGTGTGTGTTTTGCAGGTCAAATAGGCTAGGTTGCATGTATGAAACTCTCACGTATTTTATTTTTTTGGAATAGGATAGCATCAGACTGAACGTGTTCTACTTTTAATTTTCTTTATTTCCTTTTGTTCATTTTATTTTATTTTCCAGAAGGTTTAAAATGAACATTTAAAAAATTATAAAATCTAAAAAAAATAAAATAATGAACAATCACTAAAGCTGCATGATGGAATAAACCAACATTGCCCCTTGTTTATAGTTACTTGCAATCACTAAGGTGTTCCAAGCATTTAAATTGATTATCTTTATTTGAGATTACTAATACACAGTTGCAAATGCTAATACAGTGGAGACCTTGGAGAAGTTGTTAGTTTGACTTCTTTGCAAGAGGGGATTTGGAACCCAAATCCTAAGGAAGAGTGTAATTTCACAAATGTGTGAAAATACCACTCAACATTTTGGCGCTAGAAGGAGGGCCTGAACCGATTTATTTCAGATTGATTTAAATGCCATAGGGATTTAAATTTTGAATATTTCATGCCCTATTGATTATTATCTTTAGCCCTCTTTTAATATTATAACTTTGTACTGTTAAAAGGAGGACATGAATTGCTATGCATTGTTCTAACGCCTTGATTGTTCATACAGGAATAATGTGATTTAATTTAATTTAAAATAAATAAATAAATAAAAAAATAAAAATAAAAAAAAAATTAAGTTATATTCTTTAAGATTTACTAATGGCTATGTTTTCACCGTGGATGACAGGTAGCCCATTGAACATACTAGGAGTTCAACATTATTTGCCCATTGGTTTTGAGAGATGTCTTCCTCGATTTTTGTCTAACGGGACAAATACTGCAGGAGAACACATTCAAGCATTCAAATTTGTTGTGAATCACTTAACAATTTGGCATGATGATGTTGTTTGTAAAATGTTCCCTTACACCTTGGACAAAGTGGCATTTGATTGGTTTACAAGTCTGCCCTTAGGGTCTATCACTTCTTGGGATCAACTAGAGGCAGCATTTCTTAATCAATTCAACAAAAAGCAAGTTGACCCAATCCACATGTATGAGCAGTTTTTCACTATTAAAAAAGGACCAAGTGAAAATGTGAAGTCATTTTCTGAAAGATTCTTTGGATTATATGCTCAATTAGTTACATTTTATGCTCTTCAAGAAGAAATGGCTCTCCAAATATATGTAAATGCTCTTGACCCACTCATTTCCACATATTTGCAAGGGATGCCTCAAATCACATCTTTGACACAAGCCTATACTCAAGCAATGGCAATTGAGCAACAATTGAGTTGTCAAAATTATGGTGGGAGTTTTGGATTGTATAATCTTCAATCATTTAATACATCCTTTACCCATCCAATGATTTATCCACCTCAACCAAGTTCAAGTGTGAATCAATTTCAGAATCAACAATCATTCCCAAGCTTCAATTAATTTTAAAATCCTCAACCTACTATGCAAGATCAACCATCTTTCTTAAGTATGAATCAACTTCAAAATACTCATCTTGATTCAAAAGATGCTTCTAAAATCAATTTTAATGATTTTCATAAGAATATGATTTTAGGCAAGGGAGGAGTACTAGATCCAATTAGTATTGAAACATGTGACAAATTGGAAACCCTTGACTCACCAAAAGATGAATTCTATGAGGATGAATCTGTTTCGGATGACATTGTTGAAAATGATGGCCAAGAAAATCCACACCTTCCAAATTGTGATAAAATTGAATCATGGGTTACACATGTGGATTATGATAGCCTTATCAATTTGAATACAAGCAATAACCCAATTTTGGAAGTAATTGAACCATCTAAGGAAGGTGAAGATAAATTTGATGAGAAACATGTTGATGAATTAAAAGATGAAGAAGAAATAGTTGAGCATCACAATTTGATTTCGAAAGATGATCCTTATGATTCTTGGGAAGAGTATGCTCACTCCAAAACTGCTAATGAAATTTGTGTGCCTATTGATATGCAGGATAATACAATTGCCCTTTCACATGAGGATATTACAAGTCCTGTACAATCTGAGAATGTTTTGGAAGAAGGGTTGGAATCTCATCAAAGGTTAGAGAAGGATAATGATTTTACTACCATGGATCAAGAAGGAGAATCAAGTGTATTTTTTCCCCTTGAGGGGCAAGGAATCAAAAATCTTGATCCACCTATTGTTTCTACAATGTCTATGCCATCTCAAAATGATGAAATTACAAAGCCTAAGTGGTGTGGGTTTGATACTATTGATGATCCTAATGAAAATAGGAATTTTGAGGCAACTCAAGCCATTGATCATGGAAAGGTGTCACGTGACACATATCTTGAAAAACTAGGCTCTTGTTTTGAAAAATATGGATGCATGTTTGATTGGGTGCCTAACTTTGGTGTTTTTGAATAGGTGTTGGATGATGAAGAAGACAATGAAGAAAAATAAAAAGCTACTAACACTCATCAAGTTGTGATAAATTCTAATCATGATGGGTTGAGTATGGGTGACAAGGTGAAATATTTACCTTTGGTAGTAGCCACAAAAATTTTAAGTGATGGGTTACATGATGTCCCTTTGGATGCTAATGTCATTAATGATGAAATGTCAAATCTAGGCGATGTTTGTCAAGTTTTGATTGATTTTGATTGTTTTAAAATCTTGAAGAATAATTTGAATTCAAGACTTTTAGAAATAGGCTCTTGTTGGCAATATCTCACATTTGAAAGGGAAAGCCTACTTCTAAATCATGAGTGGAATGATGAAACTTGCATTTTAAAGAATAGACATATCAAAATTGAAAATCAATCGTTGTCTAATCAATTTGAAAATTTGAATCTCACCTATGAGAATACTAATGGAACTAAATTTAATTGGTGGGGTGAGAGAATAAAGTTGAAGTGGGTTGCCTTGTTTGGTCTAGTCTTGTTTTTGTTGGATGCCCACAACATTTGGCATGCATATCATGTTATATTTTTGTTGAAATGTTCTAATCATGTTTGGGATCCATGAAAGTAATAGTCCAAGCTTGGCATCATCTTGTACTATATTGTATATAGATTTTGGTCTTTGGTTTTGGTTTATGTTTTCAAGTTTCATTTTTTGGATTGCTAGTTAGATTTGGATTCAAGTTGTGTGACATGTTTGGTTTGTCTAAAAAGATCTTGAGATGCTAACTTATGCTTTAGATCAGGAGAATGTGAAACATTGGAATTGTGTTGTAGAAAGCTCCACAAGTAACACAAACATTTAAATATTATCGTTTGGATCTTGTGATGCATGAAGTTGTTAGTTTTGCATATTATGGTAAAATATATGATATATTCCAAAAGAAGTAGTGCATTCATATCTCATGTCATATTCCACATTGCATATACATGTCATCTCAATTACGTTTTCATTTCATGTGCAATCATTGAGAAGGTGTTGAAGCCTCTTAGGATTATTACATAACATATATTAAAAGGATCCTAAGGTTGGGAAAATTTGCCCAAGCTATCTTGAACTAAGCACATTCCATGCACATTAAAAAATAATCTTGAGCAAAATGGTCAAAACCATACTTGGATGAAAAGGTGAGGTGAAAAGAATATTTCATGTTTGTCCTATCATGCAACATAATCCTTAAAATAGTGGTTTTTACCACTCCCATAATGCTTAAAGCCTAAAATCAAAGTAGTAAGGATAGGGTTAAATCCTCATCTCGCTTAGGTTGAGGATCCAATTCCCCAAAGCTCTGATTTGACCTACATGGAGTAGTAAGGATAGGACTTAATTCTCATCTTGCTTAGGTTGAGAATCCAATTCCCCAAAGCTTCCATTTTTCTTGTTTCATCATAAGGCTTGGATTGGAAGGATCGTACTACGTGTCCTCTGCAAAGGATGGGTAGTCATCCCAAAGGCCTAAGCAATAAAATTAAAACTAATTTTTTCCATTTTATCTCCATCTTGGATTAGAAGGATTGTACTATGTGTCCTCTGCAAAGGATGGGTAGTCATCCCTAAAGTACAAGTAATAAAAAATTAATATTTTCCATTTCATAAATCTTGGATTGGAAGGATCGTACTACATGTCCCTAGCAAGGATGGGTAGTCATCCCAAAGGTCCAAGAAATAAAAGAAAAAGAATGAATGAAGCCAAGTCATGGATTATGGAGTTAAGTATGCTCATGCATGGCAACATGTCTTGTCTAAAAGCAAGACCATTGATTGCTCATATGGATAGACTAGCCTGACCATTTCATCCATAACAGGTTAAATTATTTTTTTCAAGATGAGGTAATGAACTCCAAATCAGAATAGTAAGGATAGGGTTAAATTCCCATCTCTCTTAGGTTGGGAATCCTATTCCCCAAAGTTCTGATTTCACTCACACTTGCACATGGGTTCAAGATGGTAGTGACACATAACCAAATTTGGGATCTAGTAAAGTTAGTGTAGTATACATATATTTTGTCCTAAGAGGGTTTGACATCTTTAATATGTTTTTCCATGATATAAGAGGGTTTTGAGCATTTATAAAGCAGGTTGTTGCATCTCTAGCATCTTCATCATACATCAAATCCTGCACAAATCATTCATAGCCTTGCATACAAATCATAAGTAAAACTGACAATGGAATGTTGAACAAGTTCAAATGATAGGGAATGAAACACTTTGCACACATCGAGCTGATACTTAATGATTCGAATGTTTCATGTATTTCTGATCTATCGGTATTTGTTTATCTTCTATGTGCTGACGCCTGTATTTAAGCTTGTTTGTTTCAGGTTGGGTTCTCACCAAAATGCTCAAGAGCATTTGACAGTAGAGTCACCATTTTTTGTGGCTGATCCACAACACACCCCAAAGTTGGGGACCCACCTTTTTGCATGCTTTCAAAGAAAACTGCAGTAGCCCAGATGCTAAAAAAATCAAGAAAAAGCAAAAATTTCACTAAGGACAAAAAGTGTCGCGATATCGCGACATGTCACTCTGTCACGGCCAAAAGTTGTCACGATATCATGACACGTCACTCTGTCACTGCTAAAAATAAAATTTGTCGCAATATCGCGATATCGCGACATGTCGCTCCGTCGCTGTCGAAATGAAAAAGTGTCGCGATATCGCGACATGTTGCTCCGTCACTGGCAAAAATGAAAAAGTGTCGCGATATCATGACATGTTGCTCCGTCGCGGCCTAGAGAGGAGAGAGAAAGGAAGAATGGAAAATTGTAGCAAAATCATGACATGTTGCAAAATCGCGATCAAGACAGTCAAACGGGGCACGAAGCAGAAAAGCGTAGCGAAATCGTGACATGTCGCAAAATCACGATTCAACGGAAGTAGGTGGGCGGAACCATCGTGAAATCATGATGTGTTTGATTTTTGTGGCTTGCAAACGGGAAGAAGGCATAAAATATAAAATGGTTGCGAAATCACGACAAAACCGAGCCAAAGGTGATAAGGCCTAGTAGTGTAGCGAAATCGCGACGAGAACTGACACAAAGCGCATAAGTCAAAAGGCATCGCGAAATTGTGACGCGTCATGTTTTCATAGTGTGGGTGGATTAAAAGGCCTAAGTGGTAAAATGGTAGCGATTTTGCTACAGTCAGAAAATGAAGCCAAACAAAGCAAAGAGCATAGCAAAATCGCTACGTGTTTCAGTATCGTGGTTCACCTGAATGAGAAGAGTCTAAGGTGCAAGGGCGTAGCGATATCGTGCAAATTTTGAGGAAATGTTCCAGCTAGACAAAGACGTAGCGAAATCATGACAGAAAGTGAAGAACATGCAGAGGGCAGAAAATGGTAGCGATTTCGTGACACTTTATTGAAAAGAGACTAAGTGCGGAAAACTTGTAGCGAAATCGCGACATGTTAGATTTTCGCTATGCATGAGGAGAAATGAAGCTGCTAAAAAAAAACATCACGATATCACGACATGTCTCATTTTAACTGGGCATGAAGGCAGACAAGGCTGTTGGCAGGAAAATGTCGCGATATCGCAACATGTCACGTTTTTGCGGTGAAAGCAAGGAAGCAAAGCTGCATGCATAAAAATGTCACGATTTACATGGGGCCGTTACAGAACATGCAGGAAAGCACTGAACACATGGCATGATGGCATGAGGGTCATGATAACGCTTCAGATCGATAGTTACAGTTCACAGAGAAGATCTCGAACATAAAATCAAAAGCAATAGAAAGGCAGGGAATGTGAAACAAAACAATCTGGAATACGAAACGATACAATCTAGGAGGTGAAACGAAGCATCGCAGAATGAAGTAGAGAACCGTACCAGCAAGTATAAAATACAGAGGCACAGATTGATACAGAGGTCAGAAACCGCTATGAGCAGGTTGCAGAGATGAGGGTGATTAGCCGTTTTGAGCCTACTGTGGAGTGCTTTTCTTCCACTTTTATTGGTTTTGAGAAAAACCAGAGAATTTTGCTATTGTAATAGGACATATTTTTAATGCAGAATTTTTTAGAAATTTGCATTTTATGGGCAAGAAAGGATGAGAAATTTTTTGCATGCTTCGTTTTAACTATTCTATGTTCCTGCTTTCAGATTTTAGATTTGTATATAAAATTCATGCCATTGCTTTGGGTTATTTCATGTGAATGTCTGCAATCTGGAAATTATTTTAAACCCTAGGAGCCATCACCTAGTTTACTTTGATTGTGTGTGTTTTGCAGGTCAAATAGGCTAGGTTGCATGTACGAAACTCTCACGTATTTGGTTTTGTCAGAATAGGATAGCATCAGACTGAACGTGTTCTACTTTTAATTTTCTTTATTTCCTTTTGTTCATTTTATTTTATTTTCCAGAAGGTTTAAAATGAACATTTAAAAAATTATAAAATCTAAAAAAAATAAAATAATGAACAATCACTAAAGCTGCATGATGGAATAAACCAACATTGCCCCTTGTTTACAGTTACTTGCAATCACTAAGGTGTTCCAAGCGTTTAAATTGATTATCTTTATTTGAGATTACTAATACACAGTTGCAAATGCTAATACAGTGGAGACCTTGGAGAATTTGTTAGTTTGACTTCTTTGCAAGAGGGGATTTGGAACCCAAATCCTAAGGAAGAGTGTAATTTCACAAATGTGTGAAAATACCACTCAACAAATCTGAGAAAACTTATGTTGATAGATGAAGATCCCTGTATCTAACTGATGAACTTCCAATCCAAGGAAGTAGTGCATTAAGCCAAGATCCTTCATCTCAAACTGCTTCATCATGGAGCACTTAAACTCCATATTCACTTTTTCATTACTACCCATGAATATGAGATCATCCACATACAAGAAAACTATGAGGATGTTTTTACCTTGCTTCAGGTAGTAAAGAGTGGGTTCATTTTTGCTTCTAGTGAACCCAAAATATTTAAAGTACCCATCAATGCATGAGTACCAAGCTCGTGATGCCTTCTTGAGGCCATAGAGTGTCTTTTTTAGTCTGTAAACAAGGTGCTCCTTACCTTGCTCTTGAAATCCTTGAGGTTTCTCAACATACACTTCCTCTATCAAGTACCCATTGAGAAAGGCACTCTTCACATCCATGTGTTGGATTTTCCAACCCTTATGAGCAGCTAAAGCAAGAACTATTCTGATGGTCTCCTGTTGGGCTACAGGAGAAAATATCTCTTCATAATCAATACCATACTTTTGTGTAAATCCTTTTGCTACCAATATTGCTTTGTGTCTTTCAATGCTTCCATCAGCATTGAATTTTGTCTTGAATACCCATGTGCACCCAACACACTTCTTTCCTTTAGGAAGCTTTCCTAGCTCCCAAGTGTCATTGTTTTTTATAGAGGTTATCTCCTCTTTCATGGCATCTTGCCAAATTTTTTGAGTACATGTCTTCTCATAACTAGAAGGTTCAAGTTATGCACTAGTCATCAAAGAATAGTTAACTACATCTCCCTAAGGTTCTTGGGAGTCATCATCACCATACAAATGCATATTTTCAAGTCTTTGCAAAATATAACTCATTTCACTAGCTTGACTTCTAGTATATCTTCTTGAAAAAAAATTATCCAACATCTGATAAGATGGATGATGCTAGAGAGTTCTCTTACCTCTGGATGGAGAATCAATATCCATTGGTGAGGAACTGACTGACCTTTATGGAGAAGGACTTGGTGAAGAAGATGATGAACTGGATGTAGAATGTCTACTTGGGCTTGGAGGAGGAGACTTCTTGCCTTTCTGTGGCGCATGTTGAATTTTTGAAGAACCTGCATCATGAGATTCAACATCACTATAAATTTTGGGATGTCCCCATTCTCCCCCTTCATAAAATATCACATCCCTGGAAAGTATTATCTTTTGATTCCTGGGATTGTAGAGTCTGTAAGCTTTTGTGTTCTCATAGTACTCTACAAAAATGCATGCTTGACTCTTGGGATCAAGCTTCTTCCTTTGTTTATTAGGAATGTGTGAGTAAGCCAGTGAACCAAACACTTTGAAATGCTTGACATTTGGTTACCATACCATGCTTGGTAAGGAGTTTTCCCTTTCAAACTTGAAGTAGGACTCCTATTCAAAATATACACTTGTCCTGGCTGCATCTACACTTGTCCTGGCTGCATATGCCCAATATATATTGCTTAAATTCTTCATTTGAAGCATAGATCTTGCCATCTCTACAATGGTGCGGTTCTTTCTCTCAGCCACACCATTATGCTATGAAGAATAGGCAGCAGTGAATTGCCTCTTTATTCCATGTTATTTACAAAAATTTATTAGAGAAGTATTCTCCTCCTTTATCTGATCTAAGATACTTAACAGAATATCCACTTTCATTTTCAACTCTTGCTTAAAATATACGAAGCAGTCAAATGCTTCATATTTATGCTTCAAAAAATATATCTAGCACATTCTTGAAAAATCATCAATGAAAAGAAGTAAGAGTTATTACCAATGCTCTTGGTCTGCATTGGACCACAGATGTCTGAATACACTAGCTAGAGTGGATAACTGGTCCACCATGATTTCCCTTGAGGGAATTTGGTTCTAGCATGCTTGCCAAAGGCACAACCTTCATAGACTTCCTTATTTTCCTAAACTTTAGGAAGTTCAGTCGCCATCACTTGAGAAGTTAACATCTTCAAACTGGCTGAATTCAAATGACTGTATCTCAAGTTGCACAACACACTTGGATTTGAAATAGTAACATTTGCCAATTGATCTCCTCCTGGTTGGCTAAAATTCAAATGGAATAACCCATTATTAGTCATTAGAACCTGTGTAATGACTCTATTACTATCATTTTTATAAAAAATGATACATTTACCCTCATAAAATAGCAACTTATAGTTTTTCTCCATCATTTGACCAACACTAAGAAGATTGTGTTGGATATGAGGAGTGTAATAGATGTCATTCACCTGTTTGACACCCTCTTTTTTTGGAACCTCCAAGGCTCCAATGCCTTCAACTACCAATGACTTGTCGTCCCCCAACTTGATGCTGGATTTGTACGAAGAATCCAGGGTAGCAAAGAGTTCTTCTTTGCCACTCATATGATTTGAACACCCAGTGTCTAAGATCTAGGTGTCATTCATGTTCTGATATGACTGGCCATATGAAAAAAAAAGATTTGAGGTCCCTTCATCTTCTCCAAAATTGCCATACTAACTGCTCTAACTGTTTCTACTCCCTTGTGAGGATTTTGACCAATAGTCATGAGCGAAGTGGACAGGTTTACCACAATTATAGCAATCTTTCTTTGACTTGTCACTTCATTTTCCTCTGTCTAGATGCTTTCCTTTATTCTACTGGCCACCTCTATTTTGACCTCCACATCTATTTGAAGATCTTCCTCTACTTGGAGTTCCACCTCGTGGACTATTCCCGCCTCTTCATATTTGCTGACCTCTGCCACAACCTATACCTTGGCCTTTTCCTTCTTGTGAAGCAAAGGCTTTCTCATCACTTCTGTGGCTAGTGGAAGGAGATTCCTGCAATATCTATTCATGTGAAAGGAGAGAACCAATCAGTGCATCAAAGGAAAGTGTAGCCAAATCTTTCGACTCTTCAATAATGATTGCTACATGATTCCACTTAGGAATAAATGTTTGCAACACTTTCTTCACCACAACCTTAGGTTTAACCTCTTCACCTAGAGTGACCATTTTATCTACTATGGCTTTGACTCACACGCAATAGTCTCCTACCTTCTCATTCTCCTGCATTTTGAGATTTTCAAAATATCTCTTCAGTGTTTGAAGTCTGACCTATTTTACTTAATCACTACCCTGAAAACTTTCCTTTAAAGCCTTCCAAGCATCTTGAGTTGTTACACAGGATGCTATTCTAGGAAATATACTTTTATCTAGAGCTTCTTGTAAATGGTACAGGGCAAAGGAATTATTTTTTTGGGCTTCTTTCTTGGCTTTTCTATCGGTAGCACTTAAAGCAGACCAGTCAACAGTAGAGGGTTATGTGTAACCCTCTTCAAATATTTCCCATAAACCTTTACCAATCAACATAGTTTTCATATTTATTGACCAGTATTCATAATCACTACCATTAAATTTAGGAATTGGGAGATTTGAATTTGAGGCCATTTCTACTACTTGAAAGCAAACTTTGATTTGACTAAAAATAGGAAGTACAAAGCAATTACAGATTCAAATCAAATCTAGATTTTTTAATTCTCTCACTAATTTCTTGTTCTTCTTTTTATGGATTGCCCAGTACTAAAGGCCCATAATTATTTGCAATGGAATCCTTGTCGTCATTAATGACGATGATTTCAGGAACTGCTACTGGCTTGACCTCTACTGGCTCTGGCTCTGCTGGCTCTGGCTCTGGCTCTGGCTCTGGAGAGCGTGGGGTATAGCTCTCACTAGATTTATCCTCAGTCTCAAATGCAACTGAATCAGACTCCTCCACTCGTTGTCCAAAAATATTGTCCTTTGAGTCAACTTCATATCCTAAATCAGGCTTCCTCTGGTGAGCTATCACTAAATTCTACAATTGACTTAATATAGTATGTATTCCGTCTCGTCAAACCCTCTCATCAAAAGACTCAACTGATTCTCTTCTCAGTAGAGAGCATAGGGCATGGTAACATCCGGTTTACCGGATCATCTACTCATCATGGCAAAAAATTTAGCTGAGTTGCATATGTCAATTTTCAGGTGCTCAAGAAATTTTGATCTTCAAAAAAAAATTTCCAATTTCCCTTTCCAAAAGGTTTTAAAGTTTTTCAATAATTTTTATAAAGTCTTCATAAAAAATTTAATAATTTTTTTATATCCTTCATTATTTTTTAAACACAATTATATTTAAAAAAAAATTGAAGAATATACTTTTTAAAACTATTAAATTAATTAAAAACTTTAATAAAAATTAAAAAAACTTTTAATTTTTTTTTTTAACAAAAACCTTTGTTTTTGGAGTGGAGGGGAGTCGATCCCCCGACCTGCCACTTTGCAAGAGAGGATTTTAGCCGCTACACCATGTGGCGCATTTGAAATCCCAAGGCACGTCATGCCTTATATTTTGTTTTCCTCGATGCACGCAAAAACAACAAAAAATCAACTTTTCAACCTCGGCGTGACTCGAACCCAGCACCTCTGCCAAGCAACTCTTCCATATTTTCCAACTATGCTATGCACTTGGATGAGAACTAAGGGCAAGAAAATTGTATTAATGTCATCGCGCTCTAAATTTTTTTTTTTTTTAATAATACCTCCTTTATCCCACATGTACTATGATATGGGTGAGGGAGAGTTTAATAATGCGAAGTCACACGTTATGAGTCGATTACCTTCGGGAAATCAACCAACCAACCTTTTGCCAATGAAGAGTCCAATCGAAGCTTGCCATGTGGCATCCATGCCACCTCACCATGCCACATCGTCAGCTACCACGTTGTTGCCAGCTCACTGTCCACTCGTTACTACGTCATTGCTTGCCTCGTTGCCACGTGTCACCTCCTTGCCAGCTCAGCTCCTCGAGTTGTGCCTAATCTACACCTACATCAGTCGTCTAGTCAGTTCCACGTGTTGCCTTGAAATTCATGCCTCCCTAAGTGCACCTCGATCCTCATGCTCGATCTGTCTCTGCATGGACATCCTGTCCACCTCCCGATGCACCAAAATCATGTCACCTTTGCTATGATTTTTGTGCCCCTGGCATGGTGCCCAACTCTAATACCAGTGATAGATGGTGATTAAGGTTGACTTAAAATTCACAAAAACAAAATTAAAAATAAACACCTTCTTTATTAAATCGAATAGCACCACCACACTACAAACATAGCACAAAGCGTACCTTATATAAGGTAGGTAGGGAGGGTACATGGAAGATAAGGGATGAGGGAGGAGGTGGAGGAATAAGGAGGAAATGGTGGCAGAAGAATAGGGAGGAAAGAAGATGAGGGAGAGAGAATATAGGAAGGGGTTAGAAAATATTTTAAAAATCTTGCCGACATGTTGCCGATAATTTTGGATACATGTTCACATTGTGGCCAAAAATTGAGATATTTTTGAGCCACTTAGACAATAACCCTCTTCACACTTGCAATAAGAGGATATAAGGTCAAAAATTTCCTTGCTGGCTATGGAATCTCTGTCTTTCCCTTACATATTCTAAATAATAAAAACACCTTTCCTATAAATTAATCATAACCCTTCAATCTTGTAGCCAATCCATCCCCAAGACTACATCAAAATCATGTAATGATGCTACATAAATACATCCAATGGTAGTACCACTAGGCAAGGTAATCCAGTCATAGGGTAAAATTGATCTATGGAGTGGGTTTATCCATAATCATACTTGACCTTCCATCCATGTGCCAAGATTCCTGACATTTTTGGTATATCCTTGACCAAACTAGTTGAAACAAACCTATCAGTAGCTCCACTGTCTATTAGGATTTTTATATATTTACCAAAAATATTACCCTTTAAGAGCAAAGGAGTGGCTTTCCATTCTAGATTTTAACAACTTGTTACTGCATAGATTTTATGAGCAGGTTCCTTATAAGTGGGTTCATTTCCCTTCGAACTTGATCCTACTTTATACGGGCAATGATTGGAATAGTGTGGGTATCCACAATCATAGCATCCATCCTTGGGGCCTGGATGTGCTCCATGTTTCTATCCCTCTACTTTCTTCATCCAATTCATAAGCCTTCTATAGATTTTTATGTTCATGCATATTCACTTCATTCCCAATATTGGGATCTACCCCTAAGATGAATTTCTAGATTTTTATATTTTCATCATATGTGGGCACATACTTCAATAATTTCATAAATTTCTGATAGTAGGCTTCCACCATCTTATTTCCTTGCCAAATATTGGTGAAATCTTCAAATTTCTTGGTATAAAAATTCTTTGTGAGGAACCTATACTTAAAGGCTATGATAAATTCATCCTATTTCAGGTCAAATGCCTCAATTTTTCATTTCCCACTAAAATATTCCCACCAATCTAGTCCAACACCCTGTAAATGTAGAGTGGCATAAGATGTTTGAGTTCTAGTGGAGTAATTCTTCATAGTGAAGAAAGTTTCCAATTTCCTCAGCCAGGCTTTGACTACAACACTTCCTTCTCCATTAAACTTGGAGGATTATACATGCTTCAAATCTTTAGCTATTTTTATCTCCTACCAAACTTTGACCTATTGTGCCTCAGTAGGAGGATCTTTAGCCTATCTTACTTTAGAGCCCCTAACTTGTGAATCTCGATTCACTATGGTTTCTAATAGTTTTCTTCATTGTTCCATCTATTATTGAATTAGAGCAACTATTGTAGTGAGGTTCTCCCTCTCATTAGTAGAATTACTTGCACCTAAATTTGAGGTTCTAGCCTTAACATTATTTCATCGTGTCTACCTCTTCGATGGGACAACACTTCCTTTCCTCGTTCTTGGTGCCATTATCACTAGTCACACATAGAAAGATATAGTTGGGATTAGGTCATAATTTCCTTCTCTTAATTGTACCACTTTACTAATTAGATATGTCTTAAGCTCGACTAATCAATGGAGTTGAATATCTTTAGTTATCCTTTACCCATGTGAGGTATAAACCTTATTAGATTTTTTAAATAAAAACCCATCATCACCTAGCCTAACTATATCTAGGTTCTACTTAGGGAAGCTTATATTCTTATGACCATGAGCTCTGATACCAAATTTCAACACCTAAAATTCTTCATCCAAATTTCCATCTAATACGCGAGTAAATTTTTTTTTTAGAAAATTATTCAGATACTTTTTAGAGAATGGCCCAATCTTACTAAACAAGGATCTTTCCTAAATATCTTCTAAAAACCTTAGTGATCCCTAACTAAGGTTTGTCTCATCTCCATGATGATAAAACTTATTCTTTTAGACTTGTCTAGGGGTACACCCATCCCTACAACTTACATACATGTATTTATGTAAGTGTACTAGGTGTAGTGTAGAATTAAGCTATCGATATCATTCTCATAATGAGCTTGTTTACCCCTTTTGGTCTATCAAAAGGGTTGTTCCAATATCTACACCATACATAAGTTTGTCTATGTAGGTGCACTAAGCACATTGGAAATAAGCTATCAATATCATCTCCACAATAAGCTATCCTTTCCATAAATAAGCTTCACTCATAACCCTAATCCATTTTCTTTCTCATTCTATAAGGATACTTAATAGAATTAAACATATTTTTGATATGCGAGCACAATTCTATGCATATGGTAAATAAACCATCATGATCTCATAAGATACATTAATGTTATATTCTAATATTTTGCTAAAATAAAATAGCTTCATTTAGTTACACCTTAATTCACTTTGAAGTTGGACAACTTAATCATAGTGTTGATTCAATCCCTATTTCAATTCTTTAAAACCTAGGGGTGCTTATTCCAATACCCACCGTAATTTGTTTCATTGATGGTTCTAAAAACATATTGTTTGTATATATATATTCAGTGGGTTGAGCCACCCAATACTTCCTTTGAAAATTCTTTTCTCGAAGATTTGAACACATGTACCCAAGTGTTACATCCTTGTAAACACCTCGAGTGGTCATTTCTTCCAATTTTTAGGTAATAGAGACATATTTTAGAAGAATATTATCCCCCCTTACTTTAGAATTAACAAGAATAATTAAACAATTTATCATATAACCTTTTACTATCTTTCTTGACAACAATAATTTCAATATCAATATATCACCACATTCCTTTTTTGGTATAGAGGCTTATTAAAAGTATTCAAAATAGAGATAAATAATACTCTCCATGTTAAATTCTTTAAACATATGAGACTTTTTAAGCTCATTCCCTTGTGCTACCTTTACTTGCTAATCATCAACAAAATATAACAAGAAGGAATATTTCTACATAATCAATGTGTGTAAATGAAATTTTTTACAAATTTTTCTTTTCTTTTGAATACATCCTCAAATTTCCACTCCATAGTAAACATGTGGAAGTTAAAAAATACAAATTTTTCATAACCATACTATAATAATGGTTCTTAATCAATTACAAGAGTATAATAAGCTCATATTTATCTATCTTGGCTGTTCTTTTTCTTGATTGATTTTGAATTCTAAAGTCTCCTCGATAAGAATGAGAAGTAGATGTCTATAAGGATCCAAACAACTCCTTTAGTAATGATAGTGCAATTCTAAATGCATGATTACAATTCCTTATTGTAAATAGCTAACCAAAGAATCCAAAATTCAATCCTTTAATCTCTTTATTGGAAAACAGAGTTAACAAACATAATCTCTATTCTTACTTATGCATTCTTAAATGAATGCAAGCATTCTCATTACAACCAACCAACTCAAGAAAATCAAAACTTAATCATTTAAATTTCTTTCTTAGCATCTAGAAATAATAAGCATATTCTCAACTTTCCACAAGCAAGAAGTTTATTTCTAAAAAAATCCCATAATTTCTTAAATATAATTGGATTCCACATCCATGACATTGTTTTTTGGTTTAAATTCAGAAAATTTCAAACCCACACTCCTTTAACAAGGGCAAATCTAGGTATTTTATGTGAGCACACAATTCATACACCAAAAGGACTATACTTAAGCTACATTTCAATCATTACAAAAAATAAGCCACTTCATTCTTAACGGGTATTAAAAATTCCATTGTGTTGCATGACAAGGTCATCAAATAAAATGTAAATTGTCATGCAATTTTAATGCTATATTTCATCACTATATTATTACATATGCTTTTAAATAAAGCTATAGTAGTTCAGACTTTCACTATCTAGCTAGAAGGAAAAGACAAACACAGCACGAATTTCCAATATATGAACCACACATAGGGGTTTTAGACTTTACTACATTTCTAAGGGAGATAAAACATGCAAACAACATCACTGCAGAATAAATAATATTCACAAATATTAAAGACAAGGTTCAGTAACATAAATTGGTCATTAGCATACCCAACAAAGGTCATTAGCTAAATAGAAATGTATTACTTAAACACAACCATAGGTTGAAACTCTCTTTATCAGCTTTTATACCAAAAAATCAAATAGATGTTTGAGTGCAAACAAAAACATAAAAACAAGGATTTAATTTTATTATAAATCTTTAGAAAGCAAGCGCTTAATAGAAATTCTTGCATAAAGCAAAGGTATATTTCCAATCAAATAATATTTTTTTTGTCTTAAAACAAACTCAAGGAATAATATTTCTTTGCTATATTCTCATGCACACACATCCAAAATTCATTTGAGTAATAGTTCTCTTCATTGCAACACTCCCAAGCAACAATCAAGCACATACTTAGTTCGTTGAATTAAGGTCCACAATATAGCATTCATCAGAAGCTACAAATAAGAGTAAGATCGTAACCCATATTTGAATCAATTTATGTCTACAAAGCATACAAATAAATCTCACTTGGCCAAGACGTATAGATATCAACATAAATATAGATAAGAAGAGGGATTCAAATAGATTATAGAGGGTTCCAATCCAGTCCACATGTACACGTATAACTTTGTATTATTTAACAAAATATAGAGCAGCTATTCATGAAATACCACTAGCTGAAATATGAGTATATAAAACTACCTGAAAACTCTGGCAAAATTTTAGTGATATCTATATGATATGGTTCAGATTTTGGTTCTATGACCTCCATATCTCTCCTCTCAATTTTCTCAGAAGACATCATTTTCTTCTTCTCAAAAAACCTTATTCTATAACAATCCTTGAGCAACCTTTTTTCCCATCACCCAACTCCTATGAATGTGCTCCCATGACCACATTCAACATAGAATCTTATCACCCCATTATGTTCATGAAACTAGGTGACAAGCTAGATCACAAGCAATGTGTCATGAACAATAATCATGGACATTTCAATAATCAGATGGTAATAATATTACTTGGCCAAAAGTTATTATCTTTAGCTATTACTGATTAATAGCCAATACTTTAATCATATCAACATTAAGTCTTCTTACTTAATGTACCTTATTAAAAGGATAAATATTTAATTAAATCACATTTTGCAAAAAGAAAAAATTACTTGAAATAATTCTATCATAAATATTATAAACTTCATTGTAATGGAAAACTATCTCAAGAAGTATCTTTTCTTCCTTAAAAAAAAGAGCATCCAACTAAAGTAAAAGTAAGAAAGCAACTCCTTGATTAGACATACTTTAATCAAGCAAACATATGTCAATAAAAAGTATGGAAGGATCGGCACTCATCTCCTATTCTTCCCCTATGTCATGGCCACTTTTATAGCTCCCCATTTCCCTTGGTTTTGGTCTTCCCCAGAGCCCCTGGCCTTCCCATTTTACCCCCATAGCTGATGTGTTCATAGAGCCATATTCCCTATCCCTGAGCAAGATTGTAGCTATCTTCATGAATGTGAAAGGGTTGACCCCTTTTATACGTAATTTTTAAGGTCTTGATGATGTGATTACCAAGGAATTCCTAGAGACCTAGCATAATGGTGAGGTGCGAGTCCAAGGCATCTATTTTAGGCTCACCAAGAAGCTACTATGTGAGGTGATTGGGTTTCCTAGCGAAGGGTGTTCCATTCAGTAGGACAAACACAACTGGGAGGAGGAGCTCGAGTAATTTCTTGATTAGGCCAAAAGTTATGGGTGGGATAGGTCGGCGTTGCTCCACTCTGCCCTCCTCTACCCTTGTAACGAAGCAATGGTGCCTATAATGCAATTCATCACCTGTGACAACCCGGAGAAGCCCCTTTGCAACTTCCATCTCAGTTTCGTCAATCACCTCCATGACTCCAAACAGGTATCCATCCTTGACTATTTTTTGTACTCTATCACAATTTCAATTGAAAAGTGCCAAAAGTCCCAGGATAATCCCATGCACTAGGGCCTCCTGGCGGTCATCTTATACCATGTCTTGGCCAATCATCCTACCTCCAAGATGTTCCCCCTCTAGCCTCCAATCCTTCTTGCTTCCCATATCATACCTGAATCTAAGGATAGGGATGGCAGCCCTGAGGAGACTCCCAAACCCTCCCACCCCAAGAGTACTAAATGAATCCCCACCAGGAAGCAGAGAGCAGTTGTTGACACCCATTTCATCCCAGATCCTCGGCCCAGCTGAAGAAGCCCAAGACTAAAAAGTCCTCCTCTGAGGTCATCTCTAATTCTGAGATCGCCTAAGTGTCTTCCCCGACCCAACTCCTTTTGAAGATGGTAATATCATCGATGGTCAATACAGCTAAGGTAACAAACACTACTACCAATATCCTTCGGTAGCTTCTCAAAAAACAAAGCAAGGCTTCAGACCATGAGGATCCCACCAAGACTTAAGGGGTGTTTCTTCCATCCCATGGAGGATCCCAAGTTGCAACCCACGAGTGGATGGTGGTTTTTTGCTTTAGTTTATAGGTCTATCGGCTTGTCCAAGTTGCTATTCTAGTTTTTTATTCTATTTATGGTCATGTGTATTAGCACTGGAAATGATATTTAGGCTTAGTACATTTTTTTATAAGGTTTTGGGATTCTCTTAAAAAAATCCTTTTTGTATATAATTCCAATTGTACAAAAAAAAAAACATGGAAGGTCTTTTTAAGATAGCATTTTAGATATCAACTCCCACTCCATCAACTTCGTTGCTTCCTTTAAAATCAACCTCACTATCGATGGTTTAATTTCACATGCAAAGCATAATATGAAACTACATGAGAGGAAATTCTATCTTCCTCAGAGCTATCGCCTTTAAGATCAATCATCATATCTCTTTTTAACATCTCATTCTCAGTGGTCGATCCTTTCTTCCACCTACGAGAGCGATTGTTCTTGTAAACATGTAAATCTATTAGCAGCGCCATATTACTTCATAAAATAATTATTTGCAATAACTAATCATCAAATAAATATACATTTCATCATCAAAATAGTATATCATTTCATAGGTCTATCACTTTAAAATGTTCACCTAGGGAGGGTCATGACATCCATATGTGCAACAGAGAAGAAGAAGCACCATTCAAGGGAAGGTCAAACATTTTTAACCAAGATAATTTGTGTCTTAATATTGGAGGTAATTTACTTTATTTTGAAATTGATTATATTCCCAAGATAGGAATTATAAGATTGGGTGAAATTATTATTTTCTAAGGTTAAAGTGAAATTATTTTACTTGCTTGATTATTGTTATTTAAAAAAAATTATAAAGATTTGAAAATTGATTTGAAGAATTGAAGGAATTAATTTGAAGTTTTTTAATTTGACTATTTGAGTTTACAAAACAATTTGAAATATTTGCAATTTGATAAGTTTGGAGAAATAAGGTTTCCTACATCAAATTAGGAATACAAAACTTGCAAATATATTTTATAGAATTTCTAAATTTTTAATTTTGTATTTATAAAGAATTCAACACCAACATAGGATTGGGAAATTTAGAATTGAAGAGATTATATTATTAAAATTTGGAGATAAAAGTAATTCAACATAGGTTTTGAAAAACTAAAAATTGCATTGATATTTAGTCTCTCATTCAAAAGTAAAGAGACATAAAGATTGAAGTTTTGAAAACTGAAATTACTTCAAAGGTATTATTTGACAAGTCTAACTAGGGAGATAAAAGGTTGCCAACATTAAGATTAACAATTGAAAATTATCCTTAGTCTATCATTCAAAACTAAGGAGAAATAAAGAGTAGAGAATTTGAAGTTGCATCAAATAATTGTTTGATAAACTATACTAGGGAGCCATAAGGTAGTTAACCTCAAAGTTTTTAAAAGATAAAATATTCTATCAAGAATTATTCTCAATACTCAATACTAAGGAGCTAAAAGGATGTCCACTCCAAAATTTCATTGAATAATTATATGGAAAATAAAATTAGAAAAGGAAGAGTACAGGTTATAAAATATGGGATCAAAAATTTGATTTAAAAGTCTAAAGAAAAATTAGACTTAGTCTCAAGTTTCATTTACAAAGAAGCATTAGAAGAAAATTTTGAAACATTCGAATACTATCTGCATGCAAGAATGTTTGAAGCAATTAAAAATTACAAAGATAGTATTATGATTCCTTTAAACATTGCTAGTATAATATACATGGCATTTATTACACTTAAACATCACAAAGAGAAGAACTTGAAACAAAAGAAGTTGATCGAATCCTTTAAGAAGAAAGTAAAAGTGGATGAATTGTTTTTAGAAAAATTATTTCATTCTTCATGCAATATTAATACTTCAAGTTCATCTAATTCAGGGTTCTATCATGATGTCATAAGTAAATGTTTAGAAGGTTCTGTATAAATGAAGACTTATGATATGAAGGACAAAGGCAAAGAGAAAATATTTCTATAGGAATCAAATGACAATGTGATAGCATATGAAAGCATAAATACTAACATCAATGATGAAGACAAGCAAGAAGAGAAAGAACTTGATCAAGAAGGCATACAGTGCAAAGTGAGTTAAAATATGAAGACTATATTGAAGACTAAAGTCTTCAATAACCAAATAATGTAATACAGGGGGGTGTTGGAATATATTACATTATTTGGTACATGCTAATGTACCACCTTGGGTACATATTTAGATTAGGAGAGTGTCTTATATTAGAGTGTGAGTATTTTCTTTATGCAATGTAATAAATGCATAAGTGTGCAAAGTATTTTGGTAATGTAAATGTGCATAGTATTCCATGTGCACATGAGTCCATAGAGTAGGATAGTGAAGAGTCTCAAGAAGAGTGAAGGTCAAGAGTGCTCCATATGAAGAGTCACATTCCATTATATATATATATATATATAGATATAGATATATATTTGTGTGTGTGATATATATTGTAGAATGAGAGTGTGTGGAAGTATGGTGTATTTAAGATCTTTATTCAAAGAAGAAATAATTTTCATGAGAATTTATTAATGGAAATTCTATTAGTTTTTATAGAATTTATTTGTGAGTTTTATATGTTTAGAATATTATCATTATCTTATATTTCATATTGCAACTTTATTTTAGATATTGTGATTATTTTATATTAAGTATTTAGCTTCAAAATCTAACGAGGAGGAGGATCCACTTAGGCAACACATATGTCACCAAGTAGACGAGGGGGTAGGCCTAGTAGGGGCAAGGGTTGAGGAGGTATATTGACAAATTTTGGGGTGGAAAGGGACCTAATTTTGATGATAGCATGGAGGTCAATAGGATGATGGATGTAGTTAAGGAGGTTGATATGCTGAGGGTACATGTATGATGACTGGAGACACAGTTGATTGAGTAGGTGCCAGCAGAGACACTAAAGAGGGTCAAGTTGTAGGCTAATAGGGATATGCTACAAAAGGAGAGGTGGATTAAGTATTAAGAGGGATGGATTATAGGCATAGCAGGATAGGATTTAGGTAGAGAGAGATATAATGATTGTAGAGCAAGACACACTCCTTATAGAATTAATTGGGCTAAGGTATGGTTTGATATCATGATAACTAAGAGGGATAGGCTACAATAGGAGATAAAGCAATTGAGGGGTGGTGGAGACATGGTGGTTGTACAGGCCAAGATTGTTCAATTATGATATGCCAAGGATGATTTTAGGATAATCTATGTGTGAGAAAGGGATAGAGTGCTAGCGTGCAAGGAGACGCTAATGGACTCAAGTATGTTTATTTTGTCGTACTCAATATTTAGATCATGATGTATCCATAGGATTACACAATTTGTAGTCCCAAAAATGCCTTGTTTCATAGAGCCAGTAGCATATCAGATGTCAAGATCAGCTCCATCGTAGAGTGGTGAAAGGTAAAAAAAGAGTAGAGAAGATAGATAAAAAGGATAAGAGGGGAGTAAGGAGACCGTCGAGAGGCAACAATAGTGATTTATATTTTTGGTATGGTCAAGTCAGAATAATTTTTATATAGAAATGGTTTTGAGATATGAGGATGAATGTATGTATGATGTAGCCCGAGGAGCAATTTTGAGGTAACCTATAGGTATTGATGATGATGTATCGATGATTTACTATTGATGACGATGATATATATATATATATGCAAATGAGTGGATAGTTATTATGATGTGATGTAATGCATGTGTGTATATTATTTTGATGTTTATGATTAAGGAATGTTTGTGATTATCTAGAAATAATATGTTAGATGTTATGGATGCGATAAGCGCATGTGATGGATGATGATGTGTTGAATTATTTATATGGTTTAGACTCATAGGTGTTTGTTTAATCACTTTTTGGATACATACCTATGCATTTCACAATCAAAACTAGTTTAATTAATTGATGATAAGTTAAGGATCGTAATGACACATTAACACAACATAAGACAAGATAATCCACAATGAACATGTGACTTATGACATGGGTGATAATGTGACATGTAATGGATAATACACGATTCGAATGAACACTAGAAAATGACTAATGATTAATGATACAAATGGAGATTTAGGACATATATACAATGAATAGTGGTGAGCCATGATGCTTGTCACCCAAATACCCTAGGGTTTTTAGATCTTGTAAGCATTTCAAAAAACTCAAACACCCTAGTTGCCATAATCAAACTCATCGAATGGTCTATCAATATCCTTTAGAAACCTAGACCATCTTGAAAAATATCAAGCCAATTATGGATCGATGTGTGTGTAGTGAAGTTAATTTTCCATATTGAGAGAGGTTAGACTAACCAATTATGATGCATTCCAATATAAGCTAGATAATCCATGAGAATTTAAATGTTTTTACAAAATAAGGTCACTAATGTGGCATACATATCACCACTCAAAGCATACTCCACTACCAGTCAGGTGACTATAGCCTCGATGGAGGTTAGCCCTATAATCCTTCGATTTAGCTCCACTACCAACCAGACATATATAGCCCTGATGGAGGTATCTAAAGTACCTGAGAGAACCAATATTTGGATATATTTTTTGCTCTCTTCTTCCTCTATTTTTTGAGACTTACACTTTGGATCCTCAAGTTCATATTATGTGAATGATAGAATGAGAGAGAAAACTTTTGCTTTTATGGCAAGACCATGCATGATGTCATCTTTCTAAACTCAATATTTTATTAATGTGTGACATGTGTTTGGTCTAAGAAGGAACTTGAGTTAGTAGGGGAATCCAAAACCTCCTTAGAACATGATGATTTTTTATAAAGGTTGAGTGGAGCACTAGACATGGTTGAATAATATAAATAACCTCTATTTCCAAACAACCTAAAAAAATTATTGAACAAGACATAATAAAAGATGGAATAACTAATACATGTTTATGAATAAAAATGCTAAAGAAAGACCATGGTGGGAAACATGGTGGCCAAGACAACATACCATATAACAAAACAAGATATTTATATCATTTACAAGAAGGTGGAAGACAAACAAACACAAAACACAGAGATGAAAAATACAATCAATATATGAAATTGATTTATTACTATAATTAGGATTGAGAAACACATATTCTCACATCCAAATGATAATAAAATTAGCGCATAGTGAGTTACCATGTTTATTGGTATATGAATCTATGGGATGAATACAAGATGATGGATGACAGGAGAATATTTTGAATGATGGATAGCATGGAGATGGGGAATATGAGAAGGGATAGAAGTGTGAGGGAGAAAAGGAGAAGAAGAATAAAATGGTGGGGAATAGAAGAAAATGGAGAAAGGAGATAAAGGAACTACTCATAGGTACCTAACCGCTCATGCGTAACTGTAAAACAATGACATGGAATGTATGAATGAAGAAAAATAAATTGAATGAGTAGGTGTAATAAAGAGATAAGAAATGAGAAGGAAGAAGAACCAGTCATAGGTATGTAGCCACTCTTGCGTGACCATACAAAAATGACATAGAACTTGTGAATGGAGGAAAATAAAGAGAATGAGAAGAAAAAAGCAACAAAAAACAGAGAAGAAATGAGAATGAGATGAAAAATAATGTGAATGGAGAGAATACAGAGGATGTTGGACTTGATATAGATTTGTTGTTGTTGTTGTGTTGTTTTTTTTAACAAAGGATGTGCAAGAAGAAAGAACCTACTAAATGCTATTAGCTATAGAAAGGGTGAAGATGAAGGATACTAATGGGTTTAGGTTCCTCAATCCATTTGAGAGTGGTAAGCTTGTAAGCACCATAACCAAACTTATGTTTGATGATGAAATGACTAAGCCAGTTGGGAGTGAACTTGTCCCATAAATGGCTAGGTAAGTTTGAGTTCTACCGATTCTCTTTTTAACATGAGTTCATCGACTTGAAACTCTCACTCATGGACCTTGTTGTCATATTTTCACTTGAATTGATCTTGATAAACATGAATATTCTCAAGAGCATTTATTTGATGCTCATCAATAAGGGTAATTTGATCCAGTCAAGCTTGGCATACAATGTCATCATTGATGAACTCTTGGAGCAAGATTTGCAAGGATGGCATTTCAATTTTGAGGGGCATAATGGCCTCAATGCCATAAATAAATGAAAATAGAGTTGTCTTGATATGTGTACAAATACTCATTCAATAGTTCCACAGTGCTCAAGTAATTTGGGTGTGCCAATCTCTATAGGATTCTTTGATAGTCTTATGCAATATCATATAAATGGTCTTGTTGGTGGCCCTAACTTGGTCATTTCCTTAAGGATAGTAAGCAGTCAAGAAGCTATGTTGGATGTGATATTTGTCACAATGCTTAGACATCCTTATTCTTGAAAAGTAGACCATTGTCTAAAATGATCTTGGAGGGGATGCCAAATCAATAAATGATATGATGTAGGATGAATTTCATAATTGGAGGGCTGATCATTTTGATAAGAGAAATATATTCAACCCACTTGGTGAAATATTTTATAGTTGTTATGATGAAAGTGTAAGGTCAACTTTATCTTTAGGTTTGACATATTTTTCCTGCTCAATAACACTAAAGACATAGTCATTGGAAAGCTCAATGACAAAAGGTTTATCATCGACAAGGGGAGCTTTTGCAAGTTGGTCGACAATGAATTGATCTTTGATGGATTTTGACTAATAAATTTGAGGTCAATTTCATTAAAATAATGATCCATTTGGTAGTTCAACTATTATTGTAGAATAGACCCATCATATATCATAACTGAATTTCCTTATCAATGACATAGGTGGTATGATTGATCATATAGTGGTAAAGTTTCTTAATAGAAAAAAATACTACTAAGCATAACTTCTCTAAATAAGTGTATCTTGTCTCATAGCTCACCAAAGTGTGATTGATATAGTAAATATCCTACTCGTGATTGGCCTCATTCTTCTATGCTAGCATGATCCCTAGGGAAAATTTAATGGTAAAAATATATAGGTGGAATGGAAAACCTAGTCTAGGTGGGGATAAAATTGGCAGGGATACAAGGTACTACTTCATTACCTCAAAAGCATCATAGCATTCCTTGGTCCAATTTAAGGCCATCCCATTTTACAACAAATGATTGGAGGAATTACAATTATCTAAGAGTTGCATGATGAAATGATGAATCACTTGAATTTTTCCTTGCAAGCTACACAATTCTTTGAGATTCATAGGGGAAGGTATGTCAAGAATAGCCTTCACTTTGTTTGGGTCCACTTGGATACCTTGCTAAGAGATGATAAATCCATGAATTTTTCTTGAGGTAACACCAAAGACAAATTTCATAGGATTTAGTCTGACATTGTGCTCAAGAAGCAGGTTGAAGACTTTGTGTAAAACATCAACATGTTGATCATGTGTTTTGAATTTTACCAATAATTCATCTACATAATCCTCTACAATGTCATGCATATAGTCATGAAAGATGTATGTTATAGCGCAGTGGTACGTAGCACTTGCATTTTTGAGACCAAATGACATGACTTTGTAGAAAAAATTCCCCCATGGTATGGTAAAAGATATTTTATATTGATCATTGGCATTAACTCAAACTTGATTATATCTTGAGAAACCATCCATGAGGGAAAGCATTTTGTGACCCATTTTTGAGTCGACCAAAGTGTTGTTTTACAAAAGGGAAAAATTATCTTTGGTACATGCTTTGTTTAAATCTCCAAAATTTATGTAGATGTGCATATCCCTTTTAGATTTTTGATGGGTATCATGTTTGATACCCATTCCAGATAGTCTATGGATTGAATCAAGCCCACATCTAAGATTTTTTGCAACTCTTATTTTACCATAAATGCAATAGTGGGATATAGCTTACATAGCTTTTGCTTGACCAGTTTAGCATTACTATCTAGGGTAATATTGTGGACCACTAGGTTTAGATCAAGGTCTAGCATATCATTGTAGGACCATGAAAAATTTTTCTTATACTCAGTCAGAAGTGTGTGAAGTGCTCTCTTTAGAGTGTAAAGTCTTTCTAATTTGGATGATGCAAGGATTGGTAGGATTAGAATTAAGGTTGATATTTATGGTTTACTCCACAAGCATATGGGAACCATAATCTATCTGGGGAAGAGTGGGAATGATATGTAGATCATCAAATGCATTCTCAGCAAAGATAGTATTATCACTAGTAATTTTAGCTTGGTAGATAGAAGAATAAGGTAAATGCTTTGTTGGAAATAAGTCGAGAGGAGAATAATTAGAAGATATCTACATGAATTTGATGGTACTTAGATCAATATTGAGTAGATAGGGAGTATTAGTTGTATAACAAATTAGAGTGAAAATATCAATAGATATCATGTTGATTATGGGCGGTCCATGAGGTGTATAGGTAGGACTAGTAGAGGATAATTTTAGCATTAGGGGCTCTTGTGGGAGAGGGAGAAGTTATTGAAATATGGGTGGAGGAGGATCAGGAATAAGTGGTGGATGCTGCAACAAAATGGGAAGAGGATGTGGGATAGGATGATCAACAGGACGCTCTAGAAAAAGGAGTGCAAAAAGGATAGGGAGTGGAATGGGAAAGAGGTAAAGGTAAAAAGTACCATCATTTGGAGGCTCAGATACGAGTATGATGTGGGATGACACTTCATCAAAACTATCAAAAGTAATCAAGAGAGTGTTGCATTGCTCCTCGATCTCATTCATAGAACTATCAAACAAGGAGACATGGATCATCGCAACTTGGATAAACTCTATCAAAATATCAATCACAGAGAGTGGAGAGAGATGTTTTATTAGGTGGGCATACTCAGGGTTGATGTATTAATCAAAATTTCCTTCTATGAGGTCAATATTAATATATTTGAGATCTTATAGGAGGGCGATCAAACAACTCTTTTTATATCCTAAGCTAGATTTGTCTTTGGGGAATTGGTAGGGTCGATCAACAGTATACTGTAAACCCTACTCATATAGACCTAGACCAAATTCTTACCATTGGAAATATTAAAAATATCTAATGGAAAATAATAGGTTAGACATGTAGCTAATGTTCCTACAAAATGGCTCTTTAGGATTTTTAGTAATAGGCATATAGAAGGAGGTATCAACTCTCTCATAAAAACAATTGAGTGATTAGATATAGATCTGATGGAAACTATATGCCTATAGTTAGAGGAAAATCATGAGGATGACCAAAATCCCTGACTAACTCTATGGGATGATGGGAGAAACTAACATTATGTACAAGCTACTCTCTTAAAATAGAACTGGACAAATGTACACACACATGGGGTGATACCTAAATAGCTTATTGGGAGGGAGACCCTAGACCTTCTGGATTGTGGGGCATAGACAAATTTGGTGAGGTAGATAAAGGGGTATATGGGGAGGATGACATGGTAGGGGAAGAGAATAGAGGTGGGAGATATGTAGTAGCCTATCCAATAGGTGACAAAGAAGCTAGTGAAGAGGGATTCACTAGTTGAGAGTTCATCCAAGCGATGTGCTACTCCCAAGAGTGACTCTTTAGAGTATGTAGGAGAATGGAAGAAATTGGAGGGGGCATGATGCAAGAGGAGAAATAAAATATGAAGTGAGGGCATGATGATTGTGTAAGTGAGGTATAGGAGGTGGGTGAGGGGCAATATGAGGAGGTGTAGCAAGAAGGGGAGGGATAGGTGAAGAGGCACAAATATATGTGATAGGAGAATAAGAGAACCTAGATGGATCAAAAGAATAATATTTGGGAGGATGCATGGATGGCGAATAAGGATAGCCATGTGGAAGTGGGTAGAATATGGGATGTAGTTGATGGGATGGCTATGGTGGAGGATTAGCTAGCCAAACAAGAGGAATATGGTTAGCTACTATAGGAACTAGAATTATAGGAGGTTAGGCTATTGGTTGGATAGGGGGAGCAAGCTACACACTAGGAGGGGAAAAATATATGGATGGTAAAGTAGGGCCTTGTATAAGAGAGACCATGTTGTAATATTTTAGTAATTTTTTGTTAGTGGGAATGCAGTGCACCCATCTCTCATGGATGTATTTCAAATAATGGTGTAGGGTAGAGGGGACACATTGTATTTATTGGATCCATGGTCATCTTAGGAGCAAATTATCTTGTACTTCACCTTCAATGACATGAAAAAGGATAGGGATGGTCTTGACACCCACCTAGGTAGGAATGACAAATGTTTCAAGCATTGAGTAAAGAGTGTCAATGAAATCTTGTATGGTGATGGTAGGGGCGACCATGTGGCTGGATGGAAGGTTGAGGTGCTGGAGGGTGATGTTTGAGATGATAATGATGTAAGATCTAGTGTCTATAAGAATGAACTTGAACATATTAACATAAATGAATGCCATGATATGCATATGGAGATCAGGATCTACTCCCTCAATATTTTTTATCTCATAATCATAGAATATGATTGAGGGTGGCATGCAATTCTTCATATTACCTATAAATTTGGCAAAGTCATTAGAATCATGTGTCTCTATAAATATAGACCTTAGTATGTTATTCAAATTTTATCCATGTTGAGGGGATTGTTGGATGATATCATAGATGGATAATTTATTGATGTCATCTTTAGGTTCTGGGTAAGAAAAATCTTTAAGGTGACAACAAATCATGTCAGGAGGAGGCATACCCTATGCAAGTGGTGCAGTTGATGGTGTGGGCATATTTGGGAGATCACATTGTGGGAGTTTTCGACTATGGTACCACTAATTTCTAGTGATAATGTTGATCATTCCAACAAAACCTTGGTAGGATGGGATGCCATTGATATTGTTGATTTGATTAGGCATAGTTGTAGAGGTTGAGGCACCTATTTACAGTTGAGGCATCCCATGTTGTGGTAGGGGGTTCTAATAAATGTTAAGTTTTTGGTTGGATGGGGCTAAGGGGTTATCGACTATTACCTCCCCTCAATCAATCATATCTTATACCAAATGATTAAGGTGTCAACAATCATTAATGTCATGACCTCTTTCCTAATGGTAGATGCAATACTGATGTTTCTTATACCATTTCAGCTTCTCCTTTTTGGGGTCCTTGGGCTGAATCTTAGGCAAGGATATGACTTTTACATCATAGATATTTTAAAATATAGTTGAAAATGGCTCAAAAATAGAGGTCTAGTTGTGAGGTGGTGAGGTAGGTATTGGTTACAATTGGAAGATTGGCTTAGAAGAGGATAAGGTTGTTGGTTGCAAAAGGGATGATTATAGTTAGAAATTTTGTTGTTACAGTTGAGTACTCGATTTTTGGGGGGTGGTTGTGGTACTCAATACTACTTGATTAACTTGGGGAGCCTTGGGTTGGTTGTTGTTTTTATTGTCCTTGTTGAACTTATTGGGGTATATAGTATTCTTTCAAAGCTTAATTTCCCCTTCTTGAATCTTAATTTCTTTAGTGACTTTTTTCTTGGGCAATGGCCTCCTCAAAAGAGAGGTGTTGTTGAATTTGCAGGGTAGAGAAAATATGTTTAGCACAACTCTTGGTAAACATCTTCACCAACTTGACAGAGGGGATAGAGAAGTTCAAATCATGAATAACCCCCTATGACCTAGAGATAATTATTGATCAACTCATTATCAAATTGGTAAATATTGTATAGGACTAATAATGAAGTCTTCTTCCAGATATTGATCAAGAAGTTATCTAGGAATAAGTTAGCTAATTGATCAAAAGTAAATAGGCTATGTTGAGGTATATTATTGAACCAGTCTAATGCTTGGCCCCCAAGGGACATGGGAAATGTTTTTAGCATGAGGGGATCACTACCACAGAGTTGGTATCATAAATACTTGAAGTTCCTCAAGTGCTCTTTGGGATCTTCTTTTCCCTTGAATTTTTCTAGTTTTGGTATCTCAAAATAGTAAGGATATGGGTGGTCTGTGACTAATGGATGAATGGGTTCACTTCACATTTGGCTATATGTGAGTTTTTGATACCCAAAACTACTTGATTGTAACTCTAGATTTTTGAGTCAGTCTGTCAAGTATTGAAGCTCGGTTTGATGGGCTTGACGTGCCTCTAGAGGGTTAACAAGGGAAGTAAAATGGGATAAATTAGGATGGTATGGGTATGAATGATAGTAAGGATAAGGAGGAGGCAATAGTATGTATTGAGAGGCTAAGGGTCGAAATTCATGTGGCCCACATAAGAAGAATGAGGAGGAGGCTAATGTGGTGGAGTATAAGTAGATTGGGTATAATGATATGATGGAGGAGGTTGGTAAGGTGGTGGTATAGCCGCCAAATTGGTTTGGGTATGTGAAGGTTTATTTTGGATTAGAAGGATTTGATGGGAATCCTAGAACTATGAGGGTGGACACTAATATAAAATGGGTGGAGGAGGTGGTGGTGAAGGAGGGGTAGGTGGAGTGGGAGTTCACAAAAGAGGTTGAGTGAAGAATGAAGCTGGGTTAGAATGTGGAGTAAGAATATGCATAGTCAAATGTGGTTGATATTAGGAGGAAGAAGCAATTTGGAAGTTGATATGAAGAGATTGTTGAGAAGTGTTGGCATGGGTATTCTATGAAGAAGAGTAAGAATAAGGAGGTTGTAGATAAGAAGTAGCTTTAAGGGGAGGAGAAGAATAAGGATAAGAAGAAGGTTGAAGAAAATAAGTAGAAGAATAAGGAAAATGGGAGGAAGGATAGAAGAAAAAATAGTATGTGTGCTAGTTGGATGAGAATTGTTATATGAAGAGAAATATACAAAATAAAGAATTGGATTGGTTTGTGTGGAATCATGAGGTGGAGTGGGAAGATGAAAGGGGATTTAATGAATGGATGAAGCAGGATGGGAAGTAATAATCTTGTGTAGATTAGGGAAAGTATTTGAATCAAATAAAGCAAAGTAAGGTGTCATTGGAGGGGGATAATTTTATGGATAAGAAGTGAAATTAGATGAAGGATGATTAGGATCAATGGCAACCAACACAGTACCCACAACTTGGGATACAATAGGAGTAAATATGGATGATATATGAGAGGTGTGAGAATAGATTTGCTCTTGGAAGAGTGATCGAAAGGAGCATTTAGGAATATAGAGTGGTGATAAGGATACTTGAGGTGATTTATATGGAGGATGTGGGGTTAATAAAATATGACATGAACTAGGGTAAGTTGAGGGTGAAGGTTGGACAATATGGGAAATGTAAGTATGAAATGCAGTAGTCTCATAGTATAGAATGTTAGGGTTTGAGGAAGTTGAAGGCATCCCATCACTAGGATTTTTAGGTAAGGTAGTATGGGTGGCTTGGTAGATTAGGCCCTAGTCATAATATGAATGGCCTATGTCGATTGGGTATGGGACATGATGGATGGTAGACAAGCTACCAGGTGGGTTGAGGGGTACCTCTTTTGAATGGGTTGGATAAGTCATCGAAGGATGACGGATCATCTTAGAGTGGTCTGTGGAAGGGTATGCCTATGCTCTAGCTTGATTTTTGGTTATGACCGAAGGCTATTAAAGATAGAACGAGATATGGGGAAGCAGATTGTGCGAAAATGGGATATTGTAACTCAACTCTCAAAGGAATCGACCCTGCTTGGATGGTCTTATATGGAACTGTACCCACCTAGATGGTCTGGTATGGAATTGTATCTACCTAGATGGTTGCAGTCAAAGATAGTTTACAGAGGTTGTAAAGTAGATAGTGAAGGTTTTTTGGTTATTTTTGGGTGCTTTTATTTATTTTTTCAGCATTTTTGGTGTTTTGAAATAATGTTAAACAAAGAAACAATTAGACAATAAACAATTAAAATGAAGATATTTGGCTTGCTTAAATTTTGTTTTGATGTTTGATATTACATAAGGTTTTTATTTTTTAATTGATTTTTTAATTATTTTTTTGGTTTTTTGTGTGTTTTGGTGTTACCTATCCTTGAAATCTATAAAAGGTGGATAGGGGATATCTAAAGGTGTGTCTATGCATGCTTCTTGATATACCCAAGAGTGCATGAGAAAAATTTGTGCATAAATGATCGAGAGCTTCCTAAGGTAGGGGTGGCTTGGGGTACCTAGAAGTAAAAAAGACCTCTAGTATCCTTTTTAGGGGGTATAATAGGTAGCACTATCTAAAACGTGCATTGGCTCAGTTGGCTTCCACTTCACCCTCAAGAAAGATCGATCAAAAATAACAATTGCACACTCACTAATTATTTAACCCTATGAGCAAGGGCATCTAACCTAAGACTACCCTGAGTTACATCCCAAGGGTAATCAACTTCCCCATGATGAAATCCAGAAAGCTATGAAAACTAACTATGACATCTAAAAGGACAATCGATGGTTGGGGATGAAGTCCAACATCATTGATTGGTTTGCAATGTGTGTGTGATTAATTTTTTTTGGTTTATATTTTAGATATGCCTAATTGTAATGCACAAACAAGACTATCCTAAGAATGCAAATGTAAACTTTCCCTAAATTGAATGCAATGAAGCAAAATTTACCTAAACTAAATGTAATGAAGCAAGTCCTAATCTAAGAATATTTTTTTCTACTTAAGATGTAATGAAAGGAAATTTTATCTATAAAATTAAATGCAATTTGCTACAATGAAATGATAAGAAAGAAACTATCCAAACAAAATATTTTTTGGAAAGGTAACCTAATCTAAGAAGCAAGCAATAAAATATTCCTTTGCTAATAAAGTAAACAAAGAAACCTGTGCTAGTTAGACAAAATAGGAAAGTCCTATGCTAAGAAAATGAATATGCAAGACTTGAAAGTAAATGACTTTTTGGAAGTGAAACTACACTAAGGAAAGCAAATAACAAAGCAAGAAAAGGGAAACCTATGCTAACGAAAGCAAATAACAATCCAAGAAAGGGAACCTATGCTAACAAAAGTAAATAACAATGCAAGAAAAAAAATCTACTTTAATGAAAACAAGAAAATTGCACTAAATGAAAACTAAATTAATAAAGCAACAAAATCCATGAAAGAAAATATAATCTACGAAAGCATGGAAATGTGTGAAATAAAGTCTAATCTAAGCAAACAGGGAAATGCGTGAAAGGAAATCTAATCTAATAAAGCAATAAAATGCATGAAATAAAGTCTAATCTAAGAAAGCAAGAAAGTGCATGAAAGGAAATATAATCTAAGAAAGTAAGAAAATGTGTGAAATAAATTCTAATCTAAGAAAGCACGAAAGTGCATGAAAAAAGATATAATCTAGTGAAAGGGAGACAAGATGAGATTCTTTGACTAGAGTTTCCTTACCTACTTTTGATTCCCTAGGTCACACAAAGCACAAGGGAAGAGCATACACTAGATAAGGTTCCTCTTAATGTGATATGATGTGATGTGGATGTGATGTTCCTTGAATTAGAATAAATGACTCTCTTTTGATCTCCAAGATCATCCTAAGGTGCAAGGAGAGAGCATACAAAGGTCAAGTCTTCTTCTTAATGTGAGCTATGGTGGGTTCGTTAACCTAGAAGAAATGACCCACTTTTGATCTCCAAGATCACCCTAAGGTGCAAGGAGAGAGCATACGGGAGTCAAGTCTCCTCCTTAATGTAGACTGTGGGAATGCATTGTGATTGAAAATCCTAGAAAGCAATGAATGTTCTTTTGACCTCAAAGGCTACCTCCACATTTTTGATCCTCAAGATCACTTTGTAGTGCAAGAGGAGAGCATACATATGGATAGGTATAATTTATTTAATGTTATCCAATATTAAAGAAAATAAATTGCCAATTAAAGCAAAATCCCTAAAGTAACTTCGCTTTCATAAAAGTATGCCTAAAATTGAATACGTGAACACCTACATGGGGTCTAATGCTTGTTGGAAGTTGATAGGGATTGTTGCACATGTTTTGTATTTGAAACTCACTCTATGACAACAATCACCTGACGTAGAACGATTGACCAAAAAAACATCTGGGGTAGGATGGTTGACAACAAAAATTGTCTTGGGCAGGATGGTTCCCACTGGGTTAGTTTTAAATGTTAGTCTAAGAGAATTTCATACAAAATCTAGATAACATAATATATAGAAAGTGATCCTTAATCCCAAAAATCAACAAAAGGGAAAGTAGCAATGCTAACTAACAAACACTAGAAACAATTTAACCTAGAAATCATCAATTCTAACTATCAAAGTATCAAACTTGCAATGAAAATAATAAAAGGGATAGGTGAACAAAGTGATTTATTGGGGAATGTGTGATACCTTTGGACACCCCCAAATAGGTTGAGTTGGACTAACAAGTTACTTTAGTGATAATGATGATAAATGATCTGGGAGTAAGGACTCATACTCACTTGCTACTATTGTGTTTTATTGTGTGAATTCAAGTACCTGTTGGTCATCAAATCTTTCCAGGAAAGGATTTTGGGTAAGTGTATGTGCCCTAGACCTGGACCAACATTGAAAGGCCAAAGGGAAGAGATTCCCCTCGTGCCAATCTCTGGAGAAAGGTCGGATCCTATACTAAACTACTTTGGTGTTTAAGATAAGGGTGCAAGAAAGAAATAAAAAGGGGTAAGGGAAGAGATGTGATAATTTTATGTGGGAAAGAACAAGAAGCATGATTGCTGGCCAATAACTTGAAACAATAGCAAGAAACACCAAGAATAAAACAAAAGAATACAGTATTAACCTTCCTATGTATCCTCTGGACGAGTTTCAGGATTATCCTCCCTTTTCGTTGAAATTCAAAGTTTAGAGTTATGGTGATTAGGACAAGGTAAATATACCAAAAACAAGGTTCAGAGGCAGCATACAAGAAAACTAATACAACATTTTCCTCTCCTATGTATCCTTCAAGAAAATTTTAGGGTTTCGTCCCCAATCGCACACCTAAATCCAGGATTCAAAATTACAGTATGCAAATGAAGAAAGATGAAAGAAATAAACGCAGAAGGCAGCATACAAGAGAGAAATCAAGCCCAAAGCTCTTTAGTATTAAATGCAGGAATTCAAGTTACAACAACTTTCTTAGCAGAAAGTTCCCCCCTTTTACATTACAATGCCTGGGTTTTTATAGAGGACCCGACCCTCTGAGCCATTAATGCACAAAATGGAGTACACCCTCGAAACCTGAGAAGTCGGCTCTTCGTGGCCCTCGTGACTGAGCTCTCAAATATTTTGCCAAAACTAGCAACTGCGATTGGGTCAACCGAGGAAATATGTATTAATGAGCCGCCTGAACGTCCTTGGCCTCTGGGTGTAGTGCTCGAGTGGCCGCCATGCTCGTCGGGATCTCCTTCAAAGACTGATACTTCATTTCCAATTGCCAAAAATGAGCAGCGGTCTTACCGGGAACATAAAAATGCATTTATGAGGCACTTGATTGCCTCGAAAAAATACTCGGCTTGGAGTGCATGCCCTTGAAGCGCTTCGCTAGATTTTCGTTCACAACTCCGCTTCGCAATGGACTTGAGCCGAATCAGATGCTCCTTCTTGGTTTACACTTCGCATGGTGGAGCTTCGCAAAATGGCTTCGAGGTTGTCGAGTGCCGAAGCAGATATTCCTCCTCAAGGTGGGGCTCTTCATTTCTAGCTGCTTCGCTAGAGAGACATGCCAAAACTGCTTCGCCGAGGTTCTCCACCCGAAGTGGATGCTTCGCTGGTGAGTCTTCAAAATACTTCACCGTGATCCTCCCTCAAAACTATGGTTCGGGGGCATTTCGATCGAAGCGCATTCTTGCCTTCAAAAAATGTCTCGTTCTTTATGACCGCTACCGCTTTGGGTGAAAATGCTTCGCATGAAAGCTAGCCAAAGTAGATGCTTCGCGACAACTTTTGGTGAAGTAGAAATGATTTTCTAGTGGGGAGGCCCAAAGTGGGTGCTTCGACGGTTTTTAGGTGAAGTACTTTTCAATTTTTGTGCTCTTTCGACTTCTGCTTCGCAAGGTTTGCGCCTGAAGCGACTGCTTGAAATGCTTTGAGTGTGAAGCTCTTTTCTTGCCTTAGAAAAATCAAACCATGATCTAGAATCTCCTTCTTTGATGAAGTTGTTCTTTCGGGTTGCTTGAATGTCGCTTCGCAATACTTTCACCCGAAGTGGCTGCTTGAAATGCTTTGGGTGTGAAGCTCTTTTCATCCTCTACTTCTTCCTTTTGGTGAAGTTGTCTTCTTTTTTCTTGCGAAGCCTTTTTCCTTAGCTTGCTCAGTAGCGAAGCTCTTTCATATTCATTCTATGTACAAGGGGGATGGCGATGAAAGCCAAAATTGTTGCAATGCTTGAAAATGTTGTTTCTAAAAAAAAGCAAGGGAACAAATTCATGAAATTAAAAGAAATATTTTACAAAAATTTTGATTTTTCTACCCCTCTATGCAATGTGACAAAATTGTCAACATTCTTGGTGGCTCGCGGGGCAACGAGCTCATCTCGGTGGAAGAACCCTCAGCTTTGATCCGTTGGGCCAGAGTTACCTCCAGACCCTTCTCCATTTTCTCCTTTCGGGGGTGCTTCCATGGCTTCTTCTTCTTCTTCTTCTTCTTCTTCTTCTGGCGAGGCTTCCTATTGCGGCGATGGGAGAAGGTGATCACGGATGCGTTCCATGGTTCTACGGACATGAGCCCAGGAACCCTTTTGAAATGGCTCTTGGTCTTCAAGTGCCTTGACCAAGACATGGAACCGATCGATCTACCCAATGTCAGCATGTTTGGCTCTTGTGTTCAGATCATTCAGGCAAGTCACGATCTTGCAGTGTCTCAGAATGAAGTTTGTGACCTGCCCTTCTGTAATTGGCTCTTCCCAGCCATCTATCTTTGAGACGTCACCTTCAAAATGTAGCCAAGCTGGCTTGAGCTCTTCCTTAGTCAAAAGGTTCCCATCCTCATCCGTGAAACTTGGGAAACCTAAGGAGGAGAGATCTTGGAAGTAGCCTAGTGATGTGTGCTGCTCCTGCTCAAATACATCCAGGAGGTCCTTCGCCTTCTGTGCTTTCCTCACCTTGGAGAAGAAGGCGTGAACTGTGGCTTGAGTTGTAGACCAATCCCTAGCCGTCTGACTCATCGTAACAACCTGTAGGTCCTGATATTTGATACTTTGGACCTCAAAAGCCAGCTTGAGTCGCTTTTTGATTTTTTGGATGACCTCATCTACTTTTGGCCCTTCCTGAGCAGCGGCATACTGGGCTTCGATGATAAATGTTAAAATTGATAGGGCACTGGAGGCCCGAGATTTGAAATTTTTGAGCAAGTGTGAGCGAATTTCTTTTATTCGGCCTCTGTCAAACAGCTCTAGGTTTTCCTTTTTGTACAACTATTGCTGCAACTGCAAGATCTTGCTTTCAAACTCTTTGGTCCTTAGCTTAGCTTTGGCATGTATCTGGCCCTGACTTTTAGTTGCATACTGCAACTGTCTTACTTGTTGTCTAAAGGAGACTACTTCCTTTTTCATTTGCTCACACTGCTTCTCTGAATCCTCCAGCTTGGAGCGAATTCTAGCTAGGTCCTCTTCCAACTTGATGTTGGTGCTTTTTGCTTCAAAGCGGTGTTGGCTGGCGATGTTTGCATGTGCACGAAAAGTTTCAATCCTGACATGCATGGACGCAGATTCATTATCTACATTTAGGTGCTCCAGGTCCTTGGTCTTTTCCTGATATTCATAATCTGCTGGAGTCATCTCATCCAGAGTTTTCTGGACCTTAGGGACCTTCTTCACCTTATGTAACTTTCCGCCTTTCAAGTCGAAAATGGCGCATTTTTCTACTTCGACCAGAGAGCGCCCTCTCTTTTTCCTGGCCTCCTTCAACATCTTCTCTATGTTCTGCCGGGCCTGGAGTAGCTTCTCGGCTAGATGGCATTCCTTAATCAAGGACATCTCTGATTCAAATGAGGCTAGATCTCTAGCCAAAGGGGTGAACAAATATAAAGAATGAATAGGGGATGCCTCACCAGTAGGTTTGGCGATGGGTGTGATGGGAGCTTCGATGAGGGGAACGATATCGTGTGCAATAGGGGAACAAGGAATAGGATCCGACGTTGGGGTACTATCTTTGCCCTGACTGAGGACCAAGGGAATGGTGGCATGGGTAGGTGAAGTAGTACCAATAGACTTGTCCTGGCTAGATGACTCGAATGGAGTGGGGCTAACGGGATCATGAGACAAACTTGGGGTAGTAATGGGCAACACGTGAGAGGGTGATTGACTTTGCGAGGGAGGGAGAGACTGTTGGGGGCTTAGGACCGGTACCATGGTGGGCATGCTTTGAGAAACTAGGGCAAAGGGTGGAGAATGCATACCTTCATGCCCACCTGGAAGAGCAGCAGTAGTGACCTCCTATGTTATCGGCTCTTGCTCCTTTGTGGCTTCGGTACTTGCGACCTCTACGAATTCTTCTTTTGGGACCCCTTCTTGTTGGAGGAGTTCCTCCACATCGATGACGTCCATGTCCGGGGTTGCTTCGGCTCTCGGTGATGCCATCCCTTCAATATTTTCTTTGGCTGGGCCGGTTGCAGGTTGTCCAATAGAGACACTTGGGAGCTTCGTGCGGGGTCGCTTCGGGTGGGTCGGAGGCACTTGAGCTTGCTCCTGCCTCTTTCTCTTCTTTTGCTCCGATGATTGTGTTGATCCCGTAGCACCTGTGTCGTGGCTTTCCACTGGCTCCTGAGGTGGTTCTTGTGGTGTGGTTTTGGCCTCTTCCTCTTTTTTTGCCTCTGAAACATCATCATCTCTTCCTGGGCTTTTGCTCGAACCTGGAACACTTGGGGGAACAAAATCGACAAATGAGGTGGGCTTCCAAGTCCCAGCATTGGCTTCGTAAACAATCGCAAAGTCCTTATCCATCTCCAAGAGTCCGTATGATTTCATCTTTTGTCGATGAACTCTCATTTTCCACCATTCCCTTAATTGTTCTGTGCCCCAATCCTTCAATTCCTCGCTCAGATCGTCCTTCATATTTCTCCAAAAAATGGAATCTGGTCTTGGGAAAGGATGTTGAACAGGATCAAACTCCACTTCCATAGGGTAGAACTCATGCCAGGGAGGCAAGGTTTTCATCCTCTCTAAATGCCACTCCAGATCCCTTCCATTGGGATTATTCCTCTGCTCCACAATTTTTGGGTGGGGACAGACATGAAAGTTCTTGAATCTGAGATGATCCCTCATCACTCCTAAGGGATCGTAGAGCCATCTCTGAGGGATCTAGAGAAGACCAAAGCTGGCAAGCTTTTCCTCCAAGAAAACGTGTTGCTTTAGGGCAAACACCTCTATTACCCCCATTTTGAAGGGGAAGTCGCAAGTGTGCGCCCATTTTCGATCGTGGTCATAGACGACATTCGTTGCGTCACTCTGTCGAGCAACCTCTAATGCGAACTGGTACTCGAAGGGGTAGACAGGCAGCAAGAAGGGCTTCCTTGTAAATTCGAATAGGTGAATCACCAGTCCTTGTGTCAATTGAAAGATGTCTCCCTTCTTCTCCATTACCACTCTGTCTCTCAAACTGAGGGGCACCCGAGGGCAAGAACCCTTCAACAAATGCATAGCGGGTCCCAAGAATTGTTGATTAAAAGAATAATAAGACTCTACCCTCAATAGGAGGGGAGTCCACTGGTATACAGGCAGAGGATTTCCATCCTTGCCACTCAAAGAAATGGCAATGTGGGGGAATTTCTTATGTACATGGTAGAAAAACAACCAAACTAAGAAAGAACAGGGTGCGAAGTACTGGCCCATCCCAGAATTCTTCATGTTGGTAAGTCGTGTGTGCAGGGTTAAAGCCACCCATTCTACCCAATCAAAGAATACTGGGTTGGTGTTCGGCCTTGAAGCATCAAGGGCATAGAATTCCCCTCTCAAAATACATTCGACCAAGGACACCTGCCAGGGGTGCACCGAAGCATCTGTCGATAGGCCTGCTACCCATGCAATGATGGAGAAGATATCCATGCTCTTGAAATCTGTCAGGGGGAGGGGCATCTAGGGCAGCTTTCCTGAAGGGAGCCCATTCTTGAGGTTCTCTCTAAGAAATTTCAAAATGTAGGTGGAGGTAGTGAACCTCTCCATTTGTTCGCTGAGGATGACATTGCGGACGGAATAGCCTTTGGGCTGCAGTGCGAAGGCTGCTTGTACATCTTCTTTTAGAATTGAAAATAATTTATGGCCCAAGGTTTCTAACACTTTCTTGGATGAGGGCTGGTAATTCTGTGCGATGGCACATATTAATTCATGATAGTGGTTAGCAGGCAGGGTCAGATACCAGTAAATTTGAGAGTAGTATGCGACAACTCTCCTGTTCTCCAGGGTGAGTCTGCTTGTCATAAACTCGATAGTACGTCAGAGGTCGGCTACACCCTTTGAGAGCTCTGTGTCCCTAATTTTCTCCCACCCATCAATTGGTGGTTCTTCAAGTTGTTCCTCTTCAGAATCCTCTCCTTCTTCCACCGGCTACTTTTTTGGGCGGGGATTGAGATTGATTTTCTTAGGTCTATGTTTTTGCTCCTCTTTGCCCTTCTTCATTTTCTCTGGGGGCATTGTCTCAGGATCCTTCCCCTTCTCCTTAGAGTTTTTCTTTCCCATTGTGAATATGGGTGGCGAGAGAGTCCTTGATGTAGAGAGCTTCGAAGCGAAGGACTTCGATACAAATGGCGAAGGAATTGTAGTCACAGCGAAGGCTCTTAGTCTTGCATGAACCGATAGGTGAATAACCTTCTCACTGCTAGGGCCTTGCATTTTATAGCCTTAAAATGCAACTACCTTAATTTATGGCACCTACCATAATTAAATTTATGCTTCGAACGGAGGAGGTTACCATGCCTTTTGATTGGCTCTACGACGGCGTGGTACACGGGCCCATGTGGTTCGATGATTTCCATTGTATCGAGAACTTAACCTTCTGCCACCTCATACTCGAGCATGAAATTTTCTCATAATTGAATTCTCTTGGGATGCGCTTTGCCACCTTCGCATTAAAATGTTTGCCTCGAACACTCCCCTAGGTTGCCATTGGCGTGTCCCCTAAGACACGTTTTAAATGTTCCTTGTTTCGCATGCCATTGGGTGGGTGAAATGAAAACCGGTGCTGGATTTGCTTTGCTGTGAAGCTTCGTTGTGAGCTGATATTCTATGCTTTGGGCCCAAAGTAATTTTACTTTGTTGCATCATTACTTTGCCTCGGGGAGGGCTATCTTCCCCGAAGCTCATTTTCTTTGAAAAATGCTTTGGTAAACTTTATTCAAAATCTTCTTCGCCCACACTTGTGTTGCAAAGCATTTCTTATGCCTTCATCATGCTCTTGCTTGGTTCTTTGACAACTCCCTTCAGGCTAAAGTGCTTCACAGTGAAGCATCTTGCGTCAGTCGCTTCGCATTGAAACTTTTTGAAGTTTGTTCCTCTTGGAAAATGGTTCACTGGATTTTCTTTGAAAACTGCTTCGCTCACACTCCTTTTGTGAAGCATTTCTTAGCCTTGTTTCTTTCGAGGACTCCTTCCAAGCCAAAGTGCTTCACTGCGAAGCATATCACATCAGTTACTTCGCACACAAAATCCCTGAAGGAGATCCTTGCTAGGTCCAATGAAGCTAGAATTTGTCACTGCGGTGGTGTGATACTTAACCTCCCTGTAATCTTGGAACAGAGTATATACAAAGATACAATTTTACATACAAAAGTAAAACTTGAAACACACTTTTTTTTTTTTTTTTTTTAGTGATGAAAAGTCTTCAAATGAAGACCATTGACAGAGATCGGCAAGATTTGACCCTTGGCATCCTTGAGGATGAAAGAGTTGGCCGAATTTACCTTCGTGATTTCAAACGGTCCATCCCAAAGAGCATCCAATTTGTCATGATTCCTAGGCTTGGCCTTCCAAGAATCCCACTTCCACACTAGATCTCCCACTTTAAAGGTGTGATTGGAGGATTTTTTCTTGAACCAATCTCGGGTGATCTGAGCATGTTTAGCAAAGCTTTGGTAAGCCTTCTCATGATCTTCTTCTAGCTGTAGTAGTTGAGCCAGCCTATTTTCCATTGGATTAACTTCATCTTCCTCATCCAGCAACTACAATGCAGGGATCTCTACGTGGGTAGGTAAGATGGCCTCCTTGCCATACACCAGGGCGTAAGGTGATGTCTTTATTGACTTCTTGACAGAAATTCGATCGGCCCACAAGGCCCGATCTAGAAGAAGGTGCCAAGTTCTTTTGTTCATCTCTATGAGCTTTCTTAGCACCCTCAACAGAGTCTTGTTGGTTGATTCTGCCAAGTCATTACCCTATGGATAATAATTAGAGGAGACTTTATGGTATATCCCATATTTGTAGAGGAACTCATTGATTTTGGTACCTAAAAATCCAGGGCCATTGTCTATTACGATCACTTTTGGGATGCCGAATCGGGTGATCAATCCCTCTAGGAAGGCGATTACAGTCTCCTAATCAACATGCTTCGTGGGAATTGCTTCAGCCCATCTGGTGAAGTAGTCGGTCGCGGTCAGGGTCAGGATGAACTTATGCCCAGTGGAAGAGTTCAACGATATAACCCCTATGAAATCCAACCCCCATTTTTCAAAGAGCGATTCTACTTGTATCGATCGGAGAGGAATAGGAGCGCTTTTGCTTCGACTGGTGAACTTCTGACATTGCTCGCATTGGCGATAGACTGCGAAGGCATCGACAAAGAGTGTAGGCCAATAATATCCAGCTTTGATTATCTTTAATGTCATTGCTCTTCCTACAAAGTGGCCTCCAGATAATCCCGAATGAAACTCTCCCAGAAATTTCTTCTTATCGTCTTCTTTTATGCACCTAAGAAGAATGCCATCGATGTTTCTAAAAAATAGGCCTTCGAGGTGCAACATGTATCGGAGGGACCGCATCCTAAAGTGCCTCCACTGCGAAGCATTTAGATGTGAAGGACATCTATCGGTGTTGAAATATTCAACTATCTCATCGACCCAGTCCTTCTCGTCCTCTTCTTGGTTTGTGAAGCATCCTTCCGTTGCTGAGTCATCCCACTGATAAGTTGTTACTTCGGCCACTAGACTCTTCGCCAATTCTTGACATAACATGCGACCATGAACCAGTTTTGTGGGTCTGATCTTGATGTCGAACTCCTATATCTTGTTGACCCAACCGGCTCTTTTGCTTCCCAATTCTCCTTGGATGATGAAATTGTGTACATCGAGGTGAATGACAAAGACTGTAACCCGACTCTGGGAAATGAATTGCTTGAATTTCCTAAGAGACTTCATTATTGCATGCACTATCTTTCTATGAAATTGTATTTTTCTTCATGGGGATTTATTACCTTGATTAGAAACGTGATGGGGCACTCTTCATCGTCTTCCCCTTTTTGTGTCAAGACGATAACATAGCTCTCAGGTTCTCCTATGGCGTACAGGATGAAATCTTGATTGTAGTTAGGGTTGGTCAGGACCGGCACCTGAGCAATTCAGGCCTTGATCTCTTCAAATGCTTCCTTTATTTTCTCCGTCCAGATGAATTCCGCGTCCTTCTTCAAAATTTCGAACATCGGCTTGATGACCTGGGCGAAGTCTGGAACAAACTTCCTCATGAAGTTGATCTGACCAAAAAAAGATTGAAGTCCTTTCTTGTTCATGGGGAGTGGGAGTTGTAATAGAGCCTCGGCCCTATCAGGATCTACGAGGAGACCCTTCTCTGATATCACATGCCCCAATAACTTCCCTTTGCTGACCGTGAATATAGACTTCTTTGGATTGATTGAAATGCCAAACTCTCGGCATTTTTTGAATACCTGTTGTAGATGAAAATAATGATCCTCCCTTCTTCGGGAGAAGATAGTCATGTCATCCAAATAGATAACAATAACCTTATTCAAGAGCTCACCAAAAGCTAGATCCATGGCCCTCTAAAAAGTGGCCCTCGCATTCGAAAGGCCGAATGGCATTCGCTGGTAAGCAAATGTTCCCCACTTGGTGGTGAATGCGGTTTTATGTTGATCTTCATCCCTAACCCAGATCTGATTATATCTAGAGAAACCATCTAGTAGGGAGAAGCATTGAGCCCCAACTACTGAATGCAAGATCTGATCTATCTATGGGAGAGGATAGTGATCTTTAAGTGAAGCCTGGTTCAGGTTGCGAAAGTCCATGCATAACCGTATATCTCCATTCTTCTTTCTCACTGGGACTAGATTCGCTACCCAAGAGGAATGCTTTATGGGATAAATTATCTTCACCTCGAGCATCTTCAGGAGTTCGGCCTTCATCAGGACCTCGATCTTCGAATTGACAGGCATTTGCTTCTGTTGGAAGGGTTTGATCCCCTCCTGCAACTCAATTGTATGCTGGATCAGTTGTCGATCGTATCCCTTTAGGTCTTGATAAGACCAAGCCACTATGTCGGGATACCTTCTACATAGAGATCGAATCTATTCTAGCTCTTCCGAAGTGCAATCTGTTCCAAATTTTATTGCTTTTCTAGGCTCAAGCTCCAAATCCTGATACTGTTTTGCATTGACTTTGATCCTATGAGAAACTGCTCGATCATTTTGATCAAAGAGGCTTTCAAGAGTAATTAATCCCTTGGGAATGTGGTTATTCTTCAATTGAACTAGCCCTTCATATTCCTCATCATCAGGGCTTCTCTTTTCAATTGTGGCTGCTTCTTGAATCATGAAATTCACAATCTGCTCATCATTGTCAAAAACTTGCCAATGTAGATCCCTGTCTGGGATAGAGGGCCTATAAATCATCCTCACAGCCTTAGGCTTATGCACCATGTCTTTCATTGGAGAATACTTGGTTGCGATGGATGCTAGAACATCGGCATGTCGATTCTTTTCTCTTGGAATAGACTACAGATTGAGAGATTCGAACTGGTCGAACAAGTCCCATACCCTATTTTGGTATGACTTGAGATAGTGCTTCTTTGAAGTGCACTTGTTGGTGACTTGATTGCATACCAATTCTGAGTCTCCAAAGATTTGGAGATGCTTTATGCCTAACTTTTCTGCTTTCTTTAGTCCTAGGCATAATGCTTCATATTTCGCTGCATTGTTGGTGCGGCTCCATACCAATCGGTAACAATATTCCTTCTGCTCTCCAGAAGGTGATACTAAAATAATCCCCACCCCGATGTCATTTTTGCATCGGGCGTCATCGAAGAATAATTTCCATAATTCTCCTTGGGCGGAGACCTTATCTTCTGACTTGATGTGTTTCTCAGGCTTGGCGATGGCATAACATCCCATCTCGGTTTCTATCATGGCATTAAATTCTGCCAATGAAAACTCATATTCACAACTTAACTGAGTGAGGGATTCCTTGACCAGGTCCACTTGCTCTATCCCTTCCACTATCGCATGCATAGGATCGTTGCTCTCTCCTTCGGACATCTTTTCTATGAGGAAGGTAGAAGGCTTCTCGTTGTAGATTTTAATCTTCTTCCCTTTGAATGGAATCTCCAAGTGTGAGTAATCCATAGATAGATATCCTCCTAGCTTCGTTGTAAACTCTCTCGACAAGCACATGCTGAAATAGGGTTCAAGGTCGACGACCACCACCTCTTGTATAACTATGATCTGAGGCATCTTGTGTAGTCGAATAGGAATATCCTTAATCACACCTACAGTATTCATGGGAGTACCATCCAACTGGAGCATTCCGTGACTGCTTCACGTATATTCCATCCCTATCTCTTTGCACACTACTTTGGGCATGACTGTTGTCGTGGCCCCAGAGTCGATCATACAGTTATGTACAACATACCCTTCCATCTATAGAATCAGGTATAACAGAGGTGGTCGATTCTTCCCCATAATGGATGTGGATAGGGTCTGCACTAGGGTGAGTGGCACTGACTTTCTTGCCTTGGTTGTCTTCAATGATTCTTGTAGCAAGTCCACTTGTCCAGGCAATTGTAGTGTGTCATACAGACTGATCTTGGTCAGAATCTTCTTCATATCATCTACAATATTGTAAGTAAGGGAGTTGTGCACCTCAGGTTCTCTTTTAGCCTCGTACCTGGTGTGATACTGCTCCGTAGCTTCAACCCTTTGTCATTTGGTTAGTGAAGGAAACTTGAGCTTCTCTCTAGCTTGCTCTTTAGTTTCCACCTGAGGTGGATTTGTAGGGGCCTGTTGGACCTTCTCTTTGATTGGTGTAGGTTGAGGAGCTTCGCTCGGGGCTTGAGAAGGTTGTTGTCCCTTCTCATGATGGGCATGCACCTTTAAGGGAGCCATTTGGGTAGCATCCACCTCTATCGACCTTTTTCCTCCTCTGGTAAGGACTGAAACTTGCTCTTCTTCACCAATTACCAGGTTTTGATCCAATTTTCAGATGATGTTGACTTGACCACCGTGACTACTGCTCACCAACGTTTGCATATAATGTTGGTGCAACATGCAGGTATTTTCTTCATGAGGATCATTACACGTGGAGCACCAATGTATGTAATCGAAAGTGCTCGGGGCTTCATCAATCACAGCATTTCTCATCGATGCTCTTCCTTGCTGGGTCGCTTGATCTTTAGTAAGCGTAGGTGTAGGATAAGACCTCCTTGGTAGAAACTCTTGTTGCGCTTGCTTCTTCTTCATAATGGTCATGTCATTAGACAGGGTTTGCACTATGGAGTTCAAGGATTGAACTTCTTGTAGTATTTTGGCTTGCATATCATCGACTTTGGGAATAGGTGGTAATGGAGCCATCATTGGTATTGGAGGTAGGGCGGGGTGTTGAGGTGGTGTGGGCAGTATAGGGAATGCCAAAGAAATAGTGGGCTGCAAAGTCAAAAATATGGGAAAATGGATTTGTGGAGCGGTGATCTGAGATACCATGGGGTTTGGGTTCCAAGATGAGATCGGGTATGCAGGGGTTGCAAAGATCTACGAAGTGGTTGTGCTTGCATACTAAGATTGAGGGAAATCAAGAAGTATGGGCATCGACATCCTTTGGGGAAGCTTACCCACAGCTATTAGATCCATCTCCGCTCTCTGGGCTAACTCGTATAACTCGGGGAAGGTATTAATGTTTGAATACCTTACCATGACATTGATATCGAGGTTGAAAGCCCAAAGGAAATAGTATGTTGTAGCTTCGTTAGTTGGTCGAAGTCCAACTGGTATCCTTTGCCAGGTTTGAGTGAACCTAACATTGAAGTCGATGATCTCTTCTTGTGGATGTCTCTGGATTATTGTGAACTGATGTAGAAGAGAATATGGATCGGTGGACTCATTGAAACTTCTCATCAATTGTTCGGCTAACTGGTCCCATCCCGTTATAGTATCGGGTGGTAAATATCTATACCAATAGAGGAGCTTCCCTCTAAGAGATAGAACTAGAAGCTTTACCATAACTTGCTCCTCTGTGATGTCATGGATTGCCGTCAGAGAAACTATGTCCTGGATGTGCTCTAGAGTAGTCTTCCTAGTTCCATCGAACATGGGGATCTTCTTCATAGCAGGAGGTGGAACTTGCCCTTGTCCCGCTAGATTTAGCGGTCTGGAAGAATTCCATGCTAGGAACAGTCTGGGCGGCGGTTGTTGTTGTTGCTACATTTGTTGTTGTTGTTGTGCCATATTTGCGCTTGGATTTTGAGAAATAGGAATTCTTGAAGCTCCTCCTTGGTTGCTAACAGGACGACTAATGTGAATGGAGGCACTAGGATGCTTCGGTGAGTTGGGAGGATTAGGAGGAAAGCTAGCTACTGTACTATCTGAGGTTAGTCCTTGTTCATCAAAAGTAGCCTCTTGCGAAGATGTTCCTCGTAACAACGACTCGAGGGTGACCAACCTAGAACGTTCCCCGAAGGCATCAATATCAAGCTCAAAGAACTCAGTTTCCTCTCCTCTATTCCTAACTCCCCATCTTGTTTGCATGAAGGCACTGACTTAGGTACCGGTCTCTATGACTTTAAGATTCTCGGGTTGAACAGAGTCGCCAGATGCTAAGAGTTTTTTGGCAATGAGACAAACATCGATTCTCACTACCACTCACAAGGTGAGACTGACCGGGTCCCACCGGGCGTGCCAAAAATTTTGGTCATCAAATCTACCCAAGAAAGGATTTTGGGTAAGTGTATGCACCCTAGACCTGGACCAACATTGAAAGGGCGAAGGGAAGAGATGCCCCTCGTGCCAATATCCGGAGAAAGGTCGGCTCCAATACTAAACTACTTCGGTGTTTAAGATAAGGGTGCGGGAAAGAGATAAAATAGTAAAGGTGCAAGAAAGAAATAAAAAGGGGTAAGGGAAGAGATGTGATAATTTTATGTGGGAAAGAATGAGAAGCACGATCGCTGGCCAATAACTTGAAACAACAGCAAGAAACACCAAGAATAAAACAAAATAACACAGTATTAACCTTCCTATGTATCCTCTGGATGAGATTTAGGATTATCCTCCCTTTTATTTGAAATTTAGAGTTTAGAGTTACAATGATTAGGACAAGGTAAATATAGTAGAAACAAGGTTCAGAGGCAGCATACAAGAAAATTAATACAACATTTTCCTCTCCTATGTATCCTTTGGGAAAATTTTAGGGTTTCGTCCCCAATCGCACACCTAAATCCAGGATTCAGAATTACAGTATGCAAATGAAGAAAGATGAAAGAAATAAACACAGAAGGCAGCATACAAGAGAGAAATCAAGCCCAAAGATCTTTAGTATTAAACGTAGGAATTCAAGTTACAACAACTTTCTTAGCAAAAATTTCCCCTCCATTTTACATTACAATGCCTAGGTTTTTATAGAGGACCCGACCCTTTGAGCCATCAATGCACAAAATGGAGGAGTACACCCTCGAAACCTGAGAAGTCGGCTCTTCACGGCCCTCGTGATTGAGCTCTCAAATATTTTGCCAAAACTAGCAACTACGATCGGGTCAGTCAGGGAAACATGTATTAATGAGCTGCCTGAACGTCCTTGGTCTCTGGGTGTAGTGCTCGAGTGGCCGCCATGCTCATCGGGCTCTCCTTCAGAGACTGATACTTCATTTCCAATTGCCAAAAATGAGCAGCGGTCTTATCGAGCACGTAAAAATGCATTTATGAGGCACTTGATTGCCTCAAAAAAATACTTGGCTTGGAGTGCATGCCCTTGAAGCACTTCGCTAGATTTTCGTTTGCAACTCCACTTCGCAATGGACTTGAGCCAAAGTAGATGCTCCTTCTTGGTTTACACTTTGCATGATGGAGCTTCGCAAAACGACTTCGGGGTTGGTGAGTGTCAAAGCAGATTTCCTCTTCAAGGTGGGGCTCTTCATTTCTAACTGCTTCGCTAGAGAGACATGCCAAAATTACTTCGGTGAGGTTCTCTACCCGAAGTGGATGCTTCGCTGGTGAGTCTTCAAAATACTTCGCCGCGATCCTCCCTCAAAACTACGATTTGGGGGCATTTCGGCCGAAGCGCATTCTTGCCTTCAAAAAATGTCTCGTTCTTTACGACCGCTACCGCTTCGGGTGAAAATGCTTCGCACGAAATCTAGCCGAAGTAGATGCTTCACGACAACTTTTGACGAAGTAGAAATGATTCGCTGGTGGGGAGGCCCGAAGTGGGTGCTTTGGTGGTTTCTGGGTGAAGCACTTTTCAATGTTTACGCTCTTTCGTCTTCTGCTTCGCAAGGTTTGCGCCTGAAGTGACTGCTTGAAATACTTCGGGTGCAAAGCTCTTTTATTGCCTTAGCAAATTGGAACCGTGATCTAGAATCTCCTTCTGCGGCGAAGCTGTTATTTCAGGCTGCTCGAATGCTGCTTCGCAAAACTTTTGCCCGAAGTGGCTGCTTGAAATGCTTTGGGTGCGAAGCTCTTTTCTTCCTCTACTTCTTCCTTTTTGCGAAGTTGTCTTCTTTTTTCTTGCGAGGCCTTTTTCCTTAGCTTGCTCATTAGCGAAGCTCTTTCATCTTCATTCTATGTACAAGGGGGATGGCGATGAAAGCCAAAATTGCTGCAATGCTTGAAAATTTTGTTTCTAAAAAAAATCAAGGGAACAAATTCATGAAATTAAAAGAAATATTTTACAAAAATTTTGATTTTTCTACCCCTCTATGCAATGTGACAAAATTGTCAATAGTACCTAATATATTGGGTCCTAGTTTGAAGCTCAACTGCCCACATAGGGACATTATGGACTATAAACTACCCATGCAAGGATGGTTGGGACTGTGGATAGTTGATTTGGGACCAACCTGGATGAACCTCAATTTGGATAGTTTTGGACTTGAAAACATAGATAGAAGATAGAAAGTATGATTAAGATTTACAAAAGCTAAACAGAACACATAAAACAAGTCATTGAAGTAAATGATTATAAGAAACAACAGTTTCTACAACCTACAAAATGAAAATGCCATGTGTGGTCAAAGGTTAGAAGGTTCCACCGTGATCACCAAAATGTGGTAGTAAAAATGTGCCACTTTATTAAGTACCAAAAGATGTTACAATGCTATATTTTACCATGACCCTTAGGCTACAATAAGGGTTTCCAATGATGTAAATCCCTTTTTACAATGAATACAATGGCACACTAGTCTTCAAAGACCACCTCAAAGGATGGGTGGGTTTTTGTGCTTGATGACCACCCTTGGTTGAATGAGTCTCCAAAATCCTTGTACACAACCAAAATAATAGTTAGTAGCACCTCTTGGGTCCACCTAAGTTGGACCCAAGTTTATGAAAGAAGCAAATAATGACAAGTTGAATTAAAGCATTAAACAACCTCAAAATGAGATAAAAACATCAAAATCTTACCTTGCTCACCTCTACATACTATCTATGGTCAGATGTTTGACTGTGTTTGGTCTTGAATGTGGAACCATCTAGGGATGGATGGTTTTGAATATGAATTGTATGGGGGTAGATGATTCCTTCTATACTCCCAAAAATGTGCTAAAATTATAGGGAGATCTTTTGTCAGTTGTGAGGTATCTTTCATATGAATTTAGAGTATGTTAGAGCTTTCACCTAAGAGTAGATTCACAAAATGGATGCATGAAAATAGAGGTCCACAATGTTATCCATGGTTGATATGCATGCAAGTAGTATGCACACAAGTAGTTCTAACTAAATTGTGATAAATTTTCCCTATAGTAATCTCACTCTCTCATAAAAATGAAATAAATAGGGGGCTATTTATAGAATTTGGAAAGGATTAGGGGTAGCAAGGTGGAGATGAGGTGGAAGTGACATGGCAACCAAGTATCTTGGGTTAGGGGAGAAAAAATATGGGTTTTCCCGCTTGGATATTCAAAGAGATATGTGTGCACCATACCTCATTAATATTCTTAGGTGGGGAGAGTCCTCACCCTACTAAAGTGGTATGTGCACACTGTGCCTCATTAATGTTCTTGAGTGGGCAAAGTTCTCACCTCACCCATGTGCATTAAATATCATGGGGGTTTGTGTGGATGCATGGGGATATAGAGAATAGGGGGTAGGCTAGGCTAGGGTGAGGTGGACCTAAGCTAGAGTCAAAGGGTAGACTAGGGAAATGTGCACATAGGCTAGGGGGAGTGGGATAGTCACATGGTGACCATAGGCTAGGTGTAGGATGGGCTTAATGGGAAAAAGGGGCTAGGATGGGCTGATTTGATGTTTCAAAAGTTATCATGTCAAATATTTAAATTAATTGGGACCTTTTGTAGAATTATAAATTAATGATCTTAGACAAATGTTAATATGATATTTTTTACGTGTCTACACTTACATCATTTGTTGTTATTGGGAACTAGATGTAGGTGATCTTGAAAGGTCTAGAGGAAGTCCAAAATATTTTTGAACTATTTTTGGGTTGGATATGATATTTTTGATCAACTAGGTTATCTTGTCTAAGGGTAGTGGTGTACCTGCTATGGGAATATTCATGTCTAAATTAGCAGGAGTTGAACTTGTGTCTTGGTTTTTTCAATAATTTTAGTCTAGGGGTTTATATATAGGTATTATTGATCATTTATCTAAATGATAATGGTCATTATCTTCCCCTTAGAGTCCTTATCATGATAGATGAGTAGTTGGATGGATTCAATCTCTTTCCCAGTTAGCCATGATTTAGACCTCATAAGTGAAAACAAAAATTTCAAAAAATGAATCAAAAGAAAGGGTTTTAGGAACAGAGTACACCTCTTCAGAGTAGGGTGCACTATTATGGATGAGGACACACTTTTACCCTCCAAAAATTTTCAATGATCAGTTTATCCAAGTAGGGCACACCTATATCATATGGGCTCACTCCTAGTGAGCGAGGCAAACTGCTATAGAGTGGGGTGCACTTATACAATTCTATAAAATGTGGGGCACATTGAACACTCAACAGTAACTATTACGAAGGTATAGTCTAATTGATTCCTTAAAAAAATATATTTCAAAAGGTAAAGCAAATCTATCGAGAAACTATTTCAATTTTGATGATGAATTCTTAGAGTTATACAAAATTTTGGGTTAGCTTAAAAAATAGATTCACCATTGCATAAACATTATGAATGGAAAATATTTTAATGAAGGAAAAAATCATCATTCAAAAAGTTTAATTTGAAATGATTAGATCTAGAGCTAGATGGACAAGTCTAAATAATTTTTGGGTTGTGCGTTTAGATGTAATAAACAAACCCTTAAGATATGAAGGAATTTAAAATGTATTTGTGTAAATTTGAAAAATAAATGCCAGAGGGGTAAGTTTGATTTTATGAATAAATATTGCTTGTAGATCTTAGCAAGTGTGTTGGTAAATGTTGAAGTGTGAGAATCAACAAATAATATTGGTACCTACAACTATAGTTTAACAAATGAAAGGAAAAGAATTACTCTTCCTAACCTTGAGATTCGGATTGGTTCCCTAGTAATCTAACTAAAATAACATAAATCTACAACAATTAAAGCAAACATAATCTACTTTTGTGATAAAAAGGATGCAAGAGAATAAGAAAATGCATAAAGTAAATATAGATGAATCCATAGCAAGATTAGTATGGTCTAAAAATAATCTCAATTATAAGTTAAATAACTTAACTGAAATCAAAATATAAAAAACACCTACAATAAAAAAGAAATAAGAAAATTTTGAATATGAAAGAGTAGAGCCACTAACATCAAATATTCATGAATAAAAGGTTATGCAATATAGTTGATTCACAAATGCCAAGCTTCCTTTCTTATTCATTGAAAACTTAATTATAATTTACAAAGTAACAATAGATTACAAAGAGCGGCTCTAGGTCTCTTGAAAATGCCAAAGGACCCATACAATGAGTATGGAACTCTTATTTTTAGATGAATTCTAGCTTACTCTACTTCTAACTACAATAAATGTTAGTTCTAAATTACAATGGTGGTTTTCACTAAAGTACAAAGATGTCATGCACTTTAGATTATTAAGTGCACATATGGAAAACAAGATGTACTACCATGAAAATACATAAATAATTGGACACATTTTCTTATGAGTAGGGTACACCAATCTATAACCATGTATTTTATGCTCGAAGTGGGACACATTACCTCCTTAGAGAAAGATATCCTTTTGGTGGAGTGGACCACTATTCCTTTAGCAAGGTACATTGCAATCAGGCATATTAGTTCTTTAGTGTTATTCATAGTCCTATCAGAGTGGGGTGCACAAGATTAGAGGGGGGCATATCACTACCTTAGCATTGGGTGTATTAATGTAACTTTGGGCTATGCACACTTTCTTCTAAGAGAGAAAAAATTTGGTAAAATGAGGTGCATTGATTCCTTAGTCATTTGGATTTGATTCATCGCATATTCTACTTTACCTTCTTCCTCTTTTATAATGATAAATACCTATCTGAAGCATGATGGTAGTAGTAGGATACTGCAAGAAGGCACACACTTGATGATGGGGTAGGTTGAATGAGAAACATGGATTAAAGTGAGGAGGTTGAGGAGTGCAATGGATGAGCTACAAAAGGAAAATCATGACAAATAAGAACCAAGTCTATTGATAGCCATTGGTTGTACACAACAAAGGATGTGCAAAGAAACTAAACAACTACATTGGCAAAGTGGGAAACTAAACACTTGAATCAAATTTTTGTACATAAAACATTCACAAGGATTGTAGTAGTTATAGGAGGGCATTTTGATCTATGCAAGAGTGCAAGAAGGTATAAGTTTAAAAATCACTATTGTAGAAAAATGTAGATGAAATTTTGGAGTGTAATGACCCAAAAACAAGCAAACAGAAAACACAAAAAAAGAAAATATTTTTTTTAACTAAAGAGTGAGATTCATAAACCCCTAATCAATCTAATATTTACCTATTATTCAAATCCCCTAAGTTTTCCTGAAAGCTACATCTCATGACATACCCTAACACAAGTCCATCTATGTATGTGTATCATGTATTACTGTAAAATAATTCTATCTATCTCATCATCTTTGATGAGCTAGACTTATCACCTTTATCCAATTGAAAGTATACACACATCACCATACCATACACAATCCAGTCTGTGTAGGTATGCTACGAGAATTGTAAGTTAAGCTATCCATCTCGTCTCCACGATGAGCTATCTTAACTTAGATGTAGACTTCCCCCAAACTTAGTTTCCATTCTCCCTAAGGGGTCTTAATCCCTTAGGTCTTTCTATGTTCACCCTAAGGGGTATCAATCCCTTAGGTCACTCTCTAAGTTCACCCTAGAACTTATTATTTTTTTATTAGAATAAAGCAAGAATAATTCTAGATACTAAATCTAACAAAGGATATGACCTTAAAAGAATACAAGAGATACTAGGAAAGAAGCCGAATTTTAAATAAGGTAAACATTAACTGAAATAGAATGTAATATAAAACATAAAAAAACTCAAATTGTAAATTAAAATATATAATCATCATCATTCCACAATTATTACATACATCATAGTATGGTAAAACCTTCATACTTTTAAAGAATAAGTAATACATCATGATAATTTAGGAATATCTCCCTACAAATGTAGTCTATTTGAGCATAAGTAAGCAAATGGTAAGTAGAGAACAAACTGGTGTGTTAGTCCCATTCACATATTTGGATCTCCATATCTATCCACTCATCCTTTGAGGATAATAGGGGATCAGGGCACTCATGGTTCAGGATAAGCATACCTCTAAATGCATCTAAAATTTGCTTTACCAAATTGCAATTATATAAATTTAATCAAGTCTCTAACCATCTAATGCATGGTTAATATCACAAAAGAATCATTACTTCTATTTCCTCCCTTAAATACCATTAGAAAGTCATTCAACATGCACATCTTAGATCTCAGTTTTTACTTAAATTATTTATTCAAAACCCTTTATTCAATAATTAAAGTCCCATACCCTTAATTATTAAATAAGCTAGATTCCATTATTTCATAAACCAAACCTTACTACTTAATTCATAAATCAAACCCTCTTTCCCGTATTTCACCAGTTAAAGTCCCATACCTTCAATTTGTGAAACAAGCTACTTTAATTCATTTAATATTTCAAAAAATTAAAACTCCATATTTCAATTTATAAAATAACTAATTTAATCTCGGGCCTCGTCGGATTGAACGCTTGTCCCTTTCTTGGTGCTTTCAGTGGTGTAAAAGGTTTAAAATGATTGTGGCATGGTGGTTATAGGGGCGAACTGTGCGAAGATCTGTGTGGCGGCTTTTGGGGCGAACAGCGCAGAATACTGTGGCGGCCATAAAAAGTTGGACAGCCTACCCGGTTTCATGGCGGCTATCGATTCCACCATGTAAATTAAAAAAATAACTAATTTTATTTCATTTAATAATTCAAAGTCTACCTACTTTAAAATATTAAACAAACCCTTTCTTTATTTCATAAATTAAAACTCCATATTTCAATTTATAAAATAACTAATTTTCTTTCATTTAATAAGTCAAATTCTACCTACTTTAAAATAATAAAAAAACCCTTTATTTATTTCATAAATTAAAACTTATATTTCAATTTATAAAATAACTAATTTTCTTTCATTTAATAAGTCAAAGTCTACCTACTTTAAAATATTAAAAAATCCTTTCGGTATTTCATAAATTAAAACTTTATATTTCAATTTATAAAATAACTAATTTTCTTTCATTTAATAAGTCAAAGTCTACCATGTTACGGCTTCGGTACAAACAGCGCAGAATACTGTGGTGGCCATAAAAGCTGGATAGGCTGCCTGGATTCGTGGCAACTACCGATTCCACCATGTAAATTAAAAATATATATCAAAATCTACCTACTTTATAAAATAAATAATTTTCTTTCATTTAATAAGTCAAAGTCTACCTATTTAATATATATATATATATATAATTTGGTTAGTGTGAGAAACCTTTATGACCAATGCATAGAGCTGAGCAGTCTCCTCCCAACCATGGCCCCTCATAAAGCCGAGAGCTATGCTTATCAATAGGGAATTTAACACACACCCACCCCCTCGCACACTCGACCACGTCGCAGTTTGAACCTTGTCTACTTTAAAATATTAAACAAACCCTTTCTTTATTTCATAAATTAAAACTCCATATTTCAATTTATAAAATAACTAATTTTCTTTTATTTAATAAGTCAAAGTCTACCTACTTTAAAATATTAAACAAACCCTTTCTTTATTTCATAAATTAAAACTCCATATTTCAATTTATAAAATAACTAATACCCTTCTTCTAATAAATAATTTAGACTATGTGTTTATCATTCATTATCAATCTTATAATTTCCCTTTTCTATTGAAACTAATTCGTAAAGCAAATAATAGTCCAAAAGGCTTTCAACCCTTGGAAACATAGGCGGAACCAATCCAAAAACATATATGGAGTGCTTAGGAAGAATGGGGTGGTAAGCAACAAATCCATTTGCTTTACACAGGAGAAGACTTACTCCCAAACTACTTCATAAGCATCAAAAAAACCATTTAAAAATGATGCAAACCAAACTGCACTCTTTGGTCTTGTTTTCTTCCTTGTTGAGTGTCGTTGCTTCCTCAATTCTTTTCTTCCTCCTACATTTTTTCACTTTTTGCCCTTCCACAAAAATTGCCTTCTCTCATGAGAAGTGAAGGCCTAAGAATTTCATCCACTACCCTCCTTCCTCATTACTCCCTTACCTATCTGCATTCAATTCTCCTTATCTTCTTGGTGGACGGTAAGACATTCTTCCAATTTTAAATCATTCTTCACATACTTTGAAATCTCACCATAAAGAAGCTATGACAGGAAGCTTCTCTTCACAACACGTACTTCATCTACTTTTTAAAATGAAATCTTATTTTATGAAAAGTAGATTTTGAATTAACTAGAGGATGGAATAGATTTTCAAAACATTTTAATATAATTAAAATCTCTTTTAAATATCAGTTGTCTTCAAATGAAACTTTATTGTCATTTTAAAACAAACTTCTTTTATTTATAAAAAGAAACTCCATTATCATTTTAAAATAAAAGATCTCTATTTAAAATGAATTTCTATTATCATTTCAAAATAAAATATTTTTCTATTTATTTAAAATTAAACTTTATTATCATTTTAAAATAAAAGATATCTATTTATTTAAAATAAATTTCTATTATCATTTCAAAATAAAACATCTTTCTATTTATTTAAAATGAAACTCTATTATCATTTTAAAATAAAACACCTCTATTCTTTTAAATGAAACTCTATTTTCATTTTGAAATAAAACATCTATTATTTATAAAGTAGAGAGTAAGAGGTTTTAATCAAAACAAGAAGCTCTCAAAGGCATCCTACTCATTCATGATTTTATTTCCTAAATCACTAATGTAGATAGTGATAAAGTAAAAGATAAACAAACATATGCAACAGATAAAGAGGGAATATTTCAATCAACCCAATCATTTGTCTCAACCAAAGAATTTACGATAGCTACTAGGTTATCAACTAAGGCTCAAGATGACTAGTTATTGATGATTATCCCTTTCGATAATGCATGCCTATATGAAGGTATCCATAAATGTTGCCCTCGAGTTGCCTTAATCATCATTTCCCCAACCTCAAGTACCCTCGCTTCTGGTGGATGATTATGCTTCTTTCACCTACGAGTGTACCTGATCCTGCACATCTTGGCAATTTGTCAGCAGTACCATGTTTTTTCAAAACAACTAAATATCACATAGTTGGTTCAATTTCTCAAGTTAGGTATTAAAGTATCATATATTAATACATTGTTTATTTATGCTAAAAATTTCGTCAGAGAGGGTCATGACATCCTACCCCACTTGGACTAAACATCATCTTGGATGTTTTCAATTTTCACAAAATAAAAATTATTACATTATATATTTTCAAATAAGAAGGAAAAATATTTTTGCATATCATCCACTTTCTCCCAAGTGGTATTTCTTTCAAAAAATCAGTCCCACTAGACCTTACATTGCTTAAGAGTTTGGTTTCACATATATTTGGAATGAAACTCAAGAATCTTTACTGGCATCACTTCGATAGCCTCCAAATTTGCCATCTACAAATTAGAAACATCCCACACATGTTCAGGGTCAACAACATATTTCCTAAGCAAGGATATGTGGAAAGTGTCATGGATATTGGATAGGTTAGGTGGTAAGGCAAGTCGGTACACAACCAGACTAATATTTTTAGTGATTCCAAAAGGTCCCACAAATCGTGTATCCAACTTTGTGGATTTTATAACACTCTTATTCGGTTTAACCCTTAAAAATACCTTATCTCCAACAGAGTACTCCCTTGGAGTCCTTTTTAGATCAACATAAATTTTCTACCTATCAACAACTTCTTTAAGTCTTTGCCTAATTACCTTTAGTTGATCCTCCATTTTTCTGACCATTTCTAGCCCAATCATAACTCGGTCTTCTAGGTTGTCCCATGACAATGGCATTCTACACTTTTGTTAAGACCCCAAGGTCTTACAATGAAAAGTAATCACCTTTTAAATGGAATCACTTTTGACACTGGAGGAATATCCTACCAATGGGTTCAAATAGAATATATATTCTATTGGTTTAATTTATTTATTCATGGATGAGGAGTTCTATGCCTCTCTCCTAATATTTATATTATCCTAGGGCTATGATAATGAAAGGACACAATGGTCCATAATGAATTAGAGTAATTAATTATATATAATAGGGGTTAGGATTAGGATCCTAACAAGCCACCCTCCTTAAAAGAGCTTTATCCTCAAAGCTCAAAGTGAGGAGCTTCATCCTTTGTTTTCCAAGAAGCATTTGCTCATGTTCTTGCACAACTTTAATGTCATCTTTTCGTAAGCAGGGATATCAGGAAGGTGGAATAGTGAGTGGTGGATTTCCAAGAAGAAGAGTAGGAGTGGGATGATGATGGGGGGAAACCCTTGGGGTTCCTTAAACACTTTAGAATGATGCATCAAAAGAGGGGGTAACATGTCCATAGCTTTTTGGTGTTCCTTGGAAGAGGCAACAAAAATGAGTGTGTACCCACCTTTCTACCTTGTTTTTAGATAGGGTTTACTATGTGGGAATAACGTACTATTTATGAGAAATTTATGGATAGTAATTTGAGAGTGGAGGTATGTTCTTCATTGGTCACGTCCTATATGTCTACCTCATTGTCCTTATTTTCCTCATCTTCCTCATCTTTCTTATCTTCCTCAGCTTCCTCATATTCAGTGTTATCTACAGGTGTAGCCGTCACCATTTTTACCTTGATATCATTTGCGTCATTGGTTGAACTACTAGGAATGGTTGGATCCATAATATATAGTTTGGGTGTAATACATTTATGATTGCGTATAAATTTCTCATCACAATGATGACAAAGGCCTTTTTCTCGGTGGGCCTTCATTTTCGTGGGGTTGATACATTTAATGGGTAATAGTTGGGTAAGTTTTGGAGTGGTGTAAGTATTTTGTGATTCCCATAGAGGTGGTTTTGTAATTTGGTCCTCCCATTGGCGAAACTCAACTTTTCATATAATACTATTTCAAAATTCTTCCCTCCACTAGCGAACCTCCTATATGAATTCACTGAAGTTAGGTTCCTATGAATTACTATCGTCAGCTATTTATATAGTCGTTTGATGAAAAGGTGTTGCAAAATGCTGAAAATCATCACAAAATTGTTGTAAAGAGTTGTCAACAAAAGTTGCTAAAAATCATCGACAAATTTTACAGCAAAAATTTTCCAAAAATTTATCATCAAATTCTTGCAATTTTTGTTAAATTCTTGTCATCAAATTCTTATTAACAAATAATGCAAATTTTGCAATTGGTTGACAATTATCACAATTTTTTACAATTTGTTGAAAAAACATTAAAAATTTGCAAAAATTTAGTTTTTAGTATGAATGATCAACTGAAGAATCAAATTTGAACAGCTGAAATCTCAATGGTCTCGAACTTCAACTTGAGGAAACGGTGGCTAGGAGAGGCAGAGCAAGGACGAGAATGAATAGCGAGATGATAGGTGGTTCAAGGACTAATAGAGTGGTAGGGCAGAGTGGCAAGGGTGAGCAACACAAGGGCATAGTAGTACAAAATGCATAGGAATAAAAGTGGTGTGAATTTAAGGTAAGGGTCAATGATCAACAATGAGTGGTAGGAACACGTGCCAACCACTTGCACCAAGCTCTCGTGCACACGCGGGGAGGTGTCTAGCCAAGCTAGATGATTAAAAGGATGTGAACAATGTACTTTAAAGCCCCTTTGGTTCCTTTTGGAACCAATGTGGATAAAAGGGGCATATTGAGTATGCATCCCTCTCTTGTCCCTCTTCATTGATGAAGCTTCTGATGTCAGAGTTGACCACCAGTAATCGGAATTTTTTTTTAACTTTAATTTATAAAGTTTAAAATTGTAAATATTCGCCAAAAACTTGTAGACCTTGTCAGGAACATTACAAAGAAGGCTTTTGATCAATTTTTTTTTTATTTTTTTATTGAATTTGATTCCCTCCAAAAGAATATTCGGGTGTATTTCTTTGAATTTTATTTATTTTTAATGTCAAAAATCGTTGATTGCAGGAATTTCTTTGGTACATTTGCAGCCATCACAGTTGTTGTAAATGGATGTGTACGGGATTTTAACTTGTAGCTACGATGGTTTATATGGTTTGTTAACAGGACGATATATAATAGGAGAAAAAAATTATGTGTATGGTTGGTATTTTAGTGATAAAGTGGCAATTGAAGGATATGAAACATAGGTGCAGGAGATGAATGGCAGACAATTGGTAATGAATAATAGACTGAAAAATATTTACTTGAGCGATGGCTCTAATACCATTTGTTAAGACCCCAAGGTCTTACAATGAAAATTAATCACCTTTTAAATGGAATCACTTTTGACACTGGAGGAATATCCTACCAATGGGTTCAAATAGAATATATATTCTATTGGTTTAATTTATTTATTCATAGATGAGGATTTATATGCCTCTCTCCTAATATTTATATTATCCTAAGGCTTTAATAATGAAAGGAAACAATGGTCCATAATGAATTAAATTAATTAATTATATATAATATGGGTTAGGATTAAGATCCTAACAACTTTTGACCATACAAGGCATCAAAAGGAGCCATTTCTAGCAAGGTGTGATGTTCATTATTATAGGTGAACTCTAAAATATATAGGTAGTCTTCCCAACAAGACTTGTGATCCATGCAGTACATGTGAAGCATATATTCTAGTACTTGGTTTACCTGTTTTGTTTGACCATCTATCTTAGGGTGGTATGTTGAGCTCATATTCAGTTTCATGCCTATTGCATGATGTAGGGACTTCCAAAATTTATAAGTGAACTTGGAATCCCTATCTGAAATTATCACCTTATAAAATCTATGTAAACGGAATACCTCTTTATAAAATCTATTAGCCACTACCTGAGCATCATCCTTGATGTTCTCGGGTATGAAATGTGCAACCTTAGTCAATATATCAACTATTACAAGGATTGCATCATGTTGATACCTGGTCTTGGGTAGAACTACTATAAAATCTAGAGATATAACCTACCATTTATGTGTAGATATATCATGTGGATAAAATTTTCCTATAGGAATCTTGTGTTCTACCTTAACTTTTTGACATTTGAGGCATCAAGCGACAAAATAGGTGATATCCTTCTTCATTCCTACCCAAAAGAAGGTTATTTTCATGTTTTCCCATATTTTGGCTCCTCTAGGATGAGTAGAATAAGGAGATCTATGGGCCTCTTGCATTATCAGTTTTCTTAAATCACCCATTTTTGGTATGATGACTCTACCTTTGTAACATAAAAGGTCATCCTTCATGCCAAATTCCTTATTACCCTCAGGGTCTCTGTTCATCCTAACTTGAATTTCCTGGTAATACTCATCCCGAGATTGCTTCTATCTCACTTGATCCATAAGATCCATGTGACTTCTAGTTATGGTTGCTATGTGTTTCCTTCTACTCAAGGCATCAACAACCTTATTCTCTTTCCCTTTTATGTACTTAATTTCAAATTCATACTTAGCAAGAAACTCAACCCATATTCTTTGTCTCACATTGAGTATAGGTTGGGTAAATATGTACCTTAGAATTTGATGGTCAGTCTTTAATTCAAAGGGCCTTCCCACCAAGTAGTGGCACTAGGCCTTTAGAGCATGCACCACTGTAGCTAGATCCAAATCATGTGTGGCATAATTAACTTCATGCTTCTTTAGCTTCCTTGAAGTATATGCCACCACTGACTCCTCTTGAGATAGTACTCCTCCTAATCCTTCCAATGATGCATCCGTGCTTACTGAAAAAGTTCCCTTGAGGGTTAGGAATCTTCAGTATTGGTGCGGTAGTGAGTTTATGATTTAGCAATGCAAAAGCAGCTTCACACTTCTTCGACCACTTGAATTCCTTTTCCTTCTTCTGAAGGTTAGTTATTGTAGCAACAATCTTGGAGTAATCCTTTATGTAACCTCTATAGTAGCCCGTTAACCCCATGAAACTTGTCACTTCAGTTACATTAGTAGGGGGTGGCCAATTTAGAATGACCTCTATTTTCTTCAGATCCACAACAATTCCTTCTGTTGATATGATATGTCCAAGATATCATACCTCTGAAACATAGAAATCACTTTTAGTTAGATTTCCATAGAGTTGATTTTCCCTTAGCAACTCTAGCACGATCTTGAGGTGCTCATTGTGCTCTTCCTTATTCCAAGAGTATATTAAAATATCATCTAGGAATACAAGGAAAAATTGGTCCATGTGTCTTCTAAACACATTGTTCATTAGATTCATGAACACAGTTGGGGCATTAGTCTTAAATATCATTTTGTGAGTGTCCTCCTCACGTATTCTTAACTAGTGATACCCTGATATTAGATCAATCTTAGTGAATATTATGGTATCTCTCAGTTGATAAAATAAATCTTTGAGCCTAGGTAAAGGATATCGGTTCTTGATTGTAGCCTTATTTAGCATCCTCTAATCAATACACAATCTTAAAGAAACGTCTTTCTTTTTTATAAATAAAACTGATGCACCCCACGATGACACACTTGGTTTTATCAGTCCCTTTTCCAATAACCCTTGCAATTGAACCTTTAGTTCTTGCATCTCGATAGGATTCATCCTATACGATGATCTATGGATAGGTTTTGATCCTAACATAAGATCAATTGTGAAGTCAAATTCCCTCATAGGAGGTAGTCCAGGTAAATCCTCTGGAAATACATCCTTAAAATCCTACAAAATTGGGTGCTTTCCTAGCACTTCTCTTTTCTAATCATCACCTACTTCATTAAGTTTTACAACATACACTATCCCTCCTCTCTTGAGGGATTTCTTCAATTGTATAGCCGACAACATCTAGGGTTTGAATACCCCTTGTTTGCTATGAATTCTTAGCCTTTCCCCACCTTTCTCTGAATACTCGATCCATCGTTCTTGGAAATTGATCAAGGCTTTATGGGCCTGTAACCAATCCATCCCTAGGATTACATCAAAGGCATGAAGTGGAGCTACATATAAACAACATTTTATGGTTCCACTAGTTAAAGCAATTTTTGTCATTGGGTAACACTGGTTTACCAAGTAGGTTTTCCCAGAACCATACTCAATCTTCCATCCATGGGCTAAATATTCTGGCCTTTCCAACATATTCCTTGCTATACTAGAAGAAATAAAGCTATCAGTGGCTCCACTATTTATTAGAATGTTTACTTGCTTATTAAAAACCTTACCTTTTACAAGCAATGGGGTAGCTTGCCCCTCTAACTTTTGTTTCCCAATTGCAGCATAGATCCGATGCTCAGGTTCCTTCCCTTTAGCGTTGGATGAACTCGGTCCTGGTTGGTGTGGACACTGATTAGCATAGTGTGGACCTCTACAATGGTAACGCCCATCCTTGGGTCCTTGACTCTTTTTTGATTTTTGCTCCCCTGCTTTAATTGTTGGTGTTGAAGTTTGCGGTTTCTAAGGGTGAGGTTTTGCATTGTTGGGATTATTGTTGGTTTTATTTTGGAAATTTTTCTTGAACTTTCCCTTTCTCCTATCATTTCTCTTCTCAAAATTTTGAGGGTTCTTGGTCTTTCGATCTTCTTCCTCTTCCCATTTCAAGAATATTTGACTATCCCTCTTCCTCAGTGCTTGTCGATCTTGCTCGGATAGGGTGACATAGTTAAACTGGAAGTGTAACTCTACTTTCTTTGCCAAGTCATACGCCTTTTGCAACGATTTAGGCTCGTGCATGTTTACATCATGCTTTACTCTAGATTCCAACCCATGGATAAACTTGTGAACCCTCATTCTCTCATCATAGGTAGGCACATACTTAAGTAACCATACCAACTTCTTATAGTATATTTCCACTATCTTGGTTCCTTGTCGTAGGCTAGCAAATTCTTCAAATTTCAGTGCATAGAAATGCTTTGTTAGGAACCTTTTCTTGAAGATCACTATGAATTATTTCCATGGAATGTCAATAGGTTCAATCTTAGTCTTCTCATAGTGGGTTTCCCACCAATCTAGAGCAGCCCCTTCTAAGTTGATCATGGCCCAAACCGTTTAGGTCCCTGGGGAATAGCCCTTTACCGTGAAGTAAACCTCTAATTCTCTTAGCCATGCTTCAGCCACATCCCCTTCACCTTCTCCACCAAACTTAGAGATACAAATATTTTTTAGATCCCTAGTCGTTTCCTTTTCTATAAGGGCTCTAGCTTGCAACTACTCTGTAGTTAACCCATCAACTTGGCCAACCTTTGAGCCTCTAGCTTGCAAGTTCTGATTCACAATTGCTTCCAACACTTATCTCATTTGATCCTGCATAGCAACAACCATAGTAGTGAGGTCTTCTACCTCTCTATTGGGGTTTGTTGGACCCTCATCTCAGATTTCTTCTTCGAAATTACTTTGTCGAGTTTGTCTAGGTGTAGGCCTCTCTTTTATGGCCTTAGGTGGCATTTTTAACCTAGTTACAACCAAGAAAATATTAGGCTACAGTTTCACCTTAAACTGTATCACTAATTCAAGCCATAATACAAAGTTCTCTTGCTAAAAGCATCAATAATCTAACTAGGGTAGTATTCCAAGGTTATGATGTATCATTAATACCAAAGCCCATACTAAGGTACCCTAACATCCATTCACCCTTGGGATTAGCTCCCATTAGATTCTAGCAAATAGGGCATTATAGATCATCCCAGCTCTAGCTTATACTTTAAGCAAGCCTTCATTGGAGACATCCAAATCCCTTTAGCACATAAGAAGCTCTATATCCTCGTACCTAGAGCTTTGATACCAAATGTAATGACCCAAAATTCAACCATAAGAAACACACAAAAAGAAAATATTTTTTTTAACTAAGGAGAGGGATTCATAAACCCCTATCCAATTCCTAATTGGTCTAATGTTAAGAAAAATTCCTAAGTTTCTTAAAGAGCTACACCTCACTAAATACCCTAGCACAAATCCAACTATGTAGGTGTATTATGTGTTACCGCAAATAATTTTATCCTTCTCATCACTCTTGATGAGCTAAACTATCACCATTAGCCAATCGAAGGTATACACCCATCACCATACCATACACAAGTCAGTCTGTGTAGGTATGCTACACGTATTGCGAGTTAAGCTATCCATCTCATCTCCATGATGAGCTATCTTAACTCACATGTAGTCTTCCCTTAAACCCAGTTATCAATCTCCCTAAGGGGTCTTAATCTCTTAGGTCCACTATGTTCACCCTAAGGTGTCTTAATCCCTTAGGTCACCCTCTAAGTTCACCCTAGAACTTAATATTTATGTTTCTATTGTTTAGCAAGAAAATCAGAATAGCTAAGATACTAAATCTAACAAAAGAGCATAAGTCACAAAGCATACAAAAGATACAAGAAAGGAGCAACATTTAAAGTAATGCAAATACAAAACATAAATGATTTCAATCAATAATACAAAGGTACATCTCCCAACAATATAGCCATTATTACATAAAAATAAGTATGGTAAATCCTCCATACTCTTTAAATAATAATACATTACATCAATCTCATTAGGAAAATCTCCCCACATAGTTAATCTATTTGAGCATAAGTAAATAAATGATAAGTAAGATCAATCTGCTACAGTGGTTCCAAATACTTCTTTGATTCTCCTTCTCTTTCCTTCGATCATTTGAGGATAGGAGGGGATCAGGTCACTCATGGTTCCATGATAGACATGCTTCTAAATGCATCTAACATTTACTTTACCAAATTGCAACTATACAAATTTAATCAAGTCTCTAACCATCTAATGCATAGTTAGTATCATAAAAGAATCATTACTTTTGTTTCCCCCCTCAAATACCATTAGAGAGTCACTCAACGTGCACATCTTAGATCTCAGTTTTTACTTAAATCATTTCTTTAAAATCCTTTATTCAACAATTAAAGTTCCATACCCTTAATTATAAAATAAGCTAGGTTCCATTATTTTATAAACCAAACCTTACTACTTAATTCATAAATCAAACCCTCTTTCCCTTATTTCACCAATTAAAGTCCCATACCTTCAATTTGTAAAACAAGCTACTTTCGTTCATTTAATAAATCAAATTCTCCCTACCAAACCCTTTCTTTATTTCATAAATTAAAAATTCATATTTCAATTTATAAAATAACTATGTTTCTTTCATTTAATAAGTCAAAGTCTACCTACTTTAAAATATTAAACAAACCCTTTCTTTATTTCATAAATTAAACTCCATATTTCAATATATAAAATAACTAATTTTCTTTCATTTAATAAGTCAAAGTCTACCTATTTTAATATATTAAACAAACCCATTCTTTATTTCATAAATTAAAACTCCATATTTCAATTTATAAAATAACTATTTTTCTTTCATTTAATAAGTCAAAGTCTACCTACTTTAAAATATTAAACAAACCCTTTATTTATTTCATAAATTAAAACTCCATATTTCAATTTATAAAATAAGTAATTTTCTTTCATTTAATAAGTCAAAGTCTACCTACTTTAAAATATTAAAAAAATCATTTCTTTATTTCATAAATGAAAACTCCATATTTCAATTTATAAAATAACTAATTTTTTTTCATTTAATAAGTCAAAGTCTACCTACTTTAAAATATTAAACAAACTCTTTCTGTATTTCATAAATTAAAACTCTATATTTCAATTTATAAAATAACTAATTTTCTTTCATTTAATAAGTCAAAGTCTCCCGTGTGGCAGCTTTCGGGGCGGATAGCACAACATACTGTGGTGGCCATAAAAGCTGGACAGGTTGCCCGGATTCGTGGCGGCTACCGATTCCACCATGTAAATTAAAAAAAAAATCAAATTCTACCTATTTTAAAATATTAAACAAGCCCTTTCTTTATTTCATAAATTAAAATTCCATATTTCAATCTATAAAATAACTAATTCTCTATCATTTAATAAATCAAAGTCTACCTACTTTAAAATATTAAACAAACCCCTTCTTTATTTCATAAATTAAAACTCCACATTTCAATTTCTAAAATAACTAATGCCCTTCTTCTAATAAACAATTTAGATTACATGTTTATCATTCTTCGTCAATCTTATAATTTTTCTTTTCTCTGGAAACTAATTTGTAAAGCAAGTCTTACAAACAATGATCCTTTTGTTTTTCAAAGAATTAAATTATTATCCTAACAAGAGTTTAATCCACAGTAATTTTAAAATATTAAAAAGAAGGTGTCAGGCATCCAACCAAAATGTGAGTTCCAAACTCACCCAAACTAGGGTTCTAACAGGCGAGCACAGTGGTTTCTAAGCAACACATGGGTGCACTAGAGGAGCGATGGGGTCAAAGTAGATAGATACACGATACAGGATCCAACGGTCCATGTGGCACTAGCAGACCCAAGATAATAGCACGATGGGGCAAAGAAAACCCATAATTCCTTTATCTATCCACAGGGTTACGTTGATAATAAGGAGAAAAGAATGCAGGCTCAATAAACTTCTAACCTAAGGTTTTTACAACCAAAAGCCTCAAACTAAAATTAGAGGTCAAACATGTCCAAAATTAGACGTCCACTACCTTAAGCCAAGGTTGAAGATAGCAATCGAACGGGTCGAGCGATGAGCAAGGTTTCATTTGTCTCAACCAAAGAATTTATAATAGCTACTAAGCTATCAACTAAGGCTCAAGGTGACTAGTTATTGATGATTATCCCTTTCGATAATGCATGTCTATATGAAGGTTTTCCATACATGTTACCCTTGAGTTGCCTTAATCATAATTTCCCCAACCTTAAGTACCCTCACTTTTGGTGGATGATTATGCTTCTTCCACCTATGAGTGTACCTGATCCTACACATCTTGGAAATATGTCAATAGTACCATGCTCTTTTAAAACAACTAAATATCGCATAGTTGGTTCAATTGCTCAAGTTAGGTATTAAAGTAACATAGATTAATACATTGTTTCTTTGTACCAAAAATTTTTTTAGGGAGGGTAATGATATGGAGCATGTTGTCTAGTGTGTGGTGCAAGTTAAACTTATATAGGAGGATAGGTTATGAAAATAGTTCTATTAGTTTTGGCACAATTTAGAGTGTATACTGATTGTTGCATAGATTCAAATATGATAATAGTAGTGCATACAACTTATCACATAATCTCATACATAGGATAATGGACAATACTAATATTGTCATTGCAAACTTAAGAAATAAAGAAGATGACTAGAGACATGGTAGCTCAAGTTTAGGATCAAATAGGATCAAGTGAAAGATAAGTATGTGGAGTTACCTTGATAGTTATGATAACCATTTGAGATTGTTATTAAACATGCACAACTTCTAACAACATGAGGTGTCTTGTATGATATTCTTGGCATATGTAGATGATGCAATAGGAGTTTGTCTAATGAATGTATGGTGCACACATGAGACAATAGGGTGGAGTCCTAGCTATTATTTTTTCAACAAATGATGAAGTGTTGGAGGAATTGTCACAACCCAGGTCTACACACCTAGTTGTCAAATTTACTACATAAAATTTTTGAAGAGAGCTAGCTTATGTGTTACCCATATCATAAGTACAAGGTATAGAGGGTTCGCACTTTAAGTGTTTCTACCACTGTAGCTGATGACTTAAGTACCTGGTACCAACCAGTTTCCCACAAAGATTGCCATTCTAAGATCTTTCTATCCCTTTCTCGTATTATTAAAGATCTTAATGAGGGTTTGCTCATCCAGGGCCCATATCATCTAGATGAGGGGACGTAGTATTTCCCTTGTTCCAAATCCTCAAAAAATTCTAATCTCTTTTAGTCCTGGTAGAAAATCATTATTTATGTGCTTTGGAACTAGCGTCACTATGCTTGTGACTGGTTATTGACCTTTCAGTCTTGGTAGAAACTCATTGTTTTCTTAGATAGAGTATTTTTAATATTGGTGCAGTTTTCAATTTCTCCTTAAGGATTCTGAAGGCCTCCTCACACTGAGCAGTCCACCTAAAATCTTTCCCTTTCCTTTATAGGTTGGTAATGTGATATGCTATTTTTGAAAACCCTTTGACAAACCGTTGGTAGTATCCAGCCATTCCCATAAAACTTCTTACCTCTAACACATTATTCGGTGCTAGCCAGTCTATTATGACTTCAATTTTCTTGGGATCTACAACTATTCCTTCAGTCATAACTATATGTCCCAGGTACTGCACTTGTGGTGTATAGAACTCAAATTTGGATAATATTTGTGTCACCTTCCAGATATACTTCAGCCTCATCCTTAATGTTTGTGTCACCTTCCTATTTTTCTTTTGTTTTTTCTTCTTCAAATGCCATGAACAGAGCTTCACCTGTTTCTTCTTCAGAATCTTCACTTGAGCTATCTTCAGAAGAGCTGACATTCTTGGATATGAAACTTTTCTTTTTGAAGTTGCTTTTTCTAAAATTTGGTTTCTTCTTCTAGTCACTTCTTTCTTTGTGTGACCCTTCATCACTTTTGGTTTTCTCATTCATTGGACACTTAGTTGCAAAGTGACCGACCCCTCCACAATTGAAGCACTTAAATGGTAACTTTTCTCTATATTTTCCTTTTCCCTTTATAAGTTTTCGAACAAAGTTAGCTTTCATTTCATTTGATGTCTCTTCATCCTTAGATTCTTGTTCAACTTTTATATTTTTGTGTGCTTTAAAAGCAGCTTCTTTGTCTATGGGCTTAGTTTGTCCTATTCTCATTTCGTATGCAGTCAAAGAACCATGCATCTCGTCCATGCTAAAATTATTTAGATCTTTAGCTTCTTCTATTGCAAAAACTTTAGAATTAAATCTTTTGTGAAGAGTTCTAAGTACCTTTTTCACGATGACCGCATCTTTGATTTCTTCGTCGAGTCCTCTGATTGCATTAATGATTCCATTGACTCTCAGCATATAGGCCTCTATGTTCTCATCATCATTCATTTTTAATGCTTCAAAATGAGCTCGATGTGTTTATAGCTTGGCTTCCTTGATCTTGTTGTCTCCTTCATGGATGCTCTTCAGTTTGTCCCACATGTCTTTTGTCGTTTTATAGCTCATGATCCTTATCAGTTCATTGTCTACTAGCCCACACATTATGGCATTCTTTTCTTTGGAGTTATTCTCAAACTTTTTCTTCTCGACAGTATCTGTTGGAGGAGTAGCTGGTATTGTGTATCCACTTTCTACTGACTCCCAAATTTCCTATCCCAAAGCACATAGATATGTCTACATCTTGAGTCTCTAGAATGAGTAATTAGTTCCGTCGAATAAAGGAGCTTTGTTTGATGAGAATCCTTCACCACCTACCATTGTGTTTCTTCCAATATCACCTTAGCTGATTAAGCTTGTTCAGGAACCTTGCTTTGATACCAATTGATATTCTCACAATGACACTGAGAGGGGGGGTGAATCGGTGTAGCTATTTAAATTCAAATCTACAACTCTTAAAGCTAAAGCAAAGAGAAATTAAAAGTAGATAAAGCAATTATCACAAGAGAGCACACCACAACACATAATGTAACGAGGTTCACCAATTTGTCTACTCCTCAAGAATGATTGCTTGGACTACGGTCCAAATCCATCCTTTGCAAAACACCAATTTTACAATCTATTTACCAGCACCCACTGGAAGGAGCACCAACCCTTGATTTATATGCACCAACAGAAAGGAGCACCAACCCCTATCGAAGCACTAACTTGGATCACAGTTTTGAAAGTTATATCAATGACATACAAATGCCTTCACTTTTACAAGACCCTGACTGGTCTACAATTTATCAAAACACAGTAAACACTTATTGCTCAGCTTGTTGCTCTCTTACAGCACTCTTCTAATCCTATTTCAGCAACACTTTCACACATTCAGCGACAACTTTATTCTCCATGCAACTGCCCTTTTATAATCAAATTATCTAACTGTAACTCCGGTTGTAACTCCTTTTATTTCTCATGCGCCACTTGCCAGTTGTAACGCCTTCTAACTGTAACTGATTTTGTATAAATATAGGATAGGATTTTCATCAACCATTATGCATGTTACGAATTTACACATAAACCCCTACCATGACTGTTTGCCTTCTCGGTCATGACTGTTCGTATTCTTTTATGTGCATGCATGCATATTTGATTCTATTTATACGACTGTTAGATTTATCCTTCTTCGACTGTTCTTAAATTAGCTACATGATTTTCTTTTGTAACGTCCCCTATAACTGCTGTGTAACTTCAGTTAACGGTTACATATCTTAATACGGCTGGGTTCTATTTTTAGCTTGCGCCAAAATGACCTATCGCAAAATCGTGACACTTTTGCCTCTTTGTCTTCTTCTTGGCTTGTACCCGCAAAAATACATGTCACAAAATCACGATAGTTTCTGCCTCCTTGTCCTTTTCTCAGCTTGCACCTACGAAAATAGAACATGTCACGAAATCATGACACTTTCGCTGCCTTGAGCTCTTCTTTATCTCTTTCTCGCGAAAACATAACATGTCGCAAAATCGTGACACTTTCGCTTCCTTGCACTCTTCTCTGCTTGCACTAGCGAAAACATGACATGTCGTGAAATCGTGACATCTTTCGCTTCCGTACACTCTTCTCTACAAGCACTAGTGAAAACATGACATGTCACGAAATCATGACATCTTTCACATTCGTACACTCTTCTTGGCTTGCACCAACGAAAACAAGACATGTCACAAAATCGCGACACATTCACTGCCTTGTGCTCTTCTTTGTCTGTCGCTCGTGAAAACACAACATGTGGCAAAATCGTGACACATTCGCTACCTTGTGCCTTTCTCTGTCTTTCACCTGTGAAAACACAACATGTCACAAAATTACGACACATTCACTGCCTTGTGCCTTTCTCTATCTTTCGCTCATGAAAACACATGTCACAAAATTGTGACACATTCGCCTCCATACACTCTCTCTCCTCTTCGGGTCATGAAAACCTGACATGTCACGAAATCGTGACACTTTTTCTCCTTGGCACTTTTCTTCCCTTCGGGTCGTGAAAACCCGACATGTCACAAAATCGTGACACTTTTTCTCCTTAGCGCTTCCTCTTGCAAATTGTTGCGAAATCACGACACTTTTTCTTGCCAGCTCTTTCTCTCAAACATGTCATGAAATCGTGACACATTTTCATCTGTACTGCCTCTCTTGCAGATTGTCGTGAAATCGTGACAGTTTTCTTTGCCTGTGCCTTCTCTCCAAACATGTCATGAAATCGCGACAGTTTTCTTTGCCTGCGCCTTCTCTCCAAACATGTCACGAAATTGCAACAGTTTTTCTTGCATGCGCTTCTTCTTCGAACATGTCATGAAATCGTGACAGTTTTCCCTGCATGTGCTTCTTCTTCGAACATGTCACGAAATCATGACAGTTTTTCCACTTGCTTTCTTCTCTGCCAACATGTCGCGAAATCGTGACAATTTTCTTTGCTTGTGCCTTCTTTCCGAACATGTCACGAAATCATGACAGTTTTCCCTGCATGTGCTTCTTCTTCGAACATGTCATGAAATCACGACAGTTTTTCCACTTGCTTTCTTCTCTACCAACATGTCACGAAATCGCGATAGTTTTACCAGCATTTTCTCTCTTCTCCAATATGTCGCGAAATCGCGACAACTTTTCCAGCTTTTTCTCTCCTCCGATATGTCACGAAATCATAACAGAAACATGTCGCGATATCGCGACAGTTTTCTTACTTGTCTTTTTCTTTGATCCTTTGAATCTGGGCCACTTCTGTCTTCTTGGAAATTTATTGTACATGCTCTGAATGACCTCTGAACTCCTATCCACTGCATCAACTGATTTATCTGTCTGTGTTGACAACAATGACAATATTGTTTCTGCACCTTGCTCAACAGAAGTTGAGTTTTAAGTTCTTGCAGATCAAGTGGTGTCATACGATAAGGGGTTCAAACTATAAGAATTGCTCCTGGCATAAGCTCAATTGAGAAATCAAATTCCCTTTTTAGAGGTAGTCTAGGCGGGTCTTCAGGAAAGACATCCCTAAATTCACCTAATACTAGATATTGTTGGAATATTTTTGATCCAAGCTCTCTTGACTTGCATGGCAGTCATTAAATGAGGCTCAAGAGATGTTCAGTTGCATTGGATATGAATTCTTTGATTAGTGTTATCTGAATAATCCAACCACATTTCTTCAAAGTTTAGTAATACCTTATGAGATTTTAGCCAATCTACTCCTAAGACTATGTCGAATGCATGCAATGGTGCCACATACAAGTTCTAGTTGATTTTCCCTTGAGGTATCTCTATTTTTGGATCAAACAAACATTGGTTGACTAAGTAAGAAGACATACTCAACATGCCATCCTTTTGCTATAACCCCAGGATTTTCAGGTATCTCCTTCAAAATACTATGTGAAATGAAACTATCTGTGGCACCACTATCAATTAAAATGTTTACATATTTTTTACCTAACTTTACTTTAATCAAGAATTGAGTGGTTTGCCCTATAAGGTTAGGGTTACCTGTGGTAGCAAAAATTCTGTGTGGTGATTCCTCAGTAGGATTTCTACAGTCTGCTCCATTTGGACATTGTCGAGCAAAATGATCAAGTGCCTCGCACACGTAATAGGCGTTTGGTCCATCACTCCTGGGTTTTCCATCGTCTTTATTCTAATTGTTATTTTTTCCTTGCTCTCTATTGACATTTTTATTGTCCTGGACATTCGTTCGGTCTGACTGCCCTTTGTATCCTTGATTTCTATTCTTTTTTATGTTATCATTCTGGTAATGACTCCTATCTTTGTACTTCATATTCTGATCCAAACCTTGATTTTGTTCAGGATACCTTCAAAGCCTTCTTTTCTTTGAGTTATCTTTTTCCTGCTGGTAAAATGCCTTTACCTCTTTTTGGCTTGACTCCTCGTATCGAGCAGCATCATATGTAACTGATAGTTTTTTGGGTACCTTCCTACCCACCGGTTGACTATACTTCGGATGCAGTCCCATAACAAAATTATGTGCCTTAAACTTCTCTTGTCCATAAAATTAGGGGGTATACTTAAGAAGTTGCACAAATATTTGGTAATAATCAATTACCGTCATATTTCCTTGTCGTAGATTGGTGAATTCTCCATGTTTTTCAATATAAAATTGTTCAGTAAGAAAACAATTTTTGAATTCCCTTACAAAATCCTTCGAGGGTATGTCTGATGCTTCTTTACGGGTAACTTTCTTGTATGTAGTCCACCAATCCCTTGCAACACCCTCTAAATGTGCTACTGCCCAAGTAGTTTTTGATTCGAAGCAAAGGGGTTGAATTGCAAAATACCCTTCGGCTTCACTCAGCCAATTAATAGTAGTTTCACCATCTCTACTTCCATCAAATTTAGAGATTTCCAACTTCTTTATCTCCTTTTGCAATTCCTCTCCCACATTTCTCCTTGAGGAGCCTTTCAAAAATTCACTTATATTTCCAGTTGTCTTCTTCTGGGTTAAGTTTTCAATAAATTTCTACTGTTGGATGATCAGTTCCTACTACTGGGCCATTTGTATCTTCTGTTGATCCATATGCTCACTTAGCTGAGCTCTCTAGATCTCCATCTGCTCACATTTTTTATTTAGTTGGTCTTGCATGAGTTGAATCATACGAGCCATATTTTCATCATTATGGGTAGCTCTTGCGGCTACAAGATCTTTTTCTTTTCTTACCACACATCATGGTATTTCAGCAACTTGCACCCTTTCAAACTCATTTATGATTCGTCTTGGTCTCTTCCTTGGAAATTTTGCAATCTCCTCTTGCAAATTAATACTAGCCCTCTGTGAAGTTCCTACCATATCTAGGATTAAAAAAAAAATTGTCAGAACAGCTATGTTAGCCAAGATTTTGCAAACCTAGGCTTTGATACCAACTGTCACAACCCAGGTCTACACACCTGGTTGTCAAATTCACTACATAATTTTTTTGAAGAGAGCTAGCTTATGTGTTACCCATATCATAAGTACAAGGCATAGAGGGTTCACACTTCAAGTGTTTCTACCACTACAGTTGGTGACTTAAGTGCCCGGGACTGACCAACTTCCCGTAAATATTGCCACTCTAAGATCTTTCTATCCCTTTCTCATATTATTTAAGATCTTGGTGAGGGTTTTCTCATCCAAGGCCCATATCACCTGGATGAGGGGATGCAGTATTTCCCTTGTTCCAAATCTTGAGAAAACTCTAATCTCTTTCATTCTCGATAGAAACTCATTGATTTTATGCTTTGGAACTAGCATCACTATGCCTGTGACTGGTTATTGACCTTCTCCTAAGGTATGTTCACTTCTGTCTTCTTGGAAATTTATTGTACATGCTCTGACTGACCTCTGAACTCCTTCCACTGCATCAACTGATTTATGCATGCGTGTTGACAACAATGACAATACTGTTTCTGCACCTTACTCAACAGAAGTTGAGTTTTAAGTTCTTGCAGCTCAAGTGGTGTCATACGATAAGGGGTTCAAACTATAAGAATTGCTCCTGGCATAAGCTCAATTGAGAAATCAAATTCCCTTTTTAGAGGTAGTCTAGGCGGGTCTTCAGGAAAGACATCCCTAAATTCACCTAATACTAGATATTGTTGGAATATTTTTTATCCAAGCTCTCTTGACTTGCATGGCAGTCATTAAATGAGGCTCAAGAGATGTTCAGTTGCATTGGATACGAATTCTTTGATTAGTGTTATCTGAATAATCCAACCACATTTCTTCAAATTTTAGTAATACCTTATGAGATTTTAGCCAATCTACTCCTAAGACTATGTCGAATGCATGCAATGGTGCCACATACAAGTTCTAGTTGATTTTCCCTTGAGGTATCTCTATTTTTGGATCAAACAAACATTGGTTGACTAAGTAAGAAGACATACTCGACATGCCATCCTTTTGCTATAACCCCAGGATTTTCAGGTATCTCCTTCAAAATACTATGTGAAATGAAACTATCTGTGGCACCACTATCAATTAAAATGTTTACATATTTTTTACCTAACTTTACTTTAATCAAGAATTGAGTGGTTTGCCCTATAAGGTTAGGGTTACATGTGGTAGCAAAAATTATGTGTGGTGCTTCCTCAGTAGGATTTCTACGATCTGCTCCATTTGGACATTGTCGAGCAAAATGATCAAGTGCCTCGCACACGTAATAGGCGTTTGGTCCATCACTCCTAGGTTTTCCATCGTCTTTATTCTAATTGTTATTTTTTCCTTGCTCTCTATTGACATTTTTATTGTCCTGGACATTCGTTCGGTCTGACTGCCCTTTGTATCCTTGATTTCTATTCTTGTTTATGTTATCATTCTGGTAATGACTCCTATCTTTGTACTTCATATTCTGATCCAAACCTTGATTTTGTTCAGGATACCTTCAAAGCCTTCTTTTCTTTGAGTTATCTTTTTCCTGCTGGTAAAATGCCTTTACCTCTTTTTGGCTTGACTCCTCGTATCGAGCAGCATCATATGTAACTGATAGTTTTTTGGGTACCTTCCTACCCATCGGTTGACTATACTTCGGATGCAGTCCCATAACAAAATTATGTGCCTTAAACTTCTCTTGTCCATAAAATTAGGGGGTATACTTAAGAAGTTGCACAAATATTTGGTAATAATCAATTACCGTCATATTTCCTTGTCGTAGATTGGTGAATTCTCCATGTTTTTCAATATAAAATTGTTCAGTAAGAAAACAATTTTTGAATTCCCTTACAAAATCCTTCGAGGGTATGTCTGATGCTTCTTTCTGGGTAACCTTCTTTTAGGTAGTCCACCAATCCCTTGCAACACCCTCTAAATGTGCTACCACCCAAGTAGTTTTTGATTCGGAGCAAAGGGGTTGAATTGCAAAATACCCTTCGGCTTCACTCAGCCAATTAATAGTAGTTTCACCATCTCTACTTCCATCAAATTTAGAGATTTCCAACTTCTTTATCTCCTTTTGCAATTCCTCTCCCACATTTCTCCTTGAGGAGCCTTTCGAAAATTCACTTATATTTCCGGTTGTCTTCTTCGGGTTAAGTTTTCAATAACCTTCTATTGTTGGATGATCAGTTCCTACTCTTTGGGCCATTTGTATCTGTTGCTGATCCATATGCTCACTTAGCTGAGCTCTCTAGATCTCCATCTGCTCACATTGTTTATTTAGTTGGTCTTGCATGAGTTGAATCATACGAGCCATATTTTCATCATTATGGGTAGCTCTTGCGACTACAAGATCTTTTTCTTTTCTTACCACACATCATGGTATTTCAGCAACTTGCACCCTTTCAAACTCATTTATGATTTGTCTTGGTCTCTTCCTTGGAAATTTTGCAATCTCCTCTTGCAAATTAATAATAACCCTCTGTGAAGTTCCTACCATATCTAGCATTAAAAAAAAAATTGTCAGAACAGCTATGTTAGCCAAGATTTTGCAAACCTAGGCTTTGATACCAACTGTCACAACCCAGGTCTACACACCTGGTTGTCAAATTCACTACATAATTTTTTTGAAGAGAGCTAGCTTATGTGTTACCCATATCATAAGTACAAGGCATAGAGGGTTCACACTTCAAGTGTTTCTACCACTACAGTTGGTGACTTAAGTGCCCGGGACTGACCAACTTCCCGTAAATATTGCCACTCTAAGATCTTTCTATCCCTTTCTCATATTATTTAAGATCTTGGTGAGGTTTTTCTCATCCAAGGCCCATATCACCTGGATGAGGGGATGCAGTATTTCCCTTGTTCCAAATCTTGAGAAAACTCTAATCTCTTTCATTCTCGATAGAAACTCATTGATTTTATGCTTTGGAACTAGCATCACTATGCCTGTGACTGGTTATTGACCTTCTCCTAAGGTATGTTCACTTCTGTCTTCTTGGAAATTTATTGTACATGCTCCGGTCGACCTCCGAACTCCCGTCCACTTGCATCAACTGATTTATCTGTCTGTGTTGACAACAATGACAATACTGTTTCTGCACCTTGCTCAACAGAAGTTGAGTTTTAAGTTCTTGCAGCTCAAGTGGTGTCATACGATAAGGGGTTCAAACTATAAGAATTGCTCCTGGCATAAGCTCAATTGAGAAATCAAATTCCCTTTTTAGAGGTAGTCTAGGCGGGTCTTCAGGAAAGACATCCCTAAATTCACCTAATACTAGATATTGTTGGAATATTTTTGATCCAAGCTCTCTTGACTTGCATGGCGGTCATTAAATGGGGCTCAAGAGATGTTCGATTGCATTGGATACGAATTCTTTGATTAGTGTTATCCGTATAATCCAACCACATTTCCTCAAAGTTTAGTAATGCCTTATGAGATTTTAGCCAATCTACTCCTAAGACTATGTCGAATGCATGCAATGGTGCCACATACAAGTTCTAGTTGATTTTCCCTTGAGGTATCTCTATTTTTGGATCAAACAAACATTGGTTGACTAAGTAAGAAGACATACTCGACATGCCATCCTTTTGCTATAACCCCAGGATTTTCAGGTATCTCCTTCAAAATACTATGTGAAATGAAACTATCTGTGGCACCACTATCAATTAAAATGTTTACATATTTTTTACCTAACTTTACTTTAATCAAGAATTGAGTGGTTTGCCCTATAAGGTTAGGGTTACCTGTGGTAGCAAAAATTTTGTGTGGTGCTTCCTCAGTAGGATTTCTACAGTCTGCTCCATTTGGACATTGTCGAGCAAAATGATCAAGTGCCTCGCACACGTAATAGGCGTTTGGTCCATCACTCCTAGGTTTTCCATCGTCTTTATTCTAATTTTTATTTTTTCCTTGCTCTCTATTGACATTTTTATTGTCCTGGACATTCGTTCGGTCTGACTGCCCTTTGTATCCTTGATTTCTATTCTTGTTTATGTTATCATTCTGGTAATGACTCCTATCTTTGTACTTCATATTCTGATCCAAACCTTGATTTTGTTCAGGATACCTTCAAAGCCTTCTTTTCTTTGAGTTATCTTTTTCCTGCTGGTAAAATGCCTTTACCTCTTTTTGGCTTGACTCCTCGTATCGAGCAGCATCATATGTAACTGATAGTTTTTTGGGTACCTTCCTACCCACCGGTTGACTATACTTCGGATGCAGTCCCATAACAAAATTATGTGCCTTAAACTTCTCTTGTCCATAAAATTAGGGGGTATACTTAAGAAGTTGCACAAATATTTGGTAATAATCAATTACCGTCATATTTCCTTGTCGTAGATTGGTGAATTCTCCATGTTTTTCAATATAAAATTGTTCAGTAAGAAAACAATTTTTGAATTCCCTTACAAAATCCTTCGAGGGTATGTCTGATGCTTCTTTCTGGGTAACCTTCTTGTAGGTAGTCCACCAATCCCTTGCAACACCCTCTAAATGTGCTACCACCCAAGTAGTTTTTGATTCGGAGCAAAGGGGTTGAATTGCAAAATACCCTTCGGCTTCACTCAGCCAATTAATAGTAGTTTCACCATCTCTACTTCCATCAAATTTAGAGATTTCCAACTTCTTTATCTCCTTTTGCAATTCCTCTCCCACATTTCTCCTTGAGGAGCCTTTCGAAAATTCACTTATATTTCCAGTTGTCTTCTTCTGGGTTAAGTTTTCAATAACTTTCTACTATTGGATGATCAGTTCCTACTACTGGGCCATTTGTATCTGTTGCTGATCCATATGCTCACTTAGCTGAGCTCTCTAGATCTCCATCTGCTCACATTGTTTATTTAGTTGGTCTTGCATGAGTTGAATCATATGAGCCATATTTTCATCATTATGGGTAGCTCTTGCGGCTACAAGATCTTTTTCTTTTCTTACCACACATCATGGTATTTCAGCAACTTGCACCCTTTCAAACTCATTTATGATTCGTCTTGGTCTCTTCCTTGGAAATTTTGCAATCTCCTCTTGCAAATTAATACTAGCCCTCTGTGAAGTTCCTACCATATCTAGCATTAAAAAAAAAATTGTCAGAACAGCTATGTTAGCCAAGATTTTGCAAACCTAGGCTTTGATACCAACTGTCACAACCCAGGTCTACACACCTGGTTGTCAAATTCACTACATAATTTTTTTGAAGAGAGATAGCTTATGTGTTACCCATATCATAAGTACAAGGCATAGAGGGTTCACACTTCAAGTGTTTCTACCACTACAGTTGGTGACTTAAGTGCCCGGGACTGACCAACTTCCCGTAAATATTGCCACTCTAAGATCTTTCTATCCCTTTCTCATATTATTTAAGATCTTGGTGAGGGTTTTCTCATCCAAGGCCCATATCACCTTGATGAGGGGATGCAATATTTCCCTTGTTCCAAATCTTGAGAAAACTCTAATCTCTTTCATTCTCGATAGAAACTCATTGATTTTATGCTTTGGAACTAGCATCACTATGCCTGTGACTGGTTATTGACCTTCTCCTAAGGTATGGCCAGGGTTCCTATCACATGGTTCTAGACTAAATTTCTTAGTTCCAAACATCGGTTGACGGTAATGCTGCCCATACCATCTACTATTGGACCTTCCAACCCCATAATCCAGCACTCTGGTTACGAGTTTGTTGGTGATTCCCCAACTGGAAGGCTCATGAGAGTCCTCACGTATTGTATATTTGTGCTATCCAGAGACAATGTCCCATACCACTGTATCTTGTCATCCTTCATGTTGAACATAGTTCATACGCTTAGCTGGATACTACCGGATGGGTGTTAGTGTCATCCTTCTTGAAAAAACACTAGCTCTCGTGTGATCATAATTTTCCATATTTTAACTTATAAATATTTTCTTTTTAATCTCAAGGTTCTAGTTTATTTCCAGTCTAAATTTGCTATGCTTGGGTTTAATTAATAAGATTACGACTTTTCCATATAAATACCCATCAATTACTTTAAATCTCATAAATTCATATTTAAAAACAACAACTAAATCTCATATATCCATATTAAAAAAAAAACATTATAAACAACTTACATAACTCTATATGTATAACTAAACTTTCCTTATAAATAAAGTTTAAAGCTCTCATATCATGTACATAATTAAAAAAAACATTATAAATAGCTCTCATACTTTCTGACAAGATTAAAATTATTATGTCAAGCATTATGGTCTTTATAAGCAACATAACTTCTTAAATAAAAATAAGTGCTTTTCTTTAAACAAAGAAGAACAAAATAATATTTTAAGATTCCTATAAAATCATGCTTTATAAGGACCTAACTTACTTTCTTTTTGGCTAAGCCTACCAACTAGAAAGTTTGTCTCTATATTAAATAAAAGTTTCGTAAAGCACTTGCTTTTGGAGACACGACTTAAACTTATAAATCAACTAAGGTGTTCTATTATTTTATTTTTTTTAACAAAAATTATTACCAATTTGGTATTTCGAATAAAATCAATGAACTATGTTACTATTACCAAACCGTTTCCAGCGACCAAGACGATTTAAATATTTCTTGAGACGATAGCTCTATTATCAAGAAAATTACATTATACATGAGCATCCAATACAAGGTTTGTGCATATTAAATAAATTTGTAACTATATTCTCTACGTTCTTAATGCTTCAGCAATGGCGGCGAACACCATATAGTTTCCAATTAAAATATCAACTATCCTTTCATGCTAAAACTACTACCCACACTATTCTGAGAGTTTGAACTAATCTGAAAATAATACTATAAGGCCAACTCTACAGCTTCCTATATCCTCTTTTTGGGTATTTACGTTCCTACTGCACCATACTTTAACCTACAAATTGTTCCTTTTAACATGCATTAAATCTTGTTTCTCTAAATACAAATCAAATCTTCTACCAGAAAGGATAGATTCCACATACATATTAACAATAATATCATTTTTATAGAAGAATCGTAAAGGCCCAATACCTCAAACTAAAGTAATATCAGATCATACATTACACAACCATCAACAGTATGTAAATCAACATTAATACTTTGCAAAAACTTATGCTTTCGAGAGGAATTTCTCATCCTTAATCTACCCTTCCAGTATTTCTAATATTTGGACATAGGCTGATAATATAAGAATGATGCAGCCCCTTTTTATTTTTTTAGAAATAATTCCACCTTAGTTTCCAGGAGACAATACATCAACGTCGTCATTGAGTGTTTGAGACAGCAGTGCAACTGCAACTGCAACTGGCATCAATTGACAATACTTTTCCCTGGTGTCTGCCCATTAACTGTCGAAGACATGAGGTTTGGGTGGCTTAAGGATATATAGGGTCAGCTTGACCCTCTAGATGCAACTATATGCACTCAAACAAGCAACCATTCAGTGATATCAACCAGAAATTTCACACTTCCATTATGATTTGATCATTGATAATGCCATACGAAATGCATCATGGGGATGTGTAGCAGAACAATTATATTATCTTTATATTATCAATGGCCAACCACCTTAGAGCAATTCATAAAGAAAACAGTGATTCAAATGAAAAAGACATCAACGATATCTTATATTTTTTTTAGTGAAATTCAGATCCCAGTAAGAAAGCACAAAGAAATACATTATTTCTCATAGCATAAGATGTCAAGGTGACAACCAGCCTAACCTGAACGCGCAGCATCGTTCAAAATCCAATAGATCAGTATCACACAACAGAGACGACAGCTTCCAGAATTCCACTTCACAAATCCAAAGATATTCCCTGGTTTATATAGAAAAATCCGTGCGATAGCAATATGACACCTTTCTTTTTTTTTAGTGCCAGATAATTCCTTACTACCCTAGCCATGTGGAGAGTGTGTCCATCATCCAGGTGGAGGAAAAAAAAGCATCCATCATCCGGGTGGAGGATAAATAAAATAATTATGTATATTTTCTTTTTTTAATTTATTTTAACACATATGATAGCACTCCCCTTTGTTAAAAATTTATATATATATATATATATATATATATATAATTAATTTTTTATTATTTCTTTTTTCTTATTTTATAAATGATGTACGCCTCTCCGCCATAATTACCTATAAGTTTTTACATATATTAATTTTGATTTGCTTTATAGTGCTTTATACTAGAATAGCCTATGGTTCGTACTAGGCTCTAATTTCTAATCAGAAAGCAAAGAATATTTGCATCATATAGATTATACTATATATTATTTTTAAATTCTTTATTTATTTCTATTATATTTGTTCTTTGTTTTTTTTTTATTAAACATATTGTGAATTGTAACAAACATCAAGCAAGAAATGCAATAGCAAACATACATGATATGAAATTACACAAATGCATTGGATGCAATGGCAAGCAGAATGATTTTTATATGCAAATCCTACTGTAGACACCAAAACAGCACCAATCCGATTATGTGACTACAAACACTGATCACATTAACACACACAGCCCCCAGGGTAGCCCCCAGAGGTTAAACAGTGGTTCTAACCACTTACACAGCAATTTTGCAAGTCAAAAATCAGTTTGGCACCTTTTAGACACTTTATTTCTTATTCGTCCCACCCAGGGACGAGTGCGAATTTGTACTCGTCCTACCCAAGGACGAGTATGGATTTGTACTCGTTTCACCCAGGGACGATTATTAGCGCTCGCTCCGGGGTGGGACGAATGCCAGGTTTGACCGACAAAAAGTCGGACCTCAGCGCATGACAACTCAGAACTACCACTCAGCTTTTCATGCATGACATAGGAGTGCGAGTGAGTTCTTTTGACAACACACATCTGCCAATTGACTTTCCCTTCCCTGCATGGGAAGGAGAGTAAGCTTTTAAAGACAACTCAGATTTGCCACTTAGCTATCCCTTCATTGCATGGGAGTGCAAGTGAGCTTTGCTAAAACATGCAAAGACATGCACAGAGGCGGTTAAGAAGCCCTTGATCAAGAAGAAGTCTTCTCTTCACAAACAAAAGCATTCATGCAAAGAAACACTTTTGCATGTTAATTCAAAAAGACCCCTTGGGTCTATAAAAACGGTGAGTTTTCTCACCCAAAAAATATACGAGAGAAGGAGCATTTTGAGCGACGAAGTGCTGCTAGTTCACTTACTGGCGATTTGTGCTTTCATAATCGTGGTATTTCTTTTAGTTTCATGTTTATGCTTTTGTCAAGTTTTTCATTTCATTTAGATTCATTTCAACCATCGTTAGATTCATCTTTTATTTTTCATACACAGGTGCTACTGACTTTCTTGTTTGTTTCTTTGAGTGCAGAGTTGCAGCATTAGAGGAGCGGCGAGGAGTCTACCTTACCAACGCAAGCGGCGGCAACATTTGGCCCGCCCATTCCAAACGTGGGCATGCGGAAGAGGAATTCTGAAGCAAATTGTAGAGATCAATATCTAACGCTCCTATCCCCTAAAAAGGAAGGAGACGTATTGTAACACGAATTGAAAAGAATATCAATAAAAAGGGCTATAGTTTATATTGCTTTTATATCTTGTGTTCATTCATTTGTGTTCTTTCCTTTTAATGCAATTTTGTTTAGTTTTTCCTTTTTGTTTCCGGAATCTCGTGCTTTCAATGGCGATCACGGTGGGACACTGTCCCCATGTTTTTAAAATCACAGAAACTGATTGAATTTTTGTGTTTGTGCTTGACAGGTACATTTTTTTTTTTTGCAGACTGTTAATCGTCTCTGCAAGGGACGATTTCTGTTCTGGAAATCGTCTCACCCTGGGACGATTGTAAAATCGTCTCTGCGAGGGACGATTTCTGTTCTGACAATCGTCTCACCCTGGGACGATTGTAAAATCGTCTCTGCAAGGGACGATTTCTGTTCTGTTAATCGTCTCACCAAGGGACGATTTTCTGTCTGCAACTTTTCAGAGCAAAATTTTAGAGGCAACTGGAGCAGGCAGAGAAGAGGTAGGGATTTTCATCATCTTTGTTGAAATTTTCTGTTTTTGTTTCTGTTTCTTTGACTGTTTCCATTTTAGCTTGCATTGCTTAGGAAAAGTCATTCATGCATGTTTCATTTTCGTTGGATAAAATGAACCTCACACACTCCACGAAACAATTTTAAACCAAGGAGCTGGTCGTAAGACCCTAGCCCTTGATCAAGACCATTGGTGGATTTAATCACCACCTTGGCTTGATTTGCATACATTTCTCGATTGTCAACTGTTGTTAGGCGTAAATCCTGACGAAGACAGACCGAGCGTAGCTGGGGTGATTCCCATGCGCGCGAGGATAAGTTTTCTATGGTAGGTGCCATTAACAGGACAATCCCCCTTCCGTACCGCCTACGTACCACGTACCTTCTGCTCTCACGTACCTATAGTCTCCCTCTCGTAAGGGCGGGTATATAGAGAGGTTGGTATATCGGCCTGGTTGGTATATTGAAGGGGCGACCTTTTGGGAGTTATAAGAGCCTACATAATGCATTTAAACGTTCTACAAAACCTACAAAAACAAAAACAAAACACCAAAATGCACTAAACCAGTCTAGGGCACACCAAGAATCCTTAAAAGAGATAATCACGGTTTTGTGAATGTGTGTGTTTAATTCTTTTTAGTGTAGACAAAAAAAATCATTAAAAACAAAGATAAAAAAATCTACGCATTTTGTCATTTTCTCCAAAAAGCTCCAAGGATTCCCGTAATCGCTTGGTCACTCCAAAATGCCCCAAAGGTGTCCATGAACCCTTTGGTCAACCCAAAAGCACCCCAAATGTGCCCATAAGTGATGCGAGGACCATCCAACAAAATATGGGAAATCTTATATTTTTCCCTAAATTTTAGTGCATCTTGCCGGGGCCATAACTTCTCAACCGTAGCTCCGATTGACTTGAAATTTTACAGGGAGTTAGTTGGGATAATTTTAAACAAATATGATTCCCTAGAATCCTATTTGCCCAGAAAAGTCAGTTTTCGGGGCCAAATTCCATCATCTAGTGCCCCGAAATTAGGTTTTAAAATTGGGCACGCAATTCTATGCACTTTTTGAGCTGTTCGGATGTCAATATCTCCTAATGTATTTAGAGCTAGGACTTGAAACTTCATTTTTGTCTTATCTACTATAAGAGGGATGCGCACACCAATTTTGGGCCCCATCTAACTCATTTCAATTTTTAAGGTTTTTAGAGAGACATCGTCATGGTGCTAACCCGTAGCCAAGCCCAATCACGGGCGAAGGCTATGGGGGATGTCCCAGGAGGCACGAGTCACCTCCGTTACAATCCCAAGGATTTGGTCATACCACCTTGGCGACCTAACACACAATGCAGTCCCCTCCACACCTTAAAGGAAAGGGACTACAGGGACACCTCTTCGAGGAGCACTCCTATTCGGCATAGCATTCAACACACACCCTTCCATGAGGGGTATAGTCGTAAGAGAGCTCCCTTAGATGCTCGCTATGAGTGGTCATCGCACGATGAAGTGCTAGGTCAACATAGGGTTCGATGGGAGGAACCACATGATTACATTATCCCTCCTTCACCCCCACTAGTTGTCAGGACTACAAAGACAAATCCAGAGCACAAGGCTCTTCGGGCAAGGCGAGATAGCTCCGTCCACCCCATTTTCACTTATGAAAGAGAGCACGAGGAAGACATCTACCTTCCTCGAGAGCAATATACCGTGCGGGAGCAATACGCCTTCGCACTTGCTATCTATCAAGACCACTCACTGAGGCCAAAGCCCCGAGAGAATGCTGCTACCCCTAACAGAGGGATGTGTCCTATAGAGATCTTGGATCACTACGACCGAGATTTTTATCTAAGAGAGGCATCTAGGCCTTCTAGACATGAGGCGGTGGGACCAACTATCATAGAATCTGCCGAATATATCACACATCTCAAGCAACTCACGCAACTTGAGCTCGAACGACTACCGTTAGAAGAACCGTACCATATTAACGAAGAGCACCTTCAACGCCAGAAGGATGAGCTATTCCAACACACTATGCAAGAGAAGACTCCAACCCCTCACATGCATAAGACAAAATATTTTGAGTGGCACAACCCATGGGGGGAAGATAGGTCATCTCGACCTCATCAAAAGCTACCCCCAACACCCCCAAGAAAAAAAAGAGAAACCCCCCCCCCCCCCACACCACCCTCGACGCCTCCTAGACATGAATGGGAGGTCAATCCTATAACCAATGACAGGTGCCTTCCTCAGGCACCCACCCAGGCTCATGAGCCACCCTTAGAAGTTCCTCAAGAAGCCTCTGAGGAACCGGAGTGAGAAGAAGAGCGGGATGAAATGCACTACCAAGGCAGGGGGGTGCTATCCAGCTACCCCTCCATAGGCATCAAGTTTCCTCAACGCAAGGAACAAATCAAAGAGGAGGAGTTCAAATCTCCCGATACATGCAAAGCACTCCAGAGCACTTAGAGTTGGTAGAGGCCAAGATTTTGGGGTCCCAAGGCCCAACTTACATAAAACTCCTCTCGAAGAGGATCAACCCTTAACCATAGAGCTACCTGATGATGAGGTCCTCCATATCTTAGAATCTCCAGATTCGATAAGCTATACTCTCTTGCCGAAGGTGAGTGATATGCAATAGTGCTATAGGACCCTTATCACAATTCGGTGGTATGGATGAGCATCACAAAATTCTTTATCTTTGAGTTCTTTGAGTTAGTGAAGATGAAACAGAGATGGCATATATCAATCATGCACGACGACACAATCACCCCATAACCCATCGATGAAGCTAATGGCAACAAATAAACATAATACTAGGGCATGAGTGGCGTGTAAACCCAGCCCAGTGGGATCAAATGTTCATCCCACAACTTTGGGTACATAAAGATCAACTTCCACCCGAGAGATATCATAGCAACATCGGTGCCGAAGGCGGACCCTGTCCTCATCTCCGTGCATAAGGCCGATCCATTCATGCCAATTCCTACAGAGCCAGATCCGGTGCACAAAGATCATCAATCTGGGGGTACCTCTATTCCCTGAAGAGCCAATGGGTTACACCAAATGCTCCAAAGGTGTCCATAAACCCTTTGGTCAAACCAAACGCTCCAAAGGTGTCCATAAACCCTTTGGTCAAACCAAAAGCTCCAAGGATTATCGCAATCTCTTGGTCACCCAAAAAGCTCCAAGGATTATCACAATCTCTTGGTCATCCCAAAAGCTCCAAGGATTATCGCAATCTCTTGGTCATCCCAAAAGCTCCAAGGATTATCACAATCTCTTGGTCATCCCAAAAGCTCCAAGGATTATCGCAATCTCTTGGTCATCCCAAAAGCTCCAAGGATTATCGCAATCTCTTGGTCATCCCAAAACTCCAAGGATTATCGCAATCTCTTGGTCATCCCAAAAGCTCCAAGGATTATCGCAATCTCTTGGTCATCCCAAAAGCTCCAAGGATTATCGCAATCTCTTGGTCATCCCAAAAAGCTCCAAGGATTATCGCAATCTCTTGGTCATCCCAAAAAGCTCCAAGGATTATCGCAATCTCTTGGTCATCCCAAAAAGCTCCAAGGATTATCACAATCTCTTGGTCATCCCAAAAAGCTCCAAGGATTATCGCAATCTCTTGGTCATCCCAAAAAGCTCCAAGGATTATCACAATCACTTGGTCATCCCAAAAGCTCCAAGGATTATCATAATCTCTTGGTCACCCAAAAGCCCCAAGTATCTATAAACCTTGGTCAACAAAAGCTCCAAGGATTACCACAATCGCTTGGTCAACCCAAAAGCTCCAAGAGTTACCATAACTGCTTGGTCAACATAAGTATTCAAAAATCAACAAAAACAACACAAAAATCAAAATCACAAAAACATTTGCATTTCAATTCCATGCATAACAATAACATCATCAAAAATTACAAAAACAATTGCATTTCAATTCCATACATTCTCATAAAAAAAAACAAAAATCAAAATCACAAAAACAATTGCATTTCAATTACATGCATTCTCATAAAAAAAACAAAATCACAAAAACATTTGCATTTTCCATACATTCTCATAAAAAAAAAAAAAATGAAATCACCAAAACATTTGCATGCATTTTCATAAAAATCAAAATACAAAAATATAGGTTGCATTAAACATTGCATCCATCCCTTGCATACTTCGATAGGTCATACAAGTCAAAAGCACCATAGGGTGTCATTACTTGGCAATTCCATCATTTCCACTTCAAATCCATTTCCATAAACGCATACATCCAGCATATCACCTTTTTATTTTAGCATAGTCAATTGTTTCCTAATGTATATAGGGTTTTCGTCATTCAGATGTCTTTAAATTTCTAGCCAAAAACTGTACACAGTTAAACAGATTTTACATGGGAAAGTTTTACTTGGATCACACCTTGTTACGTAGCATCCCAACACAAATTAACACACATAAAATAATTCCTAAGTTGTGTGAACGAAAGATGAAACCTGCACCGTAATCCAGGTCACCATAAGCGAAACGGCTATCTTGCTTATCCCCCTGTGCAATTGACCCTAGGAATGCTGAGAGTTGGCAAAAGGACAAGCATCCTCCCTACCCAATTCCCCATGAATCCCAAGTTCTCAAAAGTTGCAAAAACATCAAAAATTTGCAAAACGTCAAAACATTCAAAATTGACATCCTACAGTGCACACATCAAAAGGCACGTACAATAGTGATTCTCGTCACTCCCTATCCCTTGCTCAAAAAAAAAAAAAAAAAAAAACAAACAAAAAAATAAACAGTGATCTTATCACTATAAAGAGCAAGTATCCCAATACAATTGAAGAAAAGAAGGGAGTCGAACTTGAATCCCTGGAACTCTCAAGCATTTCGACAGGTCATGAGGCAAGCTTCGCATGCCGGTTTGGTTGATAGCCTATCGAGTCAACGATAGTAAACCTCCCGCATGACGATATATCTGTCACATTAACTTGTGTATAGATCAATGTTTGCATGTGGATGAGCTAGCTTATGGTATCCTAGATAGCATCGCAGATTAATCTAACTAAACACAATCAAGGAGTTAGTGGAGCTAATTAGGTGATCCTCGGTACGAGTTCGGTTGAAAGCCCATCCGGCATCGGCGGTATCCCGATGAATACCACATAAACGAACTCAATTGCACACACAGGGGATGTGAAATAACTTGGTTAAATTCAAGTCGAATTTATACCTTGTTCAAAAGTCTTGCGAGATAAATGTACGAGTCTTGGCTAGTTAGTTAAAATATCTGAATCTAAGAAAAGCTTAACTACATTTTAAAAACAACTGTCACATTTTATTCCGTACATCACCATCAAAATATATGCAAAATACAAAAACAAAGTTTTCACATGCAAAGTCATTCCACAAAGTCATCCCATTAGTATAGCAAGTCAGTCAAATCTTGTACAGTCTATGGTGCATCGACACATCATCAACAACTCATTTCATTCATTCCATATCTATACATCATACAAATTAGAAACATCACATTCATAATCACCTCTGCATACATCAAACACATACATAAAAACACGCACACAAAAAAAAAAAAAAAAAAAAAAAAAAAAAAAAACACACAAACACAACAAAACAACCAAAATATAAAAATGACAAATGCCAACAAAAACACTAAAAATTGCCGGACAAAAGTGCTCTTGCACTTAACCTCTTCGCATTAGAAAATTGATGTCGGGGTCTACCTTGTCGTTATCCTACTCCCCAAGAAGGCTACCATAGCCGGACCGCTCCACGGGAAGACGGATTTTCGCCAATGTTACCCCCAAATGGCATCCCAAAATGGGTTCACACCCACCAAAAATAGGTCAAAAAAAATTGAGAAATTGCTCGCGCATTCAACGGACAACATCTGAAGGCACCCTCACTTAAGTCATCTTGGGTCAAGCGACTCGTCGCTTTTCTCATGTCAGTCATTCCTTCATCGATTCGTCGCTTGAGGGGGTAGTCACACTTAAGTCACCAATCAACAACAACACACCCAATCAAGGCAATGGCATGTATTCAAAGAATCATTGACAAAGACAATCACGCTCCTGCTTGGGGCAGCAAACAAGCAATAATCACAAAATTGATCAAACACTTGGCATTCCCGAAGCATGAACACAAGGTTCCCCCGTGGATAAAAGGTTGCGCCCTTTGCCTATTCATGACTGATCAATGTCCAAGCTCAAGTCACACCTCACCAAAATAGGTTAATACTTGAAATCAAATTCCTTAGCTCGTCAGAAGCAAGGATTCAAGAATGCATGCCCTTTCCATGCTTGGGGCATCAAGAGTTGGTTAGGTTACTTGAGAAACCCTAATCATTAGTGCTTTGGTTATCTATTTTTGCTCGGCATTGTGCCATGCACAACGCTTCCCAAAAAGGGGCATCTGTAGACACCAAAACAGCACCAATCCGATTATGTGACTACAAACACTGATCACATTAACACACACAGCCCCCAGGGTAGCCCCCAGAGGTTAAACAGTGGTTCTAACCACTTACACAACAGTTTTGCAAGTCAAAAATTAGTTTGGCACCTTTTAGACACTTTATTTCTTATTCGTCCCACCCAGGGACGAGTGCGAATTTGTACTCGTCCTACCCAAGGACGAGTATGGATTTGTACTCGTTTCACCCGGGGACGATTATTAGCGCTCGCTCCGGGGTGGGACGAACGCCAGGTTTGACCAGCAAAAAGTCAGACCTCAGCGCATGACAACTCAGAACTACCACTCAGCTTTTCATGCATGACATAGGAGTGCGAGTGAGTTCTTTTGACAACACACATCTGCCAATTGACTTTCCCTTCCCTGCATGGGAAGGAGAGTAAGCTTTTTAAGACAACTCAGATTTGCCACTTAGCTATCCCTTCATTGCATGGGAGTGCAAGTGAGCTTTGCTAAAACATGCAAAGACATGCACAGAGACAGTTAAGAAGCCCTTGATCAAGAAGAAGTCTTCTCTTCACAAACAAAAGCATTCATGCAAAGAAACACTTTTGCATGTTAATTCAAAAAGACCCCTTGGGTCTATAAAAACGGTGAGTTTTCTCACCCAAAAAAGATACAGAGAAGGAGCATTTTGAGCGACGAAGTGCTGCTAGTTCACTTACTGGCGATTTGTGCTTTCATAATCGTGGTATTTCTTTTAGTTTCATGTTTATGCTTTTGTCAAGTTTTTCATTTCATTTAGATTCATTTCAACCATCGTTAGATTCATCTTTTATTTTTCATACACGGGTGCTACCGACTTTCTTGTTTGTTTCTTTGAGTGCGAGTTGCGGCATTAGAGGAGCGGCGAGGAGTCTACCTTACCAACGCAAGCGGCGGCAACATTTGGCCCGCCCATTCCAAACGTGGGCATGCGGAAGGAGGAATTCTGAAGCAAATTGTAAGAGATCAATATCTAACGCTCCTATCCCCTAAAAAGGAAGGAGACGTATTGTAACACGAATTGAAAAGAATATCAATAAAAAGGGCTATAGTTTATATTGCTTTTATATCTTGTGTTCATTCATTTGTGTTCTTTCCTTTTAATGCAATTTTGTTTAGTTTTTCCTTTTTGTTTCCGGAATCTCGTGCTTTCACCTACGATGGGCTTCCATGTACCCACGGGCCAAGGTGCACAAGGCACAACATCATGTCCCACTCACCTGACGCCTCCCAATTCTGTCTTCGTAAGGAAATAGGTGTTCTCTTCCATCACTGCTCGTGAACCTGCACCTGCAATACAAAAACTTGACGCAAAATCATATTCCTTCAAGTAAAAAAATTACAAGTGGTGGGGTTGTGATAGGAATAGAGAAATCAAGGCCTAACCTATCGAGTAATAAGATAAGAGTTGCATGGATGATGGAGTAGACAAGCATTATGATGGAGAATATTTAAGCTAAATTGGAGCTTGAATCAACTAAGTATGTGAGCATGTTAGATTAAATCCCAAAATTTTCTAAGTATTTCAATGAGAATACCCCTAGGGTTATATGAGTAGCCTATTGAGCCATGTTGTCCATCTAGGAAGATTTTCAAGCCATTTTAGATGATAATAGGTGTTAAAAAGGTCCTAAAGGTGTTTAATAGGACCATCAGACCCATCTGGATATTTAGGATGGTTGTTGGGCTTTATCAACCAATAAAGAGGTCTCTTAGGCTATTTGTGAGGGTTTTTAGGCCCCCTCAACTATTTGGGATAATTGTTTAGTCCCCTAGGATATCTGGAATAACCATTGGACCAATAAGGTTAGTATGGAAGGTTGTCTATCCCCGTTAGGTCATCCCATATAAGAGGGGCATCTAACCACAAAATGATCTTTAGTCCCTTAGATATTAGCACCCTAGTCATTGTACCAAGCCATTTGGATGATGGAAAAGTCCACCTAGATACCCAAGGAGTTTTTTGGACCCCTAAGTCATAAGGACCAAATACAAGGTCATTGGTCCATGTCATCCAATCATGTAGTGGACAAGCTCCTCCTCATTCCTAATATCAATATCTCCATTCTATTTTCCTTGTTGCCAATAAGGTTCCATCTAGCTTATTCATCTAGCTATAGGGTCCATATTGTAATTTTCCCCCTTCTTTGATAAGCCATATAAGTAGATCATTAGGCTTGAAAAAAAATAAATTATAGCTACAAAGGTAGCTATCAACTCAGGAAGTGTGCATATTAAGTATCCTTATTATTTGAAAAAGTTATAAAAGGAATATTGAGTTATATTTAAATAAATTGCACATGTGGGAAGAGGAAGTGAGCTAAAGCCAAACTAACCAAAGAACTAGAATAAAAAATTGGAGCAACAAGTTAGGGCACAACCTAGGGTTTTGTTGGACCAAAACCAAGGCTTTAGGAGAAATCAACAATAATGAAGCAGAGTAAATTTTTACCATTGGAATGAAGCTAGCACATGGAAAAATAGAGGAGAAAAGGGTTTGTTAAAACCTTGTTCACTATAATAAAAAATTTAAATTTCAATGAGAACACACAAATTGGAGTAGAGTCACAAAAGAAGTAAAAATAAAACCCTAGTTCTAACCATCCAAATCAGAGACCTCAGCTAGAGTTTATACAAATGGGGAAATTATAAATTTCACCATTCAAATAGATAAAATTGGTAAGTAGAAGAAATTAGCATGTAATACCAAGGGAAGTTTGTTTGAGGAAAATTCATAGTTCAAATCTAGATATTGCCTTATTACAAGGTCGTCTTAGCCATTTCAGTAAGGGGAAATATTATAAGATAATTAGGACAAGTCTTCTCGGGCTTATCAATGGAAAATATAGAGAAAACTATTGTTGTCTAGGTCATAGATGAGGATAATGAATGACCATGTAATGTGCCCTTTTCACTGAGTGAGCATCGTGGGACCCACAAGCTAATTTCTATACTTCTCAATCAATGAGGATTGATTGCTAGAGAAGTGCATATTAGTGAGGATTGGTTTCATTTATTTTTCCCTAGTATTTTTATGACTTTTAAATCATTGCCTATATTTTAGGAGACTTTCCTAAATTTTAAGATGTCGGTTGGAAGTGAGAGCCTCCCCATTAGTTTCGTGATGGGGAATTTACCCTAAGGGGACCTTTTTACTATTGGATATTTTTAAATGTACATGTTCATAATAAGTTCCATGGAGAAAACTTGTTCCTATTTCTTAGGGGATTTTAGATGGCTTCCAAGGACATAACCATGTCATGTGACCTGTCGTTAGATTCATGTGTGAGTCATTTGTTCATAATGATTTATTTTAGGTCTTTTGGATGAGTGGATCTCCAACTATAATTGATTTACTGATAAGAGGTTAGGGTTTATTGGCTACCTAGGTAATTTATTGTTATTACACTAGTGTTGTGTTATGTGGTTCTTGATTATTAACATTAAATTTGACATGTCTTAAGTAATATCAGTATCATATCAAGTAAAAATAATCTTTATTCATTTCTATTAACACTTGAGCTAGGTTCCTAGGTTTTAGAGCATACCAATGGATAAATAGAGGTTTCCCAACCTTTAAGAGATTAATTCTATACTTATGTCATATTTTAGACCTAGAGAGGGTGACTACTCCATAAAACACTCATATACTAATTCAGGGACAAAAACCCTTGGATCTAGAGAGAATAGGATGGAAAACCTTTAGTTTCTTATGAGCAATCTCATTTAAGGTTTGCATTGAGTTAAAAATATTCTCTTTTATATGGGTAGATTTATTTGAGGGGCAACTAGAGCAACATTATAGAACAACATCGGTTATCATTTTGGAAAAGATATTTTACTAGGTGCTTTACTTCTAGTAAAAAATAGTAGATACAGGGCATCACAGTGGTATCAAAGCCAATTTCTTGACAACCTATGAACCATAGATAGAAATGAGAGAACTTTGACAGATGAGGAAAGGGAAGATCTATTTTAGAATACTATAGTAGGGATTCAAAGGGGTCAAGAGAGAAATATAGATCTAATGACATAAATATTATGACTTTATAATAATATGCATATTGTCATTCCTTTGTAGAATCTAGACCCTATTCTATTAATACATTTCAAAGAGAGAAAGATCAACTTCACATAATCGACTAGCGGTTTGTCAAATAAATGCCATTCTAAAATTTGTTAGGTCCAAGTTTATATAAAGGAATGAAAGATCAAATTTTGAGACAATTACTTCAGAAGAGTTAGACACACTCTTTATGGAGTATCAAATAAAATTAAGAATTTAGGGCTATGATGACTTTTGTCAATTTCTTGGAGATAATTAGGAAGAAGTATCTAGGTATTATAGCCCATGCTAGCAATAAAAATGATAATAGGAGAGATATGCAACATCAAGTGAATAAATTTAATTCTCCTACTTTTGATGGAAAAAACAAAATCTCTACTTGGGCATGGTTGTAGAAGTTATAGATATACTTTACACTCAACCCTATAATGGAAGAGGATGTCATGAAATTTGCTACATTATATTTTAAAGGTATTTACTATGACTATTTTTACCATGGTTTTATTACTTAGGGGTACAACCTTGTGTGGATATTTGATGATTTCAACCATAGATTGTTGGACAACTTTGAGTAGAAGGGTGAAGAGGAGTACATTAGGGAACTTGCTATAATTAGATAATAGACTTTAGTGGAGTCATATGTCATATGTTACTAAATTTTAGTGAGTTACAATTATGATATCTATTGTATAAAAAAGAAGAATCACTTTGCTTTTTATTAAGGGTTTGTTCAAGTCCCTTAAAGGTCTAGTTAAGGCCTTTGCATCCCCATCACTATAGGATGTTATGAAGAGGGCATTGAAACTTGATCCTTCTATGCTTAGGAGCATATTCTCATCTCATCATAGAGAACATACTACCAAGAAGTAAGAGGGACATTTTAGAGAGAAGGATAACATGGTAGCAGGTTTAATTTACACTCTTACAACTACACTTCCACCCACTACACCCATTATGGAAAAAATATTGATGAGCAAACTAGAAATGAACTTATAAGAAAAAATTATGCTTTATGTGTAAGGAGCATTAGGATCCGATCATAGATTCCTTGAAAAGTGCCAAGTCTATTACATTGAAGTATTATCTCATAAGGAAGAATATGGTTATGAAACTGATGAATTAGAACAACAACAAGAAGTAAAGGAGCAAATTATTGAATATGATCCTAAGTAGTTGTTGGAGGATGATACCAAAACTAGATAAGGTATGCTTACAAATATTTCACTAGCACCATGGTATCATCCTTTTAAGGTTCATGGAGAGTAACCCAGATAGTGTTTATTGTACTCATTAATAGTGGGGCTACCCATAATTTTATTAATGAGGACCTCATGGCTAAGAGGAGGTTGAAGGCAAAGGACTTATTAGGGTTCAATGTGACTATTGTTGATGGTTTTAGTATCCCATGCATCAAGGTAATTTAGCAACTCAAGCTATCTCTGGATGACAATATTGTATGTGATGACTTCTATGTTGTATTAGGTGGAGCACACATGATTCTAGGTATACAATGGATGCATTTCCTTGCAATATTTTTCCCAAATTATCTATCCATGGATTTGAATTTCAAGTCATAGGGGAGAGACATGGTACTTAAGGGTATACATGAAGACATCATAGATAGTTACAACGAAAAGGATGGAGAGGATATTCTATAAAGAGGAATCTTTATGGGAAGTCAGTTGCTTTATGATAAAAGGTATGCCTATTGTACTTTTAGATGAGCATTGCACTTATCATGTTGATATTTAGACTATCTTGGATAGGCATAGTATTTTTCTTAGTGATATACCTATAGGTTTTCCATTGAATATGGAATTCCAACACTCATGGAGTTGAATTCATGCTCTAAGACCATCATGTTCACCCCCTACCACCATTCATGGATATATAAAGAGGAAATAGAGAAGGCTATAAAATATCTTTTGGATATGGGTCATATCAGACTTAGTTCTAGTCCATTTGCTTCATCAATAATGCTTATAAAGAAGAAGAATTGTATGATGAGAATTTGCATAGATCACTAGGCATTGAACAAGAAAAAGTCAAGAACAAGTATCTCATTCCTAGGATCAATATACTCATTAATGAGTTGCATGGAGTCTACTTTTTATAATTGGCTTGAGGTTTGGCTATCACTAGATCTATATGTGTGAGGACATATACAAGAAAACCTTTAGGTATCATTATGGACACTATGAATTTATGGTCATGTCACTTTCCATTTAGTGTCATGTTAAGAAAATTTGTTTTGGTATTCTTTATGATATTTTGATTTATAGTAAAACCTGATAGGATCACTTGAGACACTTGTATACATTCCTCGAGATATTGTAGTAGTGGGTCTTTTTTGTAAAATAATCCAAGTGTGAATTTAGAGTTACAAAGATCCTATACTTGGGCCATAGCATTGGTGCTAAATGCATTTAGATAGATTAGCAAAAGATCTAGGGTATTCAAGAACAACTAGCCCCTACTATGTTGACCCATTTAAGAGGCTTCTTAGGCCTATGTAGTTACTATCTAATATTTATTAGGGTATTTTAATATATGGTAACACCCTTGATTAAAATTACAGAAAAGAGCCTTCATATGGAGTGGTGCTCCTCAAAGAGCTTTTGAGAAGCTCATGTGATCTGCTCATACCTTGTACTTTCCATTCCTAACTTCTCACTACCATTTGTTGTAGAGTATGACACTTTAGGTAAGGGGATCGAAGCTATGCTAATACAAAAGGGCCAACCCATAGCATTGAGAGAAAAAAATTGAAAGCTACAAAGATAATATTTTCCATCTATGACAAGATAATGCTTTCCATTATGTATGCTTTGGTTAAGTTTAATAAATACTTAGTTTATGGAAGATTTGTGATGAGGATATACCATAATAGTTTAAAATTCTTCCTAGACCAATGTGATTTAAATGATCGATAGTAGGAGTAGGTAAGTAAGCTTTAAGATTATGATTTGATTTAAGTATTTGAAGGGTAAGAAGAATATAGTTGTTAATGATCTTTCCCATATGCCTACTTTCTATGTCATTTCTTCTACTGTTGCTAATTAAAAAGCTTCTATCATGGATGAATATGCTAAGAATACCTATTACTAGTGTATTGGAAAGAAGTGTGAAGGATGATAGGTATATTATGGTAGATGGACTTATACTATATAAGATTAGAATACTCCTTGTACCTGAGTCCAAAATGAAGGAGAATATTATGAGGGATTTACATTATGCACCCATAGCTAGCCACCAGGCTTCTACAAAACTATAGGTATTTGAGATAGGTTCTCTTAGAAGGGCCTCAAGGAGGATTTTCTTAGACATGTTAGAGAGTACACTACTTACCAATAGAATAAAGTAGAGCATCCTTACCCAACATGTTTACTACAACCCTTGATAATTCCTAGCCAAAAATAAAAAAGTATATCCATGGATTCTATCACAGGTCTTCCTAAAGTGAATGGAAAGAATTGCATTTTTGTGGTAGTGAATAAGTTAACAAAATATTCCCATTTATTTGTCGTTCCTACATAGTTCAAAGCACTATAGGTGGATGACCTATTTTTAGAGAGATATTTTGGTTACATGGCTTACCCAAGACCATTTTTAGTGATAAGAACAATAGATTTCTTAACTCCTTTTGATAGGAGTTATTTTTTTTTACTAGCACTGAGCTCACTCCTAGTACTAGCTATCATCCTAGACTGATGGATAAAAGGAGATAGTTAATAAGTGGGCTAAAGGGTACTTAAGAAACTATGTCATAGATTAGTAGATATATTGGGTTAAGTGGTTGTACCTTGAAGAATATTGTTGTAATATCATTTACTACATGTCCATTGGCATGACACCATTTATGACACTTTATGGATACGATGCACCTACTTGCACTAATTTAGTTCTCATTAAAAACCATGTACTAGTAGATAGTGACTTTGTGGAGCATAGAAGGGATATTTTGAGGTCACTTAGAGACCATTTACAGTGGGCATAAAATCAGTAGAAATTTTATGCAGATCGACACTACATTAAGAGATAATTTGAGGTGGGAGATATGGTTTTTCTATACCTATAAACTTATAGGTAGATTTCCATTAATTGAAGTGGGTATGAAAATCTCAAACCTATCTTCTATGCACCTTTTTGAGTATTGAGAAGGGTTTGTGAGATGACCTATGAGTTGGAATTGCCAACAAGAAGTCCAATTCATAATATTTTCCATGTGTCTTGCCTTAAAAAGGCACTTAGATAGTAGGCTATGTCATCATTTTATCTACCACCCCTTGATGATGAGGGAGAAATTGTATTACCCCTAGATGCCATTATTGACACATAGGAGAAGATATTGAGGAACATAACCATCACAGAGTACTTTATCCATTGGAGGGGCCTACCCATAAATGATGCTACTTGGGAGGGGCAAAAGATACTTGAACATGTTGTATTACATTACTTATGGACAAGCAATTTTTGGAAGAGCAGACATGTAATATCTACATTTCACTAAGTCAACATGTGTGGGACCCACAAGCCCATTTTTATACTTCCCAATGGGTGAGGGATGATTTCTAGAGAAGTATATACTGGTGAGGACTGGTTTCATTTATTTATAACTAGTATTTTTATGTTTTGGACCATTTCCTATATTTTTAGAGCATTTCCAAAACTTTAGGGGGTCAGTTGGAGTTGGTACCCTCACCATTAATTTCCTCATGGGGGATTTAGCCTAAGGGTATCTTTTTACTATTGATATTATTTCATGCCTTTAGAGATATTTAAGTGTACATGTTTATTATAAGTGCCCTAGGGAAAACTTATTCCTATTTCTTAGGGGCTTTTGGAGGGCTTTTTGAGGGCTTTTGGGGATAGGACCATGTCATGTAGCTTATCGTTGGATTTGGATGTGAGTTAGTTGTTCATAATGCTTTATTTTAGGTATTTTGGGCAAGTAATTCTCTAGATATAATTTATTTACAGATGAGGGATTAGGTTTATTGGTTATTTAGGTAATTTAATGCTATTACATTAGTGCCTTGTTATGTGGTACTTGATTATTAAAATTAAATTTGATATGTCCTAAGTGAATTAGTGTAATATCAAGTAAAAATAATCTTTATTCATTTCTATTAACACTTGATCTAGGTTCCTAGGGTTTGGAGTATGCCAATACATAAATAGATGTCACCCAACCTTTGAGAGATTCATTTTATACTTATATAACCTTTTTTAGACCTAGAGAGGGTAAATACTCTAGGTAGCATTCATCATTTGATTTAAGGATGAAAACCCTTGGATCCAAAGATCAAAGGATAGAACCCTTTTGATTTCTTATGGGTAATCTCATCTAGGTATTTCATTGAGCTACAAACTTTATTTTTTCTATAGGTATTTTGATTTGAGGGGTAGTTAGAGCATCACTATACATCATCATTAGTTCTGATTTTAGGAAAGATCTACCAAGTTTTTTACTTCTAGTTAGTTCCAAATTATTATCACTCTATTGATGTATTCCAATAGAATTTATCCATAAAATACAACTCCAAGGTTACTATATGATTTATTTTGTTAGTTACATTTTTTTTCTTTCTAACATCATTCTAGTAAAAAAATATTAGATAGAGGGCATCACAGACCACAAGTTGTCCATAATTGGGAGAAAGATATCATATGTGTGAAGGTAAGTGTTTGGATGGAGGAGCTCATGGGGAGTAAATAAAGTGTGTTGGTTCATCTAGAGAATTTTTGTATGACACCTAAGTGTCTAAGGCATTACTTAATCCATTAGGGAAGTTCCCAACTATCTGAGAGTTAGAGAGGCATATCCATGTGGAGAGGAGGACCACCCAATTATAATAGGTTATCTAAATAGGAAGGAGAGCCCTCTAGAGAAATATAGATATTTTTCAATCAAGAGAGAGGATAATTGGCTAAGAGAGAGGTCATCTAGCTAGTGTAACCATGCAAACATGCCATCCAAGCAAATTCAAGGGTGTCCAACAAGAGATTGTTATCCATAAACATGTGTAAATCATAGGGAAGAGAAATGACAAACCATGATGTTCAAGGGGGAATCCTAGATGCCTGAGGAGAGAAGCTAACTATTTGAAATAATTTTAAGCATTATACAATCAAGGAATTTATATAGTTTTATTAGCTAGGGCATTACCATCAAAAGAACTTTTACGCATTTGCATAAATTTGGCATGTTAACGTTATAGGACCAAGGTTTTTATAGTGGTCAGTATACATGGGTTCCGTAGAGTATTAGACCATGACCATGGTAGTTATTCCTAACTATTGATGAAGGATATTTAAGTGTCAAAGGAACAAAAAACTAAGGAAGTTTGTGTACAAAAATCAACATGAGGAATATAGTTCAAACCTTTAATTGCAGATAAGGAGCAAGACTAAGATCCAAAATTGTAAAAAGTACCTCCTAGATTTAATTCATAATAAACAATGCAACACCCTAGCATGATGACACATAGAGGAGAAAAAAAAGAGGAGGTGCACATAGAATTGTGCATGGAGTACACTTATGACCATTTGTCGAATTAGAAAAATAATAATAGAGTGATTATTGGCATAGTCACCATTCACACTTGAGAATAGTATGAAATAGTTAAAGATCATATTCTAAAGTGAGTATACCTGAGAGACATTTACCACAAAGTACATAGGCAAGGCATGTTAGAGTTAGAGTATATTACATCATTTGGTTCATGTAAATGTACCACCTTTGGTACATAGTTAGAGTAGAGATTAATTTAGGAGAAAGTTAGCTACTTACTTCAAGTAATGTAATAAATGCATAAGTGTCAATATGCATGTTGTAATGTGCAAGGTGTCCACTTGTACATCTAGATAGAGTGTTGACCAAGGAATCTATTTTCCTATATAAAGGGCCTCATAGTGATAGATCACAAGACTTAACATATAGATATCAAGAGCATTGTACTAGAGTAGTAGATAGTGGTAGAGCTCCTATATGGAGCACAATGTAGTTATTTACCTTATTTTAATAGAGTGACCATATCCTCCATACTGCATTGTATTTTCACCACTTTCTATTTATAGTATATTTTAGTTATATTGCAGGCTCACTTTCTTTCATCTTATCAGGACCTATGTTAGATCTCTCCCACTGCATATATCCTCAAAAGGTAACAATGGTATCAAAGCCACAGTGAATCAATATAGGAATAGGAGGGCCTACATCCATCATAGTTCCTCTTTGGACTTTTGGAAACTTAACTCACCAGTGTGCACCGCGACTTGTAAAATTCATCATAAGAGAAGTCCAGTAGGTCATAGGAATAGGGAGATAATCACAAATGAGGACTAAAATAAAATCTTAGTTATAGAAATTCTAAGATTTACATATGGCTAGAGTCTTTCCACAGAGTTGCAAAAAAACTCGTGAAGACTAGGACTCAACATTCATACCACTAGATTGACAAATCAGCTAGTGAATATTATTATCTTGAGATTTAAAAGTTCTTTTATTTTAGTTTCTAACAACTTGTTGCAAGAAAATGAGATTCAGGAAAAAGGTTGGGAAGCTTCTTACAAGAGAGTTAGGAAGAATATCTTCTAAAAATCATTCCAACACCTACAACAACAAGGAGAAGACTGAAGATTTCAAAGACCTTGAGAAAGGTCCCATTATAAGAGTTGCAATCTTGCAAAGTGTAGAAGTGAAGAAAAAGGCCATAGTAGCCTTATAGCAGACTCAAGGAACTAACTAGAAGTGTAGAGCATCACTATACATCATCATTAGTTCTGATTTTAGGAAAGATCTACCAAGTTTTTTACTTCTAGTTAGTTCCAAATTATTATCACTCTATTGATGTATTCCAATAGAATTTATCCATAAAATACAACTCCAAGGTTACTATATGATTTATTTTGTTAGTTACATTTTTTTTCTTTCTAACATCATTCTAGTAAAAAAATATTAGATAGAGGGCATCACAGACCACAAGTTGTCCATAATTGGGAGAAAGATATCATATGTGTGAAGGTAAGTGTTTGGATGGAGGAGCTCATGGGGAGTAAATAAAGTGTGTTGGTTCATCTAGAGAATTTTTGTATGACACCTAAGTGTCTAAGGCATTACTTAATCCATTAGGGAAGTTCCCAACTATCTGAGAGTTAGAGAGGCATATCCATGTGGAGAGGAGGACCACCCAATTATAATAGGTTATCTAAATAGGAAGGAGAGCCCTCTAGAGAAATATAGATATTTTTCAATCAAGAGAGAGGATAATTGGCTAAGAGAGAGGTCATCTAGCTAGTGTAACCATGCAAACATGCCATCCAAGCAAATTCAAGGGTGTCCAACAAGAGATTGTTATCCATAAACATGTGTAAATCATAGGGAAGAGAAATGACAAACCATGATGTTCAAGGGGGAATCCTAGATGCCTGAGGAGAGAAGCTAACTATTTGAAATAATTTTAAGCATTATACAATCAAGGAATTTATATAGTTTTATTAGCTAGGGCATTACCATCAAAAGAACTTTTACGCATTTGCATAAATTTGGCATGTTAACGTTATAGGACCAAGGTTTTTATAGTGGTCAGTATACATGGGTTCCGTAGAGTATTAGACCATGACCATGGTAGTTATTCCTAACTATTGATGAAGGATATTTAAGTGTCAAAGGAACAAAAAACTAAGGAAGTTTGTGTACAAAAATCAACATGAGGAATATAGTTCAAACCTTTAATTGCAGATAAGGAGCAAGACTAAGATCCAAAATTGTAAAAAGTACCTCCTAGATTTAATTCATAATAAACAATGCAACACCCTAGCATGATGACACATAGAGGAGAAAAAAAAGAGGAGGTGCACATAGAATTGTGCATGGAGTACACTTATGACCATTTGTCGAATTAGAAAAATAATAATAGAGTGATTATTGGCATAGTCACCATTCACACTTGAGAATAGTATGAAATAGTTAAAGATCATATTCTAAAGTGAGTATACATGAGAGACATTTACCACAAAGTACATAGGCAAGGCATGTTAGAGTTAGAGTATATTACATCATTTGGTTCATGTAAATGTACCACCTTTGGTACATAGTTAGAGTAGAGATTAATTTAGGAGAAAGTTAGCTACTTACTTCAAGTAATGTAATAAATGCATAAGTGTCAATATGCATGTTGTAATGTGCAAGGTGTCCACTTGTACATCTAGATAGAGTGTTGACCAAGGAATCTATTTTCCTATATAAAGGGCCTCATAGTGATAGATCACAAGACTTAACATATAGATATCAAGAGCATTGTACTAGAGTAGTAGATAGTGGTAGAGCTCCTATATGGAGCACAATGTAGTTATTTACCTTATTTTAATAGAGTGACCATATCCTCCATACTGCATTGTATTTTCACCACTTTCTATTTATAGTATATTTTAGTTATATTGCAGGCTCACTTTCTTTCATCTTATCAGGACCTATGTTAGATCTCTCCCACTGCATGTATCTTCAAAAGGTAACAATGGTATCAAAGCCACTATGAATCAATATAGGAATAGGAGGGCCTACATCCATCATAGTTCCTCTTTGGACTTTTGGAAACTTAACTCACCAGTGTGCACCGCGACTTGTAAAATTCATCATAAGAGAAGTCCAGTAGGTCATAGGAATAGGGAGATAATCACAAATGAGGACTAAAATAAAATCTTAGTTATAGAAATTCTAAGATTTACATATGGCTAGAGTCTTTCCACAGAGTTGCAAAAAAACTCGTGAAGACTAGGACTCAACATTCATACCACTAGATTGACAAATCAGCTAGTGAATATTATTATCTTGAGATTTAAAAGTTCTTTTATTTTAGTTTCTAACAACTTGTTGCAAGAAAATGAGATTCAGGAAAAAGGTTGGGAAGCTTCTTACAAGAGAGTTAGGAAGAATATCTTCTAAAAATCATTCCAACACCTACAACAACAAGGAGAAGACTGAAGATTTCAAAGACCTTGAGAAAGGTCCCATTATAAGAGTTGCAATCTTGCAAAGTGTAGAAGTGAAGAAAAAGGCCATAGTAGCCTTATAGCAGACTCAAGGAATAAAAGACTCTAGAAGATGAGTCGAGGAGGAGATAGAATATTTGTGATCTCCATTCAAGATCAATATCTACAAAGTGTACAAGACGAAAAAGCCAGAGAATACTAGAAGAGGAATAGGCCAAATAATCCTAGAAGAAGAATAGGCTAGAGAAGCTTTGAAGAAGGAGAAGCCTTGAAGAAGAAAAATCTAGAGAAGCCTTGATCTAGAAAAGAAGACCATAGAAGCCTTAATTCTAAAGAAAATTTTAGAAAAAAATTCTTGATTCAAAAGATAAAGTTCCTGATTCAGAAGAAGACTCCGGAGAAGAGTCCAAGAAATAGGAGATTGGTAATCTCCCTCAAAGTCTACAAATTGTAAAAGTAAGAGAAAGGACCAACGAAGTCTCATTCTAGAATATAGAAGCAGTAGAATTAGATATCCGAGAAGAAGATCTCATCACCAACACTTCTAAAAGTAGAAGGTTGAATAAAAGGTCTCAGTTGGAAGACTAGAGAAGCTACAAGATAGAAGACCTAGGAGAGGTATCAAGCAAAAAAATAAGAATTCTTGGAGAGCCTTATTGCAGAGCTCATAGAAGCATCGTTAAAAGAGTTCCTAGGAGAACTCATTGGAGAAATCCACTACCAAGGAGAAAGATCCTAATAGTTAAGGACTTGGGATAATTGTCATCATCCAAAAATAAGCCCAAGAGAAGAATAATTTTGCAAGGAGTGCCAAATCTAGAAGAATAATCTAGTGAAGACCTTAAGAAATTTAGAATCTTGAGAAGAAGAAGAACCTATTTGAAGTCAGAATTCAACAAGAATATTGAAGGAAGATTCAGATAGAAGAAGCCTACCAAATCCAAGATATTTGGAGATTACCTCTCATAGCAAGAAGGCACAAGTTCAGAGAAAGGAGTTCTTTGAATCTACGACAGAATGCAGATCACTGGAAGGATCAAGCCACCAAACCTAAGGCTCAAGATAGAAAGTTCAAGACCATATTTTGGTGAAGAAATAAGTTGTTCTAGATAGTCAACAAGAAGTTGAAAATTCATCCAATATAAGGCAACAACCTGGTAAAACAAAACACCAAGATCTACATCTACTATAGAAGCCATTAAAGGTAAGCAACTAGGGTGTACTTAGTTGAACTTAAATTAGGGTTAATTATTAAATTCCATTAAGCATCATATTTGGATTAACATTGCAATATTAAGGGCTCATATTATAGTCTTCCAAAAAGTACAAAAAGGAGAAATCATTTTAAGATATATTTGCACATTAATAGGAGTTGGATATTTTTGAAAGAAAGAAATGAAGAACACAAGATTATACTTAGAGGGGGGGTGAACAGTATAAGACCACTTTTTACTTTTTCTTCCAATTCAATATTATTTTGTGTAAAGATAGCAGTATAAATAGCAATAATCAAAGCAATGCACAAAAACCATACACAATAGAGACACCACAATTTTTGTGGTTCATCCAATGTGGGCTACTCCACGGATAAAATATTTTACTAAAACTTTCTCAATCAATCTCTTTGGGAATCACTCCCAATTACAATGTTTATGGATATCTATCCAAAGGAGATGTTGATCCCCTAATATCAAGTTTGTGGATCTCTTCCACAGGAGAACTCTTTTCCCTTCTGCTCTGGCTATGTGATCTTCTAGAAAACTTTGTCTCTCTGCTGCATTGACTAGTGGACCTATCTCCACTTGAAGACTCCTCACTCAGATCTATCTTTAACTATGTTTTTATTGGATCTCTATACATTGAGACTCTGTCCTCTATACTCTGTCACCTCCAAAGCTCTGTCAATAGCCTCACTAATAACCTACTCAATAGGTTCACACAGAACCTGCTTAACAAGATCACATAGAACTTGTCCAAAACTGAATAACAAGCTCACATAGAACCTGTCCAAAATTGAATAACAAGCTCACATAGAATCTATCCAATGTTGAATAACAATTTCACATAGAACTTGTCCAATGCTAAATAATAAGTTCACATAGAACCTGTCCAAAGCTAGATAACAAGCTTACACAGAACTTGTCCAAATATGCTCTAGCAAGCTCACTAAGAACTTGCCCAAATCTGCTCTAGAAAACTCACCAAGAACTTGCCTAAATCTGCTCTATCAAGCTCACCAAGAACTTGCCCAAATCTTCTCTAGCAAGCTCACCAAGAACTTGCACAAAACTATCTACAAATATGTCCCAACACTGTCCTCAAATCTGTCCCAACACTGTCCTCAAATCTGTCCCAAAACTATCCACAAAGCTTTCTCAAAACTATCCACAAATGTCTTCTCAAAGGCTCAATCAATCATTCTCAAGTAGCACTCAAATATCATCCACAAATATATCAAGGCAAAGCTCAAAGATGAACTCAACAATGAATGGCAATGTACTCTTCAATGGATGACAACAATGATCCACAATGATCTCAACTCAACTCAACTCATAGAAGCATAAATAGAATTTTTAGAGACTCAATATGTTCTAATATCAATATCAACTCAACTCAACTCAAATAAACTCATAGAAGCATAAAGAGAATTTTTAGAAATTTAATATGTTCTAATCTCAATATCAACTCAACTCAACTCAAATCAATCTCAACTCAACTCAATTTAATCTCATAGAAGCATAAATATAATTATTAGAGACTCAATATGTTCTAATATTAATCTCAACTCAAATCAGAATAATGGAATAGTTTGTTTCATAGGACTTGAACAATCACTTCACACATCACTTGACTAGGCTCAATAAACTCAACTCAACCAATCACCATAAGGGACAACTCTCTCTCACACAACCCTAGTCCAAGTATGTATCAACCAACTCAAATTTTTCCAACAATGCTTAACCACAAATCTCACATAGCAATAACACTCATGTTCTTTTCTAACTCAAGTTCTTTCACAACCAATGGGCTTCAACAACTATGCTTATCAAACAAGGTTTAGACACAAATTTCAATTTAAAAAACCTTGAAGCATTCAACCAACCACTTTTGAAAAGGAAACCACAAACAATCCTTTTCCCTCCAATGATATTTTAGAAATAAACCACCATAAACAATCAATAGGAGAATGTGCCCATACTTTTTATGAAGATGAAAAAAAAACTCTTTGTAAATCTGCCACAATCACAAAATTCTTTGGTCAATCTTCACAAGGGTTAGTAGATCACAAAATAATCAACATTACTCCATTTTTCAATAATCATCACCAAGGCCTTTAATTGCACAACTCCCTTATCTCTCCTAAAACCACTTGTACCATAAAATAAAATAAATTAAAATATTACATAACCTTTTCACTCCTAAAACCACTTATACCATAAAATGAAATTAATCACAATATTGCATACCTTGTCACCTCATGAAAGAATTAATCCTCTTGAAAAAAAGAACAAGGCAAACTTCACTTTTGGAACCCCTTTGCACAATCAGAAATATCTTTTTATACACATCTTATTTCTTCTTCTAAATAATTTATTCAAATATCCCTCGAAATAAGCTTTTCGATGATATATAATATTCCCCCTTTCCAAAATAAATTGAAACCTTTACGTATATATATATATATATGCCAACCTCCATTAATTACACATAGGTCGGCCTTCCATTAATTTAAACTTAAACTTTAAACTTTAATATCTTCATCACCGGAGGTCCTTTTTCGATTAAAAAAAAACCACCTTGGCTTTTAAGAAAATCCCTTTCCACATAAGCCCACCATAGTTTTAAATAAAACCTTTTATTTTTCTTGCCTTGTTTTCATAAAAACCCTGTATATATCCATACTCTCCAAAATATCATAGATGGTTATCTATGAAGTGCTTTTGCCACCAAAACTCAATATGATCCATGTGACATCAATGACAACATAAAATGCCTCAAATTAACTCAAATTTCCAACAATCTCCCCCTTTGTCATTGATGGCCACACCTCTAATGCAAATCACTACAATCACTGCAAAAGCCATCTCTGAGAATCAAAGTTGCTCCCCCTGACTCAATACTCTCTATGGAGCTCTATGGAGGCTACTCCCCCTAACTCAATGCTCTCTTTGGAGGCTGCTCCCCCTAACTTAATGCTCTCTTTGGAGGTTGCTCCCCCTAACTCAATGCTCTCTTTGGAGGTTGCTCCCCCTAACTCAATGCTCTCCCCCTTACTCAAATCTCTCCCCCTTTGACATCAATGGCAAAAGGACACCTATGGGGCTAAAAGATATGACTCTTAAGCTTAGTCCCCTCACCACCTTTTATTTTGAGGTGATTAATTTTTGTGTGGGAGTACTTTTACTCCCATATCACTTTGTTTCTTTCCTCTATCAACTTCCTTCCATGTTTTTATGATATCCTTCTCTTGATGAATTACTTGATTTTCTTTTCTAGAACCTTTTTGACCTTCTTGCCTTAAACCTGTTTGGATTTGAGTCCTACACCATCTTGCAATATGCCCAAAGTTATTGTAATTAAAACACTTGATATTGTAGCCTTTGGTTGGTGCCCATGTCCTGAAATCATTCTTAAAATAATTTCCATATCCATTCCTTTCCTGAACCCTGTATTGTGTAGCTCTATTTTCATGACCATTATAACCATAACTTCTGAATTGTGTAGCTCTAAAACCAAAACTATGTTGCTCATTTCCTTTGCATTAAAAATATCTATGACCAATACTATTGCATGAGAAGCAATGTACCTAAAAACCATACCTTCTTCCCTTGAAGTTTCCTCTAGAAAAATCAAACTTCTTTGATCCATGGATTCTGAAATGTATAGCCCTGTGTCCAAATCCATTACAAGAAAAACAATGTCTTTTAAAATCGCTTGTTTCATGTCTTAGTTCCTCATATATTTCTTGACCATAATCCTTACGATCATCTTCAACTTGTGCATTGCATTCTTGAACCTCTTTTGTAGCATCTAAAACCTCTTCCTTAGTTTCTTCCTTGCCTTTCTCTTCAAGAATTTCTTTTTCCTTTGAACTTGATTAACCTATCTCAAAATAAGAACCAAACTGAATATTTGGAGCCATAGGAACTTTGGAACTTTCCTCACAAATCTTAGGTGCTTCCTTGCTTTTATCTTTTAGAACTTCCTTTCCTTTTGAGTGTGACTTTTCTTGGAAGTAAGATACAACCTTAAAATAAGTTTCCACTCCTTTTTGAATCTTTTCATCTAATGTATCATGTCTTTTCGTGGTTACCCTTAGTTCTTCATTCATCCTTTCTTCTATCCTTTTTGCATTTTGAAGCTCTTCTTTGAGATTACTGATTGTTTGAAGTAGTTCTTCTCTGATTTTGACATCTGTTTGAATCTTGTTTTAAAGATTCTTGTATTCTTCTTTTAGCCTTTTGATTTTTGATTTTTTTTTACTTGGCTCATCCTCTTCCTTTTTTAATACCAAAAATGAGACTTCTTTGTTTTCACTGCTACTGGAATTGTCACTAGAACTACTGTTTTCTTCTTCAAATACATTTTATTTGTTGTAATTGTTGTAGTATGTGCAATCATCATATATATACCCAAAATCTCCACATATGAAGCATTTTAGTATCCTTAGACCTTTCTTGTACCTATATGCTTGCCCAATGGCTATGGAAAGCTCTTCATGTCTTTATTCAAAAGGCACATCTTCTTCTTTAACTTCAATACCTAGGAATAAGTGTTCTTGGTTTTCTTCACTTATTTCAAAGAAAAACCCTTCTTCATCTTCACTGTCACTAAGATCATTATAATATTATATAGCAAACAAACTCTCAATATTTTTTTGATCATGCCTGTTTCCTTGATGTGTCATCTCATCTTTACTATCACTGAAACCATTGCAATATCCTGATCTATGATCTCTTTGACCACACACAAAACATTCTCTTTCACCTTTTATTCCTAGTAATAAATGCTCTTCCTTTTCATCACTTGAATTATCTCTATCACTATGATCTAAGCTATCACTTGCTTCTACAATGTAGTAAGATTTCTTTGCCTTACGAAAAATTTTCTTCTTCTCATACCTGTTTTGCTTGAATTTGTCATATTTGTCATGCTTATGCTTTCCATATTCTTTTCTTCTATGACCTTGTTTTTCATCATCACTGATTTATTCATGTGGACACTTGTATGCATAGTGACCAATATCACCACACTTGTAGCACCTAACTTTCCTTATATCTCTAAAATTCCTTGAGTCCTTATTCCTTTTGATGAAGTTAGCTTCCTCATCATTTTGTAAAACTCTATCTGTTTCTAAAACTTTCCCTTTCTCTTTTTTTGAATCCTTGAATGCAATCTATTTTATTGGAGCTTGATGCTTACTTACCCTCATCTCATAAGCTATGAGAGTACCTTGCAATTCTTCCATTGTTAGCTTGTTGATATCCATTGTCTCTTCTATTGCTAAAACCTTATAATCATATAGAAGTGATCTCAAAACCTTTTGAGTAACTTCTGATTCTTTCATCTCAAAACCTAGGCCTCTCATGGTGTTAGTAATCTCATCAAATCGAAGTAAAAACATTGCAATATCTTCATAATCTTCCATTTCCAACTCCTCAAATCTTTTTCTATGAGTTTGTAGTTTTGCCAACTTTACTTTGGAATCTCCTTCATAAGTATTCTTCAACTTGGTCCACATCTCATTAGCTGAAGTACATACCATGACCTTTGCAAAATTTATCTCATGTAGCCCACTCAAAATATAATTCATTTCTCTTGCATTGATCTCAACTAATTTCCTAGTATTCTTATCTTCCTCGGGATCACCTTCAACCTTATACTCTTTTTCAACCATCCGCCATACCTCATATCCTTGTGATATCAAGGAGTTCTTCATTCTCATGCTCTAGAAAGCATAATTGCTACCATAAAACAATGGAGCCTTATTTGTAGATGATTCATTCTGTGAAGCCATTTGTGTTCTTGTAGAATCTTCCCTCAAGTTGTTAGTCTTTTCGAAGGAACCCACTTTGATACCAATTGAAGAACACAAGCTTATACTAAGAGGGGGGTGAATAATATAAGACCACTTTTTACTTTTTCTTCCAATTCAATATTATGTTGTGTAAATATAGCAATGCCAATAGCAGTAATCAAAGCAATGCATAGAAAACATACACAATAGAGACACCATAATTTACATGGCTCACCCAATGTGGGCTACTCCACAAAGAAAATATTTTACTAAAACTTTCTCAATAAATCCCTTTGGGAATCACTCCCAATTACAATGTTTATGGATCTCTATCCAAAGGATATGTTGATCCCCTAATCTCAAGTTCGTGTATCTCTTCCCTAGAAGAACTCTTTCCCCTTCTGCTCTAGCTATGAATCTTCTAGAAGACTCTGTCTCTCTGTTGCACTGACTAGTGGACCTCTCTCTACTTGAAGACTCCTCACTTAGATCTATCTTCAACTGTGTTGATTCTGTATCTCTATCCATTGAGACTTTGTCCTCTGTACTATGTCACCTCCAAAGCTCTATCAATAGGCTCACTAAGAACCTGCTCAATAAGTTCACACAGAACCTGCTTAAAAATCTCACATAGAACTTGTCCAAAATTGAATAACAAGCTCACACAAAACCTGTTCAAAACTAAATAACAAGCTCACACAAAACTTGTCTAATGTTGAATAACAAGTTCACATAGAACCTGTCCAATTCTGAATAACAAGTTCACACAGAACCTGTCCAAAGCTGAATAACAATCTCATACAGAACTTATCCAAATTTGCTCTAGCAAGCTCACCAAGAACTTGCCCAAATTTGCTCTAGCAATATCACCAAGAACTTTCCCAAATATGCTCTATCAAGCTCACCAAGAACTTACCCAAATCTGCTCTAGCAAGCTCACCAAGAATTTACCCAAAACTATCCACAAATATTTCCCAACACTATCCTCAAATCTGTCCCAACACTGTCCTCAAATCTGTCCCAAAACTATCCACAAAGCTTTTTCAAAACTATCCACAAATGTCTTCTCAAAGGCTCTATCAATCATGCTCAAGTAGCACTCAAATCTCATACACAAATATATCAATGCAAAGCTCAAATATGAACTCAACAATGAATGGCAATGTACTCTTCAATGGATGACAACAATGATCCACAATGATCTCAACTCAACTCAACTCATAGAAGCATAAAGAGAATTGTTAGAGACTCAATATGTTCTAATCTCAATCTCAACTCAATTCAAATCAAATAAACTCATAGAAGCATAAAGATAATTGTTAGAGACTCAATATGTTCTAATCTCAATCTCAACTCAACTCAACTCAAATCAATCTCAACTCAACTCAATTCAATCTCATAGAAGCATAAAGAGAATTGTTAGAGACTCAATATGTTCTAATATTACTCTCAACTCAAATCAAAATAATGGAATAGTTTGTTTCATAGGACTTGAACAATCACTTCACACATCACTTGACTAGGCTCAATAAACTCAACTCAACCAATCACCATAAGGGACAACTCTCTCTCACACAACCCTAGTCCAAGTATGTATCAACCAACTCAAATGTTTCCAACAATGCTCAACCAAAAATCTCACAAAAATGATACTCATGTTCTTTTCTAACTCAAGTTCTTTTACAACTAATGGGCTTCAACAACTATGCTTATCAAAAAAGGTTTAGACACAACTCTCAATTCAAAAAACCTTGAAGCATTCAACCAACCACTTTTGAAAAGGAAACCACAAACAATCATTTTCCTTCCAATGATATTTCAGAAATCAACCAACATAAACAATAAATAGGAGAATGTGCCCATACCTTTTATGAAGATGAAGAAAAACCTCTTTGTAAATTTGCCACAATCACAAAATTATTTTGCCAATCTTCACAAGGGTTAGTAGATCACAAAATAATCAACATTACTCCATTTTTCAATAATCATCACCAAGGCCTTTAATTGCACAACTTCCTTATCTCTCCTAAAACCACTTGTACCATAAAATAAAATAAATCAAAATATTGCATAACCTTTTCACTCCCAAAACCACTTATACCATAAAATAAAATAAATCATAATATTGCATACCTTGTCACCTCATGAAATAATTAATCCTCTTGAAAAAAAGAACAAGGCAAACTTCACTTTTGGAACCCCTTTGCAAAATCAGAAATATCTCTTTACACACACCTTATTTCTCCTTCTAAATAAGTTAGTCAAATATCCCTCGAAATAAGCTTTCCGCGATATATAATATGCCCTCTTTCCAAAATAAATTGAAACCTTTACATATATATATATATGCCAACCTCCATTAATTGCACATAGGTCGGCCCTCCATTAATTTAAACTTAAACTTTAAACTTTAATATCTTCATCACCGGAGGTCCTTTTTCGATAAAATAAAATTCCACCTTGGCTTTTAAGAAAATCCCTTTCCACATAAGCCCACCATAGTTTTAAATAAAACCTTTTATTTTTCCTGCCTTGGTTTTCATAAAAACCCTGTACATATCCATGCTCTCCAAAATATCATAGATGATTATCTATGAAGTGCTTTTGCCACCAAAAATCAATATGATCCATGTGACATCAATGATCCATGTGAAATCAATGACAACATAAAATGCCTCAAATTAACTCAAATTTCCAACAAGAAAATTATCATCTATATAGAAAGCAAGAAGACTACATCCTACAATATTGATTGTAGTGAAAATTGTAAAATATTCATTAAGGGTTCTTTACAAATTACTCTTAAGAATTTTAGAATATTATTGAGTGCACTATAATTCATTCTGACAATTAATTATCATTAAAAGTGCATTATTAATCCATTAAGCACTATACTAGTTGATCTTTTACTAGTTACTCTCAAGAAATTAGTTTGTGTTGTTAAAGGTACAAAACTAGCACAAAAATATACAACACTGCATGGCCAAAGGAAGCCACCAATACAAGCAAAAAGGTGGAGAAGGAAGCCACCATTAATATCCTTGAAGGAAGCCTCAAATCAAGACTTGGTGAATCTCAAGATTCAAAAAGAATATAAGGATTTTATTTAAGTGCGGAGTGCAGAAATTCTTACTTCAAAAATAGCATCTCATTAGCTTGGATTAACTATCATTAAAAGATAGGTCCGAGGTGTAGACCAATTGGTTCCCCCAAACCTCATAAGGGGGCAGAGGTCCAAGGTTCAAATCTCGGGCCTCACAATATTGAATGCTTATCCCTTTCCTAGTGCTTTTAGTGACGTAAAAGGTTTAAAATGACCATGAAATGGTGGTTATAGGGGTAAACTGTGTGAATATCTATGTGGCGGCTTCCAATGCGGACAAGATAGAATACTATGGTGGCCATAAAAAATTTGGATAGCCTACCCGAATTCATGGCGGCTACCGATTCCACCATGTAAATTCAAAAAAAAATTATCATTAAAAGAACCAAGGAAGCAGATTAAAAGTGGCAAGAAGGATTTCATAAAAAGGTCCTTTGCATTGGTACAAATCTAACTGTTACAAAGCACCTCATTTTTTCTTTTAAAGGACTAAAGTAATCATATTTACAGGAAGCAGTGCAGACATCATATTTTGCAGGTTGAAGGGCAGATTTCGAGCAAGAGGAAGGAACCACCAAAGAGCTCACACATCTAAGAATCAAGGTTTTTAAAAACACCATTTTCCATGTCCAATCTAGCCCTAGAATCAAGTGTGTCACCTATAAAATTAGAGCTATTAATAATCCATTACCATATAAGTCTACGTAGAGAAAAGGGTAGCATATAGAGGGAGATCATCTACATAGAAGAAGTGTTATCAAATCCAAGAAAAAAGGTTAGCAATAGACTGTTATAAAAGACATACAAATAGAATATTACAGGTGTAAATATACAAAGGAAAAAGCTCTATACCCAAGGTTTCTACTTGGAGAGAACGACCGCCATTGAAGAGCACAAGAAACTATCATAGGAATTCCATTGAGAGCACCATAGAACCAAGAAGCAATACAGTTGGTGCCATCCATTATCCTCATCAAGATAGCATGTAAATATAGAAGATGGAATGCTTGCATTGCAAGAAACATAGCATGCCAATGCACATTTCAAATATATAGGCAAATATAGGGCATCAATGCTCATTGTTGGAGTGTTAGAAGAAAGGTTTACATGCACAAGTTATGAGTGTCACTTGGAAAAAGAGCTCTAAGTGTCCAACACTCACCCAAGAGGAGTTACAAGTCTTTGGTAGGTTACCACCAAACTCATCATTGCATACATTGGAATATCAACACCTACTAAGTAACGCTCAAGTGACACTTATCTGAAATTCACAAGGAAGTAGTCCCATTTAAGGTATCCATATTGAATAAGGAATAGTATTAAATATCAAATATAAGACCAGCATTGAATGGTGTGAAGCATATTCAGAGGAAGAAGGCTAATTAAAGCTTGTGCACTATTCTAAGGAGAAATCCAACATTTAATAAGTCATAAGATTAGAAAATATAGTGACTCATTCGATTAGCAACCTAGCATATCATTCATGGAAGGAATATGTCATAAAACCAGCCATACTAGTGTTCAATTCATAAAGGATAAGACTGAGCATTATTTAAAGAAATATCAACATCGATTACAAAGAAAAGTGCTACGTAAGGGAGAATTCAGCACTGGTCAAAGAAGGCATTGACTGCCATTTCAAAGGATTCAAATTTTGCACCTCACAACGCCAAGGCAAAGGAATACAAAGGTAAATCATATACTATTTATTGCTTGCTATAAACTAAGGATATATTGGAGTTATAAGGGAACATTATATTTACTATTGCAATTCATTCACTTAGCATTAGTAATATATTAAGCAAGCATATTCCAAAATACTTATATTTACAAATAATAAAGTAGGAGGAATAAGGATTTCAACTTGGAAATTAAAAATCCTATTATTGCAAATATTATATTGTTTTCTAATATTCCATATTAGGTATTTATAAGGAATACTAAATAAAAGTAGGTAATTGGAATTTAGAAACATTATATATTAAATATTAAAGGCTATAAAGGAGGTCTATTAAGGAAAATCAAGAGTTGGAAATAAATTGGCATCCTTGTCTCAAACTATATTAAAGGGATAAAAGAAATCCAACCAATAGAACCTCATCAAATTAGAAAGCGCTTAAGTTCAATAGGAGTAATAAGGTGTAATAGAAGTTGATTTTTTCTACTTACAAAACATTACAAAATCAACTCAAAATTGAACTACTATTCTCAAAAAGCACTTTATCAATCATATAGCATATCCAAAATCACTAGGGAGTCATAAGGCATTCTACAAAACTTGATAATAATAGCATTTATAAAAATTATCAAGTACTTAATCCATTTGGGAGTCACAAGATCTATACAAATCCTACATGGATTCTATTAAATCAAATCTCTTAAATTAGGGAGATATAAGGAAGCCTACAAAAACCTAAACTCTAAAAATGTTATATCAAATCCATTCCTACAATCCTAAGGAATAATAAGAAACACTATCTTAAATCTATCAAGAAGGAATATGGATGAAATAATAAGAAATGCTTTTATTAACAAAGAATTATTTCATGAAATGGAATTGTATTCTCAAAAATTGATAGATACCCTTGAAGGATATGAGAATCTCAGTTAGTGAAAAGGAGATATTGACCTTATATCTTAAGGAGGCAAAAGAGGGTAAATTTGAAGAAATAATTGGCTATATTCATGAAAACCTTTTCAAGGCATGGTGGAATTAACAAAAGATAGTTATATTCACATCCGAGGAATATTTGATGATTTATCTATCATTAGTCATGTTCGTACTCACTCAAAACATGAAGCAAACTAGAAATACAAATCAATATTATTGTGATGATGGACTAACTCCTCATGAAGCAAAAATTCCACTAGCATCAATGTAGAATCGTAGGAGAAGAAGGAGAAAAAGGAAGAAAATATATGCTAAAAGAAATCATAATGGAGAGGACATGAATACCAAAGAAATCACAAAGACTAAACCAGACAAGCATCTTCAAAATACTAAAGAACCCTTAGCTACAGCTCTGTTTCCATCATATGAAGACACTGACTACTTGCTTAATCAGATTACAGTAAGCAATGAAGGAGAATACAAGTTCAAGTTTTGACTCAAAAAGAAGAAGATGAAGATGAACCAAATCAAGGAGGATTATAGTGCAAAAGTCCATTGATGAAATAACCTAAGTAATCCAAAGAGCATCCACAAGAAGAAGAATATTCATATTCAATATTGAAATCTTCAATACCCAAATAATTTAATACAATGGTGTGTTAGAGTTAGAGTATATTACATCATTTGGATCATGTAAATGTACCACCTTTGGTACATAGTTAGAGTAGAGATTACTTTAGGGGGAATTTATATACTTACTTCAAGCAATGTAATAAATGCACAAGTGTCAATGTGCATGTTGTAATGTGCAAGGTGTTCACTTGTACAACTAGGTAGAGTGTTGGCCAAGGAATCTATTTTCCTATATAAAGGGCCTCATAGTGATAGATCACAAGACGTAACATATAGATATTAAGAGCATTTTAGTAGAGTAGTAGATAGTGGTAGAGCTCCTATATGGAGCATAATGTAGTTCTTTAGATTATATTAATGGAGTGACCATATCCTCCATATTGCACTATATTTTCACCACTTTCTATTTATAGTATATTTTAGTCATATTGGAGACCCACTTTCTTTCATATTATCAGGACATGTGTTAGATCTCCCACTGCATATATCCTCAAAATATAATATGGAGTAGAAAAGGAAATGAGAATGATATGGCCTTGTTACTAATGGAAGGATGAGGTAAAAGGAGGTGTAGACATGGAAAATTGACCCATTAATATGAGTCATTTTCCTTAGATCCTAAGTTTTCCTCCTAGAAAAGTAGGGTCATCTTTGAGCAAACTTTTCCCTATCAAATATTCTCCTTTTTGCTCAAAACCTATACCATTGGATTGTACTTGAAAATATCTTTCTAACACAATAATTTGTATCTCGTTCTAACTTTGTTTGGTCTCCCAAAGTGCCAAAAAAATGCACATGGGTCTAGCTATCACAAATTTTCAGTCATCCAATTTGGGGCACGAATTTGCCATCTTGGGTTTTTTCTCTCAAAAATATTTCTAACATTACCTCTTTGTGATGTTGGTCCTTGCTTGAGGTTAATTTTTTTTTTCCCTCCTCCAAACCTCTTATAAAAAGAGGATTGGATCCCCTCTTTTTCATCCAAGCTACCCAATCCAACCAATCTTCTTGAGAATCCTAATCTAGACTTACTCTTTGTTCATGCTAATAAGTTTTTTTCTACTATGGGATTTCTATTTCAATACCTTCTTCTTTGGTGTTAATTTCTCTTGGTGTATAAGTGTTGGATCCCTAAGGAGGAGTCTTCTGTCTTGGAGGTCTTCATCCTTTTGTCTACATTTTTTTTGCTACCACAAGGTTTTTTTTTCTCATTTGCATTCATATACTGTTAAATTGTGCATCTTTTTTTTGTTTATTTGCATTATTTTTCTCTCTTTTCTTTCTATTGTAAATTCATTTTAAAAGGTGTGAATTCATCGTGTAGGTCACAAATTCATCATAAAGGGCATGAATTCACCGTAAAAGGCACAAATTCATCATACAGAGCGTGAATTTATCGTACAGGATGCAAATTCATCATACAAGGCATAAATTCACCTGTGATAAGCTTGGGAGTAGAATTTTACCCCAAAAACCCTAGATTTGTATTTCATATTACATATTGAGCATAATTTTATAATATGCATTGTACTCATCATACTGTTCTATTGCATTATATTTTATTTGTTCATCTTCCAAAAATGTCAACTTTCACTTTTGCATTCTAAATATTAGCTAAAAGGACCTAGGGGGTTTGACTATTATGCCTCCAAGTACAATCATACAATAGCCTAAGCAGACCCCTTAACGTTTATCATATTTTTCAAGGGTTTTGTGAAGTTATTTTGTAGGATAGAATTTTTGAAACATTGTTGGATGTAAGATAAAGCTTGGAACAACCAGCAAATCAAATGAGTACCCTAATAGATCTTTAGGTTGTTTGGTGTTTGCTTTCTATTCATTTTTTATTAAAAAATCTAGATCACAAGTAAATAAAAGCATTTGATCAAATTTTTAGGCATTTGAAATAATAAAAGCATATAGTGTGCATCTAGGGTTTTAACCTTGTTTATGCATTTTCCTTGGACCCTTGCTCAAAGGCTTTTGCTTTGCAATCCTAGGGTTAGCAATCATTCAAGTAAATAATCATTCCAGGGTTAGCTCTTGTATTCTTACATCTTGTATCTTGCATTGTTCTTTCCATTTTCATAGTGTAGCTTTAGAAATGCCAAACATAGGTGTATGCTTAATTGACATATTCAAACACATTCCACCTCGGACTTGGAATGAGTCCTAAAACCTTTCCTAGTGAACCCTTCCCCTAGTTGCCCACTAAGTGTAGAGTTATAACATACCCCATGGTCCACCTTGGATCCCAACAGATTCAATCAAGAATCATATGTGTTAGGGTAATTTTCCCTTGAGAATCATATAGGTAAGGAAGAGCAAAGGAAGAGGCTTCCTATTTTGGACACTAAGATGCGCATTCACATCGGGTTCACCAAATATGTAGAGGGGGGATAACTACCCTATCGCATACGATTCTTGATTAGATCCACTTGAACCTAAGGTGGTATGGGTAGGTTATAACTCTACACTCAATGGGCAACCGAGGGAAGGGTTCACCAAGAATGGTTTTAGGACTCACTCCAATTTTGAGGTGGAATGTGTTTGAATGTATCAATTAAGCACGCACCTATGTTTGGCCTTTCTAAAACTACACTTATGAAAAGGAAAAGAACAATGCAAGATACAATATGCAAGAAGACAAGAGATAACCCTAAAATTATTATTTGCTTGAATGATTGCTAACCCTATTATTGCAAAGAAAAATCCTTTGAGCAAGGGTCCAAGGGAAATGCACAAACAAGGTTAAAACCCTATATGCACACTATATGTTTTTATTCTTTCAAATGCCTAGAAATTTGATCAAATATTTTTCTTTACTTATGATATAGGTTTTTGAATCGAAAATGAATAGAAATGAAATACCAAACAACCTAAAGATCTATTAGGGCACTTATCTGATTCGATGGTTGTTCCAAGATTTATCTTGTGTCCAACAATGTTCCACAACTTCTATCTTGTAAAATAATTGCACAAAACCCTCAAAAAATATGATCAACATTAGGGGGCCTACTTAGGCCACTATATGACTATACTTGGAGGTGCAACAATCAAGCTCCCTAGGTCCTTTTAGCTAATCTTTAGAATGCAAAAGTGAAAGTTAACCTTTTTGGAAGATGAACAAAAAAAATACAATGCAGTAGAACAATATGATGAGTAGAGTGCACATTATATGATTATGCTCTATATGCAACATGAAATATAAATCTAGGATTTTAGGGGTGAAATTCTACCCCCAAGCCTATAACAAGCTAATTCGTACCTTGTAAGTTGAATTTGCACCCTATATGGCAAATTCATGCCCTGTATGGTGATTTCAAAACAAAAATAAAATGGAGCTAAACAATGTGAATATACAAACAAAAGATGCACAATTTAATAGTATATGAATGCAGATGAGCGAAAACAACCTTGTGGTAGCAAAATAAATAATGCAAAAGGATTAAGACCTCCAAGATAGTAGACTCCTCCTTAAGGCTGCAACATTTATCCACCAAGAGCAACTAGCACCAAAGAAGAAGGCATCGGAATAGCAATCCCACAATAGAAAAGCACTTATTAGCATGAACAAAGAGCAAGTCTAGATTAGGATTCTCAAGAAGATTGGTTGGATTGATTGATGGATTGGACAACTTGGATGAAAAATATGGGATCCAATCCTCTTTTTATAATAGGTTTGGAGGAGAGGAAACAAAACTTAACCTCAAGAAAGGATCGACATCACAAAGAGCCGATGCTAGAAAGGGTTTTTGAGAGAAAAAACCCAAGATGGCAAATTTGTGTCCCATATTGGATGACCATGAATTCGTGATAGCTAGACCCATGTGTAGTTTTTTGGCACTTTGGGGGACTGAATAGAGTCATAACAAGACAAAATTTATACCGTAGGAAAATTCTTTCCAAGCCTGATCCAATGGTATAGGTTTTGAAAGGAAAGGATAAGATTTGATGGGGGAAAGTTGGCTCAAAGATGACCCTACTTTTCTAGGAGGAAAACTTAGTATCTAAGGAAAATGACTCATCTTAATGGGTCAATTTTCCTTATCTACAGGAGGATGCAAATTTCCTTTAATGAAATAACATGGATGGTGCTAACAGGAGAAGTTTCTAGGAGATGGTTGTGGGAACTTTCATAATACTCCTTGATATCAATATTTTAGATGCTTCAATGCATTATATCATGCAAGTTAAACTTTGCTTAATCCCTATATATTCTAAAGGTTGGATAAATAAGATGTAAGCTAAAGGAGAAGTAAGATATTGGTTAAAAAGCAAGACATAAAGGTGACATTTGATGCAAATAATTTTTATAGTATTCGACTTGCCTAGATTGAACAAGTGATTAGTCAACAAGGAGGAAGTGGGTTCATATAACTTAAAGAAATTTGTCAATAAGTATTCCAACCTAATGAAGGAAGAGAAGGACAAGCTCATAAATATGGTGGTAGAGGATTGAAGATGCACCAACTATGAATCAACTTAAATGTGCCATATGTATGATTATGTCAAGACTATCTGGAAAATAATGAGCCTAAAAAATTCACACATGGCTCATTCCATACATGCAAGGTATTATGGATGGCATCAAATATGACTAGGCATTATATTAAGCAGAGTAGATTCACAATTTCATGTTGAGTATGATCAAAACCTCTATTATATAAAATAATTACAAGTGTTTGATTATAGGTAAATTCAAAATAAAGTGTTCCAATTCCATATGAAATCATCCTATAATAATTAGACACTTTTCCTATAGAGGATGCCACAACGATTTTTCTTCTAAGATATTTGAAAAGATTAAGCAAATGGATGTAAATATGTTACCTAATGTTATAGTAGGATATGAAACGAACCAAAAAAGGAAGAAAAATAAAAAACACATAAGTGAAATAAAGCATCAAATGGATGAATAGCTTAGGTATTTAATTCAAGATAGTATCTAAACATTAACAAGGAAATAAAAGTTTATATAAGGTAAAATTGTAGGACAACAGGGTTAGAAAGAAAGAACGCTAGGTTGCTAAGTTCAATTCTACATATGAGCACCATAAATAAATAAATTATCATCTAGATGCAAATATCAAATGAAGAGTAGATATGTTTATATCCCAACTAAGAACTAGCTCACATTGACTTACATGTGAGACATGTATATGGAAGGGATCTAAAGAGGAGCAAGAAGAGATAATATGTATCTTTTATACTTCAAAGGCAGTTGAAATAGAGAAACACTCTGTCTTGGAACGTAAATCTTAGAATAATATTTGAAATAGTTATTCTAATATGTTAACAATGGATTTTATGTTTGAAGTATTTAAAGAAATGAAAATATAGAAGTTAAGAGAATTTATCAATATGATCAACACCAAAAGATCAAAACTTTGGAAAGAGAAAATAATAGTTCAAATTTGATATCTTCAAATAAACTTGTTTATTTTGAAATAAATGAAATAACATATAGTGTTTAGAAACAAATATTTGTTGCCCCACTAGGATATGGCCTTGCTAATGTTAAAAACCTTCTATTTCATGCCACTATCTTACTAAATTAGAACACTTTGCTTTCTAACACCGATTTCTAATTCATTTTAGTATGAATAATAAAACCATAATGTCAAAATGGAACGAGTATATGCATACACAGGATGCGACATTATCCAGCCTTTAAAATTAGGACTAAGTATGTGTTAAGTAATCTTAAGATTTTATATTTTCAATTATTTATTCTTGATTACGGTAGAGAGGTAAGTTTTGATGTCCAAAGGGCATTGCCTTCTAATGTTGCTTTACAATGCAATTGAGTATGAATAATTAAACCATGTGCTAAAAATAGAATGATTATACATATTACATGGCATATAGCCATTCTATTTTGAACATATAGGTCCGAGTTTTAATTATTAAGTTAAGCTTAAAGAATTTATATTTTTAAAGTAATTATTCTTGATTATAGTAGAGAGGTAAGACAATTCACTTACTATGACTAGGTGTGCTTTCAAATGCAGTTCATGGTCCTCCACATGCACATAGAGATTTTTTAAAGATGTTTTTTTAGCTAGGTGTAAGGTTTTAATTTAAACAATTATACAATAAAAAATGATAGGAGATTTTTGTATTTAAATTTATTAAATTAATTTGTTAAATGAAAACTAAGTTATCCAACAATGATTTGGTACTCTACAAAAGAAAATGTATAAGAAAGAATACACAAGAAATGCAACATTAAAAGTAACAATATGTATAAATGCAAATTGAGATTGCATAGATTAATTATGTTACTAGATAGTATACAATACAATATCACACAATGCCCTATCAATAATCAATGATACAACCAATATCTATGCTCCTAGTGGAAGTGAGGAATGTTTATATATATAGTTGAGTTAGTGGAAGGTAGTTACATATCGACTAAATACCTACTTATACTCATATACACATACAAAAATTAATCTCACACTTTACATGCAAAACTATGTTACACATCCCTATGCGATAATTTTAAGTATTTATTCTTGATTATAGTTCGAGCTTATTTGTTAGAACAACTATCTATAACTTATTTCATATATAATTAAAGTTTGGAAGGTCACTTTGATTAAAAATCAAAATATTTTACTATAAGTTCAATTGAATCATATGCAAACATATTTTTATGAGTTATTTTCAGTTTATCTTTTAGCGAAGATATTTGTCAAATCTCTTGAAATTCTACTTTTTATGTAAAATCCTTGTTATTTTCACTAACCCATAGAATCTCTTTAGTTGGTTGTTGTCTCAAATTTATTTTTTCCAAGACAAATATCAATAACCCCATTGGTTAATTTTTTGCTACCTTATTTCTTTTTTTATAACCCCATTGGATATTGAGAATAATGTTATTCTAAAGGTGAAAAAGTTAAAGTAGTTTTTAACACCATAGACCATATGAGACAATCCTCATTGAGGATGTTATTTACCTAAAAATCTATCCCCATTGGATTCAAATCTCGAACCTCCTAAATAGAGTTTCAAAAGTCTTATCATTAGGTCCACTCATTGATTCAATCTTCACATCCATTTTTCATAGCATTAATAATACTATATAAATTTCCTTGAAATATATGTCCATAATTTTTAATGGAAAACTTGATGTTCATAAGTACCCTAGCCTTTGCATAATCATTTGTTGAAGTTCAATATAATTCCTAGTAACTAAGAAGAATTTTCCTTCATTATGGAATTGCTTCCAATAATTCTTTTTTCCTTTTTGAAAAGCACTATTAAATTAATGAACACAACTTCCACTCGTCTATGATATGAATAAAGTTATCATTTTTATTTTTTAATGGGTTACCACATATTTTGTTTATAGTAAGATAAAAACAACTACCTAAGGGTTCAAGCACCCACCACTCACACTTAGGGCTTATGTGCTCATAAAATTGAGCCTTCTTCAACTTATATCAACCACTCAAGCTTAGCATAACAAACATATAAATAAAATTATTTTAAGTCAAGCATTTTTGTAAAGTTATAAACCTTATACAATTGTTCCACAATAGTAGAGCTTATGTGCTCATAAAAATTTCAGCCTTATTCAACTTGTATCAACCACTCAAGCTTAGCATAACAAACATATAAATAAAATTATTTTAAGTCAAGCACTTTTATAAATTTATAAAACTTATACAATTGTTCCACAATAGTGGCTCAAGTGATTTTTTTTTTACATAGAGGATCTGGCAACTACCTTTCCTTTCCTTTTTGAACAATCGGTCATAGGGTCAAGTTGCATTGCCTTTGATCGTAGCATCAAATCATGGTGCTACTACTATAACCCCTACCTAGCCTCGATAAACACGGCCCAAAGTGAGGGAGATCCCCGATGGTTCAAGGTTGGTACCACCATCATCAAGCTGACGCACACTCAATGGACTTTGGTCAGACTACTACCTTTGCCCTAGATTGGGCATACCCATGAGGTTTGAACCTAGGTCTCCTCCCGGTAAGTGCTCAACTTCTTACCAATCCACCTAGCCCTCACAGACATGGCTCAAGTGATTATGACCTTTGTTGTGGACATCTATCAAACTTAAAATATAGTAAAATGTTAAGTGAAGTTCATCTTTCCACATAAGAGTAATATAATTTATGTTATAAATGATAGAAATAAAAGATCATCTAAAAAATGTGTGTTCAATATGTTTATTAATGGAATGAAAAAGTAGCAATTAAAATATAATACCATTGAAGCCTGTAGGTGAGTTGGAGAGGAGAGGGCAATCCTCCAAGGGAGGTCCCAGGTTCAAATCTCCACCCTACCAAAAAGTTGAATTGGGTATCCAAAATCCAATTGATAATGTTGGTGTGGGCAAGATCGGGTGCGACTCCCGGATGACTTTGATGGTGTAGAACCCCCTGTTCATGGTCTCTTAGACCAAGGTGCCCTCGTGAGGGGTTTTACGCTTAAAAAATATAGATATATAATACCATTGACTATCAAAAATGAAAAATAGTTATACTATGCTTATTCTTTTTTAAAAAGTTATATGTGGCTTGGCTACTTCTATAAAAATATCACAATATTACATTTTTTGGTAGGTCATTTAAACCATATTTCATTTCTTCTTCTATCAAATATATTCTTGAACTTACTCAAAGTGCTATGTTTCCACAATCAACTCCTTGACATCATTTTGATAATAGATAAAAATCTCACTTGGCCAATTGCCTTTTAAAATTTGAATATCACCAAGATGAACATTGTGTGTGTTAAGTGTTAAATTATTTGCTACTCAGGTTACTTATCTATAAATATGCTCACATTTCCAAGAGATTACCTCCAATAATAGATGGCAAACATCACTAATAATATTTTTTATCCAAGTTGATGTGATTGGAAACTACCACTCTATCCTGTGGCACTCATGGAGAAAGGTTGGCCCCTCTCATGCTTCGTTATGGTTTTATGTTCTAATGCTCGTATGCCTCAAGATAGACAGAGAGTTATGGATTGGACCTGTCTCGCATTGGTATCACAAAAGAATGACCTTGTTGTGGCTCCAAGTCCCATGGCATATACTTCAAAATCTCTTTGAAGTTGGTTTCCAAGGTCTACTTGGGTCTTTAAGGTTACTCATTTGGTCCGAGTTTCTTGTCTCCAATGTGATTTGTAGTTGGGGGGGGGGGGGTTCTGAGCTCTATTTCATTTTTGGATGGAGAAGCATTATGGGCTAGCTTTCTGATAAAAAAGTCTATAAGGTCTCGATTGAACCTAGAGTTCTTGTTACTGATGATGAAATAAAAAAATTTTACATAAAGGGGGGTTGTTAAATTGTATTTTGTCCTTTAATGGACATCACAAGGGTCTATCCAGGATGCTAGCACATTTGTAGAGAAGAGTTCGGGTTCAAGTCAGTGGTGTTAAATTCTAGTTCTCAGTGGTCAAGACATCTACATAATGGTTCAAAAATAGAAGAATGACTTGGATGCTAAGTGAGTCAGGGCTTTCTGCTTTACGGGTTGCATCATTTTTTTGCAAGCTCTGTGTCCCAGTCTATTGCTACCAGTCCCAGTCTATTGCTACCAGGATCTGGTCCCTTTTGGGTTTGAATGTTTTTTTTTAGGGCTTATCTTGTATCTTGTGTTTCAATTTGTTGCAACTATTTTATCTCTGTCTATGGTTAGATTCTTTATTTCTATTGTTTTCACCTGAGCTTTGGGGTGGGAGCTTGATATCAGGTAATCTTGTTGTGTAAAAAAGGGTTGGGGTCCCTTTAAAAACTATGTCTCTATCTAATAAAAAATATATATATTTTTAATCCAATCTCCACATCCATTTTTGTTGATAGCATTAATGATAATTTGTGAATTCCTCTCAATTGAAATATATTTCCATCCTTTTTATATTGTAATTTTAATCCATGTAAGAAGTGCCTTAACCTCTACATAGTTGTTTTTTTGAAAAGGTAAAAAATTATATTGATAGAACAAGAATCAAATTACAGTCATAGGTTTGCCACTTTTGGCAAGCCCTAAAATCTGAATAAAACTCGAATTAACATCTCCAACAATAACAAAAATGGAGTACCATCTACTAAGCAAAAACATTGAACATGTTCCCATTTCTACTTTACACTGATCCTAAGAAACCTAGCATGCTTGAAAATCCTGTGAACACTACCCGTGCTATCCCAAAAAGGGCCAAAGAGTACTAAAGAGGTAGAAAAAAACCCAAAAAATAATTGTTCATCCTCCATTGATCCACAAGACTCAGTGGACTCTAAACCTATCCTCATAGTTAGCTAAGTCTTTGCTAACCAATTTAAGAACCATTTGGTTCAACTCCATCCATTCAAAAATATCCCTATTTTGATTAGAATTCAACATGTATCCAACCGGACTTTCACTACCATGTTTAGCCAAAAATTTAGCCATTGCATTATTTTGTTTATCAACATAGACCAGGATGGCATACTCGAACTGTTGCCAAAAAGACTTAATTTGGTTGGCAATGTTTCTTATCCTCAAAGCCTTTGGTATAAAATTTTGAATAACATCTAGAAGCCCCACCATTCTCCTAAGCTCTGAGAGAACCTTGTCTGATAGTTAGGCCTTCAGCTTCATTGTTAGTAGCCCTTCCAAGATCCTCTAACTCCCAATGGAGAATCTTCCCCTTAAGACCTCTACATAGTTATTAGTCGAAGTTTTATATGATTCTTAGTGAGGAAAATTTTACCTTCTTTATTTTTAAAAACACCACCTCCATTGAATTTTCTCAAATTTCCTTTAGAAGCACCATTGAAATTAATTTTGATAAACACAAATTTTGGACACATCTATTTTACCCTAGATTGAAGTAGATCCTTTGTTTTCATGACATTATCATAGATGACTCTTCCATATATGTTAAAATATTGTAACCAAGTAGTTACCATTTTCTGCTTTTGAGACTTCCCATTATGAACACCATATCTATAATTTTTTTTGCAAGAGAACAATAATATGGTTCCAAACTTGGGCATAAATTTGAGATACATTTTTAAATTTCTACTATAACTTTCAAGCCATAAATCCAACAAGTAATGGCAGGGTCAATTCTCCACATAATACATAATGCTTTTGATGTGTCATTAATAGCATCATTTAATCTTTATGATTTTTCAAATACAGGGTGGTGTCCAAGGCTTTCTACGATAGAAGGTTTGGACAGATACAATTCATACATTTAGATTACAAGCATTTGTTTGGTGAAACAAATGTTGGCTTAGTCTTTTTGGTGTCACACTAAACCTAGTTTGAAGAATGGAAACTAAATTAGCTTGCAAGAATTTAAAATTGCTTCTAGGATTTGAAATGGAAAACTAGTTATAGTTGCAGAAATGAAATTGCAAGAATGTAAAAGTTACTGAATTGAAACCTAATTTACTCTTGCAGAATTTAAAATGATAAAATTAAAATATTGCTGGAAAGGAAACACACATGCCAAAACACCTGTCAGTGTCCTGTTACAAAAGGTTTTCAGGTTTCTGTTATAGTGACTGATAGCAAAATGAAAGTTATTATAAACTTGATAAAAGTTGCTAAAACAGGGGAAAATGGATAAAACAAGGAAAACACAGGTCTAAGTTATTCTTCTCAAACTTTAATAATAGGAAAAATAAGGGAAACACAAGTCTAAGTTATTTTTTTTAGCTGACACACACTTGTTGCATAAAAACATAACTAAAAACATGAAGACATCACATTAACTCAAAATAAGAAATGGAAATTGACAAGCATCCTGCTAAATCTGTTGCAATAAAGTTATCAGAAAAACTTGTCATAAAAGTCCTCCTTCTAGGCCTGAAAGTGGGCCCTTGCTTCCTGATCTAGAAAAATGTGGGAAAGTGTTGCTAACTACTGAACACTCACACTCACTCATGAAATACAATATGACTGAAAAATATTACACTTTTATTGGCTTTTGTACAACATTACAATGTTGCAAGAAAATCTTGCACTATGTCAAATCCTATTTATTGCTGTTGTTTTACTCTCCTACTATCAACTACCCTCTATTGCTACTAGATCAACCAATAAGGGAGTTGTTATTTATACTAAACTATTACATGTATCTCATGCTCAATATCAGTTGTGTGTTGTTTCTTAGTGATTTGATAACAACTTGAAACTAAATTAGTCCAAATTAAGATAGTTTATGCTGCAACAACATTCATTGGCCCTTGGGATGCATCTCCAGTGGTGGGAGTGAGTTGGAGGTGGTTAGAAATGGTCTTGTACACATTTTTCCATCTTAAAATATCTTTTCCCTATCGTTTTAGGCACTAAATCATTCGTTTGACTAAAACTGGCTACTTTCCCCCTCATTTTGAAGCTTCTTCAAAATATCTGGTTATGTAACATACTTTATGCTTAGAAGTTATCAAAATGGCCAACAAAGTAGGTTTAACTGGATAGGACATCTCTCATATCCCTTAGAAGTAGGATCCAATAAGTTTTGCATGCCAATTTTGATAAATTCCAAGCCATGTCATTCATTGACAATTGGTTGGAATTTGTATGACTGTGTCCTACATTTTCTATATTTCTTGCATAGTTTTAAGATTTTGGTGTCATATTGCAATTTAAATCAATTTTAAGGTAGGAAAAACATTCAAATACCATTATGAAGAGATACACCTTCGTGCACATCATTCTGCTACTTAAATTACACCTTTTATTCACTAAATAACCAAACTGAAACAATGCAACAATGTTGCACAATTGTCCTTGATTTGTTATGCCCTGTTGTTATTTGTTTAGACCATGTGGGAATGCATCCAAGTGGATCAAATGTCTTCTTTGGTCCCTATGAACACATTCCATGCATTTTCCCATTATTTGCTTGACAACTTCAAGGTGCTTCTTTAATGTAATAGCTTGCTATTTTTTGTATGTTGCACAAAACTTATCACTGCCATGTTTTACAGCAGAGGTTATTTTGATGTCAGATCACTTGACAACTTTGGTTTTTAAATGGTATGACACTTCAAATATGCTAGAGTTAGCCAAAGATATGAACATGCTTATTTGCTTTATTTTTCTATGTAATTTTCACCAACAAAATCATGTCAAAAACAATCACAAAATGCAGATTCCAAATATAAAATCATGCAAACACTTAACAAATAACATATTATAATCACTATTTGGCAATTAACTTTGTTATGCTTTGTAATATGGCAGTTTTATATATGTCAAACATAGTGTAAAAATGAGGTGTTTTTGGGCCTCATCATCCCCCTAGCTTGAACTGATACATGCCCTCATGCATCCTAGTAGGCCATAGCAATATGCAAGTGGTATCCTTTTAAACAACATCTTTTGCCACCTGAGAAATTTTTGAAATTTTTGACAAATGATAAAGAAGCTGCAATTTCTGAAATTGTTGAATTTTTTTTAAAATAGTTCAAAATGTTGAAATTCTAAAAGTACTACAATTTTTTTGAAAATGTGATGTTGAAAATATGAAATTGTTGTACTTTTCTAAAAAATTCTGAACAATTCACATTACCTACCACCTGATAAATTTCTCTTTGCTGCACTACACTAAGTATTTTGCAACTAAGCACATATATTTCATTTTTCTACAACTTTACAATTTTTCAAATTCTATAATTCCTACAATTTTTTTATTTTCTTCCTCTCTTTTTTTATTCTGCTTTTTGTTTTGTTCTTGCATTTTTTCATTTTGTCATCAGAAGAGGTTGCCATTTCTGGTTTTCAACCAACTTCTATTTTTTTTTCTTTTTTCATCAGAAGAGGCAGCCATTTCTAGTTTTCAACCAACTTCTATCTTTCTTTTTTAGGTTCTTCAATGAGAGAGAATATCTCTCATGAGGTTGCAATGAGAAAGAATGTTTCTCATTTTTATTTGGATAAAAACAACCTTATTTTGCAAAAAACACATCAATTTTTTCTGTATAAAAACATCTTTTTTTTGCTGAAAGCTACAACAATGATGCACCCTTTTTCTAGATGAGCAATAACAATATTCTTATGTCATCATTACCTCCTTATTGCTGGAAATGAAATATTGACTTCATTGTTCCTCCTCCTTGTTGAAATTGATGAATGTCTTCATGTATTCTCATTTTTTGGGACATGCCTTATGCTGCAATTTTTCTTTTTTCTCTTTTTTTTATTTTCTCTCTTTTTTTGTTTTTCTATTTTATCTCTCTTTTTTTTGTTTTTTTTCTCCTTTCTCTCTCTTTTTTTCTCTCTTTTTTTCATTTTTCAAGATTCAAAAATATGATCATTTGGAATCTTTGTCAGAAGAGGAAGCCTCTTCTATCATACGCAAGTTTGACTATGTAAAATATCGAGCAAATTCCACCTTTGTTAGTGGCTTTTGGTACAACTATAGATGATGTCCATTCACCACTAATGTTCTTCTTAAATTATCAACTAAAGAAAGTTGAACAATTTCATTCTCAAACTCTTCAGGTTCATCCTTACTGCTCTTAGTGTGATCATCATTCCACATTTTCCATTTTTGTTGAATGAACTCTATTTGGTGAATTACCTCCAACCAAAGTTCATCAAATTCATTAAATTACAAGATTCTCTTAGTTTATACCTGCAACAACTTAGTACCAACTTCTAAAGATGCATCAAATGTTAGTAAAGCATTAGGTTGTTGTATCAATGTATCAAACAATTTTGCTTTTTGGTGATTAGTCAACCAACTATTGATGTTCAAAGGTTGTTTTGGTTGTGTTTCAATTTATTTTATACCAAGATGTATTGAATTGATTTTTTGAAAATGATGCATTAATGAATTAAGAGAGCAATGGTGTGGTGGAGGAGAATGAAAATTTGTGTATCTTTATCAAAAACAATTCTTGAAAGAATTAAATTTGATAAATGACAATGAAAAGACAAGAAAAATGATGTCATCCATATGGTAAATGAAGAAAATTATTTTGTATTGGAATGGGTGATAAATGTTCAGGATTATGTTTTTCATAATTTCGTAGTAATTGCTAAATAGTAATTGATTCATCTTCAAGCTTTGAATTTTGAACATTGTCATCAAAAACAAACCTTTTGGATGAATCCAACTCTTCTACATTATCCTTTACAACTATGGAGGCCAAAGTTGAAATGTTCTTTTCATTTTTCTTATGTGATTCAAGAAAAAATGGACTTCCTAGACAATCATACTTAGGTGGAGTAAGTTTTTCTGCAAGCAAGTCTACTAGTTTTCCACCTACATGTATGGTTTCAGGATATATTTTCTTCTTTTTTCTTGGTTCCTTAAAACACATTTCTTGAACAATCTTGTTAATTATTGGTACACCTTTAATAGCTTGAAGTAAAGGGATTGTAACAGTTAAATGTGTTAATTAATTTATCCAATCTGATTTCAAAGATGTTAGTTTTGATATTTTAAACTGTTCAAGATATGATACTTTCTCCATTAAATCCTTTTGAGAGAGCTTTTTTTTAATGTTTCAGTGTAGATTTGTTTTCATGTTCATTCTTTTTAGTTCCCAATTCTACATTGATAAATGGAATAGGTTCAAGAAGTGGTTTTCCTAAACACAACTGAGTGTTATCATAGTCATTAGCATTTATTATGGCTGTATTTTTTTATTCAGCCATAGATACAGGGGTTACCTATTTAACATGATTTGGATTAGCCATAGGTTGAGCTGAAAACAAAGGTTGTTTTGCTTTGTATTGTTGTTGTCCATGAGAGAAACTATGGGTATGAGTAGGCAATAAATTTAATTTATGTTTTTAATAATGTTGTTGCCCTTTATACAATTTTTGTTGTTGTACCCATTGATATCCCTGCAGTTTTGGTTGCAACCATGGTGGATGTTGTTGATTCCATTATTGTTTCATCCATCCATGTTGAGATCAGTCTTGGGAATATGCCCATGGTGGTTGACTCCAATATTTTTGAAGTGGACTTGAAGCAGACCATGGCATATACCAAGGATTATTCCTCCAATGTGCAGGAAATTGAGAAGCATTATGATATGGAAATTTAAGAAAGTTATCCCCTTCTCTTTGTCCTACAAAATTGAGTTTCTTCATAGGTTGAGACTTTTTTTCAAAGACACTTTTGAGTTCTGGCAACAAATTGCATTGATCTGTAGGGTGTATTTTTTCACAAATGCTACATGTAGCAAATATAAATATTTTGCTCAAAGGACATTCATGAAGAGAGTGTTGCTTCTCACATCTTAAATAATAGATGGCTAAAGATTCAACAGATTTTTTTTATCAATATCAGCCTTTAGATTAGAAAAAAATTTCATGAATTCTTTCAAATCATTTGTGTTACTACTAGTTTTGTGTTTTCTATGCCTTGAATGAGAATAATTTTTACAAAGTTTAATGATTTCCTGAAATTCAAGTGTATGTGTATCTCCTCTTCCTAAAATATCCAATACATATCTAGATTCATATTGCAATCCTCTTAAGAATATGATTTTGTAAATTTCAAGTTCAAAACTTCCACATCTCTTATGAACAAAAGAAAATCTATCTAGATAGTCTTATAAAATTTCATTTTCCTCTTGTTTCATTCTAAGCAATTCATTGTTTTGATTCTTGACTTGACAATATTCTTGGTATCTCTCCAAAAATATATTTTCCATCTCATCCCAAGTTCTAATTGAATCAGGTGCTAAGGTGATAAACCATTGTAGGGTTGATTCTTCAAGAGTGGAAGGAAACAATTTGAGCTTTTGATTATCATTAGTGTGATCATGAGCTTGACATACAATCTTAAACTCAAACAAAAATATATAAGGGTATACAAATGTAACTCCCTTGAAATTTGGTAATACTGAAGGTGAAATGACCTTCATGGGAGCATTTTGATTAGGATCTAATTGAATGGAATTTTGAAAATTTTTGGTAGGTGTACTAGTTGCACTAGGGTGGAGCACATTACTAGCTTTCCCTAGATTCTCTTGTGAGCCTACCATTATGGGTTCCCAACAACAATTATAAATCCTATTAAATTGTCTATATTATATGGATTTATCAAGAAAAAGTGGTGTTGAACTACTGATTTTTCCTCCTTGTAATGATTTATCAAAGGATCCTACAGTTCTTGAAATAGATGATTGTGATTCTTTAAAAATTCTAAAAATTTTGGAAATCATAAATCCAGACAACTTTGACATAGTTTCAACCTCTTATTGTGAAATTTTTCTTCGTGTGATTTCTTGCTTGTTTTCTAAATGTTTTTGAAATGCAACTATCAACAACTATTATTTATACCAGTTATTACATTCAGATTTTACTCTAAAGTTCACAACTTAGCACAATAATAATTATTTTACTGTTTTTACCCTCTAACAACACCGTGTTCCTCAAAAAAAATACCAAAAATGATGTGTCATTAATAGCATTATATAATCTTTATGATTTATCAAATCCAAGGTGGTGTCCAAGGATGTCTACAATAGAAGGCTTGGGCAGATTATAATTTAGACATTTAGATGACAAGCATTTATTCGGTGAAATAGATGTTGGTTTAGTATTTTTGGTGTCACACTAAACCTAGTCTACAGAATAAAAACTAAATTAACTTACAAGAATTTAAAACTGCTTCTAGGACTTGGAATGGAAAAACTAGTTACAGTTGTAGAAATGAAATTGCAGGAATGTAAAAGTTGTTGAATTGAAACCTAATTTACTCTTGCAGAATTTGAAATGACAAAATTGAAATGTTGCTAGAAAGGAAACACACATGCTAAAACACCTGTCAGTGTCCTGTTATAAAAGGTTTTCAGGATTTTGTTATAGTGATTGGTAGTAAAATGAAAGCTACTAAAAACTTAACAAAGTTGCTAAAACAAGGAAAAATAGATAAAACGGGGGAAACACAGGTCTAAGCTATTTTTTTCAAACTACAAGAACAGGAAAAATAGGGGAAACACAGGTCTAAGTTATTTTTATCAGCTGACACACACTTGTTGCATAAAAACATAACTGAAAACATGAAGACATCACATTAGATCAAAATAAGAAATGAAAATTGACAAGCATATTGTTAAATCTATTGTAGCAAAGTTATCTGAAAAACCTATCATAATAACCCTCCTTCTAGGCCTGAAAGTGGTCCCTTAATTCTTGATCCAAAATAATGTGGAAAAGTGTTTCTAACTACTTAACACTCACACTCACTCATGAAACACAATATGACTGAAAAAATTTACACTTTTATTGATTGTTGCACAACATTACAATGTTGCAGGAAAATCCTGCACTATGTCAAATCCTATTTGCTACTGTTGTTTTACTCTCCTACTGTCAAAAACCCTCTATTGCTACTAGCTCAACCAATAAGGGAGCTATTATTTATACTAAACTATTACATGTATCTTGTGCTTAATATCAATTGTGTGTTGTTTCTCAGTGATTTTATAACAACTTGAAACAAAATTAGTCCAAATTAAGATAGTTTATGTTGTAGCAATGTTCATTGTCCCTTGGGATGCGTCTCCAGTGGTGGGATTGAGTTGGAGGTGGTTATAAGTGGTCTTGTACACCTGTATCCATCACTTTTCCCTATAATTTGGGGTACTAACTCTCCATTTGACCAAAACTGGCCACTTTCCCCCTCATTTCAAAGCTTCTTTAGAATATATGGTTGTGTAACATATTTTATGCTCAACAATTATCAAAATGGTAGACAAAGCAGTTTTAACTAGATAGGACATCTATCCTATCCCTAAGAAGTTATATCCAATAAGTTTTGTACGCAAATTTTAATAAATTCCAAACCATGCCATTCATTGACAGCTAGTTGGAATTTGTATGATTGTGTCCTGTATTTTCCAGATTTTTTGTACAGTTCAAAGAGTTTGGTACAAATTTGCAATTTAAATAAATTGGAATGTGGGAAAAATATTCAAATACCATTATTAAGGGATACACGTTAGCACACATTATTCTTCTACTTAAATTACACCTTTTATTCATTAAATAACCAAACTAAAATAGTGCAACAGTGTTGCACAATTGTCCTTGATTTGTTATACCTTGTTGTTTTTTGTTTAGACCATGTGGGAATGCATCCAAGTGGGTCAGAGGTCTTATTTGGTCCCTTTGAACACATTTCATGAATTTTCCCATGCTTTTCTTGACAACTTCAAGGTGCTCCTTTAATGTAACAACTTGCTATTTTTTGTATATTGCACAAAACTTGTCACTGCCCTGTTTTGTAGCAGAGGTTATTTTGATGCCAGATCACTTGAAAACTTTGGTTTTGAAATGGTGTGACACTTAAAATATGCTATAGTTAGCCAAATATCTAAACATACTTATTTGATTTATTTTTCTATGCAATTTTCACCAACAAAATCATGTCAAAAACAATCACAAAATGCAGAAAACTATCAAAATAGGGGTATAGTGTTCCTAACATAAAATCATGCAAACACTTAACAAATAACATATTCTAATCACTATTTGGTAATTAAATTTGTTATGCTTTGTAATATGACAGTCTTATATATGTCAAACATAGTGCAAAAATGAGGCATTTATGGGCCTCATCAACTTTAGCTTTGAAGTAATTAATCCAATATCTCATCAACTCTTTTAATTTTTAAGGAGCTACCCAATATGTTTTCATATTTTAAAAAAAGTAACTACAAAGTGTGTGAGCAAAGGGACAATGAAGAAATAAATAGTCTAAAAGGCACATCTAAAAGGTTCGTGATATCTTCTTTGTAGACTTTCTCTTGTACAAATTTTACTTTGAATTGATAACCAAAGAAATATTGAGGACTTAGGGAGAGTATCTAGTAACCAAACATTCTTCCAAGGAAAATATTTGGGAGTAGAAAAATTTGACTACCCTAAATCCTCATATCCCAACTTGACCAATCATCTATCATATTTTGATAAATTCTAAACTAACTCATCCTTTTATGTAAAAATTAGCAAATAAAACTATTGAAGCATCTTTTGAAGTTCATCTATAATTTGTTTGAGTTCCTCTCCTTCAATTAGTTTACTAATAGAAAACCATAATCTAGATTTGTTGCTCATATTAATATAGTCTTTTACTTTTGGACCCTTACCATCTAGGTATGCCTGAGCCAATGGTAGCCATTTTGAGTCAAAGATAAGAGGGTAAGGCTTCAACCAGGCATTAGACTAAAAATTTGTATCATTCTGCTCATTGAATGACCATATAATATGCTTCTTTATCAATTGCAAACTATCTTATATAAATTTCTATTGAGGGTGCAAGTTTTGTAGGGATTGAAGGGGCAAAAGGCAAGTGTTAGTGTGTCAAGGGAAAGCCAACATACTTGGAACATAATTTATTCCCTCTTGAAAGGAAATTATTTTTCCTCTAAGGTTCAGGTATGCTAGGTCATGGAAGGTATGGATAAACCCAGAGGTCGTTGATATTTGTTCCTTCAAGGGACCTTTACTGGTTATGACTCAAAGAAGTAAGTTTTCTAAGTACAATGTCTTAGAATCAAATGCTTAATTATCTATAAGATTCCATGATATTGATATTATAATATAGTAATTTGAGCATAATTTAAACAATTGTAAACCAAAAATTATCATTCAATGCATTCAAATTTATTAGCTTGCAACTTAAACAATTTTAAGCTAGCACAATAGACAACTAGCTTCGCAACTTTAAATGGAAATTAATCTACTCCTAATCTAATTAGAATTCAAAGAAAAATCGAACATTAATGAAAACCAAACTTGAGTTTTTTTTCTCTGCTAGGGTTTGATGAGGAAAGCTACTTTGTTGGAATTTTTTTGAGACCTATCTGGTGGGCTCTGCGGGGATGGCAGTAGTTTCTGGAAGAGGTATGAACAACTGGAGGAATGTAGTGATGGCATCAGGTCCGTCACGGAGCGTGCATGCTAGGGCTGGTATTTCTTTTAAAAATGATTGGAAGGAACAAGGATTTCCCATTGCATGCCGGGAATCGCTTGTTAAAGAACAATGGATGTTTGGAACGATGTGAATCCAGGCCGGTTCTAGTGGTTCAACCAGACTCGGTGGCAAAAGATGTGGAGTATTTAACCAAACATGCACTTATTGGTAAATTTATGGGCATCCAAATTTCTCTTCCCTTTGTGGAGGCTTGGGTTAGGAAGACTTGGAACCCTGAAGGTGATGTGGAGGTGATGTTGAGTGCAAACAACTATTTTATGGTGGTTTTTTCTTGTCTTGCGGATCGTAACAAAGCATTTGAAGGAGGTCCCTATTTCTGTAACCAAGCGGGACTCTTTCTTAAACCCTGGCATGTGGGTTTCAACCCATCAGAGGAGCGATCGTCACGGGTTCCGGTGTGGGTTTGGCTTTCGTGGCTCCCCTTGGAATTTTGGAGAAATGATATCTTGCATATGATTGCCCTTCTACTTGGGAAGCCGGTTGGGCCGTCACGACAGACGCTAGATAAAAAGGTAATCTCTATTGCCCGTATCTGTGTTGAAATTGATTTAAACAATCCTATTCCAGATTCTATTGAAATACAGTTCGGATCAACCACATGGGTTCAAAAACTTGACTATGAAGCTCTTCCATTTCGTTGTCGGATTTGCCATGAATATGGCCACTTACAAAGAAAATGCCCTAAGTTTGTCCTACCTGTGGCTTCAAATCTTGGGCCCTCTCAAGCTGTACAAAATATGGATAAAGGAAAAGCCTCGATAAAGGAGGGGGATCAGGATAAGGAAGGCTTTGTTATGGTAAAACCTCGAAACAAAGGAAGAAAGGCAAAAAGAGACATTAAGGATAACCGACCAGATGCTCGGCTCAATCGTTTTGAAATTCTAGAGAATCTTGATCGGTGCGTGGAGATACCGAAACATCACTACCTGTTATAGATATAACAGGACCAAATCAGTTGTCTCTTCATGAGGTGGAACCAAGGGAACCAGATACAGGGGGTTTAAATAAAGAACAAAGGGCTTTGCTTTTGAGTATAGGTGATATGGTTGGCGCTAGCCCTGGAAGTGAAGTTATCTTAGAAAATGGCACAGATTTAGATGTGCCCTCTCCTACCCAGGCACTGATGCAGCCATCCATGGACTGTAAAAATCCTACGGTCTTTGGGATTGCAGCATAAAATAATTAAAAAAAATGCTTCAGATAAGAATATGAAGGTGGGTCGAAATAAAGACCAGGATAAAATTAAGTTAATGGGGGAGACTTTGGTAGAGTCAGGTTTGGTGAGAACATTGGACTCCCATTTTTATAACCCTCAAAAATTATTATACTTTCATGGAATGTAAGGGGGTTGAACAACATCCCCAGACAAAAATTTGTTCATGATTTGATTCGTGTTCATTCTTCGAATGTGGTTTTTATTCAGGATAGAGTATTGATAACTGGGAGAGTCTCCCATCTGGGGATTCTCAACACCTATGGGAGTTGATCCATAAGGATGTTCAGACTTAATGTGGTTTGTTTTTTTTTTTGGTTTTATTTGGGAGTTGACCTTGTCTAGTGATTTAGCCTGTCTTGTTGCTTATTTGAGTCCTGGGTGGGGGCTCAGCTGTACTTTGTAATCCAAACTTTTTATCAATAAATTTTTACCCCTTTATTTAAAAAAAAAGAATTCAAAGAAAAATCAAAGATATAAGGGCAAGAGGAAATAATGAAAAAAAAACAAGCAAATATTGTCTTGAAATTTAGTTTTGATATGGTAAAGCAACAATTCTTATTTAAAACCAATCTCCACTTGACCAATATTCACACAACCTAAAGTTTAAAACGATGCAATCGTTAGAGGAGAAAAAGACTATGAAATGGACTAAGTGCAACCACCATCATCATGCTCAAATTTCAAATAGAAAACTTCACAAGCCTTGTTTTATGAAGATAGTTATTAAGTACATTTGATTCCAATTTGCTCACTTTGATGGATTTACAAGAACAACGCTCAAATAATATCAAGCCTAGTTTAGAAGTTCCATCCAACTATAAACTAGAAAAGACAAAGAAATACAAAAGTTGTCTAAGGGGATAGCTAATAGATGGTTTCCAACATTTGTAACAAACTAGTGAGCCCATATTTAAACAATTTCTAGCACCTCACATAGCGTTGCTTTTATAATAAATTACTATCCATTTCCTTAACGTGCTCCTTGGGATTACTTTCAAGTATACTTTGGCCATGCCTCATTAGACCTCCATTCACATGATTCTTAGGGTATCTTGATCCTAATTGGATGGGTGATTCAACTCTTGATCTATCAGTCACAACAAATGGGTTGGACTTTAATTTTACCATGTTCACCACTTTGCACCTCTACATTTGTCTGGTCAGTATTAAGGTGTCCACTTCTGTTGTCTTTAAATTTTAAGCATCCATGTCATTTTTCCTACATAGCAAAGTAAAAAATTGCAAGTATTATAATTCATTATTAATAGTTTTAATAATTTTATTATATATATGTATATATATATATTCATTGTTTTAATTCTTCAATTATTTTTTCTTTTTTTTGCTTTTTTTTTAAATCTTTGCATTTGTGGGAATTTTTCTTCCTCGAACCATTTTTTGTATTTTTTTAACCTTTTATCCTTCCTTGGCCATTCTCTACATTTTTTGGAAATTTTTATCCTTCCCTATAATTCTTTTCACTTTGTACCTTGCATTTCATTTCCCCTTCCCAACAAGTGTTCGAGCTTCTGGTATAGCTAATTTCCAATGGTCAAGGTTGATTTCCAATTACCAGGGCTTTATCTTTATTGCTTCTTGCCACTTCTATGTTTCCCTATGACTGTCTAGGACTTCCAATTGTCTTGGCTTTTAGTCTGGGCCTTTGATCAAGTTTTTTAATTTTCTTTTATTTCAAGCTATCAAAACATATGCCAATGTTGGTTTCCAATTGCCCAAGATTTAAATTTCTAAAGGGCTAGGGTTGATTTCCAATAGTTTAAGCTTTAATTTATTTTTCCTCATGCTTCTTAGGATTTTAAAATGGCTATGCTTATGTCATTTTGGAAAAACCTCGATCTGGGATTTTTTTTCTAGGATTAGATTTTTGAGATTAATGGTTTGTACCCTAGTCTGGGCCTTTTGCTTTTTGAGATTGACTATTTGGGATTTTTAAATTATTCTACTTAAGTTTTCTTAGAAAACCCTTGATCTAGCCAATAGGTCCTTGGTTCAATGGTTGGGACAAATAGTTGATGTTGCTCACACCAAGGTTCAAATATCAATGGCACCAAATAGCTCAATGTGACTAATTCGATGTAAGAGAGAAAGGGCAACACTTTCAAATCCCTACTTTAAAAAGAAAAATACTAGGGCTTCTTTTATTTCTAGGATTGGATTTCTGGGATTAATTCTTTATACCTCGGTCTAAGATTTTTTCTTTCTGAGATTGGTTTTTTGGGATTGATTCTTTATACATGGTCTAGGCCTTTTATTTTTTAGGATTTCTAAATTCTTCTACTTAGGTCTTGGAAAAATACCAATCTAGGCTTTTTTATTTCTAGGATTGACTTTTTGGGATTGATTCTTTATACCAGGTTTCAGGTTTTTTTCTTTTTTGGGTTGATTCTTTATACCCAGTCCGAGCATTTTGCTTTTTGGGATTGGATTTCTAGGATTTTTAAATTCTTTTGCTTATGTCATCTTGGAAAAATCCTAATTTGGAATTTTTTCTTTTTGGGATTGGTTTTCTGAGATTGATTCTTTATATTGCAATCCAAGCTCCTTTTCAAGATTGATTCTTTATACCCTAGTCTAGGATTTTTCTTTTTGGGATTAGCTTTTTGGGATTGATCCTTTATGCCCTAGTCTAGGTATTTTGCTTTTTTGGATTGGCTTTCAAACTTCCCCTTAAATGGCTGGACTTTTGGTCGGGGTAATTTCTACTTGAGTGTTGGAGTTCTAGTATTGCATAACATTTTGAGTTGTCAATAGCTTTAAATTTACCTGCTTTAAATTTCCCTTTGAGTGGAAAAACTTTTGGTCGAGGTAATTTCATCACTTAGTATCCAAAATTATAGCCACTTTATTATATTTCCTCATGAGTGCTTTTAATTTGACCAGCTCTTGCACTGGCCTTGGTCACAACAACTTAGATATCCTACAAAAAACAAGCAATTTTGTGCCTTAAATTTCCTCAAAACATAGACAAATTTGTATTCATTGGAAAGAAATTTTCAAGGAGCATCTAATAGAAGTTATTTCACAAAATTTTACTAAATATTTAAAGAGATATGGGGTTCAAAAGTTAGTATTGCAGGAAAGCCTTAAAGCTAATAGAGTAGCTAGGTAGCTTGCTAAAAATGAGCCATCTGGGAGGTCAATTATTCTTGAAAAAAAAAAAAATTTACACTTTTTGGAAAGCTATTTTTGAGAGGAATCTGATAAAAATAGTTTCAAAAAAATTATTAAGTATTAAAAGAGATATGGGACCTGAAAGTGAACCCATTTGTGTTGTAGGGAGGAAATCCAAATCTATAATACCTGATTTTAAGTCATTTTAGGTTGCTAAGGCTATGGGAACATAAGCATATGGATACTCCTTAGAAAGCTTATTCTTAGCCCAATATAATGAAAGAGATAATTTTCCATTTTATTTTTTTACCATACATAGTTATAGCAATAAGCATTATAACAAACTCAAGGCATGCAAAAATTGGGCATCTATAATTAGAAGCTTTCAACTACGAACCTAAGCTTTTGGATGGTTGAAAATTGTAAATAAACCAAAGATAACAAGATAAAGCTTACCAAAATTTAAAAATTTGGATCTCTGATCTGCAATGTTGTACAATTACAACAATAAATGGTGACTCTACTAGGAAATTCTCTTGATCATTTTGTGAATAGAATGAACCCTCTTTTTAAACAATGAAACTATAAGACCAAAAAAAAAATGGCATCTATCCAAGGCTAGGATTAAGCCATTAATCCAAAAGCAGTGCTCCATTTTATCTCAACAAAATTGAATGCATATGAATTCATTCATATTCTAGAGTTAGATAAAATTCACCACCATAGTTCAAAAATCAAGCTTGTTCACCCCCGAGCGAACATTGGTCCACTATTGATGAGTTCTACCACACATGTAGACATGTTACCAACTATAATATATTGCTTCATTACCAGTTAGGAATTTATAACCCTAAAAAAGTTATTTTTTATCTCACTCTAAACTTTGCTCTACTACAAACTAGGCATTTATAGCCCTAGTAGAGGTTGTCTAAATCACCCAAGCACTTGAGCCCCTTTTTTTATTTTGGAGCACATATTTGGTTTTTGCTCAATTTTTACAAGCATTGGGGTCTGCTTTTGGTTTGGATATCACTATGACAAACAATAGGGTGAACATCTAAATAACTTTCGCTTGAGAAATAAACCATAATGGTTTAATTCCTCCTAATTTGGAATCCTTTTAAAGTATTTTCATTGTGAATTTACAACATCCTTTTGCATTACTTTCAGATTTATATGGTTTACCTCAAGACAATGGACATACACCAAATAAATTATTAAGCCAATATTAGCTTCATTAATTTCAAAGTAGAACTTTTTATCTCCAAATTGTACATAAAACACTCCCTCATTAGAGTAACCAAAATTTTGTTTCACTTGGCTAATTTGAGCCAAAGAGAGGAAAACACAAGATAGAGAGAAATAAAAAATAGAAGTAAAGAAAAAATAAAAATGAAATGAAATAATACCAACACACAAAAAAATCAAAACACAAAACTATGTATAGGGCTTATTTACAAGTTAGTACTAGAATACTCTCAAGCACTAAAGTAGTGTTTGAGGAATTTCTCGTTCATTAGTAATGGAACATCTTCTCTAGTTAGGTTTTTGAGCTTGAAGGTGTTTCCTCCTAAAGTCTATGATATCTAGAAGGGGCCTAACCAAAGAGGGTCAAATTTTCCATAGTCACCTTTCTTTCATTAGCCTTATCCCACAGTATCACCAAATCTATAATTCTAAAGACCTTTATCTTGACTCTCTTATCAACCCATAATTTTATCATTTCCAAATCCTTACTAAAATGTTGCAATGCATATTCCCTTTTCTTATCTAAACTCATTAAATTCAATAGTCTGGCTTCCATCCTATCATTTGTTTCTACGTAATCCTTCATAAATTGCTAGATAAGGATATTGAGGTTTATAGGAAAGATAGGATCCTGATGATACACAAAATGATAGGGGGATGTACCTCGTGAAGACTTAATCCTTGTTCAGTTTTTCCACAATGCATAATTCAATTTATTATGCCAATCCTTGAGAATTTTATCCAAATGTTCTTAATTATTTCTAGGTTTTTGTTAGTGGATCCTACTACTCCATTTCCTCAAGAATAGTAGTTAGAAGAAAATTTTAGAGTTACCTTATTATCATAAGCCCATTCAAAAAATTGAAAAGAAGAGAAAGTAGGACCATTATCATATAACAAAGCATATTACATCCCAAACCTAATCATGATGTTATCTTCAATAAATTGAACCACGACCTCTATTGTACAATTTTTGGATGCTTCAAACTTTGTCTAGTGGCTGTAATAATTAGTGGTAGTCAAGATAAATTTGTGTCTAGTTGATTGATTAGGATTAATGTCATTAACAAAGTCCAATCCTCATTATGTAAATGGGTGAAATTTAATCACTGGCTGCAATGGCATGGGAGAATTCCTTTCTCGATGAGTTGTAATCTGACAAACATGACATGATCAGACATGTGCATGTGCATATTGAAATACATGGGGTTAGTAGTAACCAATAATAAAAATTTGGTGTGTCATGATGTTTCTTGAGCCATGTCCTATTCCATATTTACCATTAAAATATTTGAGGACTTCAAAAGCTTCTTGTTTGTTTAAACATATCAAGTAGATTTCCTCATGATTTTTTTGGTATAAAATGCTTGATTTTATCATGAAGTTTACACTTTTGAGACACATTGCTCTTCTTTGGGTAGAATTTAAGTGATTAGGACATACTTTGTTTAGAAAATAATAAAAAATGTCCTCATACCACTCATCATTTGAAATTTCTCCCACCAAATACTATAGGAATGAAATCTAAGAGTCAACTTTAGCCAATGTTTTGCTTAGTCCTTGTCCTCTAACAATTCTCATAGGCTGAATTTCTAGATAAAACTCTTGTAAAATAGACATCCACTTGTCTTTGCATTCTTATAGATCATTCTACATCAATATTAATTTCATAATTGGATCAAACGCTATTGAAAACACTTTACTATGTAGGATATAGTGATAGAATTTCTTCACAACATTGATTAAAGCAAAGGCTTGTTTTTCAATGGCTAAGTGTTTGATTTAAGCATCCTTTAAAGGTGAGCTTATGAAATTTATTGGTCTCTCATCACCAACCTTCTTCCGCTGAGTTAAAACACTAGTAGTCGAATGCTTAGATGCAAATAAAAAATATAAAAAGGTTGAGCGTAATCAGGACTGATTAATATAGAAGTATTTGTGATTGCCTTTTTAGTTCCCTAAAAAGCAACTTGTGCTTCCCTAGTCTATACAATATTGGCATCCTTATTTAGCATGCCATTTAGAGGTCAAACTATTTCTACAAAATCAAGAATAAATTTTCTTACAAATTTAATTTTGCCAAAGAAGGACTTCAACTTATTTTTGCTTCTAGGAAAGGAATTTATATGAATGGCTTCAATTCTATTTGGATCAATGGAAATACCAGCTTTGGAAATGACATGCCCTACAATTTTTTATTGTGTAACTCCAAAAATAATTTTTTTTTGATTTAATGAAATTCCATGCTCTCAACATCTCTAAAGTATTATTTTCAAGTCTTTCACATGGACTCCATGTTTTTTAGAAAAATGGTAAGTTCATCCATGTAAATCTCTATGCATTTCCCATTGATGTCCTTGAAGGAGATGTCCATAGCTATTTGGAAAGTTATTCCTACATTAATCAAATCAAATAGCATCATCCTGTATGCAAATGTTTCCCATTTTGTAGTGAGTGTAATTTTAATTTGGTCTTTTGGGTCTACCACTACTTGATTGTATATGGAGTAACTATATAGGAAGGACATCCTCTTAGAGCCATTCACCATTTCTAGCACTTCATGCAAAGAAGGGAGGGGATAGTTATCCTTCTCAAACATTTTATTAAGATTTCCAAAATCTACACACAAACATATTTCTCCATTCTTTTTATGGACTTGTACTATATACAACCCAGATAGAATATCTTACTAGGAAAATAATGTGGGCTGCCAATAGTTTTTATATCTCCTTGAGAATGAGAGTCTCCAACAATGGATTCACTAGTCTATGCTTTTATCGAAAGGGTTTCATTCTTGGATTCAAGGGAATGGTTTGGATGATGATGGTCACATCACAGGTATTCAAATCTTCATATATCCATGCTATGACATCTCTATAATCCCTTAGAGCTTAGATTATTTCCTTTTTTCCTCATTAGTACATGCCTTTCCTAAGAAAACATTTTTGGGATTCTTAGAATTTTTTAAATTGTAGGCTTCATATGACTCCTTTTTAGATGTAGTTTGCTACTTGTGGGTATGATAATCCATATCAAATAACCATTCCAAATAAATCATCCCTTTGGGAATAGTATTTGTTTCAAATTCAATTCACCTTCTTCATTCAAGTCGGCATCATTTGTGTCCTTCTCATTTATTGTTTGTCTCAAATATACCCAAATTAGCAATAAAATATGTTATGTGCGTGTTGTATTCAAATACTTGAAAATTTTGGATGTCTAGTATAGATGGAATATCAACCAGTTCTATTAAGAATCAATTTATCTTGTAATAGAAAACTAGTTCTAGAGTGCTTGTTACTGCCAATGAATCTGTAGTGTGATTCTTTTTACATTAAATATTTTTTATATTGAAATCATAAAAATATTTGATTAAATTCCACACACGACTATGATTATTTGAGAGATGCTTGTCATAACAAGCATACTAGTTTTGCACTTGCTTAATCACCAATTCAAAATCTCCCAGGACACAAACATATTTGACTCCCTTATTGATGGTATGCAATCCATGAATTAATACCTCATTCTTAGCAATATTGCATATGCAAGGGAACTATAGCCGATAAATAACAAGATGTGATTTGCCTTTGGGGTTGACCAGTGCAATTTTGGCACCATTGCCATGGTTACATTTTGACCCATCAAACTTGAGAGTCCATAACTAGTCTTTAGTTACTTTCTATTTACTTGGTGGGATATTTGCTATCAAATTATTCTTTTCAAGTTGGGTTTCCACTACCATAGTTTAGACTATCAATTATGGCTTAGTGTATAGAATATTGTTGATATTTTTGTACTCAATAATGATATCCTTCAAATTGGGATCTCTTTCTATTTGAATCTGATTGGCTATGCCATTCCAAGGAAGCCATACATACAAAAAATATATTGCCATATAACCATTCAGTTTTCTTGACCAATCATAGCTAAGCAACATCCCATATGCATCTAAGATATCCATAACTTGGATATCAATACATTGTTGTATCCTAGGTTCAACAACCAACTATATATGGACCTGATTCAACATCCCAATGATATTTACTTCTATTTTTCCTAGATGAACAACCTTCTTATTTGAGGGAGCATGGGTCAGTCCTAATTTTTTACTGACAACATATGACATCACATTACTAAAAGCGCTTGAATCCATAAGATAATTATGCAAGTTTCTACTAGCCATTCTGATATTTAAAAGGAAAGGTGGGGATTCTACCTTTTCTTTATATGTGGCCACTTGAGCATCAATATTATTTTTCATTTCTTTTTTATTTTGGTGAGACATATTTTTAAGCAAAAAATCCTTCTGGTTAGTCAGTTGAGCTAACTCAAACAACAAAATATTTACCTTGGTTGTCTTAATCTCTTCAATAATATTACATCTAGCCTTGTTTTGCTCTAGGATTTTTTGTATCTATGGTAACGACAATATTATATTTTAAGCCAAACTATCTCAAACTATATCAAGTCCCAATATAATTAAGCCACAATATCTCAAATCATAATATCAATAATCAATATTAGAATTAAATATATGAGCAGTCAAATATATATCTAGGCCAGTATAAATATAATAACATTCACTATAATATCAACTATGAATATAAATGGCCAAAATCATTCATGTACAACCATGAAGAATAATTACAATATAATTGCTCAAAATCTGTATACATTCTTTATTATGAATTCTTGCTATGGTGATCGCTATATAATGTTTTTCCTTACATTGAATAGAGCTTTATCTCCATAATATAGACATAGAAATGTGACACTTAAATACTTTTTTATTGGGAATTAATAAAAAATGTGGTAAGCTGCGATGGAGAGGGAAGAAAGTAGAGAGGGGAGGGCTCTGGTCCCTCCCCTGCTCCCCCTCCCATGGCTCCTGGTTCTTGCCCAGTCCCTGGCTCAACCCAGGTCATCCCTCCCGGGGAGTGGTTGTTTGCAGATGATCTCCTGGGGGGAGATCCTTCTCCACTATCTGCGCCCCTCCCGACCGGCTAGGGTTTCCTTGGTTGTTTTTTCGGACTGGTGCTTCCCAGGGATCCCTGTTTGGTTGGGGATCCCTTCCCTTTTTCCCTCAGGCTTCCCCCTGGGGTTTTTTTGCAGGTTATTCGCGTGGATCTGGTCCCCTGCATTTCTCGGTGCGGTGGAGGTGACGATTTAGGGTTTGGACAGCTTCCCCCTTTTTCTTGTGAATCCTCGATGGGCTCTGTGCTTGGACGGGATTCTTGGTCCCTCGGTGGGCTCTGTGCTTGGACGGGATTCTTGGTCCCTGCTGCTGGGATCCTCTTTTGTTTTCCTGAGGCGGGTTCCTTATGGTGCAACTCTCTGGTCACTTCTTGATGGGCTGGATCCTCTCTGTGCTGGCTGTCGGCTTCCTACAGGATGGCTCTCGCTGAACTGAATGTTTTACCGGTGGGCGGGATGGTTTCTCCACAAGGCGGGATCCGCCAAATCCGCCGGTTTTCCTGCGAGGCGGGATCCTTTCTTTTCTGTTGGTTTCTCGGATGGCGGGATTTCCCTGTTGCTTCCCGCTAGGCGGGATTGTTTGTGGTGGTTTTGACTGCTTCCCGCGAGGCGGGATTTTATTGTAACGGTTTTTCTGTGCTTCCTGCTAGGTGGGATCTTCTCGATGGTGGTTTTTGGCTACTCCCCGTGGGCGGGATCTCCAAAACTACTTTCTTTCTTATTTGTTTATTTCCCGCTAAGAGGGATTGTTTCATGTTTCTTTATTACCGCTGGGAAGGATTTCTGTTTTGGTGTTCAGTTTCAAGGTATTGATGCCCTAGGCCCATTGCTTATGTAATCAGGTTTTGGGATCCTTGTTAAAACCCGCTATAAATACAAACACTTATAACTATCAAAAAAAAAATACTTTTCTATTGCACTCTTCACATATCCAGGAGTTTCAACCTTTCCTATTCTTGACCTTTGGATTCTCATCTTTCCATGTGTATACTAGACTCTTCATTCTCTTCTTACATGCATACTTTTAACTCTATCACACTTGCACACTTCTACACGACTCTTACTCTCCTACATGCAGTCCTAATATAAGAAACGTGTGCACATCCTCACACTACATATTTGCACACTTACATACATGATACTTGTGCACATTATCTCATTACACACTTTCTCACTAACACTTGTGCATATCCTACACATTACACTTACATGACACTTGTGCATATCTTGCACATAGACACTTACATAAATATAAATCACTCATCTAAACTATAAACTCAAATTCTAATCTATTACATATTTACATGTGTACCATAAAGATACCATGGGGGTACATTTGCATGTACAAAATAATGTAATATTCTATAATAGGCATATTGAATTTTGGTTGTGCAGGTACTACGAGATCCTTAGGTGGGGTTGGGTTCTTATTGGCCTACTCATTGGGAGGGATATAGGTTTTCTTAGAATGTGTGGAAGAAGTCATTGGTGCTTTCCCTTTAGAGAATATAATTATTAACTCTCTAAAGTTGCCAATAAGCTTACACCTCTTCTTCCATACATTCTTTGGGTTCCTCTTCATCCACTCTTGAGAGTTTATATGTCTCTAAAACTAAGGTTATCCTTGAATTTTGATTAGCTTGATTCCTACAATCCTCATTGGTGGGTACTAACTCCAAATTTTCCATCTCCTTCTAGATAATATCCAGAGCAATTTTAAACTCTAAATTATTAGTTCACCATATTGGGTTGTGGAATGGATCTTCATCAATTGGGCAAAGCAATATATGTCAAATTTATTAAAGTACATGGGTTATTATTTGATTGATTTTGATTGCCAACAAGATTTGGGACTCCATTATTTGGGAAAGTATTCCATTGGAGATTATTCCTTTGAAAGATAAAGTTCCTATTCTTATTATTATTTGTAGGTGGGTTTTGAGGAACTTACCTTTGTAGTTGAAGCATATCATTGCTCAATTTCCAAACCATCCTTTGTATGTTGTATGACTCAGGATTTGAGTTATTAGATTGACTTGGTCCTAGTTGACCTATTACATTATTTGCAAGTGCATATGGATTCAGAAAGTAGGTAAATTTAGTTTATTATTTTCTAGAGGTGTATTATTGATAATGTTGTTTGTGATCACCTGATTGTCCAAATATGTCAAAATTATTTGTTGATTACTCACACTAGGCATCATTTGATTTATGGATATCATATTGAAGGGTTTATTATAGTTTGGGTAAATGACTCTTGGTAGTGGGTTCAACATGGGAAGGTGCTATGTAAGGGCTTGATTTATTAGGGTATCTAATTATAATATCTTGGTTGTCCAAGTGAAGGTAATTGACCCAAACCAAAACCTTGAGGTATTAATTGTTGTTCAACTATTAGAGCCTCACTATATGCCATGGGCAAGGATGTGATTTGAGGGGATCTCCTCACAAACATAGAAGTTAATGGGTTCAAATATCTAAGATACATTTGGATGGCTAATTCCTCTATGATGGTATAAGGTGTTACTAATATAGTGTATAATTTATGGAACCTAGTGTTGAATAGTCTCATGGGTTCATTAGGTTCTCTACAAATAGAGGTAAACTGATGATACATCACAATTGGGTCAACAGGTAATCTAAAATGGTTGATAAATGTTACCTCTAATTGAGACTAGGAAGTAAGAGAGACTGAAGGTAAGCTAATATACCAATCATATGTAAACTCATCCAATGTATGTGGAAATATTATATAGACCACATCCTCATGTTCAATTTATAAATGGATTAAAACATCTTTGTATGCCTAAATATGTTATTTAGCTAACCTTGTTCCATCATGCCTATATCGAGAGAGATATCTTTTAGCATTCTTAGGTATATCATGTGCAATCCTGGTATGTTCAAAGTGTTGCTTCCTACTAACCATAGAGTAGGAGCTTCCATTGGTGGACCTTGGAGAATGGCAAAAGGATCAAAAAAAGGGATAATAGCTCTAGGAGAACTACTAGTAATCTGAGGAGTATTAAGTTTACCTTTATCATCTTTGGATCTTTTGTATGGGAAAAATATAAGAAAATCAATGCTACATTTAGATGACTTGGACCTAGTTATGATAACCTTTGGTTCTAGCTTTGATAGTCAATATGTGTAATATCAACACTATATTACGAAAAATTTTAATTTTTAGAGTCTACAAGCCCTCTTAGCACCAGTTGTATTGAGTGTGCAAATGACACAGTTTGACTTTTCCCTCCCTAATCCTAATTTGGTTGGGCATGAAGAGGCAAACACAATTGTTGGTGTGTCAAGGTTAAGCCAACATACATGGAATAAAATTTGTTCCCTCTTGAAAGAAAATTCTTTTTCCCCCAAGGGTTGGGTATGCCAACTCTTGGTAGACGTGGATAAATCCAAAGGTCATTGAAAGCAATTCCAAGGGGCCTCTGATGGTTATGACTCAAAGAAGTAAGTTTACTAGGTACAATTTCTTATAATCAAATGCTTAACTATATAAAAATAATTCAACTACATTGATATTATAATATAGTAAGCTAAGCATAATTTGAACAATTGCAAACTAGATTGCATTTAAATTAATTAAATGAATTTCAAGCTAGCACAATAGAAAAACAACTTCAAAGCCTTGAACAAAAGTTAATCTACTTCTAATCTAATCAAATATTCAAAGAAAAATCAAAGGTTTAGGGACAAGAGAAAATAAAGAAAAACAAACAAGCCAATATTACCCTAAAATTTAATTTTGGTTTGGTGAAGTAGTAATTATAATTTAAAACCAATCCCAACCCGACCAGTATTCACATAGCCTAAAGTCCAATACGGTGAAATCTCTAGAGGAGAAATAGACTGTGAAATGGACTAAGTGAAACCACCATCAACATGCATAGATTGGACATAGAAAAAATTCACAAGCCTTGTCTTATAAAGATAGTAATTAAGTACATTTCATTCATATTTGCTGACTTCAGTGGATTTATAAGAACATCGCTCAAAAAATATTAGGTATGATTTAAAATTTCCATCCAACTATAAACAAAAAGGTAAATCCAAAAGCTAATTTTAAGGGACCCACTTTTAGATGGTTTTTGACCTCTATAACTGATTAGTGACCCCATATTTATACACATTCTAGTACCTCACATAGAGTTACTTTTACAATAAATTACTATCCATTTCCATGATGTGCTCCTTGGGATTACTTTTAGCCATACTTTGGCCATGCCTCATTAAACCTCCATTTGTAGGATGCTTGGGGACTCTTGATCCTAATTCATTAGGTGAGTCAATGTTTTATCTATCAATTATAGCAAGTGGGTTGGGTATTAATTTTACCATGTTTGCACCTCTATGATTGCCTGGTCAGTATTAAGATGCCTACTTTCACTATCTTTAAATTCTAAGCATCCATGTTAAATTTCCTACAAGGCAAAGTAAAAATTTGCAGGCATTAGAATTTGTTATTTTTTCAGTGAGTTTACATAGGTTTTTATGAGGGATCCTGGTCCCCTCATACTAAGTGGGGTTTGAACCTTAGACCTCTCAAAGAGAGGCCGAGCCCTTACCACTACAATAAGCTTGCAATTTTTTCATCACTATATTTCTAACAAGTTAATTAAAGCATATCCAACTTTACCTTCTATCAGAGATATTCTTCATTTGTATTTCTTTCAATTATATTCTCCATATTCTTCATACAACCAAGTTTCCACAATCAACTCCTTTTATATCAAGTGCCTTCCAAAATTTAAATTTTGTCAAGATGAAATTCAACACCGTGAATGGCTAAAATATTTGTTGCCCAACTTCTATATCTATAAATATCTTGTCTATAACAATCTTACAATTTTGTCATATCTTTTCTTAGGGTTCTTATCATTAGAATTTATTATTAATATATTTTTATTTTATTTTTTAATAATATATATATATATATATATATATATATTATATATATATATATATATATATATATATATATATATTATAGCCAAGGAATTTTGACACATTTCAAAATTCCTACCTCCTAGCAAATATGTTGTTACTACCTAACAACGTACCTTTTACCCTTCATCCCCTTGCCTCGATTTCCATTCCCCCTATTTTTTGTGAAATTCGGGTGGCTTCGATAAATTCATAACAATCCAAATTTATCCAAATCCCACGTGCACCTAATTTAGGTGCACTGTTTGGATTTTTTCCTTTTCTCGTGAAATTTGGGCAGTCCTGACAAATCTGGACCAGTCCAAATTTATCCAAATCCTATGTGCACCTAATTTAGGCACACTTTGGATTTTGCACCCAATATGGGCAAACCCAGATTTTTGATAAATTTGGATCCGTCCAAATTTGTCTAGAATAGGGAAATTCCTAAATTTTCCTAACAACTCGACCTATTCTGGTCACCCTCCCCTTTTTCTCGACCTACCCTGGATGATAAATCTCGTAGACTCCCCCTAAACAGACCTAATGGTGATTTTGCAAGAAAAAATTAAGTGGAGAAGAAGATTTCTTGTATTTTGTTGCAGGTTTTAGTGGAGACTTCGACATCAGATCATCATTCTAAGATCTATTAGATATGGAAATGAACACTATGGATTTAGATCTATTTTATCCTTAGCATAAATTTATATTTTTGCAGTGTTTTTACAAATTTGGAGCCGTCTGAATTTATCGCAAGTCCAAAAATATTATGACCATTGTAGTTTGCAAATCTAGCTATTGCAGGTTTTCAGATCCATCCGAATTTGCAGCTAATATCTGAAAATATCCAAATCTGTGCAAGGGGTAAGTTTTTGATCAGAAATTTTATAAGATCAATTCAATATTTGCATTTTAGCTTTCATAAAACTTGTTATTTCATTGTATGCATTTATTGTTACTACCATTTCTTTCATTTAAATTATATGTTTTGCATTAGATTAACAAATCCATTATTTTCTTACGGTCTGCTAAAAGGACCAAGGGAATATGACTATCATAGATTGTGATCTATTGTAACCTATGCAAATCCCCGACCCCTAATCAGTAGGTTTCAAACAAATTTGAATCGATACGAATGCATCTTGACATATTCGGATCGATTTGAATTTGTTCTGACAGATTCAAAAAGTGCCAGATTGTAGACATCCGAATAAGGTAAGGATCTAAACTTGGTTTTGTTGTAATATTCTATTATGTGATTTTATAATATAATGTTTAGAAAACTCTACATAAAACAAAAGAATAAGAAAGACCCAAAACATAAACTTAGTTGCATTATTTATCCTAGTTTGAAAGAAAATACAAAAGAACAAAAAGATACAAACTTAGAATTATTACTCTTAGCATCAATTGCATTTGTTAAAAAGCTTCAAAGAAAATAAAATACAAAAGAGCATAGACTTAGTTGCATCATTTTGCATTTATCCTACTAGTTGAAAAACTCAAAAAAAAATATCGAAAACATAGATTTAGTTGTACATCCATCATACTAGTTTCGAAAAACACAAAAGATCAAAAAGACGAACTTAGCTATATCATCTATTTTTTTACATCAATTGCATTTGTTAAACCCTCCAAAGAACAAAAATATAAAAATAGGAATTTAGTTACATTATTCTGCATCAAGAACATTAAGTTAAAATATAAAAACACAAAACACAAAATGAAAGAAAAACAACATGATTAGCGTAAACATCATTTTTTTGCTTTTCAATATCTACAAAATCATTGCATCATAGTTAGATTTACAAATATTTCTAGTTAGAATCTGTTTACTTTGTTTTCATCAAAATTTAAAATGCATATAGCTAGGCAATAGTTGCATTTTGGCCAAACCTTAGGTGTATGCGTGTAAAAAGAATTCAACAAACACCCACCTTACCTAGGCATGGAAACCACCACAAAAAGTGTTTCTTGGTGAACCCTCACCCAATTTATCGACAAACACCAAGGAGAGCACAACTCAAGTGCTTCTCGTTTGAGGTGTAGATACATTATTTTCCCTCCCCCTTTTAGGTGCGGATCCATTAGCCTAAAAGAAAGGGGTGCAAAAATTTTGGGTCTACATTCTTTGGTGAACCCAACGTGAACACACCCTCATTTTGAAATTTTACCTTTTTCTTTGTTTTTGAAAAAAAACTAAAAAATATCATTTAAGCTTGTGTGTTTTAGATTAAGCCATATAAATCAGATAATTTTTTCAAACAAACAAATCACTTTTTTTCATTTTTACATCATTTTTCTTAAAAAAGGACCACATATGATGAACTCTTCCATAGCTTCAACTGATTCGAAAACAATGGGATATATAGTGAAGGTTTACGGCCATTAAAAAGGTATTATCCTTTTGTCTGTACCTAGAAAACTTGAAATATTTAATCAAGATTTAAAATGAGGCTGATCCAACAACCATCATAGCCGTGGAAAATAGCACGCATATTTTTTGAGATGTATCGTTGCCCATAGTGAACTAGGTGAGGACTGGCAAAACATGGGCTTCATCACGGCTTGGATTTCATCACCAAGCATTTGCATGCGGGCATCCAAGTAAAAATCCTAATCAAAACAAGTTAACTTGGCCTACAACTAGTAAAATGGTTTGAAGAAAAACTTCTAGTTAGAAAAAGAACTTTTGTTTTCTTTTTGTCTTTTTATTTTTTGCTTTCTTCTAAAACAAAAACAAAACAAAAAAATAAGAATCTCTAGAAAAAAAATTAAATGGTGGACACTAGTGTTAAATAATTTGCCCTTATCGACCTTAGAAAAGAACTCATAGAAAAAGAGGTTGATATCCTCTTTAGGAGTAACAGGTAAAATTGGAGAGATTTGTGGCAGAATTTCAATCTCATTAAGAGAAGAGTAGAGGAGTTGAAAGAAATTAAAAGGTTAGACATAACAAAGGCTTTAGGTGCAGACTACTAATCCACCTATTTTGAAATTAAGAGGAGTTGTGAACATTGTCTAGCGAACAAAAGGGCTAGCATCCACTCCACAATTTACCTATGGGAAAGTTACTTTGAAGAATTTGTAGTCATCCACAAATTTCTAGCGAATTTAGAAGAGAAAGAGATAGCCTTTGAACAAAAAAAGCGCTATCACAAAACATCTAGAGTGGTTCTTTTTAGAGATTTTTATCACGAGCTCCAGTTTCAACCTACTTCTGAAACTAAGATAATCACTCTTGTTCACTTTGTCCTTCTTTTAAAAGAGAGTTTTGTCTTCGAATAGGAACATTTCATGAACCCTGAAGATCTAGAGCCCATCACAAACATTTATAAGCTCTTTCGAGAAGAGTAAAATTATATTAGTTCTGTTACCCTAAAATATTGTAAATACTTAGGTAGACAAGTTTTCTTAGTTTGATTTTAAAAATAAAAAACAAAATAAAAAATAATAGTATCAGAAAATAAAACAAAACAAAAACAACACAACGAGATGCCTAAAACCTTAAGGAATGGCAAAGAAGTGGCAACCAGCTTTGAAGGGGAGTCGAATAATAAAAATACTAATACCAAAACTGAAATAGAAGAGGTTTAGGAAGAACAAGTTGCACAAATAGAACAAAATGAGGAGAACAAAATAGTCAACCCTTTTGACCCTAAAATATCATTTTGAATCTATGCAACACTTCTGTGAATTTTTAAATCATAATCAAGTCGCTATCGCTAATGCCTTTGAAATAGAATATCAACTCGCAAGAGATGATGATTCAACAGAGGTAGCCTTGGAAGCAGCTTTTTGACTTCGCCCAAAACCATAGACGTATATGGAAAATACTCCACTACAACCTGCCACTCATAATGATCATTTCTTAGGTACTACCCAAGTTCAAACAACTTTGGCATCACAACATAAACTTGTTTTTGCAACCACTACTACTACCCAAAAATAACCTTATTCTTCTACCAACAATAACTTTCTTTCCCAATATTTTAACACTCTATTTGTGTTGGAATATGTAATGCAACATTGTGTAAATTATTCTTAGACTAAAATATAAAGTCTAAAGAATAATATTTGAATTAGAAAATAATTCTATTTTATGTAAAAATATTTCTATCCGATTAATAAATAAAATAAGGGTGCTAGGAATATTTAATTTGTGGAAAAAATATATTTTCTCTTTTCTAGCAAATATTAAAAAGTAACCAATCACTTTTTAATATTTGATAGATGCCACTTGTCACACATCTCAAATTAAGATTGTGATAAGATTTGTCACACATCTCAAGATAAGATTGTGATAAGATTAAAGAAATTTTAGGGTTGTAGTAGAAAAACTTCTCTTTAAATAGGGGTGTTGTCTACTACATCTAGTCATATCATGTTGATGCATATTATTGCATAACATTGAAGCATTCTTGTATTGTTGAATCATTGAGTAATATAGTGAGCTTCATAGTGGATGTTTCCCTTCTTCATTTGAAGTAGGGTTTTACCACTTAATATTGGTGTTGTGGGTTTTCTTATTTTGTGTGTGATTGATCTTGTGGAGCATTCTTCGATCTTGGGGAGACTTTGCTTGTCTCACATTTGGTATCAGAGCGGTTGAGATCTCCATCAAGTGTCTTCAATCCTTTGAGGTGAAAAACCCATTAAGACATATATATTTTTTTAATTTATGCATTTGATATTTAGACAAACTTATTTGCAAATTTGCCATTAGGGTTTATAGATTTATTGTGTTTTTTTTATCTAGTTGTTAGATCTTTTTGCAAATGGTGTTTTCATTTTAAATCTATAAATTTTTGGCATTGAGCTTTTGCTAGAAGGGTTTTGGAGCCAAACGGACCCCATGGTTGCGTCCGGAAGGCCCAAAACCCCAATTTTCGTATATTATTTGCCCTATTTTGGTGAAAAATAAATCTGAGGCAAGTTTTTTTGGGGGGGGCCAAATGGCCTCCCACCCATTTTGCTGTACAGTCTGAATTTTTTTATTATTTTGTTTTTTAATAAAAAAATAGTCATTTTTTATTATTCTGTTTTTTTAAATAAAAAAACTGTCATTTTTTTATATTCTACTTTTTAATAAAAAAAATAGTCATTTAATAAAAAAAAGTCATTTTTTATTATTCTGTTTTTTAATAAAAAAAATAGTCATTTATTTTATTTTTGGTAAGTAGTGTTTGTATTTACAGCGGGTTTTAACAAGGATCCCAAAACCTGATTACATAAGCAATGGGCCTAGGGTATCAATCCCTTGAAACTGAACACCAAAACAGAAATCCCGCCCAGCGGTAACAGTAAGCATGAAACAATCCCTCTTAGCGGGAAACAAACAAATAAGAAAGAAAGTAGTTTTGGAGATCCCGCCCAGCGGGGAGTAGCCAAAAACCACCATCGAGAAGATCCCGCCTAGCAGGAAGCAAAGAAAAATTGTTACAATAAAATCCCACCTCGCGGGAAGTAGTCAAAACCACCATAAACAGTCCTGCCTAGCGGGAAGCAACAGGGAAATCCCGCCATCCGAGAAACCAGCAGAAAATAAAGGATCTCGCCTCATGGGAAAACCGGCGGATTTGGCGAATCCCACCCTGTGGAGAAACCATCCCGCTCACTGGGAAAACATTCCGTTCAGCGAGAGTCATCCTACAGGAAGCCGACAGCCAGCACAGAGAGGATCCACCCCATCAGGAAGTGACCAGAGAGTTGCACCACAAGGAACCCGCCCTGGGAAAACAGAAGAGGATCCCAGCAGCAGGGACCAAGAATCCCGTCCAAGCACAGAGCCTGTCGAGGATTCACAAGAAAAAGGGGGAAGTTTTCCAAACCCTAAACCGTCACCTCCATCTCATCGAGAAACACAGGGGACCAGATCCACGCGAATAACCTGTAAAAAACCCTAAGGGGAAGCCTGAGGGAAAAAGGGAAGGGATCCCAAACCAAACAGGGATCCCTGGGAAGCACCAGTCCAAAAAAACAACCAAGGAAACCCTAGCTGGATGGGAGGGGCGCAGATAGTGGAGAAGGATCTCCCCCCAGGAGATCATCTCCAAACAACCACTCCCCGGGAGAGATGACTCGGGTTGAGCCGGGGAGCTGGCGAGAACCAGGAGCCATGGGAGGGGGAGCAGGGGAGGGACCAGAGCCCTCCCCTCTCTACTTTCTTCCCTCTCCATCGTCAATAATTCATCATTTATTTTTTTTTTAAGACCTAATAGTCATTTTTTTCTGCATAAATTGAAATGCATTTTTTATTATTGTATAATGCGACTAGAATCCTTTTGTGCAATTTTTGGCAAATTTTTAGTCAAATTGTCAAATAATTTAGACCTTATAGTCATTTTTTTCTCACATTAACAATGGTTGTTTGTGAGTTTGTTTGTTTTGTAAGGTTATCCAAGTATGTTTTGGAGTATACAAGGCAATTTCGGATAAACTTTTTCACTCTCTTCCCCCTATTTTTATTAATTTCTTCTAATCTCTCTCAAGCATTTGCTTGAAGCATAATGTAAATTAATGTAACTTGTATCTCTCATAATGAAAGTAAAAGAGAATGAAAGTGAGAGAGAGAGAGAGAGAGTGTGTGTGTGTGTATTTGTGTTTTGCCTATTTTGCATCTCAACTAATCTAACTACTAACTTACTAACTTGCTACTAAATAATCTACTAACCAACTAACTTACAATTTACTAATTTTCATATTAATCAAGAAGGTTAAAAATGAATCAACTTACTAACCACAACTTTAGTATTTGATTAAAATTTACTTAATCTTGCTACACAGTTTATATTTGCTAAACAGCTATTGAATCCAAAAGAATCTACTCTATTGGTAGCAAGTCCCTTTTGGGTCCTCATACCCATACCCTTTTGGATAGCTTGGTTGACCTTGGGTGAGATGAATTGGCAATTCATTAGTCTATAGCAAAACCTTAAAATGAACACTAACTTACTAACTTATTGACTATCTAACATTTAACAAATGTTTTATGGTTCAATTCAAGTTAGTTTATTTTGTTGCAAGATGATTGTTATGGTTAGTTACCTTCTTATTGCAAGTTGATCTTGGTTTATTTCCTTTATTCAATTGCAATATGGTTATAGTTGTTTATTGCAAGATGGTTATAGTAGTTCATGATGATTTTGATTATCTTTCATGATGATTATCTTTGATGATTGAAAAGTAGATAACTTGAAAGTTATGTTTTTTTTATATGCAAGTATGTTTATCTACTTTCTTATTACATCATTTATTTCCTTTGTCAATGCATCTTATGTTTTGATTATGTTCACTTTCTAGAATGGTTGATCATGGAATCTCCTTCACACCTAAGCGCATTCTTGATGGATCAAATTTTGGAATATGGGAACCAAGGATGAGGGCTAAATTTCAAGCAAGAAAGTTATGGCCCATTGTGAATGGATATGAAGCAATCCCAACCCAGGCAAGGGCACTTGAGATATACAACAACAAGAGTCACCTTACACTTTCCATGATTATCAATAGTGTGAGTGATGAGATATTTCTCACTATAATCCATTGTGAGCATGCTAAAGATGCATGGGATTTGCTAAAACAAGTCCATCTAGGGTCCAACACATCAAGGAAATTCACTTTATTGTCCAAAATTCTTAGCACTATGCAAGGTGAAAAAGAAAGTGCCTTGATCTTCCTCTCAAATATAAAAGACATGAGAACTCAACTATTGGCTTGTAATTGTGATTGGATAAGTGAAAAGCTCTTAAGCTTTATCATTTTGAGGAACTTGTAAAGCAAGTTCAAGAATTTTGTCACCATTATTGAGACTAGGCTAGAGCAAGAAAAGGATGGCATTCCTCTCAACACTCTTTCACAATTATTGATTCAACATGAAGAGTCTATTAATAGGAATAAATTGAATGGTCAAGTTGTCAAGGAGAATAATATTGCCTTGAGTACCACTAAGGCTTCCTTCAAGGAAAGGAAAATCAAAATTTCCAACCCAACAAGCCTAGAGTTGATTTCATTTGCAACTTTTATGGCAAGAAAGGCCACAAGAAATAAAATTGTTTCAAGACTAAGAAGATTGCAGAAAATGAAGAGCAAGAAAAGGCTAAGGTACAAGGACCTAAGAAATGGTTTGGCAAGGAAAAGAAAAAGAACAACAATGTAAAGCAAAATTCTAATAAAAATGTCTTTGTTTGTGCCCTCTACTCCATTGACTCATCTACTTCTAATGAATGGGTGTTAGATTATAGATGCACTAACCATATGTGTTTTGAAAAGGATAAGTTTGTGGACTTTCATAAGCACTCTTCATATTCAATTGTCATTGGTGATAATACTAGACTTCAAGTAGAAGGTGTTGGCAATGTTGTAATTGAAGGGAAATTACTTGATAATGTCCTATATGTGCCTAACCTTAGGAGAAATTTAATTTCAATTTGCAAGTTGCTAGAAGTGGTCACACTATTGAGTTTAATGCAACTTCATGGAGCATTAGGAAAGGCATGCTACCAATCATTACAAGTTATGTGAAGAATAATATTTATGTGTTAGGTGATGCTCCTCCTAAAGTGTGTTTAGCAACTAATATTTCTCCTAGTAGCAAGCTTTGGCACTTAAGGTTAGGCCATACAAACTATCAAAATATTCAAATTATGAAGTCCAAAAATTTGGTTGAAGGCTTGCCTAACATTTCACCTATTCATGGTTTGTGTGAAACATGCATCTTAGGCAAGATGAGCAAACAAAAGTTTGCAAAGGATAAGTCAACAAGGGCCACACAAATTCTTCAACTCATTCATACAAATATTATGGGTCCATTACATTTTAGATCACTTGGTGGTGCATCCTATATTCTCACCTTTATAGATGATTATTCAAGAATGATCTTTGGGTATCTACTTAAGAATAAATTGGATTGTTTTGAGACATTCAAGGAGTTCAAAGCTTTGGTAGAAAATCAAAAGGGGGCAAAGATCAAAATGATTAGAAGTGACAATGGAGGGGAGTACAATAGCAATGATTTCAATGAGTTTTGTTCTTCTCATGGGATCAAAATGCAGTTTACTTGTCCATACACTCCTCAACAAAATGGTGTTGCAGAGAGGAAAAATAGGACAATCATGGATATGGTAAGATGCATGCTTGGTGACCACTTACCTCAATTTCTTTGGGGTGAAGCAACCAATACAACAATCTACATTCTTAACAGGTGTCCTTCAAAATCAGTTGAGGGGAAGACTCCTTATGAGTTTTGGAATGGTAAGAAGTCGAATTTGTCACACTTAAGAGTGTTTGGATGTGATGCATTTTCATATATTCCTTCAGAAAAGAGGAAGAAATTGGACAAAAAGTCTCAAAAATACTTCTTTGTTGGCTATGATGCAAAACATAGGGGCTACAGGTTATACTCACCTTCTTCACGCATTGTATTTGTTTCAATAGATGTCAATTTCAATGAATACCTTCTTGAGTTAGAAAGGGGTGGGCCTTGTGTCAAAAGGACCAAGTGGTTGGATCATTCTAGGGATCCTAAAGAGCAAAATTCAGTTAGCCAAAGGATAACTAGAAGTATGACCCTTAACATGTCTCTTCTAGCTAAGATAGAGAATGATCATGAGCCTACTTCTTACCAAGAAGCTTCACAACACTCTTGTTGGGTTGATGCCATGAAGTTTGAGATGGATTCTCTTCTAAAGAATAAAACTTGGAATCTAGTGCCTTATCCTAATAAAAGAAATGTTATTGGGAACAAGTGGGTCTATAGAATAAAGTACAATTCTAATGGAGAGATAGAAAAGTATAAGACTAGATTGGTTGCTAAGGGTTATGCTCAAAAACATAGCATTGACTATGATGAAACCTTTGCACCAGTTGCCAAAATGCCCACCATTCGGCTTCTTATTGCTATTGTTGTTGCTCAAGGTTGGCAGATTTTTCAGCTTGATGTGAAAGTGCCTTTCTAAATGGTGATTTGAATGTGGATATCTACATGAGTCAACCAAAAGGATTTGTTGTACAAGATAAGGAAACACTTGTGTGTAAACTAAAGAAAACCTTGTATGGTCTAAAGCAAGCACCTAGAGCATGGTACATGAATATTTTAGGTTACTTCTTGTCTCTTGGTTTTGATAAATGCTATTCAGATACAGATCTCTATGTGCTTACGAAGGATAACTTGGTCATTTTAATTGCTCTATTTGTTGATGACCTTATTATGATTGGAAATGAGAATGAGGCCATTTTTTATTTCATCTCCAAATTAAAGTCAGAGTATGAAATGACTGACCTTGGTCTTCTACACTACTATCTTGGCATGAAAGTTTATCAGCATGAGGATTGTACCTTTTTTATTCAATCCAAGTATATTGAATATCTTCTTAAGAGGTTTTATTTGGAGGATGGTAATCATACATCCATACTATCCAAAAATAACCTTATTCTGCTACCAACAATAACTTTCTTTCCCAATATTTTAACACTTTATTTGTTCAAGCCTCAACATCCCAAAAAAATAAAAATGTGAAAATCCCAACTTCTTCTCAACCAAATTTGCAACAAAATATGCCTCCTTATAAGCTCGCCAACCCTCCAACTTCAAATCCTATTCATAAAAGTATTACCATTTCAACATCTTACACGACATCACAACATACATATTATCCTCCTTATGCAAATATAGGAGCACATAATAAGCATAATGGGCAACCACATCATCTTGAAGCTATAGTTCAACAATTGGATTCATGATTAGATCAAATGGACCCTTATCGCCCTACATACATCCATAAGGAAATGTGTAACCAACCATTAGATCCTTTTATTGTCGCTAGACCATATCCTAAACACTTCCCCATGCCAATTTTACCAATTTATAAGGGGATCGAATATTTGATTGAGCATCTTCACATGTTTAGGACCACTTTCCATGGCATTTCATATGATTACATGTTGCTACTAAAAATATTCCCAAAAAATTTAGGAGGCATGGCATTGTAATGGTACTATCAATTGCCAACACATTCCTTAAGAAACTTCAAAGAAACTGTGGAGTTGTTTGTACACCAATTTGGTGCCTATATAGAGATGCATGTCACAATTAAGGATTTGTACAACCTCAAACAAGGAAAAGAAGATAACTTCGTAGAATTTCTATCTTGATGGAGAAAAATTTTAGGCAAGTTACATTTCACTTTACCTCCAAGAGAAATGTTAGAAATTTTCATTGGGAATTTACAAGAACAATTATCCTATGAGTTAGCTACTGCTACCGTAACCTCCTTTTATCAAGCTATAGACTTGGCAAGAAGGGTAGAAGATGCCCTTATCAGAAGAGGACAACTTAAAAATAAGGATGAATATAAGTCATCTAAAAACCAATACAAGAACAAACATGTGGTAGGAGATGGAGTCACAGACAATAGAGCCCTCCAAATGTTAATATCTCAGAAACTACAAAGAAGTTTGTGTTAAAAGCACCCCAAAAATATTTGCAATGGAATTTCACAAGGTTAAATCAACCTTTGACAATGGTCTTACTGCAATTGGTAGAAAGAGGCTTGATAAAATTGCCAGATATACGGCAACTCGACCCCTCTCAACCTTGGTATAGACCAGACCAACATTGTGATTTCCATCAAGTTGATGGACATCCAACCAACACTTGTATAAGATTAAAATATTTAGTGCAAGACTTGATTGATAATGGAAAATTGGGAGAGGAAAATCCTCTACCAAAAGCTAATCTGCCAACAGACCCACAAAAGCAACAAGCACAAAATGCTAATCAAGACCTAGACATCTTCCAAAATCCATTACTAAATCGTGGTAAGGAAGTTGTGAATCAACTAGATTATAATATTGTACCTCATCCAACACATTATGTGGGAATGATTAGTAGTCACTTACCATCGCAAATCCTGCCAACTTCATTTGTACCTACTCAATCCATTGTCACAATTGAACAAATTCAAGGGAGAAAATTACAATTTTCATCTTTTGAATACATAGAAAGTGAAACATTAGTTCTTGTCATTCTAACAGTTTAGAATATGAATCAAGGTCAATTCTACCCATTACAAATTCATTAGTTCTAGAGGTACCATTTCCAAGAATAATAACAATACGTCCTTCTTCACACCAACTTCTTCCCATAGAACACACATCAAATGCTAGATCACAACTTGTTCAAGATGGTTTCCCTATTTCACATCAATCAAACAATATTGTGACTACAATTGGAGCCATTACTAGACAACAAGCTCAAACCTAAAATTCTCAACCTTAATTACCTACAACTCAACCAAATGATGTAGATCAACCATATTTTATTCTGAAACCACCTTATAAGGGGAATAATGTAATTTGACCTCAACAAAAAGCTCTTTTTGATATTAATGAACAACTAGCTAATACAACAACTAGGATTTACCTTCTTCACCTTCTTAGGACTTCATCGATTCATAGAGAAGAATTAATGAATACCTTGAGTCAAATTATGGTACCTTAGGACATAGAACCAATTGTTGTAGTGAATTTTGTAGCTTCTCGTGGAGTTGACTACATTGATTTTCATGACAAAGATATACCTTCCCAAAGTATGCATAGGGATAATCCTTTATACATAATAGCGTTAATTGGATATGTAGGCGTTAAGAGGGTATTGATTGACAATGATTTATCTTTAAATATTTGCACCTATGACTTTTTCAAAAGGTTTGGGTTCAAAAATGAATATTTAAGAAGAAGTAAAATGATTATAAAATCTTTTAATTATGAAACCCTAGAGGCTTGTGGTGTGATCCTAGAATTTTGGATACATTTGTTTTTTTTGTATCTTGTCCTACATCATACAACATCCTTATAGGATACCCTTGGATTAATGCAATGAGGGTAGTTCCTTCTACTTTGCATCAGTGTGTCAAATTTGAATTTAAAAATCAATTGGTCACCATCCATGGAGACCCTAGATATTTTGATATGTGTGCAATGGCGAAACCCATTAATGTTCTATTTTTTCTAGCTCTATCATCATCAACTCCTATTATCCTTAAGTCTTCTTCCCCAAATATTGAACCTTTACCTTCTTTTAACACACCTACACTTTCTAAAACTAAAAATTCTTCTACATTATATCCCCTCATAGATGAGGCTTTACCAGATTTTTCCACCATACTAGCACCTACAGATCATGCTAATTTTGTTGTACAAGACTCCATTGTCTTGTCATAATTACTATAATTCCCACGAATGATAGGTTTACCTCACAAACGGGAAAACACATATCATGTTGGAAGTTGTACTTTTATTTTTGTATGATGTTCTCCTGATAAAATCAACATCAAGAAAATGAGTTTTACATTCGATGAGAACAATTTTTCTCAATGTTAATTCTCTAACAGATATATAAAATCAAAGCAAATGATGTGTGATATGGGTTATAGAGGTAAGGGTTTGGGTCATTTTAAAAATCGCATATGGGAACCCTTTAAGGTTGAGAAATGGTCTGCCTGATGTGGTATAGGATATATTCCTACAAAATCTCAACCTTTTCCCTTTAATGATGATGATCACCTAATCATATATGATGAATATCTATAAAATAAAAAACATTTAATGAATAGTAAGAAGAAAAGGTAAACTCGTTTTTCTTGCAATATGATTTCAATAGTCCATCTGAAAATGATTGCCACTCCAGATGAATGTATAGAAGGAGATATCTTTTTTGACATCTCCCTCGAAGAAGTTATGAAGAATAATTTCTTTTTTATGGGTATATTCCATGTATAGCCCATGTTCACACGACAACTACTACACAAGAAGAGTTAGCCAAACTATCCCTGGAAGAACTTCAGGAAATGGGTGTTTCACCCGCTCCTCCTAACTTCGAAAGGGATTTAAATATTTTGGTGGAAGACATTTTAAAAATCAATATTGGAACATAAATTAATCCTCACATGGTTAAAATTGGAGCTACCTTGAGTAAAGAAGAACAAATGAAATACACATAACTTCTTGTGGAATACCCTAATATCTTCGCATGGACCTATGCATATATGTTTGGCTTAGATCCTTCTATTCATCATGCACCACTTGGTGGTTTGTCCTGATGCTAAACCTGTAAAATAAAAACTTAGGAAAATGCATCCTAAAGTAGCCTTGCTAGTTAAAGACGAGTTGCAAAAGTTGTTAGATGTTGATTTCATTAAAGTCATATATTATTCTGATTAGATATCTAATGTCGTTCTAGTAACCAAAAAAGAGGCTACTAAAATCAGAGTATGTAGTGATTTTAGGGACATCAATGTTGCATGTCCCAAAGATGATTTTCTTCTTCCTAATATGGATCAAATTATCGATTTCACAACAAGAAGTGAAATGTTATCCCTTATGGATGGATTTTCGGGATATAACCAAATTCGTATAGCAATAGAAGATCAACCTAAAACTGCTTTCATTACACCTTGGGGGACTTTCTGTTGTAAAGTAATGCCCTTTGGTTTAAATAATGTAGGAGCAACTTATCAACGAGTTATGACATAAGTGTTTCATGATATGATGTATGATATGTTACATGATTATGTAGACAACATCATAGCTCGATCCATTAAGGAAGAAGATCATATTCTTGACCTACGATGAGTCTTTAATAGACTCCACAAATACAAAATTTGCCTAAACCTAGAAAAATGTGTGTTTAGGGTGAAATCAAGTAAATTATTGGAATTTATTATATCTGTGATAGGAATAGAGATAGATCCTATCAAAATCAAGGCAATCATTGATATGCCTTCACCAAAAAATTTACCAAAACTCAGAAGTTTACAAGGTAAGCTCTGTAATATCCCCATTTTGAGTTGTCGGCAGTGTGGATGCACTCAGGTGTTATTTGGACATTGCAAGGATGTTGATTGCTTTTAGATGCCAGTTTTCGAAAGTCATTATGTGCTTTGATGATGGACTTACTATTTTTAGTAAGTCAGTGGCTACAGTTTCTGACCATGCATACAGTGGATTGGTGTTCTATGCATAATTGGGTATCTAGATGTATCTTCAGTTGTCAGTTTTGAGTCTGTTTGGACATTGGAGCATGAGACTTACTATTTTTAGTAAGTCAGTTAGGGTTGGCATTTTGAGAAACGGGAAAGGTACGTTTGTCATCTACGATGAAAAGGGTATCTGTTTCTACCATTTGATTGGTGATTGGATGTTGGGAGCCTAATTATTTTAATGCTTGAAGTTAATTAATATTATATTTAAATGTAATATTTAAATATATTAAATTTGGGCTTATATTTTTTATTAAAATGGGCCTTGTGAGTACTCGTTTTAAAGGGGAAGAAATAAAGATTTGATTGGAAAGATTATTTTATCATTTTTAATTACTTTTGTCACCTTGGGAAGTGGGACGCTCATTTTGGCTCTTAAGTTATGAAATTAATGTATTTCTTTTATCCCACATTCATCAAACATGAGGATCGCCCAACTTGAAGAAATAATAAAAGGGCGTTGAGGAGGCATAAGGAGACATCTTTTGGCTATTGAATTTTCTTTGTCTTGAGGAGAGCTTGCAGGTTTGCAGGAGCTTCCAATTTCCAACTTTTTTTGTGACGAAAACCACAGCAGAGGATGCCATTGCCGGGAGTGAAATACCTCCTCACTTTGGCAGTTGCATTCTCAATATATGGGAATGACTTGAGCAGATTAGGATACAAATTTTCAGTGTTTTTGTGACTTGGTGATGAGTTGAAGACCATTTTTAGAAGATATTACTTGCAACTCCTTTCCACCATAGTGTTGCCATTTGGGGGTGCAAAGACCTCAATTCTTCAGTGAATACTTGCTTTCTTTGGAGAGCATTACCTTGGGAGGTTTCCTATAGCCCTACTGTACCATTTCCAAGATATTTGAGTGAACATTGAAGCATATTTTGGTTAATATGATGTTGGTCGTACAGTACCAAGCTGAATGTATGCTTTGAGGAAGGATGTGAGGTTTAGAACTTTGTATTTCAAAAGTTATGAGCAAAAACTTGGATTTTATGTAGCTGATATGTGTTTCCAGCTTTATATCAATCATCAATAAATTCAGGTATTTTCATTCCCAGCTCTATTCTTTCATTGGGTTTGTAGTTAATGTTGGTATATTACTTGTATATGAAATTCATAACATCTAGAATAGTGATTTGTAAGTTATGGATCATTTACAGTCTGATGCACTATCTTTTTTGAATATGTATGACAAGTGTTTGTCAGAATTACTTATTGAAAATCTTAAGTGAATGAGATCCTTTGAAGGTAGAGATTTGTGTATTGAATGATTATATGTATTTCACACCAACAAAACTCGGAATATTCCAAATAAACAAATATTAAAGTGCAAACACAAACAATTACATAAGGGGAGCAGTTTTACAGTTGTCTCAGTTGGGGTGGGACACTACATTGGTATCAGAGCAGGTTCAGCACTGCTCGCCTGTTTGGGTATCCACTTTGCTGCTACAATGTCAAATTTTCTACTTATAATTATAGAGTTGCATGATCAGTTTGTTCAAGAATGGACCAATGCAAGTACAAAATTCAAAGAATTAATATCACTTTGGGATTATGTGGACATAAGAATGAGGCAACAACCGAATGGTGGTGAGAAAATGAACCTTCTTGAAAATATGAACAGAGAATCAACTCTCATTGATGATAGGGTTGAAAATTCAGAGGTTATTGAAGAAGGATGTAAATCAAGGATTGCATATGATGGTGTAAAAAATACTTCATCACATGAAATGTGTTCATATGTACCACCAAAATTCCCTATGGTCATGCATGCACATAATAATGATGACATTGATCACAAGATTCATGATATGGAAGCTGATTTTGACTCGGATACGGATACAAAAAATGGTGGTGGGACTGCAGTTTTAAGATTGCATACACCTAGCAATGAGGGTGTTGAGCACGAAGGCGATGACTTGACAGCAAATGCAGATTCAGATTTTGACATACCATTTGGAGTCTCTATAGCTGTTAGTGGACATGTAGTGACTATGGGTTTGGCTATCGATGTTTTTCGTTCAGTAGAGTCGAATGTGTATGTTGCTTATGATGGTGTTGTCACAGATTCCAAAGCAACTTTTCTTGATGATTTTTTTACTTATTCTCAGCTTGTGCATGGAATTATTTTTGAGTGTCAGGTTAATCATGGTGATATTGGAATTCACAGGTATACTGCAGGTGATGATACATTTGTTGATTCAGAGCATGATGGTATAGGTGGTGTTGGATTTGGTCTTCAAACCAAATGATGGTGGATAATGCACAAATTAATCTACCTGTTGTGGTCGCTCCACAACGTACCCCAAAATTGGGGACCCACCTTTTTGCATGTTTTCCAAGAAGACCGAAGTGGCCCATATGCTAAAGATAAAAAAAAAGCAAAACATCGCAAGGAGAAAAAGTGTCGCGATATCGTGACATGTTGCATTTTTGCGGTCCAAAGCAAAGAGAAAAGGCAAAGAGAAAAAAGTGTCGCGATATCGCGACATGTTGCATTTTTGCGGTCCAAAGAGCAAGGAGGAAAAGTGTTGCGATATCATGACATGTTGCATTTTCATGGCCAAGAGCAACAGAAGGAGGCAAAAGTGTCGCGATATCATGACGTTACATTTTCGTAGCCAAAAGAGAAGAGAAAGAACAAGAAAGAAAAAGTGTCACGATATCGCGACATGTTGCATTTTTGTGACTCAAAAAGGGCAGGCAGACAGAGAAACAAAAGTGTCACGATATCGCGACATGTTGCATTTTCGCGGCCAAAAGAGAAGAGAAAGAACAAGAAAGAAAAAGTGTCGCGATATCGCGACATGTTGCATTTTCGCGACCAAAAGAGAAGAGAAAGAACAAGAAGGAAAAAGTGTCGCGATATCGCGACATGTTGCATTTTCGTGACTCAAAAAGGGCAGGCAGGTAGAGAAACAAAAGTGTCGCAATATCACGACATGTTGCATTTTCATAACTCAAAAGGGGCAGGCAGGCAGAGAAACAAAAGTGTCGCGATTTCGTGACATGTTCGATTTTTGCCAAGGGAACAGAGTAGTTGACAGTGCGTCTGATATTAGTGATGAACACCAGGATAGTGAAGCTAAAGACTGCATAGTGACGTGGACCTATAAGGAATAAATCGAAGATTGAATAAGGTAATTTGTCACATAAGGACAAAATCCAATGAATAAGACAAAACGTTACATAAGGAATCTTTAATGATTTGAAATCATTTAAGATGGTCGTTACACATGGAAGGAAACAAACGCATGCCCATGTGGAGAAAAGGAAACATTTTTTTGAAATCAAACAAAAAGTGAAGAAAACCAAACAGAGGAAGCCAAACCATGGGAATGAAACGAAGGGCCACAAAATAAAAACGAAAAGCTTTTTTGGAAACCAAAACACATGCATACACAAGGGAAGGTGAAACGAACAGCCATTGGAAAATGAAACGAAAAGCTTCTTGAAATTTTTAAATACGTCAGGCAAGGATGTTTTGGGGGGTTGGAAACTGTTGCAAACAGAGTTGCAGATTTGAAGGTAAGAGGGCCATTCTGGACCTGTTTGGGCTATTTTTCTTCCATGGACTGGTTTGGGAAAACCAAACATTTCTATTATTGTAAAATGACAAATTTTTAATACAGAAAATTTCAGAAAGTTGCATCTTATGGACAAGAAAGGAGTCATTTTCTGCATGCAAGATTAAATGTTTATTTTTCCCCTTTTCAGATTTTAGGCTTGTAAATGGATATTATGCAAGTTTTCTTGGTTGCTTCATGCGAATGTTTAAATCTGAAAACCTCATTTAAAACCCTAGGAGCCAACACTTAGCTTATCCGGATTGTGCTTGTTTTGCAAGTCCAATAGGTTAGGTTGCATGCATGAAAACCTCAAATATTCGGTTTTGTCGAAATAGGATAACATCAAACTGAATGTATCTTGTGTTCCATTTCTGCATTTCATTTTCATTTTCTGCATTTTATTTTCCAAAAATTTTAACTTTTTTTTTAATTTTCAGGCATTAAAATAAACATTTAAAAAAATTTCAAAATCCAAAAATAATTTCACCATTGCGTAGGTTATACTTCAGACTTCCAATACACACTTTGAAATTTCATTTTCAGAGTTTAGTATTCTTAAAATTCATCGAAGTTGTTGTTTTACTGCAGATTTTAAAAAAATTTGAAAATAAAAATTTCCATTTTAAGGTCAAATTTCATTTTTTCAGTTTTGTTTTACTCTCATGAGCCTATGATGACATTCCCTTCATGAAAATTCCAATTTCATTGAAGGAGTTATGTTTTATGGCATTTTCACAAATTTCCATTTTGAGCCTAAAATTACCCTCTCTTCATAAAAATTCTAATTTTATGAAAGAGGGGTAATTCGAGTATTACATTGAAGGTCTTTTCTTCAAAACACTTAATTGTTCATCTTGATGAAAATTTGATTTCATTTAAGAGGGATAAGTTAAGGTGACATGTAAAGCCCTTACTTTAAGGCCATAAATTATTGCTTCTTTGTGAAAACCAATTTCACCAAAGAGGGATGGTTTATCGATCACATTGAAAGCTATCTTCATCTTGATGATAAGAAGCCATATTTGGATTTAATGCAAGATAAAATATATTTTACATCGTGGTCATATGAGGGCCAACTCACATTTGCTTTATTTTGGTTCAATGAACAATCACTAAAGTTTCATGGTAAAATAAACCAACATTGCCCCTTGTTTACAGTTACTTGCAATCACTAAGGTGTTCCAAGCATTTAAATTGAATATCTTTATTTGAGATTACTAATACACATATGCAAATGCTAAATATAGCGGAGACCTTGAAGAAGTTGTTTGTTTAACTTCTTTGCAAGAGGGGATTTGGAACCCAAATCCTAAAGGAGAGTGTACTTTCGCAATTGGGTGAAAATACCACTCAACACTACCTATGTATGATTCATAGTGTGTTTTTATAGGGGGAGTTCATCTTGAGGATCATGGTTATTATGACAGTATTGAGCAGCATGGTTCCCTTACATTGGCTGACACTTATGAGCGCAGTACTAGCATTGGCATTGGGTTAGTGGATCATCTCATTGTACCATGGGATCCTGGTGTGTTGACACCTGGTGGTGACCTTGCACCAGAGGGAGATGCTTCTCCTTCTAGTGATATTGATGCCCCAGATTCACAGCATGGGTTAGGCATAGAGGGCAGTATTAGAGATGAGCACCCGATCAGTACAATTGAGATTGACTTGTTTTCAAAGTAGTGTCGGGTAGTTGTTGCACTGGTTGACTGCCAGATTAAGGATTCATGCACAAGTTCTTATTTTAGCCCATTAGTGCATGACGATGCTTTTTATGACATAGTTGATAAAGACCCCATTTTAGAGCTAGATTCAGTTATTGTTGAGGGTGATTCTCTACATGTTGAGAGCGATCATAGTTTTCTTGATGGGCATGTTGATTTAGGTGATAAGTCAACAAAGTATGCGGTTCAGGACTCTGAGATTGATCCGGATTCAATTTTCACTTCAGTTCATGAGACTAGAAAGTGCAAAGGATCTAACTCTATTTTTCTTACTGGAGGTGACAGTTTAGGGATACAAATGTGTAATATCGACTGTGAGCATAGTTATGATGTAGCGCATAGTTGGAGAGATCATCTGCAGGTCTCAGAGGAGATGATTGCTCAGGCTTTGTCACATCTTGATCATGCTCATTCATTTGTGGAGGACCTCCGTCATTTAGCTCAACTTAGGGAGAGAAAGGGAGAATTGATTGATGATCCATCTATTGCTAGCATGCAGACTCTTACGCATTCTTTAGAGAAAATCAAGTCTGATTATTTACAGTTATTATCATATTGGGACATGGCTGTCGAGTTCACTCGAAGGACTTTTCAAAGATTAGCAAAGAGAGAGCAGGAATTGGATGAGATGAGTTTGCAATTGACTTTAGCTCACTACTCCCTTGATCAGGCAAGGGCTTAATTACCTGTTGTAGCTACTACACAACATTCAGAGTGGGTGATAGAGAGCACTGTGATTCGACATTTGGTGGAGGATATGCATGATATTGGGTGTGGTGAGGAGTTACATAGCATTAGTAGAGTTTCCCCTTCCACTCAACAGGATCAGCATGAGCATGGTGTGTATGATGGTGTTTCCCCTTGACAGGATGCCATTCCAGTTGTAGTTGATTCTATGACTCTTTCCTCATGTGACGATGATGATGGCGAGGTTGGTGAGATTTTGATGGATTGCATTGTGTGTTATGCTCACCAGTTCACTTTCAGTCCATATATTAATGAGTGGATTTCATTTTTGTTGACACATGGTCATGGAACAAAATATTATGATGGTGGGTTGTTTCCTTCTTTTGAGTATGAGGTGTTTCCTTCTCTAGAAGAAAATATGGTTTTATACAGGGATGGTGGACTGTTTCAGTGAGACAGCACTTTTTCAGAGTTTGAGTTTGGTATTAGCAGCTTTACACCTGCATGTATATTTTTCCAGCAGGATTCTTCAGACAATTATGATGTTTATATGTTGGATTATGGTCTACTCCTTGGTGTGAGGTACGATAGTGATCAGTTACATATCTGGGATCCAGGGAGTTATCAGTGGTGTTTATTCTGTCCCATTGAGTCGACAGTTGTTGTGACTGCTAGGCTCTACTTTTGTGCATGGGATCCGGGAGGTATGTATCCACAGGGGACAATGGTCGGTAGAGGTTGCGCTATGATGTTACTTCCATTAGTTGGTTGGTGGCAGGAGTTAGTTCAGATTTTCATATGGGACTCTGCTGCTAGGTTGCATATCGACAACCATTGGACTCTAGTATTATCTCTTTTGGTAGATTGGAGAGAGATTCTAGTCAGGGCATAAATACCTTGGTTATCGAGAGATGATGGGGAGTTAATTATGGATTTTCTTTAGCATACCATCCTTGTTAGGCTCTTCTGTTCATGCAGAGATCTCATTTTATACTGGGTTGATTCTTTTAACACATGGAGTTATGGTATCATCATGGTGTATTTGGACTTTGATGGCAAATGTATCCCTAGGAGAAATTTTTTCAAGATGGATAATACTAATTTCCATATTTACCAGTTGATGGAGTCTAATCGGTATTCTTGTTGGGCCATTGTGGTGAGATTAGTAGAGCGTTGTGATACCTTGATGAACAAATTGTTTTCTTGGATGCCCTTGATCAGTTTGGACAGTGTCATTGTAGGGATGGATCATGTCGGGTTGGTTATCCTTGATCCCCCTCAGGATTTTGAGCACATTCTAGACAGGCACACTAGTTTCGAGTTTGTGGATGAGCTTAATTTTGATATACAAGAGTGGGATGTGCAGTTTGAGCAGATGGAATTTACTATTGTGATCAGAGTGGTGCAGCGTCAGCATGGTAGATCTGACATGACAAAAATCTAGGACTCAGGGATCACATGGTATTCATTCTTGAGAATGATGTGTGATGCGTTTGGATTGCTTGAGGACAAGAAATCTCGAGGAGTGAGGACTATCATATCCTCATTTTGGCTTGTAGGCAGTGTGGATGCACTCAAGTGTTATTTGGACATTGCAGGGATGTTGATTGTTTTTAGATGCCAGTTTTTGAAAGTCATTATGTGCTTTGATGATGGACTTACTTTTTTTAGTAAGTCAGTGGCTACGGTTTTTGACCATGCAGACAGTGAATTGGTGTTCTATGCAGAATTGGGTATCCATATGTATCTTCAATTGTCAATTTTGAGTCCATTTGGACACTGGAGCAGGAGACTTACTATTTTTAGTAAGTCAGTTAGGGTTGGCATTTTGGGAAACGGGAAAGGTACGTTTGTCATCTACGGTGAAAAGGGTATCCGTTTCTACCATTTGATTGGTGATTGGATGTTGGGAGCCTGATTATTTTAATGCCCGAAGTTAATTAATATTATATTTAAATGTAATATTTTAAATATATTAAAGTTGGGCTTATATTTTTGATTAAAATGGGCCTTGTGAGTACTCGTTTTAAAGGGGAAGAAATAAAGATTTGATTGGAAAGATTATTTTATCATTTTTAATTACTTTTGTCACCTTGGGAAGTGGGACATTCATTTTGGCTCTTAAGTTATGAAATTAATGTATTTCTTTTAGCCCACATTCATCAAACATGAGGATCACCCAACTTGAAGAAAGAATAAAAGGGAATTGAGGAGGCATAAGGAGACATCTTTTGGCTATTGAATTCTCTTTGTCTTGAGGAGAGCTTGCAGGTTTGCAAGAGCTTCCAATTTCCAGCTTTGCTTGTGATGAAAACCACAGCAGAGGACGTCATTATCGAGAGTGAAATACCTCCTCACTTTGGCAGCTGTATTCTCAATCTATGGGAATGACTTGAGCATATTGGGATACAGATTTTCAGTGTTTTTGTGACTTGGTGATGAGTTGAAGACCATATTTAGAAGACATTACTTGTAGCTCCTTTTCACCATAGTTCCACACCATTTGGGGGTGCAAAGACCTCGATTCTTCAGTGAATACTTGTTTTCTTTGGAGAGCATTACCTTGAGAGGTTTCCTATAGCCCTACTGTCCCATTTCTAAGAGATTTGAGTGAAAAATGAAGCATATTTTGGTTAATATGATGTTGGTCGTACAGTACCAAGTTGAACGTATGCTTTGAGGAAGGATGTGAGGTTTAGAACTTTGTATTTCAAAATTTATGAGCAAAAACTTGGATTTTTTATAGCTGATATGTGTTTCCAGCTTTATATCAGTCACCAATAAATTTGGGTATTTTCATTCCCAGCTCTATTCCTTTATTGGGTTTGTATTTAATGTTGGTATCTTGCTTGTATCCAAAATTCATAACGTCTAGAATAGTGGTTTGTAAGTTATGGATCATTTACAGTCTGTTGCACTATCTTTTTTGAGTATGCATGACAAGTGTTTGTTAGAATGACTTATTGAAAATCTTAAGTGAATGAGATCCTTTGAAGGTAAGGGTTTGTATATTTAATGATTATATGTATTTCACACCAAAAAAACTCAGAATATTCCAAATCAACAAATATTAAAGTGCAAACACAAACAATTACATAAGGGGAACAATTTTACAATTGTCTCAGTTGGGGTGGGACACTACAAGCTCCAGTCTATCCATCGTTTCATTGAAAAATTGGCACATAAATTTCAACCCTTTCTTAAGTTACTTAAGAAAGATACCTTTTTCAAATGGGATGAGGAATGTCAAGAAGCCTTCAAATCTCTTAAGATATATTTACTTACATTGTCAATGCTCATTTATCCTAGGCCTGAGCATCCTTTTATTTTATATATTACTGCCTCAAAACTTGGTTAGGAGCAATGCTTGTGCAAAATGATGAGGATAAGAAAGAAAGAGCAATTTATTACATAAGCAGAACCTTGATAAGTTATGAAACTCATTATAATATTTTAGAAAAACTTTACTTAGTTATGTTTTCCATGCAGAAACTGTGTCATTATATGCTTAGTCAAAAAACTTTCATCATAGAAAATTTTGATCCATTAAGATACTTGATGAGTAGACCCAATTTATCAGGATGCACAGCAAAATGGTTTCTTGCTTTGAGTGAGTTTGATCTAACCTTTATTGTTCTAAAATCCATTAAAGGGTAAGTCATCACCGATCAACTCACTGCTACTTCCCTTGAATCTACTCACCCTTTGACGATAGATTTTCCAGATGAATGCCTTAATATAGAAGGTGAACATTTAGATTCTTAGACTCTATTTTTTTATGGAGCCCATTGCATGAGTAGCACAGGTGCAGGAATTATCTTAGTATCTCCACAAAAATAACTTATTCCATTATATTTTAAACTCCAATTTGCCTGTACGAATCACATAGTAGAATATGAAGCCTTGATTCTCGGGTTACAAGCATCTTTAGCCTTAAATATAAAAATCCTATCAATTTTGGAGACTCGCAACTCATTGTAAATCAAATTAATAATATTTATCAAACTTGAGATGAGAAACTCAGTCCCTATAAAGATTATGTTTTAAAATTTATGTCTTTCTTTGAGAAAGTTACCATCGAAGCTACCCCCTGTACAAGTAATCGTTCTACGGATGTTATAGCAGCAACTACTTCTCTTATTCCTTTAGAGTTGGATGATGATCATGCTACTATAATCATTCACCAACTTAGGCAGCCTGCTTCATTAGAGTCTTGCCTAGCATTTTTAGAGGTCTTCACAATTGAAAAAATATCCTCAGGATTATGGTACAAAGATATATTCAATTTTCTCCAAAATGGGTCATTTCCAGATGGCCTAGATAGGAATCAATGTAGATTATTACGAAAATGAGATGTTCGTTTCATTATCATCAAAAGTACCTTATATAAAATATCTTTTGAAGGTATCCTTCTAAGATGTCTCAACCTAAATGAATCAAAAAAGCCACTAAGTGAAGTACACGATGGATCTTGCAGAGGTCACTTTAGTGGTGGAGCCATAACCAAAAATCTCCTAGGAATGATATATTTTTGGCCCTCCATGGAAAAATATGCTAATAACTATGTGCGTCAATGTGGAAAATATCAGTGACATGCAAATTTAGTCCATGCTCCTACCCAAGAGCTTCAAGATATCTCTTCCCCTTGGCATTTTTCAATATGGGGCCTAGATATTATAGGGAAGATTAATCCAGTTTCATCAGATGATCATAAATTCATCATAACAGCAACTGAGTATTTTACAAAATGGGTAGAAGCCATGCCATTGGATTCTTGCACAGGAACCCAAGTCTCTAAATTTATTTTCAATCAAATCATATGTAGATTTGGGATTCCATCTACACTCATTTTTGATAATGGTTAATGCTTTAAAAATAAATACATACAAAAGCTTTGTGCTAAGTACAAAAATTCAACATAGATGGTCTAGTTCTTACTATCTACAAGGAAATGGCCAAGATGAAGCATCCAATAAAACTTTAATTAAAATCCTAAAAATATTGGTTAATAAATCAGGTCAATATTGGCATACTCAATTATATCCTGCCTTATGGACTTATCGAACTAGTGTTTGAACCCCTAATTGTGCTTCCCTCTTTTTCTTGGTATATGGCACCGAAGGCATATTTCATTTTGAGCTTGAAGTCCCTTCCTTAGATCTTTTACTTCAAGATACGAAAGTAGGAGATGAATGTCATGCTGGACGACTAAGCCAATTGGAATTACTAGATGAAAAGTGCATAAACACTTTAGAGCACCTTCGCTCCTACCAAAATAAACTCAAAATATCATACTCTAAGAAATTTCATACTCAATATTTTGAGGTTGGTGATTTAGTTCTTAAATAAAATAAAATAAATATCAACGCTCAAACTTATTTTAAAGGAAATTTTTTAACTAAACTAGTTAGGACCATTTATCATCACTGCTAAATTTGGATCAGGTGCATATCATTTGGCTACCTTAGATGGAAAATATCTTAAGGAGCCAATGAATATAATGCACCTAAAATGATATTATGCATAAATCTATGACCTACCATTGTACATAGTCATCATATATCTTGTACATACAATATTTCTTGCATATAGTCTACTCTTATAATCACATTCATTTTATATTCATCATATTTCAATTGTATTCAATATTATATCCTTAATAAGTTTTGGTCCAATTGCATAGGACACATAGTCACATCCAGTTATTATATTAGACTGATGCTATCTAGATTCATAGTTAATCTTGGTTTTCTTTGACAAAATTCAGAATTTATCCTGAACCATTCACAAATTCACATATAAATAAAATCTTGATTTTTGATATTGATTATAAATCTCTCTTGAACCAAAATCACTACTACTACATTAAGAAATTTTGAGTTTTGGGAACTGATTCAGCCACTCTTTTTGAACCATAACACACATACCTTAAAATTATTCTTGCACAAGGAAATATGATGCTACATAGTAGTCCTAGCTTCTTAAGTGAAAGGTTTCCCTTGCTATCCTATTATGTTCATGGTCTAGAATACTGAGAATTGGCAAAAGTACAAGCTCCACCCTACCCAAATAAAAATCCCATGCTCTTCACCTAATTTAAGCAATTATACCTTGAAAAAAAATGTACAAAACAAATAAATCCCCTTGTTCAAAAATGAACAAGAATCCCTACCTAAAAATCAGAAGAAAAGAAGGGGGTAATGAACTTGAATCCCTAAAATTCCTTAGTTATTCAAAAATCGTGGGGTGATCCCTATTACAACAATGGGATGAATGAATCCTACCTAGCAATAGGGTAGTCTTACGCATGGCGATATATCTGTCACATTAGCGACCTTATTTTATATATACCAATGTCAGCTTGTGGATCAACTCGCTTTTGATAGATTGTATTACATAGTAGTTAAGTCTAACTGCATGCATAAAATCATGGTAAATGAATTCATCATTTGCACACACATGGTTCCTAAAATACGGTTCACATCATTACCTTACTCAAAATTGGTAAATAAACTTTATATGCACATACATTTGATCCTTGAGAAATTTTGTATCATAATTAAGGTCAATATAGAAAATGAATCCACAAATCATGCATCTTGGTTCTTGATAAACTCAATTTCATCTTAGCATGACCAAGATTCTCCTTGAGTCTTGATTAGTTGAAGTCACTATGACCTCATGGATTTGTATGACTGTTAAGCATAAGCAATTGGCCCATCATACCAATTAATATTGCATCTCATATTTCTCACCTAGCACAATTTATCATTTCATCTTATCATCTACAAAAATTTACATTGAATACATATAACTTCTTGGTCACGTAGTTGCATACAAACTTCGTGATGATGGCATGAGATAACCCTCAAAAAATATCTTTATTTAATTCACACTAGGAATCTTATGCCTAGCGCAAGTCCTCTACCCAAATTTTCATGCTTAATTGCCTTCATTACATAATACTTCTCTTAAGATTAAGTTAGAATTAATCTTAAAACCATAAAATACTCATCATCAACTTATCACTTTTAATCAACAAAATTTCAAATTATTTTTGTTGATCATGACCCTTCGATGTTAGTAATATGGCAAAACCTCATACATGATCCGCTTCATGACCAACGCGAGGGGCATCCTCCATAAACGGTCATATACAAGCACATATCCTCAAGGACTATTACTAATCGATCAAAATCGTAAGGGCATATTTTCCAAACAATCTGTCTTCCAAAAAAAAATCAATCATACTACAAAACATCAACTACATCAAATCACATTTCACATTTCTACAACAATACTCCAATTAAAGCATGATACAACAACATTAGCAAATCAAACATGACCATAAACATGATTATGATGATCATCACAAAAACAAATCATATTTTGCACTACACATAAACATAAAGATCTAATACCAAAATGAGCAACAATAGTCATATATATCTAAAATAAATGGTACATAAGGTACAAAACTGGTCAAATGGTATACCATAATCAAAACTAGCCTACTCAGTCACTAGAGGGTATACCACAAAATCAAAATCTTGATATATCACTCCCCAGATCCTCTAGATCTCTGAGTATCATCAGGTGGTGGTCTAGGTGCTCAAAACTAAGGATCCCCAGACACTAACCTATAAATAGATCTAGAGTGGCCCGAAGCTACTAAATTTGGGGACAATAGAGCCCTTTGACCCTCGAGCACTATCTAAAAATAGAGTGTTTGATAAAAATGCATTCGTTGTGTCGCTAAGGTAGCATTTATCTGCAATGCTATCAAGACATCCTGTAGTGCTCTACTCCCTAAGGACTAGCATGAATATCCACTCTAGAGAGATCAAGATTGTGTTTGGCATGATTGTACTTATCCTTGAGCCTAGACTAGCTGAGCTTGAGCTTGCCCTAGTAGAATCTTTGACTGAGCGATTTGTGCCTCCAAGGCTTGAATTTTGCTTGCCTAAATACCAATCTGAATCATCAAATCGACATTCTCTAATCGTAGAGTAGCAACCTCTCCCATGCTGCTCGACTCCCTGACCTCCATAGCAGTACCCTTCCCATGTGAGTCATGACATAGAACTGAGTGGGTATCCTACTAAGGAGATAGCATAACCTACTGCCATGAAGCTCTTATCTACTATTTTTGCTGCCCACTCCCTCCCTCAATTTAGAGAGCCCTCTCCCATCAAGAGGATCTCTATGCCTACCTCCCTCCTCTCATCCAAGGACCGCCTCTTCCCAGTCTCCTCTATCTCTCTCCTTAAGTCTATCTAGCAAAGCATTGTATGGATACCTCCCTATAAGCTTGGTGTACCTACTCAACTACACCTCTCTCATGTGTAATCCTTGCAAGGAGGATGGTGGTGTACCACTCACAGTATCCATCTACAACCCCTATATCATCTTCATCAACAAGTGTGATTGTTGGGTCATCCTCCTCTACCTCAGCAAATCGATTGAGATTCGATGCCCTGTTAGTAGTCGTCAAGTCCCAAACTACCCACTAGAATATAAAATCTTGAACCTCAAGAATCACCTAAACTAAACTGAACTACCATAGCACTCAGTCTTCCTGATGTAGCTCTATCTCTCCTCTCTCCATCCAGAGCCATCGCACTCATCGTATGTGAGCTAGCTCTACTTTGTCATCCTCTCAACCTTGGTTTCCTCGCCATGGTCACCAACAAATCCAAGCCATGATCAGATCTTTGATAGCTCGGATGGCCTCCTCTAGGCCACTCATCCTCCTCCCTCAACCTACTATAGGACCCCAACAAAATACAGTAGACCACCCATCCTTTATCTTCTAATGAGGAAGCCCCTCTAGCCTCCTCACTATAATGTGCTCCCAATACCAGACCTACAGAAATGTCGTAAGAACCAAACCATGATACTTCTTATAAACAACCTTAAATAAGGTCATGTATAAGCGATAGAGTATGTACAGTCCTTAGGAATGCATCCTAGTTTCCCTCATGTCGACCACTACCTCAACTAAGCCCCATGGAATATGTTGTCAACTTTGGTGGTACAACAATATCCCTACAATTGTACTTGTTAGTACCTTTGTCAAGCGATAAACTCCTTGTGCAGCAATCAATCTCTCAATACTGACCCCGCTCTGCTCAATCGCAAATGAAGGGTCTCCTATCGATTGCAGCATGGCCTGACCTTGGATCATGGTATGGTAAACAAATTGTCCCCTGATCGACACCTGGAGGATCCTCCATACATCCTCTAGAGTCGGGGCCATCTCTCATATAGGAAGTCGAAAGGTGGATGATCCCAGATACCACCTCTCTGCAAGTGTTGTTATGAGGCAGTAATCCACCTCTATGCATGGCATCTCCACCACATGTCAAAGGCCCACTGGCTATAGAACTGCCCTATCGACCGCACTACACTTGAATTTGTGAATTCAGACTTTTCCCAGTCAAATTCGGACGTAAGAAATCACTGAAAATCATTCGAATTTACAGGTTTGGATGTCTTTCTAGATGAATTATGACGTTCAAAGTTGTCGAAACGGTTTGAATTTTTTGTTGTGACTGTGCGACGATAGGTCGCATCTAAATTCCTAAAAATTTAAAATTTGAAGTGATAAGAATGTTGACCCACATCCTGACGTCAGATCTTTTGCTTCTTGCTCAAACTGCGACCACCTGATGCTCAGAAGTCACCTTTTTATCTAGAACTCAATTTCTAAGAATAGTGTGGGTAAAAATGAATTAGGACTTTTACCCTAATTTCCTATTTCATACCTCTTTTTACCCCTTTTTTTACTTCAAATTTCAATTTTTGCAATAAATTTCAAAAAAATTACAAAACTCGAAGGGGTACTCTAGATAATAAAAATTAAAAAAAAAAGAATTTAATGTTGGTTTCTTCACAGCGTAACTCCCCTTACTGCTACATATTTCTTTAATGCATTTATTGTTCATAAATGTGCCAAAGAGGGGGCAAAATATAGTTTGGGAATTTTGATACATTTCAAAATTCCCACCTCCTAGCAAATATGTTGCTACTACCTAACAACATACCTTTTACCCTTCATCTCCTTGCCTTGATTTTTGTGTTGGATAAAATTAAAATTTATCTGTTCCTCCCTCTTTTTCACGAAATTTGTTTAACTCTAACAAATCTGAAATGGTCCGAATTTATCCAAATCCAACGTGCATCTAATTTAGGTACATTGTTTGGATTTTCTCCTTTTCTCATGAAATTCAGGTGATCGCAACAAATTCGGACTGATCCGAATTTATCCAAATCCCACATGTGCCTAATTTAGGTGCAATGTTTGGATTTTGCACCCAATCTAGGAAAACCCAGATTTGTAACAAAATCATCCGTCCAAATTTGTCTAGAATAGGGAAATTTCTAAATTTTCCTAACTACTCGACCTATTTTGGTCACCTCCCCTTTTTCTCGACCTACCCTGGATGATAAATTTTGTAGACTCTCCCTAAACTTAAGTGGAGAATAAGATTTCTTGTATTTTGTTGTAGATTTTAGTGGAGACTTTGGTATCAGATCATCATTCTAGGATCTATCAGATATGGCAATGAGCACTATGGATTCATATCTATTTTATCCTTAGCATAAATTTATATTTTTGTAGTGTTTTTACAAATTTAGAGCCATCCAAATTTATTGCAAGTCTAAAAATATTTTGACCGTTGTAGTTTGTAGATCTAGTCATTGTAGGTTTTTGAATCCATCCGAATTTGCAGCTAATATCCGAAAACATACTGATCTATGCTAGGGGTAATATTTTAATCTAAAATTTTATGAGATCAATCCAATCTTTGCATTTTAGATTTCATAAAACTTTTTATTTCATTGTATGTATTTTTTTTGTGGAAAATATCCTAGAAGGGATGCCACTTTCGGGTAAGACCCAAGGAGGTAGGGGTATCTCTTTCTTCAAAATTACCCATGGCTCGCACCTGGCCTAACATATTTGACATACTCAAGGAGAAAATCTAAAACAACAAAAAACAAGAACACACAAACACAAACACACAATAAGAATAAAAAACATGCTCCTTGAGTGTGTCGAAAATATAAAGCACAACCAAACTCACACACAATAAGATAAAAAAACACAACACGAACCACATAGAAAAACACAAGAACAACATAACAAAACACAAACATGACAAAAACAACATAACGCTACAAAGACAACCAACAAAAACATGAAAAATAAAAACAACCAAAACCTAAAAAATAAAAATAAAAAAAAAAACAAAAAAAAAACAACAGACAATAAACAAAAACAAAAACATAGAAAACACTCACCACCAAAACACAAAAATACTAATTAACACAAACATACATAAACACAATAACAAGAACAACAAAAACACAAGAACAATAACAAAAAACACTAAAAATACAAAACAACAAAAACACAATAACAACAAAAACAACACAAAAAACACAAAAACAAAACAAAACAAAAAAACACACACACCTCAAAAAAGTAAACAAATAAAGAAAAAAGAAAAAAGAACAAAATTGGACACTACAATGACCTTTCTAGACCAAAAAATTTTTAAGGCAAGAATCAACAGAGGAAACAAAAGAAAGATTAGTTTGAGCTAGGGAACTAAAATACCTTAATTGAACAAAAGATAAGCAAAAATAAAGCAAGAAGAAACTAGGAACCTCAAGAACTGGAGCCATCCAAATAAATGATAGAAATAAGAGCTTCCCTTATTTGTGAAGCCCGCCATCTAGGAGGGTGGTCGTAGCAAGTAAGATCACCTTTGTCCAAAGCCCAATTAGCTAAAGCATCAGTACTCTTGTTCTGATCTCTAACCACATGATTGTAATCAACTTTCAAAAATCCCATCTAGATTAACTGGATCTTCTTAATAATTCTTTTTATTCTCCAATCGACCCTTTGATTCTTAGGAGTATTCAAAATATTAATCATGAGTTTAGAGTCAGACTCAACTAGCACCTTTTCCCATCCAAACTTAGCAGCCTCTTGAAGGCCTCTAAGGATGCCATACCCCTCAGCAAGGTTATTGGATAAAATACCCAAATTCTCAGCAAAAGTAAAAACCAAGGAGCCATCTGAAAGTCTACCAATTCCTCCCACACTAGCTTTTCTAGGGTTCCCTCTAGAGGCTCCATCAATATTTACTTTTCCAAAATCCTTAGGAGGAGGATGCCAATTCCTTGTTCTATCCATCTTGCAATTACTCACATTACCTTTAGGCTGGTTGCCCTTAGAAGAGTTAATCTTCAATATTTGCATCACTTGATCCTATTTTTGGTGGGAGTTTTAGGGGTGATTAAGGAGTTTTTGGACTGATTCAACTAAGTTGGCAATGGTCTTTTGCTAGATATAGTGAATATCCTTCCTATCTTGATTAAAAATTTGGTTGTTCCTTTCATTCTAGATATTCCAAAGAATAATGGTAGAACCCATCCAAAATAACTGCCTAATAAATTGATCAACACCCTCTTGTTTAGGCCAATCCCTCCAAAGTTGTTCAAAACTAAAAAAATTGGACCACTATGAGCCAAGTAAAGTGGCCATTCTCCTCCATAGCTTAGAGGCTAAAGTACACTCAATAAAAATATGGCTGAGAGTTTCCACATATTTCACATCTAAAAGGGCCATGAAAACCATGCTTCATAAGTTACTCACTAGTAAGCACCATGTGATGCAATAAAAGCCAAGTAAAGAACCTCATCTTAGGATAGAGATTTTGAGCCCACAACTGAGAAAATATGTCAGATGATTGGTTGGGATTATTATGGCATAAGGCCAAATAACCTTGAGCAACTGAATACTCACCCTTAGTAGTGTTGTTCCATCCAAAACAATATTTTTCACGGGACCAAGAGAGATATCTCATATATAGGATGAATTGGATATCTTGTCTTTACCTTTCTAGGATTTGAATAGGCCAGTCCTCAATAGGGATCCAATATCTACCAACCTCTAAATTACCAGTATGGTATCGACAATAATTAGCTATATTTATATAGTTATCTCAGTGAAGATCCTCCATCCAAGGCCTCCAATCGAGAAACTGAGTTATCAAAGGCCTGTGACCATCCCGAGAATCTGTCTAAGAATTTGCCTGTTGACCATTATGAATGATTCAAAATAATTTTTTCTTTATCAAATCCTCACCAGTCCTAATAACTGCTAAAATGGGAGAACCTTTTGTAGACAATTGATAGCGAACAAGGTCTTCAAGACTTTTGTTCTCAACATATTTATCACGGAGATTATTGGTCCAAAGATCATTGGGGTTATGAAAATTCCTCCAATATAATTTAGCAGCTAAAGCTTTATTGTTATAAATAGAATATCATAATCCTAACCCCCCTTCATTCTTAGGAATACATAAAGTACGCCATTTCACCAAGGCCCATTTTTTTCTCCTTAGTACCACTCTAGAGGAACCGATGACTGATTTGATCCAGTTCTCGAAGAACATACTTTGGTATATTCAACACGGTAGAAACATAAATAGGAATAGCTTGAAGGAATTATTTTACCAAGGTGATTCTACCCCCAAAATAAAGCCACCTATTGGTCCACTTTACAATTTTCTTCTTCAATTTGTCCGACAACCAATTCCAATCTTTTTTTATCTTTGAATATTGATAGGAATACCTAAATAAGTGATCGAAAGGGAGGTATTATTATATCTTAATTTATCCAAGACCATGGATTCCTATCTGGAAGAGCAGTAAAAGAAAATGACTTTAGATTTGTCTTCATTGATCAATTGATCGATAGCCTTAGAAAAATAGCGAATGATTTGCTTAATATTAGAAGCTTCCTTAATTGTACCTTTACGTAAAAGAGTAGAGTCATCAACAAATTGAAGTTGAGAGATAGGTCTAGCTCCATGAGAAATGGTAACTCCCTCAAGGGTTTTGTTTTTTCTCTTTTTGGTTATAGTCCTACCCAAGCATTCAACAAGAATGATGAATAAATAAGGGGAAAGGGGGTCACCTTGCCTAATACCTTTGGAAGGTGGGAACAACTGAGAAGGCTTGCCATTGATAAGAACTAAGTAGGAAACTGAAGAGATACATCCCATAATCCAATAATCCAATCTTGAGAGAAACCAAATTGCCTCAAAACTTTGATAAGGAAGTGTCAATCCACTCTGTCATAAGCTTTGGATAAGTGTAACCGAATGAACATGGAAGGAGATTTTTGCATATCCATAGAATGGATGGCTTCCTGAGGAAGAACTATCTCATCCACTATTTGACGCCCTTCCACATAACCCCCTTTTTCAGAGGAAATAATATTATGTAAAAGAGGCTTCAACCTTTCTGCCATGATCTTAGTAATGATTTTGAGAAGAACATTACATGCATGTGGATGGTATACTTTTTAAAATATTTTCTTTAATATATTGTGTTATTTCCTTAGAAGATTGCATCGCATTAATTCTAGATTGTGTGAAGACTGATCAGATTAATGTTGGTTTAGTTCAAAGTATTTTGTTTATACAGATTCAGGTTGACATTTTAAAAGTTAGTGACTTGTTTTTTATTTTATTTTCTCAAACCCTAGCTTTTACATTTTTATTAAAGTTTCATCAAATAAAAATCAAAACCCTAAAAAGAAATATGTAAGTTTAAAAAAAAAAATCAAATTTTCATTTTTACGTAAATTTACATTTTTTGATGAAAATTTGAAGTTTTAACTTTGCATAGTTTTCAAATAATCATTTAATTTCATTTTACGTAAAATTAAAATTTTAATAAATTTCAAAATTTCATTAAAGTGAATAATTAATATGATATTTTAAAGTTTTTATATTGCAAAGTTTAGATTTAATCATTTCATTTTGATTATTCTCATGCAAATCTTAACAATCTGAGATAAAACTTGATTAACAATCTGAGATAAAATTTGATTAACAATTTGAGATAAATTTTGATTAACAATTTGAGATAAAATCAATTAAAATCAAATTTTCAAAGGTTAAAAATCAAATATTTATTAAATTTCAAAGGTTGTTACTTCAAAGTAAATATTTGATTAGATTTCACATTTTCTCATAAATCCCATGAACAAAAAAAAATCATTGCAAATTCAATCAACCAAAACAAGCCCCTTGTTAACAGTCATATGCAACACTAAGGTATCCAACTAACTTTTGGCATTTCACATTTTTTACTAAGAATTGCAAGCAGATAAACACATTGAACATAACCTTGGGGAAATCATAGATATTTACTTACAAGAGAGGATATTCGGGCAGAATCCTGACTATGAGTATATTCTTGTGATTGGACAAAAATATCACTCAATGTTTAGATCTGCTCATTTATTATTCATGCATTAGTTTAGATCTCAAACACCACATGCATGCATTTATTTTCCATTTAGTTTTACATTTTCAGATTGAATACAGGTCCAACCTCGATGGACCCCTCATATGCTATTGATTCAATTTTGTTTTCTTTGTGTATAGGTCACAAGACACGAGGACAACAAAAGGTTCAAGATCTGCCTCTCACACAATGGTTGCAGAAAAACCCGCTCTCCCAACAACGTGCTGGCATGAATTTCTTCACATTGCACTAGGAGACATTATTTATTAAATAAAGAGGGGAATAATACCCCCAATTTATAACTTTTATATCATCTAAAAATATCCTCTCAAGAGGACTCTATGTAACAAAGAAAACACAAATTAATACAAAATTTCATTTTATTGCTTTAAGCATTTGTGTTTATTTTTATGGTGTAACTTTTCATTCTTTAAGCACAACCTTAGGTTCACCTCTTAAATAACAGGATTGTACTGCACACCATATTCATTGTACACCATCCCATCATAGTATATCACATCATCTTCATCTGCACCAACCATCCCAACATTAATCTTTCTTTTTCTAGTCCCATACACCTCAAGCACTATTATGTCTTCCCATGTGTCTCCACCAATACCTACTTCACCATCCATTACCACCTAATTTGCACCACCCACCATATAACCACATCCTACCTTTGTTCCTCCCTTTACTATTTAATAATTCCTCATGAAGACTATGATGTCATCTTTCCATACATTACCAAGAATGATTAAGTCAACTTACACTACTATAGTAAAACAACCCATCATAAAGGTCAACTACGAGTTCCCTTGGCAAACAATAGAAATCCATAAGAAGAAGGCCATAAATGAGATAACATGTGTGATGCAAGAGGATGAGAAAAAATAGATCAATATATTATTGGTCTACAAGCCTTAGCTTCTACAACAACTGTAATCTTGTAATCATAATTGGTATGAGGAAATAAATTATTGGTAGCTAATGCGTTTCCTATGGATCCAAATGGGATCACAACTGTCCCAATCAAATATACTTCCAAATTATCTACTTTGGACTTATCAAGGGTTAATCCATTCCAGATGATGCAACCAATAGAATTTTTAGAATAGGTAATAGCCATCAAATGTACACAAGCAACTATTGAGGTAGAGAAGTATAAGAAGCAACCCCAAGATATTACACAAGCATTAAAACAACTTATAAAATATAGGCAAATTCAGATGATGCAAGAGGTATTGAAGAAAGAGAAAAATTATGCGAAAGAACAGTAGTCAAGAAAGAAGAAATAGAAAAATAGTTGGAGGAATTGAAAGGACAAGTGGCATAGAAAAGTTATAGGTTGAAGCAAGAATTTGAGAAAGAAAAGCAAGATCTACTACTTCAACTAGATCAACTGAAGGAAACAATACAAAGTAAAGAACAAGAATTCTCCAACCTAAAAACTATGAATATAAATTTGGAGAAGAAGACATAGAATGTGGAAGCCAAAACCTCAAAGGTTGAATATGTCACTCGCACCAAAGCATATTTCACATACATTGATGAACGTAAAGTCCTAATCAATCAAACTTTAGAAATAGTCCAATAGGTGGAAAATTAGTTGAAAACTAGATCTAGATACACGAAAGTGCTTCTACAGGTATACAAAATATTAATGAGTAAGTAAAGTAGTTAGGTGTTTTTGATAAGAAGACAATAGTCATGCAATTGAAGACATACTAGATAAATGAAGGAGACTCCAAGGATTCAATACTACCTATGATACTTTGAAGGTGCCTATTGAAGAAGTGAGAAAGGAGACTCTCTAATTGGTGACTATAGGATTTCTCAAATTATTCTCCAATTAGGGGAAACTCCTTGCGCCAAAGAAGATAAAAAATATCTTCAAGAAGAAGAAATCCAAAGTAGATAGAGTTGTGTTTGATTTTTTAAACAAGGCCACTGAGTTAGAGAACATGTTGAATAAGTTAAAGAGCATAATGATTAAGGTGAAGGGTTTTCAAAGGATCAATTCAAAGAGTTAGTGATAAAGGATGAGAAGTTAGATTTTTTGGACCAACCTTTTAACATATATTGGCAAGCACTATCAAACCTATTGCCCAAGATATGAACAAAGGTGACCCATATTTATAATTTTGCTATAAGATGATCCCAATTTTAAATATTTTATGTCAAAGAATAAAGGTAAAACATGGGATCTCTTTACAACCAAACTTGATGCCTTGTGAAGTCACTAAAAATGTAGTAGCTTGACTACGAACTTTAGATTCCAATAAGGAATTAATCATGGAGGAGAAGAGAGGATTTTGTAGTACAAAGAGTAGCAATGTGGATAGGGAATTTAGGACATATTTTTAAAAATTCAACAAAGTCCCAAAAGTGCAACCCACTCAAAGGAGCAATTCACTCAAACCAAAAGAGTGAATCTAAATTCTAGTAAAAGATGAATCGTTCTTCCAAAAGGGTAAACCACTTTTTAAGGCATGAGGATGGAGAAGAGTTACATGGGACCTAAGGAAATGAATTCAAAAATTTGCCTTCATATGGTGCTAATGAAGGGTTAGACGACCACTAAATGTATTTAGAAATAAATCTGGAGGCATGTAAAATTTAGTGATGCATCATTTTTCTAAAGATGCCACTAAACTAGAAAGAGACTTAACTCTAATTTCTCAAAGATAAATAATTTGCTAAAATCAAGAGCTAGGTGCTCCATTGTAAACATCTTATATACATTTTTGAAAATCAAAGCTACATATTGGGAGACCTAATTATACTTATAAGGTGATTCTACCATTAATAGAAAGATTATTCATGACATTTATGAATCGATTATGTCACTTGACCTTTTGATTCATGGATAAATAGTGATTGTGGCACTACCCTATTGCTTTTTATTAGTCCTCTCTTCTATTTTGGTGGAATATTTGTAGATTGGATCACACTAATGTTATTTGATTCACTCTAGATGTTCTAATTGATCAACACTAATCTTGTTATTGTCTTGGTCATATTTACTTCATCAAATTTACTTTACTTTCTTGAACCCTTTTTTCTATAAATTTACTTTCATGCATCTAGATTAGTTTAATTTAGCTCAATTAGTGGGTATTCATCCTGAATCCAGAGGTTGAAGAGGATACATCCTTTCCTTCCATTTGTTGAAATGTGACCTTGTGAACGTATATCTTTATGCAATATCAACAATACTATAGAACTTCATATCAAAGATTTCACAATTAAATAAAGAAACATATTAGGTGGTTAGTAAAGGAATTGTATCCTACAAACTTTTAGTTCAATACCTAGTAGAAGCCTTATCCTCTTACTTCTTATCAAAAAGGAACAACTGGCCTTTTTTCAATATTACACACACAGGGACCTGAAACCGCAAAAGGGATTGTCAAGTGTCAAGGGGCATTGTTGGCCTTGACCTCTTTGGTTGGTAGAGTTCTAAATTCAAAACTGTATTGATAAGCAAGAACTGTATATCTTGTATTTCTATTAGAAATCTAATTGAATGAGAGGATCTCAAATAAGTAGTGAAAGAGTTTCAAAAAAATTTGTGAGAGTTTTATTTGTTTATTTTTTCATGGAAGGATGAGTTCGTCTATAATTTATCAAAATATGATGGATACTCAACTAAGTTTGAATAAATTTTTTTGGAAAAATTTGAATACTTAATTCCAAATATTTTCCTTGGAGGAAAATTTGCACACTTGAGGCCCTCCCTAAGGCCTCGTCATTTTTTTTTGTTACTAGCCTAAAGAAAACTTCCTATGGGTGATAATTTACAAAGAAGAGGGATATCATAGACTGTTTAGGTATGCTTTATGTAAGAAGGATATAAAAACGTTGAACCATCTACTTCTTTATTGTCTTTTTGCTTCTACTATATATAAAATAATATGAGAACATTTTGTGTTGTTACATTAACATTAGAAGAATGGATGAACTATTAGATTATTTGTTTAAGCAAAAACATTAAGTGTTCTATAGAGTATTGGTCTTGCATTTATTTATTGGAATCCTTGGCTTGAAATGAATGATAGAATCTTTAAAAACATATATTGGAATCAAATCTAAGTTTGGATTTTTATTATTACCCCTCTTGTAGAATATTAACAAACATGGTTTTTGTCACAAAAAGCTTTAGGTATAAAAAAATGTGTGTTAACCCCAATTGGTTATAATATTAGAATATGCATGAGAGGATGTTATACAACAATGAAGTTTACACAATTTTTTTATGTTGGTCTATGGAAAAATTAAATGTTTGAAAGTTGTATTCATCAACCTTAATTTGATGGAACTTCTAAAGTAAACCTTACGACAGTTGGTTAAGATGGTGTTTTTCAAAATGATGAAAGCAAAATTCTCTTCGCTCATCAAAATCATATGGAACTTCAACAAACAATTATGTAGAGGCTAGAGCACTTGTTACGAGGATCAATATTACCCTTAAAAAAGTGAAGAAAAATTAATTTGGGAGATTCACATATCATTTTTAATCTCGTAAATAAATATGAATGTGAAGATTAGATCAACAATAACATTATTTTTTATGTTCATTAATTATTAATGAAGAATGTATGTTGACAACAAATATTATTGTAGAATCAAATGGTATTAGCTCAATCAATTAAATTCCTCAACTTTCAAAGAGGAAACCCAATTTGAATCTTGTCGAGTGATACATGCATAATATTCAAGTTGTTATAATACCATTGTGTGGTCTTGATGTAATATGGGTGGGGCTTGTTTCAATTCCATATAACCCATTTAAAAAATATATTTTTTGGAGAACAAAGGGTTGTACTCAATACCCCACCCTTGAAAAATCACAACTCTCTCCTTTAGATATTGAGAGTTTATAAACATATTCAATTCTCATCTCAATTGAGTTGATATAGCTAGATACCTACATATTTTTCATAAAAAGTCCGAATTCTTCATTTTCATTTTCTAGATCTTCTTTAGTTTTCTTTGTAAATATAAATTTTCCAAAATTTAGCATCCTTCTTATTGGCATTTTTCTACAATAGCCTTCACAATACCAAAAATCCACCTCTATTGTCTATGCATTGCATCTTAGTAGATTAATATTTTCAAAACTTCACGCTATCGTAATCCACTTTACCAGATCTAGATTGCTAGTTTCCTTCCTGAAACATAATCGCAACCACAAGAATTGTAATAAATAGTTTATATGAAAACACATTAATGTTATAAAATATAGCAAATATTACCAATGGAAAACATTAAAGTAAATCTTAATCATTATTTGATTCAAGTAGTTAACATTTTCTTATCAACTTCAACTAAACTTACTACTTCCTCTAACCATGGAAAATAGAATTTAACTTCATGATCCTCCTTAAAAATCCTCTATTGGCTAGCCTATCTACCCATTTTTTTCCTTTTCTTATCGTATATGTAAACCTTACTTCTTCAAACTCTATATCAAGGTCTTGTATTTCTACAATTACCTATTGTATGTTTCATGGAGACTTTACTTTCTTCAAAATTGCATTCATTGTTATTAGTGAATTTCCTTCCATCCATACAATATTTCATTCATTTGACCCTTCCAAATCCACCCAAGCTTCAACTTCATTATTTGTCTTTAAAATGCTATTGAAAGCGTAACGAGACAAAATATCTCCTCTATTTTTTCTAATTATTCCTCCTCCTACTGGTCTTGGATTTCCTTTAGATGCTCAATCAAAATTTAATTTGACCAACTCCACTTCTAGTGGTTTCCACTTTATATTCTTTGCCTTCCTTTTATTTTTCCTATACCCAACATCATAATTCCATTTGATGACTTGACTCCATCTATCAAGGCTCTCTACTTCAAGAATAAGGATTGGTTGAATTGATAGGATTGGTTTAGCCTCCTCTAAGGCTAAATAAATCTTCCTTTTCATTACTTCTAAACTACTTTTCTTTCCTTTAAATATTTTTTTAATTTGTTTCAACCATACAATCCAAAGTATTGTATAATTTGATATATCCCATATTGTCTATAGTTTCTCACTTTTAAAAGTGCTCTATCATTGCTTTAACCATTCTTCAATTATGTCATTCATCACCATACATTTACCAAACATATTAAGAATCCATTGCCATAGTTCCTAGACTATTGAACAATGTCCCAAGATATGATTTATACTCTCCTCCTCCTTTTTACATAGAACACATTGTGAGGGGCCATGAAAACCTATTTCATTAGGTTATCCTAGGATAAAATTTTCTCATGACCTACTAGCCATATAAACATTTTGACTTTTGGAATGCTCAGGCTATCCCAAATATCTTTCCATATTCTTGTGGTATTCCTATTTTGTTGGTGCTACACATATTTTTTTCTTCTTGTATATTATTTTGGGCTATTCAACTCCTAAATTAGCTTATCCTCGACTTCCATCAAAATAATTGTTATCGTTATCTTTTTGCTCAGCTACCTCGTAGCAACAATATTTGGTATGCTTGTATAAAAATCTTCTTTCCATTTATATCTTCCTTCGTGATCCTTATACATAATACTTGAACACTATCACCATATTTATCTTGAAGTAATCTCATACATGGTTTCAAAATTGGATCTAGATTGAGTGGTTTTTTATCACACCAAGTATCCATCCAAATAGAAATTTTTTATCCAGTTCTCACCATCCATCTTAGACCTTTAATAATTAGATCAATTGATTTTTTAAAACTATTACATAGTGCAAAACCATCTGTAAGTGATAATGCGATAAATATTAAGCTTAGGTCATTGGGTACAATGTGCTTACTTAGAAAAATTCTTGCCCGTTGTCTTTGAATCTCTTTGTACAATATCCAAATTACTTTTCCCCTTAGATCTAAGCTTGCATCCATAAGAAATATTAAATTGGGACCTCCCCTAGTTTTATCATCACACACATTGCTCCATTTCACCAAAGGGAATATCCTTTTATCATGTAATCTTGACCATAAAATGACCACGTAATATAGATTAAAAAAAAATTCTATTGATTTTGGCATAATATAAAAGGACATAAAATATGTTTTTTTAAATGAGTTTCCACAGGTTTTTTATGAGGGGTATTGGTCCCCTCATACTAAGTGGGGTTTAAACCTTGGACCTCTCAAAGAGAGGCCAAAGCCCTTACTATTGCAGTAAGCTTACAACTTAAGGACATAAAATATGTTGGAATAACTTGTAAGACTGATTTAATTAGTTGCACTCTTCATGTCAATGATAACCATCTACCTTTCAATGTTGGTATTTTTTTTTTTTAAATTTACATGGTGGAATCGGTAGCCGCCACAAATCCGGGCAGGCTGTCCAACTTTTATGGCCGCCACAGTATTTTGTGTTGTCCGCCTCAAAAGCCACCACATAGATCTTCGTGCAGTCCGCCCCTATAACCACCATGCCACAATTATTTTAAACCTTTTACGCCGCTGAAAGCACCAGGAAAGGGACAAGCGTTCAGTCCGACGAAATGTTGGTATTTTATTCTAAACTTTACTTATAATTGGATTCATAAATTATATCCTCATTATCCCCTCAAATAAAGGCATCCCTAGATATGTTGCCAGCAAATTTGCCTCTTCCATTTAAAGTAACCTGCATATCCCTACTTTGATTCTAGCTGGAATGTTTAGAAAGTAAATTGTGGATCTTTCCTATTAACTTTCTACCTTGATGTTCTTTCATATTCCTTTAATAAGTTATTCAAAGCTCTAGCCTCGTTTATCCTTGCCCTCCCAAAAAGGGTTGTATCATCTACAAACTATTGATGTGTTATGTTTACAATGATATTACTAGCCTTAAGTCCACTTATTAGCCTATCTTTGTAAGCCTTCTTTAATTTCCTTCTCAATATTTATGCCATAATAATGAAAAAATATGGTGATAGAGGATGTTCATCTCTAAGACGTCTCTTGGATTTAAAAGATTATGTTACTAGCCCATTGACCACATTGAATATTATACTATAGAGACACAAGCTTTAATCCATCTAACTTATTTCTTCCCAAATCGAAACTTTTCTAATACTGCAAAAGAAAATCCCATTTAACCCTATCATAGGCTTTACTCATATCAAGTTTTAATATCATTGCTCTCTTTTCTTGAAGCTATTGAATGCATTAATTTATGAGCTACTATGATTCCATATAGAATTTTCCTCCCTTTCACAAATCCTCGTTCTTATGAAATATTTTTTCTAACAGTGGTCTTAATTGATTTACCATCACTTTTTTTTTTAAGCGAAAAACCCCTTGTGGGTCCACCTTGTTCTGAGAGACCATGAACAAGGGGTTCTACACCGTCAAAGTCACTCGAGAGTCACACCCGACCCTGCCTGCAGCAACATTATCAATTGGATTTTGGATACCTAATTCAGCTTTTTGGTAGGGTGGAGATTTGAACCTGGGACCTCCTTTGGAGGATTGCCCTCTCCTCTCCAACTCACCTACAACACTTGGGTTACCATCACTTTGGAGATTATCTTATATGCCATATTACATAGGCTTATGGGCCTAAATGAATCAAACAATTTTTCATCCTTCTTTTTAAGAACCATTTTAAAAAACAAACATAATTATGAATAATTTAGACAATTATGTTGTTGATTCTTGGCTTGATGAAATTAAAATTCTAAAAAATAATTGTTTGAAGAAGATTTTTTTCTCTCAATTGGAGGAAAGGACCCAACAATTGAGGAGGGTATCTATTCTTTTTATGTGTCTTAATGCATTTAAAATAAACTTTTGAACATATTAGACCAATAGTTACATAAAAGTTTCGTATATTTAAGAAGGATTGGTATTCATATGTTGCTATTATTGGAGATGAAGTGTTGCATTAGGGTTTTTGCATTGTAGAATATTACGGTGTGAGTTAGGATTTGGTTGAGGGTGTAGTAGGATTTGATCGCATGACCTAAAAAACCCTAGAGTTTTGTGGATCAATGGAAGAACTAGAGTGTGATTCGAAAGTCCATCTTATTTTATTTTGTGATGTTTTTGGGGTCATGAGAGGGGTTGAGGAGGCATAATATTTGATCAAGGCTTCATAGCAAATGGGATATAGTTGAGCATAGAATACTTGTAGGTGCCTAATTCTTAGTACATGACAACTAAAAATATCATAGAAATTGGTTACATTGCCCTTATTCCTCCTCCTCTTGAAGCAGACATAAACTAAAAATATCACAACCACAACTTTAATAAATGGGTATGCCATAGTTACTATAGATTTGACTCTCTTGACTGAGATTCCAATATAGGATAATTGGATTCCCTTTGGTCTTCATTTTTTCATGTCAATTCCTCTTGATTAGGTGACTTATCTTTATGGTTTGTACCCTTAGGGAATGCTTGGCTTCTTACCAAAATCAAAATTAGAGACCTCTACTCCATAGGTAGAAATCATAGACATGTCGTCATCATTATCATCTTGACGGTAAGGGAGTTCGAGGTCGGTATGACTAGGTGGGTAGCAAGACTTCTTAGAGGGGGCCACAGATTTTCCATAGACCTCTTCCAAATTGAACCCACCCTCATAAAGGGTGGGATCATACTCGAGGTAATTGATGTCCTCCATATGTGTTCAAAAACCAGAGATATTATTGATGATAAGGTAGGGCCTCAAGAAATCAAACAAGTTTGACTAATATATCTATTCAAATGGGATCATTTGTGGTTTTATTAGAAAAGTTAAGGAATATGGTGGATACAAACTATATTAGTCAAATATTAGCCAATGTTTGCGGGTTGATTATCTCATGGATATTTTAAATGTCGTAATAGTGGGAAACAAAGTTTATAGTCCAAGAGGATCTAGAGATCAAGATAATGACTGAGCGATATGTGTAGGTCTAGGCACACAACTAGTTTCCCAAGACAAAAATAACTTCGACAAAGGATAATGTATCTCTATCAAATAGAGATAACCAAGGTTAAATGACACCTCATGGATGGATAAAGTTAGGGAGAAGGGACCTACAATCCAACCCCTAAATAAGACCCCAACTATGATCCCAATGACTTCAAAATATTTACTCTTAGAAGTGAAAGATGAAATATTAGAAGAAGAGCTTCATAGGATGAACAATAGTTTGATTTGTAAGTTCATGGGAACCTAGCCCAATATTGCAATAGTAAGAGTATGGGCTAGAAGCAAATGGGTGGTGAAATACCATTTGGATATCACCATGCTCCCCAAAGGTTTCTTTGTAGCTTCCTTCTTGGTGGCAATGGATTGTGTCAATGTCCTCATGGAAGGCCCTTGGTTCATGGGTAATGCTAGTCTCTACATGAGAATATGGTCTATAGGATTTGAACCAAACAAAGATATGATATACAGAGTCCCAAATTGGGTCAGGCTTTATGGCTTATCACTTGAATTTTAGAAATCTAAGCTACCAATTTTAACAGATTGAATATGCCTTAGAATTTATGGTATTGGATCACCAATTTGAACAAATATCCAGTGCTATCTATGCCCAAATTTTATGTGAGACTATATCTCTAAAAGCCACTACTAAAAATAATTTCTCTAGAATCCAAATTTGGGGAAGCATGCACAAATTATAGATTATGAACATCTCCCCTTCAGATTTTGCATATACCATTTCATAGGCCACTTAGAATTTAAGTGTAGTGGTCAACCACAAACCCACTTACTAGAACCAAAGGAAAGGAATGAGAAGGAAAATGATGATAGTAGCAAAAAATGATAAGATCAACCCCCAAACTTCGCAACTAGTGGTTTACAAGGAAAAAAATAATAGAAAGGAACCTCATAGTGATCCAAAATCACCTAAGAGCAAAGAGGATTCAAAAAATGAAGAACTAGGAATCCCATGGATTCTCTTTGATTTAATCCCTTCCACTTATACAGAGATAATAAAGAATAAGGACTTACAATTTTTTCCTTCCAAATCAAAGAGATACATAATTTATCATGCTATAGGTCATTTTGAAACTAGCTACTATCAAAGGAAAGGGAAAAAAAAGGTAGTAGACCTCAACAAGATGAAGGACTATTAAAGGATGGAGAAATTAGATAGATACTCCAAAAACAAAAATCTAAACTCATAGAGAAAGAAAATGAGTTGGTGAGGATAGAAGAGACACAAATGGTCTAGGACAACTCTAAAGGATAGGATGAGGTCTCCAATTAGTTAGGGCAAAAAGAAGGAGAGAAAAACATATTAGAAGAGAAAGCCTTGATAGATCCATAGGAAGAACTACAGGCTTCATAGGATCAGGTTAGCAGTCCTAAGAAGAGTGTTGTAACACCCAACCCAATGAAAGGTAGGAACAAGATGGATCTAGGAGAACCATCTAGAAACATAGGGTAGACATCCCTTATTCATAAAATACTAAAGAAACATAAAAATATAAGGTTGATGGCAAGCAGACAACTCTAGAGTTTAGTGGTTTCAAAACCACAACCAAAACTGGAATATGAAGTTGATCTCTTGGAATATAAGGGGTTTGAACACCCTAAATAAGCAAATACTTCTAAAGTATTTCAGTCAAAATCGCAAACCCAATGCATTATTTTTGCAAGAAACTAAGCTAAGTAAGGATAATACAATTAGAGTGCTTAATAAATTATGGGGTAACAGGAAGTGGATAGCTATGGAAGTAGATGGATCTTCATAAGGGCTAGTAATTGCCTAGAAAGATCCAAACATAGAAGTTGAGGAAGTATACAAATCAAAGGATCAAATAACAATAATGATGATTTTTTTTTTGTTTTTGAGTACATCACTACTAACTATGCCTCAAATCAAAGCAGGTTAAGGAAACTACTTTAGGAAGAGTTGGATAAGAGCTCAAGGTTGGAAAAAAAGAAGATGGCTTGTTGCAGGAGACTTCAACACCCCCTCACTCTAGGTATTATTGAGGAGGCACGTTAGAATACACTGATAGTATAATAAATTCTAGAAATTTTTATAGCGGATTGTAGTTAGTGGACATAGATCTAGAAGGAGCTAAGTATACTTGGTCTAATAGAAGATTAGAAGATTAATATATCCATAGTAAGCTTGATAGATGCCTATTAAATACAATTTGGTAGATGGAAATAATAGATTGTAGGCTTGTTACCCTACCTAGAGTTGGTTTTGATCATAACCCTTTGGTTCTAATTATGTATCTAAAAACTAAAACCAAAAATCCCCCTTTCAGGTTTGAACTAATGTGGTTTGAAAACACAGAGTTTAAGAATAGAATTAAGGAATGCTGGAGTGAACTAGTGATAGGAACCCATATGTTTATACTAATCCAAAATCTAAAACGAACAAAGGAAAAAATTAAAAAATGGAACAAAGATGTCTTTAGGAACATCCAAAAACAAAAAAAATATCATTGAAGATAAGTTAAGAAAAGTAAATATGGAAATGGAAGAAAAAGGAAGTGACGAACAATTCGTATAGAAGGATTTTTTTTTAAGGTTGATTATTACAACATCCTTAAAAAAAAAGGAAATTCATTAGAGATAAAAATCGAGAGCAATTTGGATCAAGGAGGGTGATAGGAATACTAAATATTTCCATACCACTATTATCAAGTATCGTAGATAATAAAAAATAAGGGAGATTTATAACTCTATAGGGGAAATAACAACATATCAAGAAGAGATTGCCAAAGTAGTTAATTTCTTCTCTAATTAGCTGAGAAATGATAACCAACATGATGAAGAGAATATGGATAGTCTAATCAGAAATATCCCCAAGATGATCACTAAAGAAATGAATAGAAAGTTGAATGCAAGGATAGAAGAGGAGGAGATCCATAAGGCACTATTTACTTTTAGAAAAGACAAAGACCCAAGACCAGATGATTTTTCAGCAAGTTTTTTCTAGGAATGTTGGGACTTCATTAAAGAAGTCCTCATTGGAGCCATCCAAGAAGCTCAAAAATCAGAGAAGATTTTTAGAGAGTTGAAAAATACCTTTATAATACTAATAAAGAAAAAGAAATATGCTAGACAATTCAAGGATTTTAGACCCATATGTCTTTGTAATGTGGTATACAAGGTGTACACAAAGGTCTTAGTAGATAGATTGAGCAAGATTCTCCAACTTATCATTATAGAAGAACAACGAACCTATTTCAAAGAGAGGCAAATCATAGATGATATCACTTTGACTCACAAGTTCATCCATTTAGTGGACAAAAGTAACAAGGCTAGAATGATATTAGTAAGGCCTATGATAGAGTATCATGGTTTCTCTTGCACAAAGTGATGAAGAAACAAGGTTTCTACGATAAATGGTGTAAGACTACTATGAATTGTATCTCCATTCCAAAGTTCTCTGTTCTAGTCAATGGGGTTTTGGTAGGCAATTTTGAGTCTTCATGTGGTCTAATACAAGGAGATTCCATCTCCATGGCCTTGTTCATTATAATGGTAGAAAATCTAAGTAGAAGCATTAAGAGTAAACAAGAAATAGGGAATATCACAAGGCTAAAAACAATATATTCTCTACCTCCTTTCACTCACCAAAAAATTGTGGATGACACTATTCTTTTGGAATTGCCTTGATTAATGAAGCCAATGCATTAAAGAATATTTTATCCAAGTATGAAAAAGCCTTGGCCAAATTATCAATTATGAAAAAGTAAGATCTATTTTCTAAATACTCTTCCATTAAGACATGAACTTAAAGAAGACAATAGGATGCAATATAGATTAGATGCCAACAAGTTATTAGAGAATACCTATTTTTAGTGAGCAAATGAAGAACTTATGAAATGCTCTTACTGATAAAATTTAATCTAAATTAGCAAGCTAAAAAGGAAATATTATCTCACAAGCAGGTAAAGCCTTGTTAAAAACTTCTTTGTAGTTTACCCCAATCTATTTCATATATTTTTTTAGAATGCCAATGAAGATTGTAAATTTCATTGAATCCATCCAAAAGAATTTCCTATGGACAAGAATTGAAGATAAAATAAGCTTTCACTAATCAAATAGGATACATTTTTTCATAAGAAAATAAGTGGTGGTTTAGGTATGAGAAAAATGAAGGATTTGAACATGGCATTAGGGGCTAAAGTTGTGTGGTGCTTTTTGACATGTAGTAACAAACCATGGGTGCTACTGTTAAAAAATAGTTAAAAGATAAACCAAATTCGGTTATTGTTGATAAGCATGAATACCCTATTAACTCAACCATATGAATCAAATGATAGAAAGCAGTATTCTACTAAGAAAAGAGTTGATCTATAATGTGAATAAGAATAATAATTGCAAATTTGGGTTTGAGAGATGGATTTATAATATTCCATTGGATGATAATATAGGCTTGCAAAAATAAAATAGGTGTTGATTGACAGATGGGGGTTTGGATAAAGGACTATATCTCCTTAACTAAAGATAAAAAACCTTGTTGGAGAGAGATAGAAGATGATTGGATGGATGAGGATTTAAATATTGAGAAGACTATATTAGATAACATTAGAAGAGCCTACCATATCCCTTCCTCTCAGGAGGTGGAAGCTCCCTTATGGCCTCACACCTTGAAAGGAAACTATACACTCAATAGTTGTTATGATAGATTTCATTAAGAAGAAGTGAGCTTCTTTTCCTATAACTCAATTTGGAAAAACCCTTATGTCTCTAAGATAAAAATATTTATCTAGTTAGAACTGTAGAACATAATTCTTGGAACAATCTTAAGAAAAAAAGAATTTCATTGTCCTAGTAGATGCCCATTATGTCAAATAAGTAGAGAGTATACTGATTATATACTTTGAAAGTGCACTTATGCTCAGGAAGTGTGAAATTTATTTTTAAAAGAAAACAAAACTTCTTGAGTCTTTCCTGGGCAGAGTAGAGATCTTTGGATCCAATAGAAATGACATATAACCAAAGAGGAAAATAAGAAGCTTTGGGAGCTCTTTAAGGCTTACTACTTTTGGGGATTATGGTTGAAAGGAACAACAAAATATTCAAGAACAAGCAAGTTTCTCATAAAATAACCTTTAATCTTATCATGGTTGCATGAGGGAGAGACTTGACATGCATAAACTGCATAAAAAGGAGGATAAAGACAATTTTAATTTGAGAAGAACTGTAAATGGAATCCTTCAAAGAAAGGATGCATTAAATTAAACTTTGATGGAGTTGTCAAAAGGAATCTGAGGGAAGCAGGGGGTGGAGGGGTCATTAGAGTTTCATCAGGTAAAACCTTATTGACATACTAAGAATACTATGGATCAACTACTAATAATGTGGTTAAAGCCAAGATAATCCTTTAGAGGCTAAAGCAAGCAAAGTCCCTCAATCTTCATAAAATTGAGGTGGAAGTTGATTCCATGCTTATAATTAAGAGTCTAAAAAAGAAAGTGTAGTCAAGATGGAAGATCTAGTCAATCCTAAGAGAAGTTTCACAATTAAGTTCAGATTTTTCCTATTGCAACTTCTAGTATGTTTACTGAAAAAAGAACAAATTCGTTGATAAACTAGAAAACAAAGGCATCAAAACAAACGAGTTGAAGACGTAGTAAAAAAAAAACTCCCAAAGCAAATAAAAAAAATCATTCACAAAAAATGATCTAAGTAACAAACAAACAATCCATAAATTGAACAAATATTATAGAGAGAAAGAACTAATCAACTAGATAAGTTCTTCAACAAGCTTTTGTACACATTTTTTTTTGTGGGAGGCAATGCTTTCATAAAGTAAAATATAAAATAATGCGATTAATGTAGTTAAATGGAGATAAAACATAATATATAACATTATAACATAAACAATGTGTTTCTTAGTGATCTGTAAGGGATACCGTAGTAGTAATTCCTTGGGTTTTCATTTAGGAGACCCAAGTTCAAACCTTGGCATAAGGGAACTGAGATCCCTCACAAAAACCCGTGTAAATTTAAAATTTTAAAACCTGTGTAAATTTAAATTCTTAATTCAACGAAGACAGAGGAATGGTTAGGGCTTTGGTCTCTCTTTGAAGAAGTCCAAGATTTAATCCAAGACGTATCAAACAAATGATAGACTTGAAGGTACGACCAAATGTTTATCCATTGACTGCCTAATTCAATGCCCTAGAAAGTTGAATCCACTAATTTCATCTAACCCAATGCTTCCTATAAATTTTCTTGATTTAAAATGACAAATATATCAATATAAGGTGCACAACCATAAATTCCTTCCCTAGTTAGAAGTTTAAGGTTTTGAAATTAAAAAAAATTAAATTTTCATGATTTAAAGTGACATTTGATAAATGTGTTATCATAAGGTGCACAACCATAAAGTCCTTCCCCATTTAAAAGTTTAAGGTTTTGAATTTAAAAAAATCTAAAGTTTAAAACTAAAACAAATAAACTAAATAAACTACCACCTTTATATTATTCTTTATGATGAAATGAAATGAAATATTTTAATAACGTTTCCGCGAGATCCAAATATGGTCTATGGGACATCAAATATGGAAGTACAATTACTTAAATCATATCATATGATCTTTAATATCTTTGAGAAGGTTGTTCCTTTTCCTACTGATTTGTGTTAGCAATTCCCCAACTTTTTTTATTTTACTGTTTTCAAATAAATCTGCCATAAACTCGTTTCCAAGTGTTTCTTTGTATTTGTCACGGATATCTGAAAAACTCGGACATTTATAGATGAAATGTTCCTCTGTCTCTAATGCCCTTGTGCTGCATAGAGTACATATCCTTTCTTCCCATTGTTCTTTGGACGTTGTCCATCTCCCTGTTTCACATCTAAGCCTATGAGAGCCAGTCCTTATCTGAGTAATAATGAGTATTTTTTCCTTCCACTTGATTTCAGCGCCTATATACGTTTTTTCCTTGTGGTCATACGTTGGGTTAAAATTTGCAATATAATATTATCCTTTTCTGTTTGCATTTTTCCACATTCCACTTCTGAACTTTTCATTCACATAATTTTTTGTCTTTGTTGATATTTGGGCATTCATTTATGTTGATTTCCCAACGTTTCATCCATTTCTGATTTTGTTTCATCCATGTATTCTTTTGCCTATGCAACTCTTCTGCCCTAGGCCATCTATCATTTGTCATGTTTTCTGTTTTTTTCAAGTAACATAACAGGTCATAGCAATTGTTTCTAAAGGGAACATTCCAGTTTCAGCTAGAATAATTTTTGTGGCCTTAATTTTGAGAAAATTTGTGATTAGATATTTTTGAATCCTTTCTATTTGCCTCTATTTTGCATTTTGCATTTTACCTTGGTGGTCTTCCAGTCGCACAACTCGACATTCCTACACTTGTTTTGAAGTGCATATAGTGCTCTCCAACCACTTTGAGTTCTTCGTCCATGTATTCCAATTAAGTTTACCAGCTTCGGATTATTTAAAAACAGCGCCATCGAGGTAGAATCCAAACACGCAAGCCCAGCTAACGCAAACTTCTCTCCGGAGATGGTGAGTATCTGGTGATGGAGATTATTGAGTATCATTATCACGCAAAACAACACACAAATCATACAAGCACCAACTACCAAGTGTAAAAGACAAAAAAAGGCGCTGCACCTCTCTGTTTGAATATAATTACATTACTCGTATCGATAATATGCATCACGTCGTCCTTCAACTGAAATGGCCGAGCACGGACATCTGACAGCAAAACTTAAACTGGTCAACTATGTGACTCTTACATTATATTATATATATCTTACTAATATACCTTCCTGAAAACTCTGAATAATTCTTTCTTATTAATGGACAAATTTCAACCAGAGACCATAACAGAATAAACACAAGCGGACCTAGAGTCAACTCTTGCTTAGTTGAGTTAATATGCGGACCCAGAGTCACCTCTTTGTTAGATGAATTGATATTTCTCTGGAATCCAAATTACAGTAATGCCAGATATACTCCCTCATCCAGGGTAATGTAAGGCAATCTGAACTGCAAAGGAAATTAATAAGCAATAACAGAAACGGAAATGGTTAATACAGGAGAAGAGAGTGACAGCGTTCGGTCCCTGGCGTTAACGCCATCATGGTCAGTGGCCACTGTGCTAACAGTATTTGTGGTTGTCTCCCTCTTAATAGAACGTTCCATACACCGTTTTAGCAAGGTAAGCTTTACTGTTATTCATTACTACTCATGTAGCATTGTTGTACTGTGCAAAAACACAATACCCCCATACCCAGAAAATACAATTATGGATTTAATTTTAGCTTGAGTATTTCTGAATTCTCGCAAGAGAGTCGCCCACCCTTTCTGCTCGAGATCCAAAAGCACTAAACCTGCTTGAGTAGAATCCAACAAGATTGGAAAAGGGGGGAAAAGGGCTTTTCAATGGAGGTGTAGGTTACAGCTTAGAATGGATCTGCTTTCGATTAGAGTGGGATCATAAAAAAGATCATGATCTATTTGTTTGGTTGATTGTTCATTCTTTCTGCCTTAAGTTGTTTACCCACCTGCTCTATCACCTGAGGCTCATTTTGCTAGTCCTTTGCTAGGGAAGTTGTTCCTTGTAGTTCAACTGTCTGTGTTGCAGTTGCAGAAGACAAGTTAAAAATGCCTGTTCATTGGAAACTAGGTACAAAAACTTATTGTTCTTTTGGTCAATGCATGCAGCCTTGGCTATGCCTTAAATTGTCAAATGACTGCAATGCACAATCCGTTTTAAACGTAACATTATAGAGTTTGGTAGAACATTAATGCATTAAGGGACTTGTACTATTCTAAAGTTTTCATGTAAGAAGGGAGACTAGTGACTTTCGGGAAAGGCATGGAAAATGAATAGATTGAAGCCTTCAAACTTTAAAAGTTTTGTCCCTGCTTATAGCAACTGCAATCCAATGTAGCTTGAAGTAGAGCAAAATTTAGTATGATCTCATAGTTTTGCAATTTGCAATCTCGATAGCCTTCGTAAATTTAACAACATCAACCTCGGCTGTTTTCTGCAACCGAGGTTGGTTTCTCTAAGAATGTGTGGTACTGTTCCCTTAGCATGTGTCTTTTTCTACACTTGTTGGAAAAGATTTTCAATCAATTTTTGTTTAGTAATCAGATGGAATGAACTTAAAGCACATGTTAATTAGCTTTTTTGGAAAGAGGTTATTTGTTTCTAGGTCGAACATCACACCAATAGGAATTCGATGAAGTTATTCCATCACAACTGTTTTACCCTGCCTTTAAAAGGGTCCACATCAACTATGCTGGTTCTTGTGACTCTTGTAGGAATGGATTTGCACAGTTAATGTGTGCCATTTTGAAGGCTGGGTAAGTTGCTCTTATCTTATCCATTTTCAGGGACAAGGTTTCTATTTGTGACATGGTGGACAACTCTACCAATCTTGTTTAGGAGGTTGCATTTTGTTTGACATCACCTTACAAATTGCTGGTTCTTGCAGTGGTTGCATAAAAGCAAGCGGAAGCCTCTTTTTGAAGCAGTAGAGAAGATGAAAGAAGGTGTGATTCTTCACAGTTTCAGTTTGAGACCTCAGATGATGTTAGAAAATATATCTCTTTCTCTAAACATTAGAACATGCAAACTCTCTGTTTAAGAGTGAGATCAAATGCAAGCTGTCTGATTTTTATCATAAGCTAAAATAATGAAGTTAGCATCTTGACCAAGAAAGACCACCAATGTCAAAATAGATATACGATTTATATTTTTGGGCATGATATTCTGTCCAAAGTCTTTTGGATTTTTATCCTCAAATTGCTTGTTTGTCTGCATTTTCATTTCATTGATGATTTTTTGTGGAACAGAGCTAATGTTACTGGGCTTTATATCTTTAATGCTGACTGCCACATCAAACTCAATTTCAAATATTTGTATCGAATCAAAGTACTATAATTCCAAGTTCTCTCCATGTACACGATCTGAGGTTGAAGGAAGGGAGATGGACATGTCTAATGGAACTGCATCCCATAGACACAAACTGCTGGAAATTGCTGATCCAAGTTCATCAAGGCATCGTCTTAGTAGCGTAATGAATCATGCCTGCAAACTGGTAAAGCTGCATTTTCATTAGCTGACCTTAGATCTACAATAAGAATGGATTGATTGATGTTTGCACTATGAGTCAAATTTATGCAGTAACATATGTCAGCAACAAGAGCGATGCTACTGAACCTGTAGGGTAGCATTTTTCTACTGTGCACATATGTATGTAGAGAGGGGAAAAGATAACAGGAAATATTGTTTAGTATGATTCTATGCATTTTCAACTTCAATTCATTCTCCATGCATGCTGCTGAACCTAATGATTTGACCACTCAGAAACAACATACATTCATAGAACGTGTCATTGCAAACATTCTTATACATATTTGCCTTTGGTATTCATAATGCAGGGTTATGAGCCTTTTGTTTCACTTGAAGGTCTGGAGCAACTATATCGATTTATTTTTATCATGGCAGTCACACATGTATTTTATAGCTGCTTGACCATGCTTCTGGCAATCATTAAGGTCTGTATGCATATTTGTTTATTAAATATGTGTGAAGAAAAATATAATTTCTCTTGGTCTTGATTCATCACTCAAATCAAACATTTAAAAAAAAAAAAATCTGTACGTTGTGTCATGTCGAAGCACAATAGAACCCATCCGCCACCACATACGCATTAATAAGGAATAATAATACAGTTATTGGCCTAAAATATATATATTGTAGTATAACAAAGTTTTAGATTTCCAATATTTCCCTCTATCATATCCTCCCAAGTCAAAAACTTAACCTATCTAAAGAAAAAAAAAATAGAGAATTTATTAAGGTCATTGTCGAGACACATCAAAATCTTCCAAAGCAAGAATAGTTCAATTGATTTAGCATGTATCTAGAGAGGCATCCATTCCATTCTGCTGATTCCAAAGATGGCATTACAGATTACTGTTTTCATGTGATGCTCCCAATTGATGCTCCAAAACATATTTTCTTTTCAGGCTGTTTGCATCAAGTTACCCTTTATGGGATCATTTGGAACCGTCATCTTGGAAGATTCAATTTAGAACTGCAATGTTTGCATGAATAGCTTCAGCTTTATAATAATTTGCAATGGTCAACGTTAGCTGCTAAGTTTTTGGAAGCTTCTTATCTAGATGGCAATTTCTTTTATGTTCTCCATCCACAGTTACTCCTTCCTCACCTATGATCCTTGCAAGACCTTATTGCCATGTTTAAAACCATCATTTTCACTCTAGGTATCCTGGAAATAGTTTCCAGTCCCTGGGGAATGTGATTCATGTTGTTGAAATGTTTCTGGTTATGGAAAATGTTCCCAACAATGTTTCCTTCTGAAACAGGAAATGTTTACTTGTTCTGTCAATATTTCCTGTGTTAACATAAACGTCTCCAAGGCTTCTTGTTTGTGCAATTGACTGGTTGTTCTTTGTTTTCCTAATGTTTACTTTAGCCCTCACTGAGTCTGGCGTTTCATTAAATCCTAATTCGAAACTACCAGGAAAAAGAACGCATCTGCCACCACATTGGCACACAAAAAAAATGAAAAAGATAAGGAAGAATGGTGGACTAAGCTGCAATAAAGGAGAGCAATAAGCAACCTGTTTATGTTTTAAAATGTTTCCGCACAAATCTAAGACTTGAATGGCATCAACAAGGAAAAAATCCTTTCCACTTCAATTGGGCTGATACCTAAAAATAAAAACCCAAAACTTGGAACAGAAAAGAAAAATTGCTATTTAAAGGAAGCAAAGAATAGAACAGTATTGAATAAATCATTTTGACAACCATAGGATAACAATAACATAAAGCACAAGGGGTTGAGAAGCCAAAGTCCTATGTTTAAACAAAACAGCACTTAGCTCTGTTTCTAATCACATAGCATGTAAGTGGAAATTCCAAGCAAAGAAGCAGTTGCCATGTTTACCTAGAAAAGACTCAAACATGAACCATTTGACTGAAACTGTAATCATTCACACATAAGATATTTATCATAACATGGAAATGAAAATTATATTCATTTAAGGGAAAGTCTACATTTATCAGTATGCTTCATTGATTGTGACTCCTGAGAGACCGGTTGAAGAGTCTAAAAGTTTTCCAGAATAGCACAGAACAAGGAAAAAAGAAAATAAAAAACTTGTCCTATATTTCTAGCCTAGACTACTTTAAGAGGCTTTGGAAGCTTTGAAGGCGGTAGGCATGAAGCAAAACCAACATGACGCACCTGGAGAGAAGAGCGAGAAAATGATAGCATTGCATGATTGGCTAGTAGGAGCTAGGTGGAAGCATGTAAGTGTCGGATACGAGGAATCAAGAAAATATGATCATAGTCCACTACATTGGCACTTCTTCCATGTGGGAAGGTAGTGGATCAGCTTGAATGTAGATATCAAGGGATCCAATTGAAGATCACAAATCCATGTGACTTGTACAGCTAGAGGATGTGTCTTCCATAGGAACTAACCAGATTTGGACAATTGGGAGAATATCTTTGAATCCCAAGGTCCCTAACATCATGTGCAAAAAGGCAAAAAGCTTATCCTCTATCAGGTCACGAATAGGTGTCTTGCAGGTTCTGTCTTGGGAATTGATAAATAAGATAACACTTCCAAAAAAAGATTATACAAAGATTTTTGGGTAGAGGTCAATGGATCACTGTCTGTGTGGATGACAAAGGATGATGGTGCTGGAGGAGGGTAGCATATTGCAACAAAGATGCCCTGGATCAAGGGAGAAACCCTTTGGATTAGAAACTACATCTAATTGGTGTGTGCACTTAAGGCAACCAATGACACCTTGAATTGATGGCAGTCACCAAAAAGGCATGCTATGCCTCTGAAGCTCCAAATATTGCCTGACTGACATGTCTTATGTCTAAAGGTTTACATCCAATGATTGGTGGAAGGGCCCATTCAGGACTCTCATTTGTCTTAGTAAGAAACACAAGACTCAGGAAGGAGATAACATCATGGAAGGAAATTGGAGATGACCATAGTACACCATTGTGATTCAAACAAGCGAGGAAGAGTACTGCTATTATCTGGGATCCCACAAACATTGTCTTTCAGATGACCAAGGACATGCCCATTCTAAAGGAGGGGAATTACAGATCACTGCATTGTAGTTGCAGATTACTGTCCATTTTTGGTCTTTCCTCACAACCATAATTTGCTTAGGCACATGAGCATAGAGTCACCAAAACCTTGTCTTAAATCTTTGCCCTTGTTGTGGTCATGTTTCTTACACTTATGACAAGGATTCAAATGACTTGGCTTTCTTTATGGAAAAAATGATCACTCCATGTTCCCAAGGATTTGTAGCCAGAGATACCTTATATAGTGAGAGTTTTCATTAAGATGCTTTGCATTGCATCACATCATGGTAATAATGGTCAAACCTCTAGATTCAGAAGCCCCATAAAACATGGGTGTAGTTCATATAGCACTCCTTTTTCTATTTTAGCTCAAGATCCTCGATGGCCAAAGGCAAATCTTAAAATTGGTTATTCTTGAGGCTTTTGCCAATTTTCTCAAGAATGCTCAAATTAATTCTATCATTGTGAATAAATGTCCACAACACTCCTCAAATCATGGACTGAAATATCATCAGCTAAGGCCCCTAGTTTGTCTTCCATATAAGCCTCCACCTCACAAATCACACAGTGTGGCTTCTAGCACTTCTAATAAAATTCCTTCCTCTTTGCCTTACGGACATTAGATTTGTGCCAAGCCACCATAACCAAGATTTTCTTATGCAGTCTCTCTCCTCCAAGACCTGACCTAGGTATTTATTAAAACAAAACTTGTACACTAATGTCCTTTTGGGTCACATGTCCTAGGGTTGTTGACCATGCAAGAAGAAAGATGATTAGCCTCTTATTTGTCAGGATCACATCTTCTATAGAGAGTCAAAATGCCAATTTTAATATCCTGGATCCTTCCAATTCATCCTCTTATTCTAGTTCTAGAAAGAAATCTATAGGTAGTAGTTGCTTCCATGGCACCATCGAGTCTAGACGAATACAACATTTCCCAAGCATACCACCAAGTTGTATTTTCTATGGTGGATCTTCCTTTCCACTTCTTGCTTACATAGGGAATTTAGTTGAAGGAAACTCTCTTACTCTGAATTGGTTGGCCTCATTGTGTCAACCCAATCAGATGAGACTTCAGCCTCTCAGAATTCCATCCAGGAATCTGCAATCCCATCTAGTCTCTTATGCATCCATTTAGCCCTTGCATTTGTGGTAGTGTAAGGTGACCTCCCCTCATGATATTGCCCCGCCCCCCCTTTTTGTTGTTGTTTAAGTTTTTCCCTTATCAACCATGTAAACAAAATCCTATGTGTCAAGCCCTTGTACATCTCACCCTTGCCTTTCTTCTTCTTTGTTTGCAAACTGGAGCGAGGAGAAAACTATAAACTTCCTCTCTTTCCTTTGTTAAGGTCTATTGTACTAGGCTTCGGGGTCAATTGGAGCATAGAATATTGGACCCTCACAAAGATGCATTTTTCGTCTTCTCCTTGCCTTGGTCTTATGACATGCCTCATCTGACACTTAATAGAGTATGTTTCACATATGACTGCTTGTGCCACAAGGGAAACTGTAATATTGCATTTGGAATTGGCATGCAAGATTTCAGCAGATATCCATCCTATAGCAACTTTGTTGTTGCATGACCACTCGTGTTTGGAGTCTAATTTGGCCTAGTCTATAGTAGCATGACCATGTTTTAGCCTGTTTTTTGTCGTCATCCTTTTATCTAGCATCTAATGGTTTCTTGGCAAATGCTCTCTCCACAAAATACGATCACAAAACATTTGCAAACATTTTTGGCATGAGAGACAATGAAATTTCACTTTTGGCCATTTGTCACGTATCTTTATAAGCCAAACACCATTTGATTTGAATCCTCCCAAAATTTTGCATTCTTTAAACAAATGCTCTGATGCCATCGTTTTTGTAGGTTCTCATACTCGTCTTTGTTGCATATATGAGACACCAAAAAATTCTCTCTTCTTGGCCTTATCTCTTGTATCCATTGGGCTTCTCATTAGGTGCTATGATTCTAACATGGCAGAAGGCATGCTCTTATAAACACACTTTTTGAGTCATCTACCTAGAAGGTTTTAGGTTGGTATCCTTCAATGTTGTCCCACTCTGCATTAGAAGCCACTCTAACAACTTTTCCTTCTCCCTCCACTCTCTCTACTACTATAGATTATGGTGTGCACACCATATAGGGATTGGACATGCTAGCAATGCAAGACATTTTCTGGCCAATCACATTGGTAACCTCAACTTAGCTCCACTCACAGTTTTTGATTCCATAACCCAATTGGTCTGATTTCCTTGGAATTTCCGAGGGCTTCTTTTATTTGGTAGAGGAAGGTTGAGAGGGAGATACCCACTAAATCCTTGTTAAATTGAAAATTCTCTAACCCTATCTCTTTACTTTCTGTTGAAAAGGAAAAGTGAAACTGTAACTCTACTAGAAGGTAGTCTTGCATCTAGGTATCTAAGGGTCGTCCTCATGTTTAATCTTCCCCATTCATGCATGTATTTCCAGCATGCTATTATATTTGTTGATTGACTTTTGTGCATAATAGAATGCTAAAATCCTTAGACACAACCAAGCCCTATCCCTCTTATTATTTCCTTGCTATTTTTGGTAATCTTAGGCTAATTTCAACGTAGTTTAGTTTGGCTTTAGGATTTGTCCATTGTCGGCTAGTCATTGACTGACCATGTAGAGTGAAACCCCAATGATTCTTTTGACACCTCATTGTTTGTCAGTTTGTTTACTTCACTTTATGCTACAATTTATTTGACCCATTAAGAGTAAGCTCACCCATTAAGAGTAAGCTCATGTACTTTCTCAAACATATCAATGTAGTTAGCACATATAGCAAACTTCCGTCTACATTTCTTGGAAAATTGCCACTCCATATTTTTTTCCAAGCTAACCATGCCTATATGTATCTATATGGATGCAACTTACAGGTAATTTTCACACCCAGCCTTTTCACCATCAATTCAGAAATCAAACTTTGAAGAATCACCATTTATCAAAGTATTTACCTTTGTCTTCTCAACTTGAATCCTGAGAAGGAAAAACCTTACTCTTTCTTCTTCAAGCTTGGCATCTTCGTTGATGACCTTTGAAGTTACTTCATAGACTTATTTCTCCTTTGCCATGAAAATGCATGCAATCTTGTCTATACCTGGTTCACAATCTAATTTTATCCTTCCACCTTTGTGGCTATGAACTTCTTTTCCTTGTTCTTAGGATGCAACTGCCAACAAGATGCATCAATATGCCCGTTTTTGTCACAATGTGAACAAAATGGTTCTTCCACTTTTTTTTTTCATTTAAATCAGTGGTGCAATTGGAAATTTTCTTCCCCTTTGCTTTGTTCTTGCCTTTTTGCTAGAGGACAGTTCTTCTTACTTTGGTTTGAACTTTGAACCATTTATCTTTGCAAGTTTCTGTTAGGAGGTGAAGTCAATATCCAGATCTCCAATGTTCTTCAGCAGCAAGGTGTATGGTGGTGCAGTTACAGTCTCATCCCCACACGCGTCCGTACAACCATAATTATGGGTGTCCGTACATTTATAATGCTTTTGGGCGTCTATACGTTGTGAGAGGCAGTGAACAGTTTTCGGAAGTGGAAGCGAACAGTTTTTCGGAAGAGGAAGCAAATAGTTTTTTGGAATTTTCCTTTTTCGGAAAGGAAACGAACAACTTTTGTTTTTCTATAAAAGGGAATGACCCCTTGCATGTAAAAGTTGATTGAATGTAATTTTGCCGAAATCAATAAAAGATCAAGCTACCATTGCCCTGTGGTTTTTCCTGCACATTGCAGGTTTTCCGTTTAAAATCTGTGTTACTGTTTTTTCTGGGTTATTGTGTTTTCTGCTTGCACATAATTTTGCTATTTTTTCTAACATCTGGTATCAGAGCCTAGGGTTTTGTGTGAGTGGGAGTTGCAACAATGACTATAAGTGTAACCAAGTTTGAGATTGAAAAGTTTGATGGCAAGAACTTCGCCCTATGGAAGATGAAGGTGGAGGATTTGTTGGTTCAAAAAGACCAAGCCCTAGCCTTGAAAGGGTTCGCGAGTAAACCAAACAACATGAAAGATGAGGAGTGGGCAATGCTGGATAGGAAGGTGGTTTCTACAATCCGTATATGCCTAGCGGACTCCATCTTGTTCAATGTTGTTGAAGAAAAGACCGTGGAAGCCCTTTGGAAGAAGCTTGAAAAGTTGTATGAGACGAAATCTGCAACAAATAAGGTTTTTCTAAAAAAACAACTTTACAGCCTAAGGATGAAGGAGGGTTCATGTATGGCAGATCACTTGAATGAGTTTAATACCCTTATCAGTAAACTGGTTTCAGTTAATGTGAAGATGGAGGATGAGGACAGAGCTATCACCCTACTTTGTTCCCTTCCGGAGACTTAGGATCATTTGGTGATGACCATCAACAATTTATCATCAGGAGCTCTAACTTTTGATGATGTGGTAGCCGCTTTATTGGCAGAAGAGTTGAGGCGACCCTCAACCAATGAAGCCCTAGCTGTGAGAGGTCGATCTTTCAAGAAGAGTCAACAAGGTAGATCACAGTCCAGATCTAAGTCTAAAGGACGCAAACTGAAAGGGAAGTGCTAGCATTGTGGGAAACCAGGGCACTCAAAGAAGGACTATTGGCAGTTAAAAAGGGGAAAAAATGGTGAAAAGCAATTTTAGCTATTAGCTGAGGCCAATACAATAAATTCTGGAGAGACGGCAACATGTGAGGCTTTTTGTATCAGCAACAGCAGATTTGTTTTATAGACTTGGGTTTTGGACTCAGGTGCATCTTTCCACATGTCTCCTCACAGAGACTGGTTTGACAAATATCAGCCATATAGTGGTGGGAAGGTCTACTTGGGTGATGATCACCCTTTAGAAATTGTGGGAAGAGGGGACATAAGGATCCGGCTGGACAATGGTAGAGAAAGGATGTTATGTGATGTACGACATGTGCCAGATTTATGGAAGAATTTGCTCTCAATCAAGATGATGGATAAGATATGGTATTCTGTCACTTTCGGTAACAACTATTGCAAAATTACCAGAGGTGCTATTGTAGTAGCAAAGGGAGAATCTTATGGGACCCTATATTGTTTATGCGGTGATACGGTGACAAACCATGTAGCAACAACAACTTCTGTTCAAGATGCAGTAATGCTATGGCATCAACGCCTAGGCCATATGAGTGAAAAAGGTCTGAAGATTCTGCATGACAGAGGTATGCTTTCCTGGGATTAAGTCTTGCAATTTAGACTTGTGTGAGCACTGTATTTTTGGTAAACAAAAGAAGGTTCAGTTTACTGCAAGCCCTGGTAAGAGTTCTGATTTTCTGCAACTTATAATTCGGATATATTTAGACCAGTCCCCATTCAGTCCTTAAATGGTGCCATCTATTTTCTGACTTTTGTAGATGATTTTTCTAGGAGAGTGTGGGTTTATTTTCTAAAGAAGAAGTCAGAAGCTTTGTAGAACTTTAAAGAGTTCAAAACTCGAGTAGAGAAAAGTTTTTGCAAGCCTGTTTTATATCTTAGGTCAGATAATGGGGGTGAATATTATTCCAAGGAATTTGATAAATTTTGAACGCAGGAAGGAATTAAGCACCAAAAGACTATACCATATACTCCACAACAAAATGGTGTGGCTGAGCGGATGAATCGCACAATCATGGAACGTGCAAGAAGCATGCTCAGCGCATCCATGTTGGATAAAAAGGTTTTGGGCAGAGGCTGTTAATACAACTTTTTACCTCATTAACAAGTCACCTATAACTGCGTTGGATGGACAGATTTCAGAGGAGGTTTGGTGTGGTGGGCCATTTGATTACTCTCATTTGCGTACCTTTGGCTGTGATGCACTTTCCCATGTGCCTAAAGAAAAAAGGTCTAAACTTGCCCCAAAGTCAAGCAAATGTGTTTTTCATGGATATGGAGATGCAATAAAGGGGTATAGACTGTGGGATCCTACTGCCCACAAGGTAATTATTAGCCAAGATGTTATTTTTGATGAAAAATCCATCTAATGGAAGGAGGTACAACAAACACCTAATGTTGTGCATGCTGAAAATTTTGAACAACATGCTGAATTTTTTGACCAGCATGCAGAACGACAAGTAGAACAACAAGTAGAACAACAAGTAGAGCAACCACAACAGTCACAAGACCAAGAGCCACAATCAACTTATCATTGTGTTAGAAGATCTACACGCCCACAAAAGTTTCCGGAAAGGTATTCTCATGTTTATCAGTCCTCTTTTGCTTTGTTAACTGATGATGGTGAGCCTAGTTCATTTCAGGAAGCTAGAGAGTCTGAGAATGCAGAAAAGTGGAGGAAATCCATGGAGGAGGAAATCGAGGCACTTCACAAGAATAAAACGTGGGAACTTGTGGATATCCCACCTGGAAGAAAGGTTGTTGGAAACAAGTGGGTTTACAAAGTAAAGAAAAACAACGATGGGTTGTTGGAACGCTATAAAGCTCACTTGGTGGCAAAAGGCTATGTGCAAAAGTCAGGTATAGACTTTAATGAAAATTTTTCTCCATTTGTGAAAATGACTACTGTTAGAGTTTTACTTGCACTTGTAGCAGCACAGGATTTAGAACTGGAGCAGCTTGATGTAAAGACTGCTTTCTTGCATGGTGATCTTGAGGAGGAGATTTATATGGATCAGCCTAAGGGCTATGAAGAAAGAGGCAAAGAGCATTTGCTTGCAGATTGAAGAAATCTTTGTATGGGTTGAAACAGGCGCCAAGGATGTGGTACTGAAAATTTGACACCTTCATGAAGAGCCAAGGTTTCAGAAGGAGTGAAGCTGACCATTGTGGATACTATAAGAGGTTTGATGATGGCAGTTTTATTATTTTGCTGTTGTATGTTGATGATATGCTGTTTGCAGGCTCTAGCATGAAGAAAATCATTGAATTTAAGGCTCAGTTGTCTAGGACATTTGAAATGAAGGATTTAGGAGCAACAAACCAAATTTTAGGGATGAAGATACATAGGGATAGAAAAAGAAGAAAGATTTGGTTAAGTCAAAAGTCATATATAGAAAAGATTCTGCAACGTTTCAATATGCAGAATGAAAAACCAGTTAGTACCCCACTTCTTTCACACTTAAACTTGTCTTCCAACCAGTTTCCTAGAACAGAAGCAGAGAAGACAAGCATGTCTCGTGTATCGTATTCATCAGCAGTAGGAAGCCTCATGTATGCCATGGGGAGCACCAGACTACATATTGCCCAAGAAGTGGGAGTAGTCAGCCGGTACATGGCAAATCCTGGTAAGGAGCATTGGAATGCGGTGAAGTGGATATTTAGATATTTAAGAGGCACTTTAGATGCTGCTATTTACTACGGATCGGATAGTTTGCAAGTTAAAGGTTTTGTGGATTCTGATTATGGTGGAGATAGAGATGGGAGAAAGTCCACTACGGGATATACTTTCACTCTTGCTAGTGGAGCTGTGAGTTGGGCTTCTAAGTTGCAGTCTGTGGTGGCTTTATCAACCAATGAAGCAAAATATATTGCAACGACTCATGCCAGCAAAGAGGCAATTTCGCTAAAGCGACTGTTGGGTGACTTCAAAGTAATGCAGGGGAAAATTACGTTGCATTGTGATAGCCAAAGTGCTATTCAGCTAGTGAAGAACCCAACATTCCATGATCGCACGAAACACATTGATGTCGTGTACCACTTTCTAAGAAATGTGGTGGAAGAAGGTAGGATCCTGTTGCAGAAAATCGACACTGAAGCGAATCCTGCAAATATGCTTACAAAGCCGGTCAAGACATAGAAGTTTGAGTGGTGCAGAACTTCTCTCGGCTTGCTGAAAATGTGATAAGGGCAGCATTGGACATTGGCACTTGGATGGAAAAACATAGGCAAAGAATTCTTGTATATCGACTTCAAGTGGGAGAATGTTAGGAGGTGAAGTCAATATCCAGATCTCCAATGTTCTTCAGCAGCAAGGTGTATGGTGGTGCAGTTATAGTCTCATCCCCACGCGCGTCCGTACAACCATAATTCTGAGCGTTCGTACATTTATAATGCTTTCGGGCGTCCGTATGTTGTGAGAGGCAGTGAACAATTTTCGGAAGTGGAAGTGAACAGTTTTTCGGAAGAGGAAGCAAACAATTTTTTGGAGTTTTTCTTTTTCGGAAAGGAAACGAACAACTTTTGCTTTTCTATAAAAGGGAATGACCCCTTGCATGTAAAAGTTGATTATATGTAATTTTTCCGAAATAAATAAAATATCAAGCTGCCATTGCCCCGTGGTTTTTCCTGCACATTGCAGGTTTTCCACGTAAAATCTGTGTTACTGTTTTTTCTGCGTTATTGTATTTTCTGCATGCACATAATTTTCCTATTTTTTCTAACAGTTTTAAGCCATTTTCTTCAAGATAGTTGGCTTGCACACTAGTTTCATCTATGTTTCTTGGCTCGAAGAGTAGAACAACCTTACTTAGGTGAGTATGGAGAACTCTAAGGTACTTATCCACTACTGCTTCATCCTAGAGAGAGTGGCTTATCAAAATGGATTGTGTCCTAAACTCATGAACAGTCTTCCACTCTTTCCCCTTGTTTTTGAAGAGGATTCTGCCATTTGTGTTTTTTCTTTTCCTCATAGCCAATGGCATAAAGCTGTTACTTCATTAATTTCTCAAAAAATTTTCATTATTTCAGTAAGGGGTATTTGTTTTTCATCATGGATTCCTCAAAACCTCTCCAACATATGAAAGCATGACATGCCATCTTCAACATTACAGATGAAATCTTTTGTTCATTAATGTAGCCATGAATTTTAAACAAAACCTCAAGCTGCTCAAGACAATTTTCAAGCCTAATGGCGTCCATTTGTCCTTTTGTAGACTTTTATCTCCAACTGGGTGTTCATTTTGAAGGTAGGAGTGAAGAAGGTGAAGAGATCCTCTTTTTCCTTCCTCATGTTGTCCTCCTTTTTCTCTTCTCGTTCAAAAGAGAAACCTTATTTCTTCTCAAGAGTGGTTGTGATTCCATTAAGAGTAGACATGATATTAGTATGAGAATTTCTCATGAAAACAACTAATGTGAGACAAACCATATGTGCTTTGATGCTCTCTTGTGAAAACATCACAGCCATGTCTGCTTCTAATAGCCATCCTTTGCTTCATGATCTTCTCAAGAAAAAAGTATGCTACCATTTATTTTGTCTTGGATTTTCACCTATGGTTATTTCTGGTTGTAATTGCTGAAAAGCACCCTTGCCAATGCTTTTGCCTTGTTAGGTAAATGGTGTATTAAATCCATGAATAAGAAAATTAACTCTGATATGGAATATGATCTTGAATTCTGCAACACAAAACTTGTCAATAATTTATCACCCAAGATCCTTTAGTTGTAATTAGTGTTGTTTGTGTATATGTACCTATGATTTTGGTCTTGCATTGGGAATGTGTACCCATACCAGGGGATTGGGTATGCGTACAACACCTTAATGACGCACCAGGTGCATCGAAGAGACACAACTGCATTTTGACAATGCATAGCTACTTTTAACATGCACCCCAACGTACACATACCCTTGCACCCACAAATCTCATTTGCACTTATTTCACTTATATACACTATTTTTCCAAGGTTGGTTAGAACTAGCTCCTACATCTGCCCTCTCCTTTAGACTGGTCGACATCCTTGTCAATGACTGCCTCTGCTTCTGGGGACTCGAATTCTACTAGTGTTGAGGCATGGGAACAAGTATACCTCCTAACTCCTAGATTTGCAGCTTCAATGCCTTTGTCTCTCCTTTCAATCTTTTGGCATAGGCTTGATATCAAGCCCACTGCACACCATAGTGATTCGCCCTTTGCTCGACTTCTGCCAACTTTGTCATTGGTTTAACCTCTCTTTTTGCATCTTCAGCTTCAACTTCTTTCTTTGCTGCTTCAACCACTTTCCTCACTGCTTCTGCTTCCTGTCTCGCTGGAATTGCTAGTTGCTCATCCCTTTTTGCTATCAGTTGATCATGGTGAGTGACTTCCTTATTCTTTACTTCCAACAATTGCTCCCTCACAATGCATTCTAATTTCAACTGTTTGATCAACCGATCCTATTCCTCTTGAGCTTTCATCTTCTCCTCAACCTCCATGTTCAACTTTGCTAGTTCTACTTCAGCATCATCCTATACTTGCCAATGTCATGCCTCCATTACCTGCAATTGGTTAGCCTACTCCACATTAGATTAACCATTGAATTAGATATGCCACGAAATTAATTTTGGAGTATGATTTCACCAACTTAGTTGCAAGTTTAACATGCTTGACACTTCTTTCATCCTCTAGACAGGCTACCAAACTCCCTTCGTCTACATACACACGTGTTGGATGCTGGTAGAGTACTCGAGTTCCTTCTGGTATATTCTTCATTCCCAACATTGATTTGACACTGCCAGTGTCAAGCTCCCATGGTTGCATTTGATGAATTGTTGCAAATTTCGTCATTCACCCATTGTCACGAGCCCAATGCACTAGTTTGCCCAATTCATTCTCCATTCTTAGCTGCCATAGTCGCCAGTCTCCCATACGTCCAACTCTGAACTCATTGCAAACTCTATCAAATAATCCAATCACCTTCTCGAAGAACGTATCAACTTGCTTTTTGATGTTTTCTCCCAAAACTAGCGGTTTCCTTAGATTTGGCACTTTGATGATGAAATGCTCACTTGTATCTTCTGCCAGTCCCAAATCAATGTCTTCTTCGGTGCTAGTTTCCTTGACATCTTCCCCACTATGGCCTGTCAAGTTGATTGCTCGTTTGTCTTCCTTGCCCTCCTATATCGTCTGCCTTGCGTCAGTAGTTGTTACATCTGCCACTATTTCCTATCCTCTTTATGGTTTGTTCTCCAATGGTTGGCTTCTTTTACCTTTCAGTCACCAACTTAACTAAATTCTGATGCACTTTGTTTTCCTTTCTCCCTCCTCTCATTCGACTCAATTGGACTTCGTGTTGCCACCTGTGCTATAGATGTGATCTTGATATGTGCGTCCTCATCCAGTGCAGGTTATCCACATGGATCATCCTGCTGCACAAATTGCATTGGCGTACTGTCAAAGTTGTCAAATGAGTTAACATTCTCTACCCACACATTCCTTGCACATTCTTCCTCTTGTACTGTGTCCATTGTAGTTTGGATCTCCTCATCTGCATCTACAACAATACGCTAGTTGAGCAATCCTCTCCTTCGGCTATTTCGCTTTCCTCTCCTCTTCCTATCTTGCCTACGCAACAGAGTCCCTTGGCCGTTGTTCACCCAGTGTAGCCCTCTCTGAAGTCATTTGTGTAGTACCTGCATTGGTACCTGTAGTGCCTCCTTGCACACCTTGAATCCTTGTTTGTGCAATTACTTCCTCTCACATTGTTTCTTGTGGCATCCCATGCATAGTTGAGAAAAATGAAGTTGGATCAAAATCAGCATGGAAAAAGAATTGGGAAAAATCGGGAATCGGCAAAAAAATTGGGAAAAATCGACAAAAACAAAAGCTCCAAGAAAATGCAAATTTTCATTGAAAAAAAGCTTTTTTCATGCATATCACAAATTTTTGGAAAAAATCAGCAAAATACCGATTTTTTCAAAAATTGGGATTTTGATGTGATTTGAATCGGCAACTCTGCTGAATTGGAAAAAATCAAATCCGATCGGGATTTTCGTAACTATGATCCCATGTGTCTTGCCCACATATGCTATGCCATCATTATTCCTTCCTTGTATAGTATGAGCCAAGTGGGCATCTCCGAGGCTCTTTGTTCTCTTGAGAGTTTTGACATTATTATATTCACGGCACATTGCAGTTTTGGTGTCTTCAGCTGCTGTATCTTCAGTCTGCAGCTCCCATGCTTCAACAAATTTCACCACCTCTTCTGGACTAAGATCAATAACCTTATCCATCAATTCCTTCCACTGGTGCAGGTCAACCACCCTTCCTCACCAGTATCCCCGAACTTGGCAATCCAAATGTTCTTTGAAAATTACTAGGTGAAGAAACTACTTGTACATCTTGGTCACCAATCATGACTCTGCTCATGTGCTGCTACTGATCATATGTTTGCAGCATGTGCAGCAAATACTCCTTGTCAAAATTGGGAATGTGCAAAATATAATGAGCACTTGCATTTTTTAACGCAGTTTTCAATGGGTTGTCTACTGAATGCTCTAGCCACCAATGATTGCAAAACTCTCTTGTTGGCTGTTGCTATGCCATATCTTGCAGAGGTACTAGTATTCTTTCTCTTCCCTTGCCTTTCTCCTTCTCCTGAGGCAAAGCCTCCACTTCTCTCTTTTGGATTGCTGGTTTTCGGCCTCTCCCTTGAGTGTCCACCATGTTGCCTACTGCTATCCCACTCAACATCCAAACCGTGTTCTCTCTCCGTACCATGCACACATTCTACAAGACCTCTCCTTGTAGCTTCTCCCACACCCTTTCTTCATGAGCGAGGTTCCATCTGCAACATAGGGTTGGGTGGAACCTTTCTTTGTTGCTATTCCACTCGGCGTATCCTCTTCGTAATACTTGGCCATTTCTGCATTCTATCAACTTCCAACAACTCTGACTGTATTGTACTTGCACTTGCACGACAACAACTTTGGACTCAACTTGTATGGCATTGTCAGCAGGCTCTTGGTTTGTACAACAATCTGTTGTTGGCCCTCACTTGTATGGCAATGTTATCAAGCTTCTGTTTGTATGACATGACTGCTACTGCTTCTACTTGTATAGCATTGCCGTACAATCCTTCCACTTGTATGGTGTTGGGATTCTCTGTCGTTTGGTATAGTACGACTGTTTGACCCTTCCTGCTTGCACGACAGTATACCATTGCTTGTTTGGAAATCCCTTTTGTACTTTGCCCTCTGCACACAATTTTTATTCTACCTTGCTGTTTGGCCCTAGCATTTCGTCCGTACAATTCACTACAATTTTGTTGCCTTTTTAGCCAGATTATCACAGGTCCCAAATAACCAATATCTTGAGTAGACTCAAATATTAGAGCAACTTAATATAAATGGCCAAAATAAATGAACATAACATTCATGAAAATAACTTGGAGGTCCGAGGTGTAGACCAATTGGTTCGACCAAACTTTGTAAAGGGGGTGGAGGTCCAAGGTTCAAATCTCGGGCCTCGTCGGATTGAATGCTTGTCCCTTTCCTGGTGCTTTCAACGGTGTAAAAGGTTTAAAATGATTGTGGCATGGTGGTTATAGGGGCGGACTGCGTGAAGATCTGTGTGGCGGCTTCCGAGGCGGACAACGCAGAATAATGTGGCAGCCATAAAAGCCGGACAGCCTGCCCGGATTCGTGGCGGCTACCGATTCCACCATGTAAATTCAAAAAAAAAAAAAAAAAAAAAACATTCATGAAAATAACAATAATAAGATATAAATGGCCAATATCATTCATGCAATAACATGAAGAAAACTTACAATAATATTGCTCAAATATTGTATACAAGCTTTACTCAATATTCATTCAATTTCTTGATCTTCGATACAATACATGGAGCTTTGTCTCCATAATATAACCTTAGAAAGATGACTCTTGGACTCTTTGACTATTGCTTTCCTCACATATTGGGAGATGTAACCTTTCCTATTCCATGCATAGAACAAACCTCTCATGCCCTTTTGGCTTCTCATATTGCCACTTGTATACATGACTCTTGACTCTCTATTTACTCTTTGCACACTTTATTCTATGACACTTGCACACTCCTACTTGCACACTTGCACACTTTACTATATGACACTTGTGCACACACTTACACACATTATTACATAACACTTGTGCACATTCACACTTTACATATTTGCACACATAATGACACTTGTGCACATCCTACACATAGACACATACATAAGGGGAAATATAAATCACACTCCTAAACTATAGACTCACACCCTAATCTATTACATATTTATATTTGTACCATCAAGGTACCATGGGGGTACATTAGCATGTACCAAATAATGTAATATTCTCCAAAAAATTTTGCAACCCTCATGCATGCATTTGCAACTGCAATCTCCGTTTCAACAATTGTCCGTACAACTCGTACAATGCCATCCTTGTGCAATATCTTGCTTTTCAGCGCTATAAATTCCTCCTTAGGGCATGTCCATTCAATTCACACTTCCTTCCGTTGGTAGTTCCTTCTACGTCGACAACTCCGTATGCCTCATTCAGTCATTTTGCACCACTGCGTCCTCCTCTCCTTGCTCTTCTGTACATGTTGGTCTTTCCCCCTTTACTCTTCGTCAGGCACTGAACAATAGAATGCCCAAGATTCCACGATGCATGTATTTATCAAATGGTGGAAGGGGGAAATATAGTTGGCGCCTATATGGTGATTGCCTGTGAACCGCCACTTTGCTACCTCGTCACCTTTGCATGATAATTGAACGACATACTTTTTGGTCTTTTTCCCCTTTTTTTCTCATACGTTTGAGTTTATCTCCACCACTAGATCCGTACAAGGACGCAGACATCCACTTGAATTGGGTCTATTGCCAATGAATCTTATTCCTCATCCTAACGGTGTATTTCCTCTTGATGGTATTGAATTTCTCTCTGCCTAGGCATTGTACGATGTCTTCCCGTGTGCGTAGTGTTTGTATGATGGTCTGTTGTACAAGCATCTTCATTCATATGACCGCCTCCACTTGCACGACCACCAATACTTATACAACAGACCCCATTTGTACGACTAATACCATTTGTTTGGCAGTTCCCCTGTTTGTACAGCAGGGTTCTTCATTTTTATGGCAGTCTGCTATACAAGTACCACTTGTACGACAATGCCTTCTATATGTATAGTAGGCTGCCATACAAGCACCATCCATAGGACAATTTTTCAACCTTCCATCACTTGTACGACAGTCTACTATACCTCCTGCTCTGTCGTCCTACCTTCGTCGTCATTCCTGCCACCTTATCTGATCTAGGTGGCTTGGTTGCGCACCACCTTTTCTCCTTGATTGTCTCTGTCGTTGCCTTCTTTGTGATGGTCTCTCAAACTCATGCATTTATTTTTCCACTCACTCCTTTTTGGCAGTCCTCCATGGCTTGGAACTGTCTGCTGCTTACTCTTGATTGTCCAAGGTCTATCCGAGTTCTATTTCTCTGCCTCTTATTTCTACGATTTCTATTTGGGTGACAACCAATAGGTGGTCTTGACAGGCCAACCTAATGGCTATGTAGAACTTGGTTGTTTCTTACGCAGCCAGAAGGTAGTCCCGACGGGCCAACCCCTTGATTACGTGACCTAGGGGCGGAGGGAAAAATCTTTCCTTAGACTATTGGGAAAGAGTTCGATCGACCTCCCCCCTTGGCCTGGTCAACTTGGACGGCCCACGGAACTTGATGTTCCTCCTAGGCTGCCCAAGTTACCTACTCCATGCACATGCCCTAGGTTGCCTAATACTCCTTGCAAACCATTTTGACTCCCCAAGGAACAATTGAATTTGGTTGCAGACTATGCCTTCGCCACGTTGTTCACTTTGCTTCCTCGGAGTTGTACTGGCTTTGAGGCACTTGTTGGCCTTCATCTTCTGGTTGGGGAACTTGCAGTCTCCTTATTCTTTGCTCAAGTTCCATACTCGGGTTATCAATGCTCGAATCAACTCCATCACTGTTGGAAGTTGTTAGGGATGTACTACTGGATCTATCTTCTTCCGGTGATGATGATATCTCAAATATCTCTCTCCAGAGTACTTCATTTGTTGCACGTCTTCTCTCTGTTCTAGTTTGAAGATCACCCCATAGTCTCACAATCTCATGGTTTGCTTGTGCCCTTAGTTGTTTGTTTCTTTGTCGCAATTGCTTATATTGTTCTTGTAATTGCTGCGTTTCTCAGTGCAATATTTGTTGTTGAAGACCAACTCTTCATAGCAAACTCATGTCTTTGTTTTATTCACTCCCATCACTCCAGGGCTCTTGATTTCTTGGCTGTGCTTCATTTTCCATTGCTACCACTTGTCGAGCTTCTTGCTATCTTGGTGATCCCAGCCTGTTTACTTCTTAATCTGGAAATCTTACATGTACCCATAGTCTTCTTCACTCCATGGGGACAGGTTCTAATTCCTCCTGCTCAATTATGGGTTGCTCTCCATTTCCATTCCCAAAAAACCAAACTAAATTTGGATCACTATCTTCTCTTTCTAAACCATTTGTTGCTTTGGTCTGACTTGACTCTCCTTTGTGGACCAATATTCCTTCAAATGGTTCTGAAGACTAATTTGGTGCTACAATCAACCTTCCTATGCTTTCCTCTTCTTCTTTCATTGGTCCAAGATTAATCCAGTTCACCTCAACCTTCACCTTATATGGTTTTAATCTTGAGTTGTTAACTATCTCGAGACACAATGCCTTGTCCTGTTTTTGCAATTTGACTACGCCGTTATCCATCATATCAACCACTTGGAAGGGTCCAAGCCACAAAGCCTTCAACTTCCTTCGTTTGATCTCTCTTTTGTCATTATATTTCAAGACCAAGTCACTTGGTTTCAGCTTCATCTTCCTTAGGTGCTTGTTGTGCCACAATTTTCTTTGATGTTGGGCAAATCTCTATTGCCCATTGCACCATCACCCACTTCTCATCTAGTCTCACTAGTGCCGCTAGCCTCTCCTTTAGGCTTTCTTGGTCACCCATACAATTCTGCATCGTCGCTCTCAGACTCGGTACCAAGAACTCCATAGGCACTATTGCCTCCTGATTGTACATCAACTAGAAAGGTGTATGGTTGGTTGTCGGCTTAAACGTCGTTCATTATGCCCACAAAACTGCTAGTATCGCTCCTCCCAATCAACACCTTCAACTCCACATGTCTTGTATATTATAGAGACCAAGACCTTATTTGTTGCCTTTGCTTGCCCATTTGCCCTAGGGTAGTATGGGCTTGACAACAAATGTAAAATCTTGAACTCCTTGGTCAACTTTTGAATTATTTCATTAACGAAGTGTCCACCTTGATCGCTCATCAACTGCAAGGGTATGCCGAATCTTGTGATCACTTCTTCATATAGGAATCACGTTGTACTTGCAAAATTATTGGGCAATGCTCTTGCGTCAATCCACCTCATCAAATATTTTGTCGCCACTATGATATATCTACATTTCTTTCTTTTGCTTGTCTTCAATGGTCCCATAAAATCGAGACTCCATCTCTCCAAAAACTCTTGTGGTTGTGATGGGTGCAATGGCATGAAGTCCCTCTACAACTATCTCCCATCTCTCTAGCAAGTATTGCATGCCCTTACAAACTCCTTCACATCACAATAAAGGGTGGTCCACCATATCCCTGCCAGAAGCACTTTCCTCCCTGTTCCATCTGGCCCCATGTGCCCTCCTGCCAGTCCCTCGTGAGCTTCCTTGAGTGTTGGTTCACTTCCTCCATTATGCATCTTTGCAGTATTCCATAAGGTCCAATCTTGTACAACAAGCCAACAATCAACTGAAAAGGTGCTGATTTATGATAATACATTTCTTCTCTACTGTCGTCATCTGCCTTGATAGCTCCCCCGTCGACAAATATTCCCCAATTAACTTGTACCACGACGGTAGTGCACTTATTGCAAATGAGCGTCTGGAAATTCATCCGACACTCCTCCCTCGGTAGGCTCTCCTGAGCGAATCCTTGACAATTGATCTGCAATAACATGTTTCTTCCCTGGTCTCACCACCACTTGAAACACAAACTCTTGCAATGTGACAAGCCACCTACCAACTCGCCCATGAATAGTTAGTTTATTGATCAAATACAACAATGCCTGATGACCCACATAGAAGGCAGAAGGGTTGGCCAGCAGATAATGCCTGAATTTTTGAACTACATAAACCATCCCTAGAGCTTCTCGCTTCGTTGTGTTATGATTCTTCTCCACTTTGGACAGCAATTAACTAGAAAAATAGATGGGCTGATCCAGCCCAAACTACCCCTCATGGGCCAAACCACATCCAATCGCAAAATTTGATGCGACAACATGGACATGAAACTCCTTAACCCAATCTGGAAACACCAGAATTGGTGCCCAAACCAGCTTCGCCTTCAACTCCTCGAAGGCCTCTTGATGCTCCTCTATCCATCTAAAAGGAACATTCTTGCATGTTAACACATCAAATGGATGGGACACTTGGGCAAAGTTTTTGATAAACCTCCTAAAGTACCTGACATGTTCTGAAAAGGACTTCAGTGAACTCACGTCGTATGGCTCCTCTATACTCACCACAACTTGAATCTTGTCGGGATCGGTCTTCAACCCTTCCTTACACACCATGTGTCCCAACAACTTCCTGTATGGTACTAACAACTTACACTTCTTCGGATTTAATGACAATTGAGCATTCATGCACAGCTTCATGCATTCTTCAAGTGCCTTCAAATGCTCGTCCTTTCTTCCATACAATGATTAGTCGTCCAAGAAGACTTTGAATTTTTTGATGGACATTTGTTCCAAGATTTACAAAATTATTCTCCGAAATGTGGTTGGGGCATTGCATAAACCAAATGACATTCGATTATATGCATAAATGCCATTCTCCACTACAAAAGTTGTCTTCAATTTATCTTCCTCGGCTATGCTGATTTGATTGTAGCCAGAAAATCCATCCAAGAATGAATAGATTTCATGTTCGAAAACTTCCTCCAAAATTGCCAAAGGGGCCTTAGTTCAATGGTTGGGCGTATGGATGATGTAGCTTACACCAAGGTCCAAATCCCGACGGCACCAAATAGGCTATATAGCTCAATTTGACTAAGTTGATGTAAAAGGGAAAGGGCAACCCTTTCAAAACCCTACTTCCTCCAAAATAAAATTAGTAAATGGGATAGGAAGAGGATCCTTTATTGTCACAGCATTTAGACTTCTAAAATCTACACAAATGCGGATTTGATTTGCCTCCTTCAAGGTGATAACAATTGGTGACAGACACTCACTCACCCTAACCTTCAAGATCATTCCCACATCCAACATCTTCTGTATTTCCTCATTAGCTAGGGCCGCATAAATTGGATTAATCCTATACGACATTCTCCTCACTGGTTGTATGTCCGGAATCAACTGAATCCGATGCACACAACTCCAGTGGAGTCCCTTTTAGATCCTTATATGTCCATGTGAAAATATCTTTATACTGCATGAAAATCTTAAGAGTTGTTGCTTTCAACATTGGGTCCCAATCATCCCCGCAATGGATTATCTTCTCTTCGTCTCCCTCGTTGAGGTTCACCTGAACCATCCTTGGTCCTTCATACTTTATGGTATTAGGCTCACTTGTTGCTTTTGCCACATCAAGTGGGTGTGTTGGCTTCTCATCTATTACAACATCACCAATAGTATATTCTGCAATTTTTTTTGGAAATGTCCATTTCTTTTCGTCCTCATTTGGTGCAGATTTATCCTTCTTGCTACTCTTGCTGACTTCATACATACTGTTTCTATGTCCATCATGGTCCTCTTCCTCTTATGCCTGGATGCATAGGCAATTTAGCAGAAAAACCTCATAGTCCTCCATATGCCAATGGAGAAGTATGCTATTTGAATGTGCTTCATCTTCCGTGCATTCCTCCAATTGCAACACAACTTCTTTGTTTGGTTTGTGTCCGCTATCATCATCTGAAGATGAACTAACCGATTCGTCAGATGTTGGGAGATCCTCCCTTATGGACTGGGTCTTCAGATTTGTCATATACTTGTGCTATCCCTTCTTAAATTTTAAGCGATCCTTCTCCCAGTTGTGATTGGCTTTTGCTATGCGTAGCCATCCTTGCCCCAACAATGCATCATATGCTGGTTTTTGCATGTTAATCACCACAAAGTCCATGATGAATTTTGGTTGTAGGTAGGCAAATTGATATGTCTACACAATTAGTGAATAAGTTTTGCCATTTTGTGTTATTTTGTAATTTGTATGCAAAGTGTTTGATGAAATATGCATACGTATAATTAATAATTTTATAAAGTGGCAATGTAATAATGCACGTGATAATGTGTAATGTTTAGTGAATTAATAGTATGTACGACAAAGTCGTAAAGTGACTCATGAAATGAAATGTAAATGTGAGTCTAAGGCATGTGAAATGTAATTTAGGAAAATGATGTGTCGGGTAGTTGGAGGTTGCAACTACCTTTTAGTTGTATAAATAAGACCCTTCCCTCATTTATTGGTGTAATGTAATAATTATGGAAAGCTACAATGTGTGGAGCCTGTAGCACATCAGCGAGGTTTCCCAACGAGGGAATGACAGGTTTAAATGCCATCAAAACTGCAGTTACTGAAAGTATAAAGGCTTATCACAAACAACAATGATTATCAGACGACAAGGTATCAACTGACAGGGTCTTCTAGTCGGCACAACCCCAGACGGCCAGACTTGTAGTGACTCAGATGACATCAATTGGACAGTATTCCTAGATGGCATCGACAATCAGCATGGCAACATGACGACACAGCATGATGAAATTACCCCAGACGGCGATATCCTCCAGATGGCGGATTCCACTTCCATGACGTCGGCTTCCTACGACGGTTGGCTTTGTTTGATGATGTTTGCACTCCCTGAATGCAACTGCACTTCGTCAAAATCTCCTCCTCCCTCTTTGCAAAGACCTCACTTGCAGTCCTCTGCATCAAGGTTGCAATTTGCTCATTCCGTTCTGTGATCAGCTCGTCTTTGTGCTCCAGCTCCTTCGTTTTTGCTTCCCAAAGCTGTTCTCTAATTGCACACTCAGATCTCAAGTGCATGATCTTTTCTACCTGTTCTTTTCCTCTATTTCTTTGTTCTTTTCTTCAACCTCCCTTGCCTTCTCTTGCATCTCCTCAAGCTGCTGTTTCAGCTTGGCCAGTTCTAATTCAGTTGCTTCACTTGCCTGTTGAAATTTGGCTTCTGTTGTTTGCAAAAAGTTAGCTTTCTCCTTCTCCACACTTTGCAGTTTTGTGGTACCTGCATCTAACCATTGCACTAAGTATGCCAAAAAATTAATATTAGCATAAGTTGGGAATAACTCTGGTGCCAACTCCACATACTACACATTTTCGTCACTTGTTGGGCATGATAAACTATGACTGCCATTAATATAAACACGGGCTGGTCTTGTGTATAGTGTCTTAGTTCCTTCTGACAGTTCCTGCACCCCAACCATGGTTCTAACACTGCCAGTCTCTAGCTCCCAAGGCTGCACTTGATGAATGCTGGCAATTTCTGTCATCCATTGTTCATCATGGATCCAATTCACCAACTTGTTGAGCTCATTTTCTGTCATCAACTGCCATTGTTTCCACTGTCCGACACAACCTATCTCAAATTCCAGCTTCAATCTGTCAATGACTCCAGAAAGCTTACTGAGACAAGTACTAACTTGCATATCGATGTGCTCCCCCATCTCCGGTGGTTGCCTGAAATTCAGTACTTCAATCAGCACATGTTTACTTAATTCATCCTCTGTCTCATTATCTGTGGTAGCTTTTGCCACTTGCTCTTCACTTTGTCCTAATAGATTGATAGGCCTCTTTGTTGCTTTGCCCTCTGTCACTGTTTTCTCAACCATATCAGCCAACCTACTCTTCCATTGACTATGTCCTCCTCTATATAGATTACCTCTTCGAGAATGCTCACTATCATGTGAGTTTGATTCCTGCGGCACTGGTTATAACTCTTTCCCTTTCTCCTGTGTCTTTGTTGGCTCAGTTGGTTTCTCCTTTTGTGGTTTATTTAGTAATCATAACTGGTTTCCTAGCCCGAACTTCCTCTGTTATGGATGTTACCTCAAAACTGGGCTCGTGATGTTGGATTAAATTGTTTAATTTCTGCAAAAAAATCAGTTATTCCGATTTGCACATTCTCCATTGTATCCATATCTTCTTGGACTTCTCTGTCCATGGGCACACCCTCTGGAAACTCCCAGTCCTGCTGCTGTCCAACTGCAATTTCTCCTTCAGCTTCTTGTTGTTGTTCTTCCTTCACAACTTCTTCCCTCATGCCACCTGCCTCCACTGTGGCATGCTGTGGGGATGTAATGTCCCCTTTTCTAGGCAGTCAGTGTGCAGAGCAGATTAGCCTATACATGAGCTCCCGTAGGCTAAATCGGATGTAGGGGAGCCTTTGGTGATATCAGATTCTTTGACAGAACCCAGAGAGCTTTTGATTGACTGTCGTTGCTCGTTCGGAGGTCGTTTGACGGGATTTCTATTTTTAGCAGTGGCCGTTTTAGGGTTTCGGTCAACGAGTCAACTATAGAATTACACTTTGGCAAATTGGGTATCCAGAACTGTTCACAGTTTTTCATTCTGATAAGCGGAGGTCCAGTATTTTAATGGTCGAAGTTAATTTCATTAAGTGACATTATTTTAATATTTATAAAGTTTGTACTTTATATTATAAAGGGTCACTTATAACGTTGTAAAAGGGGGGCCACTTTATAAAATAACTTTAAGTGGTTGAACCTAGTGCACAAGGGGGCCTGGTGAGGGAAAATAAGAGAAAATTAGAAAAAAATAATTTTGTGTGCACTACCCTAATTTTGCCCTAATTTGGGAGAACCCTAAAAGGGAAGTTTACAATGGCTTTTGGGAGATCATTTTGGATTATGCGAAGATTATTATTTTTCTCTCTGGTTTTTTGGAGGACTCTCTGGCAGAGCCATTTACAGAGATTCTGGAGCTTGTGAGAGACGACAACCTCTTACAAGGACATTGGCTTCGGGGTTGCAAGATTACCCTCGGGTCAATCTAGGCATTTCCACACGGGGATTGCGGTTGGACTTCGAGTTTTAAAGACTTTTGGAGTTGGGTTACCACACAGGGTCATTCAAATATTATACAAGGAATATTTGGATTTGGGACACCACACAAGTATTCACATCAGAAGGGCTGAGCCTTCATCATCATTTATAGAGTACGGAGCAGCTAGGGTTTCATCAACATTTGAGGTATTTGCATTGTAATTTGTGCCCTAGTTTTAATATAAGAATAAAGCAATATTTTCGAGAATTCTGGATTGCTCTGTGTTTGTGATTTTGTATATAAAAAATTCACGAAAAAGGTTAAGAATTGGCAAACCCCTAGAAAACTAGATAGGGAGGGTTATTACAGGGGATTGCGATTGTTCTAGCAAAACTAGTCTCCTATGATTTGTTTGTTTTTGGGCCAGCTCTAGCCTTGACGACGGTGTTTCCTCCTATGAATCCTCACTAGGTACATCACCTAGTAGATCCCTCCTTAATATCTTATTTGTTCTTTTTGTTGGAGTACTCTTCTATTGTTGTGGCTTTGCTTTCATCCACCTTAGTATTGTTGGTGCTAACTCCGATAGCTCTCTTGAAGGATCCAATCCAAGGATCTCTATCCTTGCCTATGTTGCAACATTTAGTAACAAGCCAATGGCATGAAATACCATTGAGAAGTTCTTTGTGCTTCACATCAAGAAAGTCTTAATGCGATACAAAAGGTAAGATGCCCAGTCATAGGCTTCCCCTGCTACTACTCCTTGCATGTATGGTATAAGCCATATGGGCAACTTTGAAGCCTTCTGCTCTCTAGGTAGTCTTGCCATTATTATGTTCATCACACATAGCAGCTCCTCATTCCTTAGTTGTTCCTGCTTAACTCCTCTGTTTCCATGCATCATCAGTTTCTGAACTTCCTCCTGACCAAGGCTTGCTATGTCCTGAATCAACTGCCTACTTTGGTTAGAATCAACTACATCTTTCACAACCGGTACTCCTTGATTAGGAAGCCCAAACGTTCTCCTAAAATTCCTTGTAGAAAAAATAACCAATTGCTAGTCGCCCACTTGTGCCTTGCATTCTGTTGCGGACCATATGTTTCTAGCATTTGTAGTAGATAGTCCTTGAAGAATTCCCAATCAAAATTTGGTACCTGCAAGATAAAATTTACTTCTGTATCCTGTAACTTTTTCCGCAATTGTTGATCCTTCGGGGCTTTCTCCCACCACGTTTGGCAATATTCTCCAATGTAATGTACCCAAGTTATATCCGAATAACTGGTCTCCCATTCTTGGCAATTTTGGCACTAAATAACTAGTCTCCCATTTGAGTCGTACAATAATTGACTCTATCCTCCTTGTCAGTTATTTTGCTGGTACTATCGTCCTCCACGACAATTATTCCAATAATCACCACTAGTCACAACTTGTCCATTATTTGAGGTATTTAGCTTTTCTTATTTCTTCTGCATTGTCATTGCTTGATGTCTCATACCTTCCAAATTGAATGGACATTCCATGACAGCATGCCCCAACACTTCACATATATTATAGTACGCGTTCTTGGGACAGGTTACATTTGTGTGCCCCTCTGTCTTACAATCTGAGCACCATATCTCCTTCTCTTTCCTTCCTTCACCCTTTACTTAATCATTCTTTCGAAATCCTTTTTCATTGATTGGATTGCTACATGGAAGTCCTCCTTGTCACTATCTGAATCTTCACTTTTATAGTGACCTCCAATACCGGTTGCTGTTTGCTTTGCTTCACTTTCAAAGTTTTGTGCTCGTTCGTAGGCTACATCATATGTTGAGCATGGAATGATCTTCATCTTCTTCCTATATTTTCATAGTAATCCATCAAATAACCACCTATTTACCATGCCATCTATCGGTTTCAATTCAAACTTATATGTCAGTTGCTTTAATTGATGATTATAGGATTTGATATCTTCATCTTTTTTCTGCTTAGTGGAGTATATTTCTGTTATGATTTCTGTGTCATCTCTTAATGGTCTAAATTCTTTCTTAAATTCATCCACTAAATTCTCCCATGTGGTGAAGATTTTAGTTGCTTCCTTCTTCAGATGTCAGTCTATTGCCATCCCTTGCAATGTTGCTGGGAATAATTATAACCATGCTTCCAGGTCTCTTACCCTATTTGCTTTCCAAATTGTTGTGCATGTTCCAATTTGTCGAGCTAGATTTTCTTTTCCTTCTTCTGTGAAAGGTGGGCACTTCTATTTCCCTGCTTGGTCTGTGATATTCACCATTGGTGAATGATTTTCCTCTCCCGATTCACTCCCACTTGGCTTGTATAACTCTTAAGCCCAATGTGCTTCCATTCTTGGCAGTTCTTGTTGCTCTTATCATTGTGCCTTTGCTTTGTGCACTTCGTTATCTCGAGCGGCTTCTTGTCCTTCAAATAGTCTTCGTCCCAATTCAGGTGCACTTGCACTTTGCGACCTCCTTTGCGAATATACGAGGGGTGGATTTGTCCTTCTTTCCCTAACACTTTCGCTTGGTTGCTTCGGTGCTTGACTCTTGTTCTTTGCACTCCTCGACAAACTCCTACCCGCTTGCTCAGGCGTGATCATCCACCGTTCATCTCCTTGTGCTTGCTCCACATTGGCGTCTTGACTTACGTGAACGTTCTCGTTGGCTATTTGATGTGATTCCTCTTCCACCTCGTTCTCCGTTGTTAGCAATAGCGTCTACCACCTTTCGTTTTCTTTGCTCATTCTATCCTCCTCTTGAGGATTCCAAACTCGATCTACTTTAGGTTGTACAAGTTCTATTCTTGACTACAGTCCTTGATTGGCAATTCTTGCACTTCTTCATACAGGTTGCTTCAAGATTCTTTCTCGATTCCTTCTTCTTTGTTTGTGCAAATCTGTCATTCACCTCCTTACTCTTCATGCGTGCTAAGCCTAATGCTTCAATGTCAATGAACTTGCTGACCCGCATTTAGATTAGGCCACGACGCCAAATGTAGCACAATGGTGAGGATTCTTAACAAGAAGAAAATGACAAGTTTAAAGGCCAACAAAACTGCGGTTACTGAAAATATAGACTCATCATAGATGACAATGATTATTAGATGACAAGGTATCAACCAACAGGGTCTTCTAGTCGGCACGGACCCAGACGGGCAAATTGGTGGTGACTCAGACGACATCAACTGGACAATATTCCTAGATGACATACTCTAGACGACACTGTGTAGATGGCATGTCCCAAATGGCTTCAACAATCAACATGACGGAATTATGGCACAGTGTGACGACATGATGACATGATCCAAGATGGCGATATTCTCCAAATGGTGGATTCCACTTCCACGATGTTGGCTTCCTACGATGGTTGGCTTTGTCTGACGGCATCTGCACTTCCTAACTACAACTGCACTTCTCTGTTTGAGTCCTCCAACCTGCAATCAATCACCTTGCAATACAAACCTAACAATCTAATCATAAATCAAGCATCAATACACAACCATACACAACGAGAATGGAGAATGTATCTTGCATTAATAGATCTGCCACAATGGCATACAACTTAGAGAACTATCTATCTCTGTGACAGATCTGCTACATGCACTCAAGCGTATATCTCTATGCTTCTCCTTACACTTGGGTTTCCTGATCACTCTCTCTCTCTCTCTCCATATCTATGCATAAAAAATGAATTGGGGGGTCTATTTATAGTGCAGTCCTGGTCGTTGGCAACAATAGTTTCCAGGACACGTTGCATATAACTACCTTCCCCATGCCTACGTACATAAAATATTTGTGCCAACTTTATAACATATGCGCATTTCCTAACTTATGGTGGCTTATATGTCATTTACATTACATTTCATTTCATTCCATTACATGTCCCACTTAGACTAACTTAGTACCTTATTGCTTGGACATTTCTGCTTTTGTTTAGAACTACCTTCCCCATGCCTACATTGCATATAACTACCTTCCCCATGCCTACGTACATAAAATATTTGTGCCAACTTTGATAACATATGCGCATTTCCTAACTTATGATGGCTTATATGTCATTTACATTACATTTCATTTCATTTCATTACATTTCCCACTTAGACTAACTTAGTGCCTTATTGCTTGGACATTTTTGCTTTTGTTTAGAACTAGTGCCTACAGAGGTTGGCTAGAGGTTGTTAGCTGATGCGTGTAGGTGTTGGAAGGAGATATTCCATGCAAATATATATGTAAGAAGGTGTTGTACGTATTTTACCATACAAGCTATTGTTAATACAAAGTCTGCTCATATTCATTTATCATCTCCTATTGTTATTGTGTATTTCCTGTTGGCATTTTTGCCACATTAAATTTTTTGAGAAAATTTTGCCTAAGTATGGAGCTTTAAAGCGGCAAAGCACATGCAGAAGTATTGGCATTTTTGCAGGCCCTACAATAGGATGATAAAATGGAAGAAATGATCTTTGGATATTTCGTCATTGCAGATCTTTTTGCAATATTTCTGGCGATATATTATAATAGGCGATCGGGGCAGCGGATCAAAAGTTATGGCCCTGGAAAGCAGAGCCAGCGAAAGCCCATTTCGGGCTTAAAAAATTGGGTAAGGCATGCCTAGAATGCTCAATTTTGCCCAGAATGCTCAACTTCGCTCCCAAAATCCAGAATGCTTAACTTCGCTCCCGAGATCCAGAATGCTCAACTTCACTCTCAAAATCCAGAATGCTCAAATTCGCTCCCAAAATCCAGCGAACTCTCAGCTTTGGGCTTGAAAAATTGGCTAAGGCACGCCCAAAATGCTCAAGTTCGCCCAGAAATCCAGCGAACTCCCAACTTCGGGCATTAACTCCAGTGAAGAACTGCATTTCGGGCACAATTTCCAGCAAAGTTTCATCAAGCGTTTTTAACACTAAGGCTGCATCCGGAGGGCGCGCTTCCCGAGAAAGAGAAGTTAGGTGGGTATTTAATGCGCCTCCATGGCGCACGAGTTTGGGTCTCCTGCCCATCCCGTCAAAGTGACGCTGTCAGTTCCTGGAAAAGCCTCTGGAGGCGAGTTCCACCAACCGTATTAATGAGACATGCTGTCCCAACTGCAACGACCGTCCGGAGCCGCTGTAAACACGGTTGAGCCGCATTCCATGGATGCTCTGTCATACAACAGAGGTCAAATATCAACTGCTCCGCCAGTTTGAGGGTTTGGACATTAATGTAATCGGGGGGAAATTCTTCTATAAAAGCCACTCAATGTAATGTAATCAGGGGGAACGTTCTACTAGAGAACTGCTGTACTTAAATTCTGCATCAATATTAAGACTCCTGGTTCTAATTTTGGACTCCTTTTCTGTGTATGATGCCTTCTATCGTTATTTCTATTAATTTTGTTTCTTTATGTGTATGCTGTAATTCTGCAATCTGGATTTAAGTATGTGCTAAAGAACAAAAGCTGGAATGTGTAAAGGATACATATGAGAGAAAAGTTCGGTGTTAGTTTCTGTTATACTCATAGTATTGATTGCTGCTAGTTTAAGTAGAAGTTAGTAATTGTGCTGCCTGTTCTTCCCCTTGGAACTATCTACATTTCCATTTCTTTCAGTTATTTCTTCTCTTTCAACAATTTCCCAATCTCTTTCCAGTTCCTTAATCTGAAACCCCAGTGTAGTGTAGTATAGGAGCCAACCTTCTCTGGAGATTGGCACGGGAGGCATCCCTTCCTTCCGGCCTTTCAAGGTTGGTTCGGGTCTAGGGCGCGTAAACAAACCAAATCCTTTCCTAGGGCAGATCCGTGACCAACATTTCCTATATGTATTGTCATTGCTAATTGCTGCGAAAGGTAGATCTGTAGGTTTATTTAAGTGGAAATAGAATTGTGTTTAAGTATGTTAAATTTTATTTCTGCATTGGTTAGTTATTTGTACTTTATAGGCTCTCAATGCCGTACTAGTTTGCACCATATAAGTTGAAATTTAGGGACCATAAAAATGGTGCTTCAGTGTCTCTCCAAGTCTTCTTTGGTAGCACATTCACGCTCAATCCTCCATCCACAATCACCTATGTCAATTTGTGATTTAGCAACTCAATGTGAATTATTGCCGACTTCTTTCCAACAATCATTAGCATTTTTGGATTAATAAATTGGTCTCTCCTCATCTTCGTTGTTTCTTGCTGGCATCACACCTCCACTACTTTTCTTGTCCATGTCGTTTCTCCTACCATTGTGTAAAGCTTTGATATGTTGCTAAGTAAACTGGACACCTTCACTTCCATTGTTGTGTTCAACACTTGTGTTACCAGCTGCTGCGTTGACGACATCTCTTCTTCCTCTTGAGTGATTGGCTTCTTTGGCTTCTTCTCTTGGAGGAGTCATTCTTGTTTGGTCTGTCTCATTTATTTTTCTATCTCATTATGTGCTTCTTGCCATCTCTTCTTCTCTATGGTAGGATTTGGATATTGCTCAACTCTCCGCACTTGAGCCCTTGTTACAGCTTGTACATGTTTGTCTTGATTCTGTTTGTCCATTGGAGGCTCTTCAATGTCAATGAAATTGACATTTTGAGTATTACGTGAACTTGCTTTCTTCGGGCAATTAGCCTCCCTATGATTGCTCGGTCCACGCCATCTACCCATCAATTCATTGTTGGTATTTTTTTCAGCGTTATCTCCTACCGGCGGATTCTGACAATTCCTTGCAAAGTGTCCCCATTCTTGTCATCTTCAACATTGAATAATGGGTCTTTCATTCGAATCATACGACAATCGACCTTGTCTCCCTTGTAATCGATTGCCTTGCTGCAGTTGTCGTCCTCCTTAGTGGCTGTTCCTATATCTGACATTCGTCTCTCCTTTCCCACTCTTGGAAGTGCTCGATTTCTCTTCCTTTTCTTATTTTTCTACTAGTAAATTTTGATGCCTTGAACTTCTTAGGTTAAATGGGCAATCGCCAACTGCATGTCCTACAACTTCGCTTATATTACAAAAAACGTTCTTTGGACAATTGATATTTGTATCCCTTAGCCTTGTAGTTTGAACACTAAATATCCTTCTTCTCCTTCCTTTTCTCGCTCTTCGCATCATTTATCATCCTTTTCAGGTACTTCCTGATGGCCTAGATATCCACATGCAAATAATCTTGGTCACTATTTGAATCATCATAGTGACTTATTCCAGTTGCCGTTTGCTTCACTTCACTTTCCAAATTGATTGCTCTATCAAATGCTTCTTGATAGGTAGTAGGTGGTACTACCTTCATCTTCTTCTTATATCTCGATAGTAGTTCATCCAAGAACCATCACCTCCATAAACCATCCGCTAGTGTCACTTCCATTTTATAGATAAGTTCCTCCAGCCTTCTATTATATGATTTGACATCTTCATCTTTCTTTTGCTTTGTGGCATAAATCTCTCCGATGATTTCTATGTCATCCTAGAGTAACTTGAATTCCTTTGTGAATTTGGTCGTTAATTCTTGCCATGTTGTGAAGGGATTTGTCCTTGCTCTTTTTAGATGCCAATCCATTGCGATCCCTCGCAATATTTCCGGAAACAATGTTAACTATGATCCTTCATCGGCAACTCCATTTGCTGGCCATATTGTTACGCATGTTCCAATATGACGTTCTAGGTCCTACTTCCATCACCTAGAAATGGTGGGAACTTCTGTTTGCCTGTTGCTACTGCTATATTTGCCATAGGTGGATGGTTTTCTTCACCTGGCAATTTTACACTTGCAAACAATCTTCAACTGGATTCTAGTGTGCCTGTGCTTCGCGACCTCCTGCACATATATGAACATTGGCTCTGGTCTCTACACACTCTCCCACGATTTCCCTTGTGCTTGAATCCCGTCCTCCACACTTCTTGGCAATCTCCCCCACACTTGTGTAGGCGTCACCAACTATCCCACCTCATCTCCTTGTGCACTCTCCATGTTGGCACCCCCATTTGCTCGAACATTCTCCTTAGTCCAACCTTTGTCTGCTCGATGCGCTTCACCTTGTGCTTGGTCTTTTGTTGTTAAGAACAACTTTTGCCACCTTTCACTTCCCTCACTAGAATTATACTCTTGAGGATTCCAAACACATTCCACTTTGGGTTCTTCAAGTTCTATTGCTTGCAACTGCAATACTTCGTTGGCAATGTTCAAATCTTCGTTTTGCGCAACACAATGTTGTTGGGCAATTCTTTGACTCCTCATATGTTGATTCTGACTTCTTCTGTGCCCATGTCTCCCACGTCCTCACGGTAAGTAATCTGTCATTCACCTCTTCAAACTTCACATGGTGTTGGTTCAAACTTCAAGCGGCAACGACGCCAAATGTAGCATGGTGGCAAGCATAGTTGAGAAAATCTGCAAAAAATTGCGATTTTTGCTGATTCTGATTCTGCCTTGTAGAAGAAATCTGCATCGAAAACCGTGATTTTCGAAAAATAACCTTTTTTTGAAAAAATCGGCAAAATATAGCAAAATCATGACTTTTTGCCAAAAAAATCGACAGCAGCAGCATGGGTTGGAGAAAGGGCATAAATACCTTATTGTTTTCATTTTGCCTCGTTTTGCTTGTTCCAAACTGGAGAGAGAGGTCTGCCTACCTACTACCACACCAAAAAAAACACTAAAGTGCATCCTAACAGCAGATTTTTTGCAGTTTGAAGGAATCCGGCAGCCACCAATAGCCACCCAAAGGATTCATCTAAGGTAAGAAAAACTCTTGCAAACTGTTTTTTTTTTCTTTTTTTATTCCAAGCATATATATATTTTTTAAGATTAAAACCAAATGCAACAACCACCCAACTGTTGCATTTGAGCTAGAAATTTGAAAAACTAGGTCAAAGTTTCAGGTTTCAGCTGTTTTTTTTTTTCTCTTTCAACTATCTTGTTTTTTTCCTCCTTTTAAGTAATGCTATCGCAAGGAAGGCCGTTGCCAGTTTTTGATATTTTTCCAACCTTCCCTTCAATGTGGCATGGTCTCCATACGAGTGGGGCATGGTAGATGCCATCGCAAGTTGCGGCGCAAGATTTGGGCCGCCCACTTATGATGACCTTAGGGTTCCTGTCCTTCGTGAATCCATGGATGACATTCAAGGTGTGCTTGAAGACTAATGTAGAGTGTGGAGGAAGAATGGTTGCACTATCATATTTGATGGGTGGACCGATGGGAGGGGAAGAACCTTAATTAATTTTTTTGTTGCTTTTGCAAGTGAAATTGCATTCCTCAAGTCAGTGGATGCATCGACACAAGTTGAGAGTGTCGAAATGCTTGCAGGGTTGCTGGGGGAGGTTGTGATGGAGGTCAAGGAGGAGAATGTTTTCCAAGTCATCATAGACAATGCAGTAGCATATGTAGCAATTAGTAAGAATTTGGAGGAGAGATTCCCCACTGTTTTTTGGACCCCATGTGCAGCCAATTGTCTCGATTTGCTCCTCGAAGACATTGGGAGGTCACCTTGGGTGTCAAAGGTTGTACAAATGTCCAAAGCTATTACAAAATTCATCTACAACCATACATGGGTCCTCCACCTCATGAGGCAATTTATTGGTGGGAGGGAGCTAGTACGGGCTGGAGTTACATGCTTTGCCACAAACTTTGTGACATTGCAGAGCCTCTTTGATGCAAAAGGGGCATTGAAGATGTTTGTGAGCGATGAATGGAATTCCGAAGACGTTGCTAGATACCAACTCTCTAGTGAGGGGAAGAAGGTATATGACTATTTGTTTGAGGAGCCCTTTTGGATAGCCATGAATGAGGCCATCAAGGTACAAGACTAAATTTTTTAATTTTTTATTATTTGTTCTTATAAATTAAAATATTTTTCCATTTGTGAATCTTGTATTGTAATTTTTTTTATTGTAAAATATTTTTATTTAAATTATTTTTCCACTGTTTTTAGGTGTTAGAGCCTTTGGTGAGGGTTCTCCCTCTTGTTGCTGGAGAACAATCACCAATGGCATATGTATATGAGGCTATGGATAGGGCAAAAGAGGTAATTGCCTCATTTTATGGACATGTCCACACCAAATATAGTCCCATTTGGGATATCATTGACAAGTGATGGACATCTCAGCTCCATAGCCCTCTTCAAGCATCGGGGTACAACCTCAACCCCAATTGTTTTTATGTTGATACATTTGTGGCCGACTGCGAGGTGATGGGGGGACTTCGACTATGCATTGACTGCATGTACCTTGATGACAAAATGCGCATTATGATACAAGATGAGATGCAGGCTTATAAGAAATGTGAGGGAATCCTTTTCCCATCCCTTGCTATGTATTCGATCAAGGTCAACTATGAGGCTAGGTAACCCTCATTGAATTATTATTTAGTTTGTCTTCTGATTTTGTCTTAAAAAATAATCTCAATTTATGATTTTACATGTTAATTGTTAAATTTCCTCTTTCTTGGCTGTTTTTAGATTTATCGTAGGACGACTTTGGTGCATATACACCCAATCTACAATGCTTTGCCATCAAATTTTTATCTCAACCATGCAACGCTTCAGGATGTGAGCGATATTGGAGTATGTTTGAGCACATTCACTTCAAAAAGCGCAATAGGCTTACACAAGAAAAATTGAATGATCTTATGTTTGTTCATTTTTTTTTTTGAACATGATGGAATCGTTAGCCACCACGGTTATCCACACTATCCGCCCCTATAACCACCATGCCGCATCATTTTAAACCCTTTGCGCCGCTGGAACCACCAGGAATATAGACAAGTGTTTAGTCCAACGAGGCCTAAGATTTGAACTTTGGACGTCCGTCCCCCTTACGCGGTTTCGCCGAACCATTTGGTCTACACCTCGGACTTATTTTTTTATACAGGTTTTTATGAGGGGTCCTGGTCCCCTCATGCTGAGTGGGGTTTAAACCTTGGACCTCTCAAAGATAGGCCAAAGCCCTTACCACTGTAGTAAGCTTGCAACTATTTTGTGTTTGTTCATTACAACCTTCACCTCCACCATAAAAAAATTACAAAAACAAGTACCGAGGCCATTGACCTAGATGAGATTGATCCGTCATCTGATGGATCATAGAGCCACAATAGGAGCAGCAACAAGAGCCTCTCTTCTCCATGGATGATTTTGAAAAATTTGAAAACCTAGTGGAGGAGAAAGCAACCAAGGCACAAGAAGAGGCATGGGCATAGGAAGAGGCACAATCACAACGACAAAGAGAGACTAGAGCTTCTTCTAGGGCAAAGGGCAAAGGCCTTCAAAGATCTTGAGGCATTGTATTTGTCATGACTCATGACACATTTTGTAATTTGTACCTTTATTATATTATAAGCAATAGAATATTTGAATTTTGGACGCATTAAAATTTCTTTATTTAAGATGCTTTTTGTCACTTTCATGTGTAGTTTAAGGCTTTAAGCTTGTATCACTTGCCACTTTCATGTGTAGTTTAAGGTTGTATCACTTACAAAATTAATATTTGATTTACATAATGTTTATTGATTGTGGTATGCATGAAAAAAGCTTTTTATCAATGAAAAGTTGCATTTTCTTCGGGTATTTTTTTTGGTCAATTTTTTGCCTATGTAATTGCCAATTCCTGATTTTTTCTGATTCTTTTTCCATGCCGATTTCAATACGATTCCAATTTTCTCAACTATGGTGGCAAGTACTCCAACGGTTGGAGGAACAATATGATATGACAGATTTAATAGCCAACCAAGACTGCAGTCAATACTGATCCACACTTGCTCAACATTTCCACTTGTACGACAACTTGATCAACACTTGTTTGTACGACAAGTTGTTCAACACTCACTTGTATGGCAAAGTGACTTGTATGACAACTCTGCAATCCACTTGAACGACACACCTAACTGCACCTCTCACACGACGACTCTCATACGATGATTCCAGATTGCAACTCCTGCTTCACACCTGCACACAAAACTTGGAACAACAACCTACCAATCTACTACAACAATAGCTTCACACAATACACATACAACACACAAATGAAGGATGAATCATCATTGCATTACTTTTGCCTATACGACATTAGCATTATAGACCGTCTGCACTAGAAATATACAATACTACAATGGATATATAGACACAAACCCTACATGCATAGATGCTCTCTAGACATAATGATATCCTCTCTGCCTTGTCGTATATGAACAATTGAATGGGGTGTCCTTTTTATCCTTGAAGGCTGGCAATTAACAACTGCCACCTAGGACACTTCACCACTAACTACTCTCCATCTGCATATGCTTAACTACACACATTAACCGTACATTACAAAATGATGACATCATCATCCTTGACGTCAAACTATGAAATTGCATTTCACTTCCATTTGCATTTCATGTACATATTCATTACATTTACGTTTGTGCACATTTGCACTTATTTCACTTATTTACATTATTTTTGTGAGGCTGGTTAGAACTAGCTCCTACATTTGCCCTTCCCTTTAGATTGGTCAACATCCTTGTCGACGACTGCCTCTGCTTCTGGGGACTCAGTTTCTGCTAGTGTTGAGGTGTGGGAACAAGTATGCCTCCAAACTCCTGGATTTGTAGCTTCAAGTCTCCGTCCTTCCTTTCAGTCTTTTGGCATAGGCCTGATATTGAGCCCATTGCACACCATAGTGATTTTCCCTTTGCTCGACTTTTGCCAACTTTGTCATTAGTTCAGCCTCTCTTTTTGTAGCTTCAACTTCAACTTCTTTCCTTGGTGCTTCAACCGCTTTTTCACACACATCACTAGGCACACCACACCGCAATTACTCTTGTGCCAGACTCCCATCCTATGCACCATGAAATGTGCCAACTTGCAATTGCTCCGATGTCGTACTCCTGTCCTGCTCACCATCGAACACACCAACTTGCAGTTGCTCTAGTGTCAGATTCCTGTTTCGCTCACTATAAGACACACCTTGCATTTGCACCAATGTCAGACTTTTGTCCTGCTCACCATCAGGTATATCAACTTGCAATTGCTCCAGCGCCATACATTCTTTGTCGCATTCTCCGTCGCTATCAAGCAACTCTCCATCGTCATCACGTAATTCACCACCACCGACATGCAACTCTTCACCATTGGCAAGTAACTCCTGGTCATCAACATGCAACTCTCCACCGTCGTCACGCAATCCTCCGTGCACAAACCCTTGCGCATCTCCTCCGTGCGTGTCCACTTGCATGTTTGGTTGCCCATCCACTTTCACTTTTGCTTCATGCATCAACCCTTCGTCAACGTCAACAAACAAGTTTGCATTTTCATCTGCTTTGTCAACTGCATTGTAATCATTCCATTGTTGTCGTTGTGCATATTTCGGAGTGATTTGCTCATCACAACTTCATGTCACCAAGCTTGAGCCAACTTCGAATATGCAATGACCTTAGAATGTAGAAATGGAATACAACATAACAACATATATTAGATTGCCTGGCACAAAAGTTCAAAATTTTGTGTATTGGCTGATCTCTTGCTCTTTTGCTTCCATGTCTCCCACGTCCTCACGACAAGTTATTTGTGATCCACCTCTCCAAGCTTCAAGCGGTGCTGGTTCGAACTTCAAACAACAACGGTGCCAAATGTAGCACGATGGTGGTATTCCATCCTTGGAGGAACAATTTGGATTGACAGATTCAATATTCAAGTGTGTAATGATGAGGTTGTACGGCCTGCATCATATCTTTGCCTTTGGCTGCCTTGTTCATTGCTTCAGACGATCTAGTCTACGAATAGGATAGCCTACCCTTTTGTAGATGGCTTGCCTTCAGTCTATAAGGCTTGGACTCTTCACTGTACGACCTAGGAACTCACTGTACGACTTGATAACTTCACTGTACGACCTGGAAACTGTCTTGTACGACTTAGCACTAGGCTGGACAACTTGTCAATCATCTAGACGAGCCATACCAACCTTTCCTTCCATGCCAACAACACAAATGAATAAAGGAATGGTCTTATTTATACAACTAAGGAGGCAGTTGCATCCTACAACTTACTAACTAGCCGACACCTCATCATTTTATTAAATTACATTTTACATACATTGACTTATATTTACATTTCATTTCATGACTCACTTTATACCTTATCCATACATAACTAATACTTAACATTACACATTGTCACATATAATATTACATCATGACTTTATAACATCAAATATATCAAAACTATATCAAAACTCTTAATGTGCACATACTTGACTTCCAACACACTTATTCATTGATTATGCAAACATGTCAATTGGCCTGCCTACAATCAGTTGACTGGTCAGCTGAAATTGGAATGCACATTGAAAGAACAAATGCTTGAGGAAAAGATGCAAGAGATTGCTCAACGGGCTAATTGATTATGGAGTGTGGTGTGTAGCGGGCAGAAGCTGCAAGGAAAGAAGTTGAAGCAGCAAAATGGGAGGCTGAATTGAAGACTAGGCTGGCTGAATTTGAGCAGAAGTCACATCACTATGGCTTCTAGTGGGCTCGTTACTAAGCCTATGCAAAGAGGTTTAAGGGAGAGACCAAAGCCTTGAAGTTACAAATCCAAGAGTTGAGAGGAGTACCTGTGCCTAAGCCTCATCCTCAACACAGTCAGAGCCCTCAAGAATAGCAACAGTCATCGATGAGGACGTTGACCAATCTAGAGGGGAAAGCAGATGTAGACGCAAGTTCTAATGTACCACCTTGTACCCAGAAATAGGAAAAAGTGCACTGGAAGTCAAGTACGCATACAATGTAGTTTAGATGTAATAGTTTGTAATGATTGAGTGAAGTGTTAGTTAATGTACGGATGAGTAATCAATCATTTAGTTGTCATATAGTTGAAAATGAAATGAAATGTAAATGCAGGACAAAAGTAACGTAGTGGGGAGGTGATGAGCTGGCAGTTGGGAATAACTGCCTTCCTTTGAGCAGGTACATGGTAGATGGTACCTACACACAAAGAGAGGGTCGATTCTATAGAGTACATGGTATGTGCAGAGTGCATATACACATCCATATAGGCATAATTGTATTGCAAAGATGTATCTTTGTTAATAGCAATAACACTGTTCAGCCATTGTCATTGTGTATTCTTATTGCATGTGTTTGCATCTGATTGATATTGCTGTAGATAAACATTCTGAAGTTGAACTATTTCCATTCATTACTGTTTGCTGTGGACAATCTGTACTAGGCCATTTGGAGCTGAACCCAGGCCATCCCATGCAAGACTGAGCTGTCTGATTGATAGGCAGGCTGTCTGACTACTACGCCAGGCCATCAAATGCATTGTGTTGCAGACCATCTGGACTGCATGTTGCTGAGTTATTTTGTCAGCCTACTCTGTCATTCATTGTCTGTTCCTTGAACTGCGGAATACCACTGCCGTACTACATATTGGGCTTGATCAATCTAGTGGTATGAAAAGAAAATACATAGAAGAGGTCAGTTCACAAGTTTTAGGTAGGTTTAGCACATAAAAAATGCAGCTTAGAAGACCTCTATGTTGCAGAGGTGACGGATGACTTCTTAGGACACAATAATGTCATTATTGTAATCTGTGAGCATGAAATAGTCTATCACAAACATATGGAAGCAACAAGTGGATACTCATGTTGAATACCTTGAAGGGGAATTCAAGAGGGGTTATGGAAACTTAGAATCAATAAATATCAGAACAACTTGGGCTTTGTATTTGAGCATCCGATTTTAGATAGGGACAAAGAGTTCAATTCCTTAGGCTTTCAAGTTTTAGGAGGAATAATTGTACTTTCATCAATTAATGTGTGTGAAGTGGGATTTCAAGAATATTTTGTCACAGATTGAATAAATTGAAATGGTCAAATGGTTTCCTATGCTAGAAAAATAGTAAATCATGATTTTATAGTTTGAAATGAAGTTTCCAATATAGGTCAGTTCATGAAGAATGTGAGACGAATCTTCTATAGTTGAAATATCATAAACCAAGTCATTAAACAGGTATTTACACATCCATATAGTACAGAAAGCATACCAATAATTTTTTTTTTTTCATTTTCCCATTTCATGGTATTTTGTTTTATTTATTTATAATAGTCTTTTATTCCTATAATTACTATTTGCTGCTTTTGGGAAAACCTGGTCAACCACTAGTTGCTGCGAATTTTTTTCTTTCAAGATGAGCAGGAAGAATGATCCTCAGAAAAGGCCATCCTTATTATGATTCATGTTCTAGAGCTATATAGTATATTCTCTTGGGATTACAGATTTTAAGATCCCCTTGGGTACCTACCCAATGTTAATTTCTGTTAGTCTTCTGCACTTGAGTCATCATTGAATATCATGTTGGGAGATATAAGAATTACATTGGGTGTTTAGGAGATTTAAAAATGTCACTCAACTGGTTGTTTGGTAAGTAACTTGTTGATTCGGAAAAATACTGCTGACTGTACATTGCCAAATGCTTGACCAATTTCATATCTGTATCCTTGATAACTCTATGATGTAGACGCATTTTTCCAGTACGCATGGGTTTGAAGTACATTTGTAATCAGGGTCTGTAACATAACATGCCTTTCAAGTGGGAATTTTTAACCACTACGATATTTTTCATTCATCTAATGTCATCAAGTAGATAAGGAATAAGATAGAGCGTTTCAATCATTCATCCTGATATGCATTATAAACTTGAAAACAACTTTTGCTTATCCTAAGAAATGTGTGTATAGAATTTGTTCCTGATTTTTTTCTGAGATTGTTAAAGCTAGGAGTTTTTCCTTGGGTTAGTTGATTGGCAGATTTACTTATATATCCAAGAACATGTGTTGGCAGATTTACACATGGAGGCAATGGGAAAATGAAGCACATTATGATACTCATGATAACTTGACAGGCAAGTTTGGACATTAAGATTTGGTTGGATTTACTTAACATTGCTTAGCAAAGGACATGGGTTTAATTTGTCAAAAACTTTATTTTTCTTTCCCTTGGAGGTTTATATCCAGAATCATGGGGATGATTATGTTATTCTGAAATTCTCTAGTTTTGCAGAAGATTCATCTTCATACAGCATTTTAACATAAAAATTTGAGTAACACAAGTTTTCCAATTTTATCAATTCATAAGGAGATAGTGAATAAAAAATTCAAACATATAAACTGCAGGAGAAATTTTGTAGTTGAAATCCAAAACCTTTTCCTTTCTTGAATATGAATGCAGAAACTAGCATCTGACTAAAGTCAAGCCATGCAATTCAGTGGCAATGAATGGCTATGGGGGCATAAGGTGAGCCGCATGTCTTAGAATGTATTAATCATCATATGTTTTAGACCTTTGAAGATCTACTAAGTAGGTGACTATCCTTCTCTTTTTCTTTTCTTGAACATTTGTTGATGCTTTGGTTCGCTTTTGCAACATGATGCTTGAAAGAGCCATTGCAACAAAGGACAAGGTAGCATTTCTTTAGGACTTGAGAATGATTGCATTTATCTGGTTGTTGGTCACAAATCTGCATAGTACAAAATATATGTTTTGTGCGTCCTAGACCCGTGCAACATTGAAAGGCCGAAGGAGAGAAATGTCCTCTGGGCCAATCTCCAGAGAGGGCTGGCTCCCTTTCTAATCTACTCCGGTTTAAAGCTCAGGGTAATAGGAAAGAAATGGGGAAATATGGCCATAATCCGGAAGTGTAGGATGGGGATAGACTAACAGCCGAAATTCAAATCAAGCAGCAATTAGCATACAACAGAAATAAAAGCACAGGAACTACTTACGGTTTTGCAATGAGAACCTCCAAAGAGCATCTCAGTATTCATTCCCTCACCCGCAGAGATTAAGTTCAAATGCAGAATTTAAACACAACAAATAACGGAGATGAATGTAATCAGAAATGACATACAAAAAATCATCAAATGCAACACCATTTAAAGAACCAAAAGCCGAAGTCTTTCTATTGACGCAGAAAACTTGAAGTGTTTTTCTGCAGAGTGTCCATCCTCCTCTCTTACATGAAAATGATTAGTATTTATAGAGGATTGCGCCTCTTTCATTTAATACACATACAAAAAAATGCTGGTAGATAAAAAACCAGCGTGAATATTTTCCTCCTCGGCATTGTAGATGTTCCAGTCAAAACATTCTTCATGGAAACAATGATCTTGCTTTGGTGGGAGAATCACATGGGAAATCGGCATGATTAAATGATGGGAAGTAGCCTTGAGCGTCGGTGCATCGGGACGCAGCGAAATTGCCTGAAGATCGGGAGCTTGGGCGTTGAACCTGTGTTACCCCTGTGCTTTGGAAATCCACTTTCGCCAGGAAAGTCCACCAAGTATTAATGTTTATTTTGAAAAGCAGCAAGGTCGGTGGGCAGTGCATTGGAAATGAACAAAAACGACATCTAATCTTGCAAATTCGAAGCAGAAATTCTGAAAACGTGCTTGCATTGCTCCCATAATTAAATGTTGTCATTCCTTGACTCCTCTCGAGAGAATCTGCAAAAATAGTGCCTTGGGAATCAACGCTTTTGAGGATAAATGCAAAGGATTAATTTTGCCCAAAAACAGGACGAAAAAGCCTTTTCGGGGATTTAACAGGCGACAACAGAAGTTTGTTCAACGTCCTTGTGATTTCGCCCCCAAAAGGAAATCATAATTTGAATTGCGGCAACATTTTAGTAGTTTTGCCCTTTCTGGGAGGCGACAAGGATTTTCGCCCTCTTTGGGAGGCGACGTCGACCTTGATTATTAATAGACGCGTTATAATCTTCTTTCGCACGAAGTTCGTTTGAAAACGTCAATTCGCCCCCTGGAGAGGCGAAACTACATGGCGCCTCTCAACAGGGGCGCTTTTGACTTTGACCACTCTCTTAGACTCGCACCAAGCGCTATTTTTTATTTTCGTCCCATCGTGGGCGAAAACACCAAATGAATTGAAAGAGGGCCCCACGACGTCAATCCTTTCCTTTGCCTTGAAAATATTTAATATTGTCTTTCGCCCCAAAGAGAGGCGACAATGAGTTTCGCCCCTCACTTGGGGCGAAAGCACTCTGCTCCATCCTTTTACACTTATGACTTTTCGCCCCTTTCTTCATTTCGGGCGAAATCACTAATTTTTATTACATTTCGCCTCCAAGAGGGGCGAAAGTGATTTTCGCCCCTCAATTGGGGTGAAACTAATCCATTCCTCCTTTTAATTTCCCTCTTGGATTGAGTTACGACTTTCACCTCTTTCTGGGGTGAAATCCCTTTACAAGCAAAGCTTGGGGCGCAAACACTAAGATTTGTCGTTTCTCCTTATAATTCCACCACCAATTTAAAACCAAGCACTTCTTCATCGCCTTTGCTTCATTTCGGGTGAAATCACCCTTTTGTTGTGCTTCGCCTCTAAAAGGGGCGAAAAAGACTTTCGCCCTTCACTAGGGGCGAAACTAATCCATTCCTCCATTCCTGGCGCTTTTCCTTGTTTAACTTAATTTTCCGCCGACGTTTTTCTCCCTTAAAGCGTTCTTCAACACATTCTTACATTGCATTCTGCTCAGCACTTCCATTTCATTTTTACAACAATTGTATTTAAAAACGAGCAAAGCAATAAAAATTACAGCGAAATAGATGGCAAAAACTATGGCATCTTCCCTCAGTCATTTTATCAAAAATTTTACAATCAAAGTTCAAACAAAATTCAATGTGGCAAAGTGACAAAACTGCCAACAATGGTATATTGCATTAATTGAATATCCTCTTTCTAGTACAGAAGGAGTGCTGACAATTGTGACATAAGAATGAGGATTTCAGAAGCATCCCATGTCCACTGAAGATGGATTGAAAAACACAAAAAATATAAGTAGAAACATTGGAAATGAGGAAGTGATGCCTTTAAAGGAAATTTTTTCTTAAATTGACAAATTGGCTATAGGGTATCTTTAGAAGGCCATGTATAGGACCAAAGAGGTGACCGTAGCATTTTATAGATATTTAGAGAGAGCAAGTACCATTTCCTTTGAGACAGAATTGATCATCGATGGACTACTCAGCTCCATAGGTGATTACATTTAGTGGGTTATTGTCTCAACCCCAAAGTCTCCCACGACAATAGCCTTTGTAGTTGATGAAGAGGTGAGCAGGGGATTTTGTAAGTGCATCGAGAATATGGCTGATGACGAGCTTCAAGATGTGATAATGCATGAGTTGAAATTTAAAGAGCGCAAAAGGCTATACTTTTTCCACACTCTAGTGCATTTGAGGGAGGGCAACCTAGAGGCCAGGTAACCCATATAGATTAACTTCAAAAATCAATCTTTTATTACTGGTTGTCCTTGTTAAAAATAACTTTGATTTTACATAATTTCTGACATTTTTTTTTTCATTATATAGGTTTATCGTGAGAGGACTATGTTACCTGTTGTCACATTTTGCACGGGGTGCAATGTCTTCAGTGTTGTAACAGTGCTGCTCTTATTTTCCCTCTTCCTCCATTTTCCTTCCTTCTTCTCTCCCTTTCCTTTTCTTTCCTGCATTCTCTTTCTTTCCCCCCTTTCTTGGAGTCCCCCAGTTAATTTTTCAACTTCCAGCAAGTCACCTGAAAAATGGCTAAGTGCTGGTGCGAAGTTCGCACTTCGCCCAGTCTGGGTGCGAAGTTCGCACTTCGCCCAGTCTAGGTGTGAAGTCTGACTTCGCCCCTCTTCTGGGCGCACCTTGCAACTGGCAGGCTGACAAAAGAAAAATCAAGAGCTGGAGCAAGTCCGTACCTCCGATTACACACACTTCATTAACCAGGAATGTGACGATTTCCTCGTCACAACTGAACACCTGCCAGTGGGTGTCCTTATCAGGCACAGAAGGCCTGTAGACAGTACGAACCGGCTTTGGTTTCTGGACAACGTCTTCGACCGGAACGTACCTGGCTCCAACAGACGCCAGAATATCAGCGTGCTTGTTTTTCTCACGCGATATCGCTTTGACATTCAATGAGTCGAATGACTCCATCAGGTCCCACACCCGATTGCGGTACACTCTAAGATAGTGCTGTTTGGATGCGCACTTCTCCGTAACTTGGTGACACACCAGCTCTGAATCTCCGAAAATCTGTAGGTGCTTGATTTCAAGCCTCTCCGCCTTTCGCAAACCCAAGCACAGGGCTTCGTATTCCGCCGAGTTGTTAGTGCAGCTCTAAGCCAACCTGTAGGCATAGTCCTTCTGGATTCCGGTTGGAGAAACCAACAGCACTCCTGCACCGGCGCTATTCTTGCGTCGCGCGCCGTCAAAGAAGAGCTTCCACAACTCCTCGGGTGCAGGTCCTACTTCCTTCGCAGCTGACACGTCAAGCCTCTCGGGCTGTACAATGGAGTAATAACCCTGCTCTGTCCCGATTACGGCATTGAAGTCCCGCAACGAGAACTCATCTTCGAGCTGTAGCACTTCGAGGGCTTGCTCAGTCAGCTCCACTGTCACCAGCTCTTCCTCTGACAACTGGACCATGCAGTCCATTTCTCCTCCGGGTATCTTGTCTACTAGGAAGGGGGAAGGCTTCTCATTAAAAATTTTCAGTCTCCTTCCCTTGAAGGGCACTTCCATGTGTGAGTAGTCTAGAGACAGGTACCCGCCCAACTTCGCAGTGAACTCCCGAGAGAGACACATGCCGAAGTAAGGCTCCAGGTCAACAATCACGACCTCTTGGATGACTACGATGTCGAGAGCTTTGTGCAGTCGGATAGGGATGTCCTTTATGACACCAACTGTCTTGACGGGGGTGCCGTCTAATTGCAGCACGCCTTGGCTGCTCCGTGTGTATTCCATCCCGATCTCATCGCAGACGGCCTTCGGCATCACAGTCGAGGAAGCACCAGAGTCCACCATGCAGTTGTGAACTATGTGCCCTTGCATCCGTAAAGACAGATAAAAGGGTGGCGGTCCTGTTCTTCCCGGTGGCGGAGACCGTCAAAGGTTGAACCGGGACAGCGGGCCGTATCTGTCTCGCCGTTCTTCATGTTCTTCGGTGATTCTTGCGACGAGATCTACCGACCCGGGAGCGAGAAGAGCATCTTACATGCTGATTCTAGCAGGTGTTCTTTTCAACTCGTCTACAATGTTGTAGCCCGAGGTACTAGCTCCTTCTGCTTGTTTTGTCGGCTCATACTTTGCTCGGTACTGCTGGGTGGCCTCAACTCGCTGCCTCTTGGTCAGAGACGGCTACTTCAGCTTCTCCTGGGCTTGTTCTTTGGTTTCAGCTGGAGGCTGAAGTACCGGAGTCTTAGCCGGAGTTGGGGAGTTTGCTGGAGGTTTGGCTGGAACAGGGGCAGCCTTTGCCGGAGAAGGCTTGAATGGAGCTTTATCTTTGGATGCCTTCTCCTGGGCTGTGAAAGGCCACAGCCGCTTGTATGATGGCATCCCGCCGGGCTGCGGTTTTTCTCTTCTCGCGTAGACTTGCAAAGGCTTGGCCGCGTCTGCGGCTTTCTTTTCTTCCTTGGCGGGTGGCGCTAGATTTTCTTCCGGGAGGGCAAAGTTGGCTTCGCCATCCAAGATCATGTACAGTTCATCGTCTTCTATAGCGCTGCCGGCCAATGTCTGAATGTAGTGCTGGTGCAAAGTGCAGTCTTCCTCCGAATGCGGGTCATTGCACGTAGTGCACCAGTTAACCTGGTCGAGAGGACCAGACGGGTCTTCTATAGCAGCATTTCTCGAAGCGGACGCCTCTGCGGCTGGTTTTCTGGCGCTTTGTCTTTTGTTAGCGCCGGGGGCGCATATGGCCTCCTAGGAGCGAGGTCCATCTGGGCCTGCTTCTTCTTCATAGCGGTCATGTCATTGGACATGGCGTGGTATCCGGAGGCCAAAGCCCGCACTTCTTGTAGAATCGTGTTCTGGATGCTCGTTGTCAGGTGGCGGCATTTGTGCCGGTGGAGGCAACGCGGCCAATGGAGGAGGGTTAGAATAAGATGCGTACTGTGGAGGAGCGGGAAGTGCTGGAAAATGCGGAGCAGGAGGCGGCGGGTGAGGGTAATGCAAGTGAGGCGGGCCGTAAGGAGTTACGACCGGCGCCGGATTCCACTGCTGCTGGGGTTGCTGTCCTGATGTGGACGGCGCACCACCAGAAGCAGAAGGATACTGAGATCTGGGGAAGTCGGGATGGATGGGCTCCTGCACTCTGGACGGGAGTCTGCCGATGGAGATAATGTCAGCTTCAGCTTGCTGGGCAGCTTCGTACAGCGCAGGGAACTCGTCAATTCTGGCGATCTTCAGCAACAGGCATATGTCTGAGTTGAAGGATCTCAGATAGTAGTGAGCAGCCATGCCGGCTGAAGGCCGAAGTTCGCGAGGTACCCGTTTCCAGGATCTCGCAAACCTAATGTTAAAATCAGACACCTCCTCTTGAGGATGTCTCTGGGATAGCTTGGAACCGATGCGGATGAGAAGTGGGGCAGCGGACTCGTTGCATCCTTTTACGAGCCTTCTGGCAAGCTGGGGCCACCCTGTGATGGATCCCTCTGGCAGTGATCTCCACCAGTAGAGAAGCTTTCCCCTCAGGGAAAGGGCCAGCAGACGGGTCTTCACACTTTCATCGGTGATAGTATGCAATGCGGCCAGGGCAAGGATGTCCTGGATGTGCTCGTACGCCGTCTTACCGTAGCCGTCGTATGTGGGAATAGACTTTAAAGCAGCAGGGGGCACAGCTTGCTGTCCGACCAGGGCCAAGGGCCCCGTAGAGTCCACTGCCGGGAAAAGATCATCGTCATTCGGCTGTTGAGCAGCCATTTCTTCTTCTTCTTCTCTGCCGTCGGTCGTGTACTTAGTGTCGGTACTTTCCGAGGATGCAGGATCTTCTTCTTCCTCGGCCCCTTCTATTTCGTACTCAGATCCTCCGACTTCGGCTTCGTCTTGTATCTCAGCCTCGGCTTCGTCGAAACGAGCTCGCGGATCAGCCATCCTGGGGATCTCGCCTTGAGCGTTGATGTCCAGTTCGTAGAACTCAGGCGGGCTTCTCTGATCCCTTGCTTGCCACCTTCTCGTGTGCATGAAGGTGCTGGGACCGATCTTCTTGACTCAGAGGATTTGTTCGTGCAGAGTCGCCAGGTGTTCAGATTTGGAACAGCAGTGAAGCGAACACCGGTGCTTCGATTCTGTCGAGGGTGAGAAACTTCCTTGTCTCACCGGGTGCTCAGGAACTGTCAGCGCCAGGTGGAGACTGATCAGAAAATCTCTCTTGAAACGTGGGACCAGGGTCCCACCGGGCGTGCCAGAGAAACTGCTGGTTACGAATCTGCCATGAGGAAAGGATTTTGGGTTGATGCGCCCAGATTCGCCCACCAGCATGAAAGGCCGGAAGGAAGAGATGCCTTCCGAGCCAATCTCCGGAGAAGGCCGGCTCCTTTTTGGGGGGTTTATGTTCAAGCTAAGAGTACAGGAAAGAAATAAATGAACAGAAAGGAATTTACAAATATATTCAAAGGTTGGTGGGGGGAACTAACAGTACGGGAACACACCAATTACCGCTACTTACTGCATTATAAACACAAAACATAACTAGGGACTGCAAAAACTATGTGTACTTCCGATACTCAAGCAGCGTATGCACAGCTTCAATGATCCCCTAACAGACATTCCCTACAAGGAACTAACAGTACGGCAATGCACCAATCACCAGATACGTACGCTGACATGAGTAGAAAGCAAACTTAGAGATATCAGAGCCAGGTATATGTGTTTATGTAGAGAATTTAACCGCACAGCTTCAATGGCTCCCTAACAGACATTCCCTACAAGGAACTAACAGTACGGCAGCGCACCAATCACCAGATACGGACCAGCAACAAAACACACAACTGATGGAACTGCTACTACATCTATTCTATGTATCCTTTTAATTCATGAAGTACAGAGGGTGCTTTAAACAAGCAATGCTAGAGGCACCTGATCATCAAATGCTGAAATGAATCAACGAGCCATGACACAGGTTAGCCTAAGGCATGAATATAAAGAAAGGCAGCATAAAAAACAGAAGCGGTAGAACAGAACCAAGCATACAGATTATATTTATAAGCAGAAGCACGGTTACAATGGGCACAGTGGTTCCCTAACAGACATTCCCCTTCCACACTTTACAATGAATTCACGGTGGGCTTTTATAGCCCGAGTCCCTCCCGTTACATTAATGGGCACAAGGTCCCAGTCAAACATAAGCTGACAAAAGCGGCGAAAGAGCTGCAAATGCTGACCTTTTGTCGGACCGGACTGTACCCGCAGCATGGTCTTCCTGGAAGCCGGACAGCTACATGGCGGTGTGTTGGGCAGGAAACTCCCCTCGGCAGTGATGCGGGTAGTCGGAGCGAGTAAAACCTCAGATCAGCTTTAAATGAGGCTACTGGCGCGAGTAATGCAGCCCATGCTTGTCCTTTTGCTCGGCACGTTTCGGCTCTAATCCCGAAGTTGGACACTTGTCAGATGATGGATGACTGTGTGACACGTGTCTGCCTTGGAAGGCAGTCCGTCCAACTTCGCTTGGGATCAGAGCGTCTCGGGTTGCGCGGGCAGAAAACAGTGCAGTCGGGAAGGCCTTCGTGCCTTGGTCAAATTCTGGGTTTGTTCCCCTACTGCGCACCTGTCAAGGGCACACTCCGACTTCACTGCGAAGTCGGGCTGCGCACAGGTGGAAACTGGTGTCTGCCGCCGTACGGACTCTGCTCCGGCCTTTTATCATCTTCTGTCAGCCTGCCAGCCTGTCAATCTGCCAGTTGCAAGGTGCGCCCAGAAAGTGGGGCGAAGTGCGAACTTCGCACCAAAACTGGGCGAAGTGCGCACTTCGCACCAAATCTGGGCGAAGTGCGAACTTCGCACCAAAACTTAGCCATTTTTCAGGTAACTTGTTGGAAAGTTGAAAAATCAACTGGGGACTCCAAGAAAGGGGGGAAAGAAAGAGAATGCGGGAAGGAAAAGGAAAGGGAGAGGAGAAGGAAGGAAAATAGGGGAAGAGGGAAAAAGAAGAGCAGCACAGTTACAACACTGAAGACATTGCACCCCATGCAAAATGTGACAACAGGGAGCACTTAGGTTGGGCAACTCCTTTGGGAGGACCCACCTTTGTGGTTGTATATATCAAAAGCTTGTACTTGGCACAAAGGGAGATGTTCTCCATTGCTATTTACCTTAGCATTAGCTTTCTTTGAATAGTTTGGCTGCTTTTGTTAGCATTTCTTGATTTGGCTTTCATTCAAAGTAGAAACCACTGTTGACATAAAATTTTGTCATACAACACAGTTCACAAAAGCCAATCTTCTTTCTCAAATTTATGCAATTCATTTTGCAGCAACTGATTATAGAGAGTAGCTCTAGCTTGCTTGAAAATGACAAAGGATCCATACAAATGAGCCCGTAGCTCTTATTTATAGTTGAAGTCTAGCACTAAAGGGCAAAAAATACCATTATGACGAGTGAGGCGCATTTTTGGCGAACAAAGCATATTAGTTTGGACCAGGGTGCACTAGCCAATATGGGGTGCATGGAACTAGAATGGAGTGCATTGCTATACTGGCAGGGTGCACTACTATTTAGCACTTAGAGAAATTCAGTAGATTGAGACCCGAGGAGCAGTGAGGCCCACAAATGGAACATGGCGCACTTAGTTCAACACTAGGAAAATTTTCAAGTTGGAGGATACAACTCAGACTAGGCGCATGACAAAGATGAGGCACAATGAATAGGTGAATAGCAGAACAAGGTGCACTCAAAAGGGAGCCGGGTGAAATTTTGTTCCACTTGTAGCACATCAGTGGTATTTCACAATTGAAGGAACAAAGAATAATGAATGATAGGAAAAAACAACACAACATTTCACAGTGTACGGAAAGAAATATTCACATCTCGAAATGAATAAACAACAACAAATAATATGAAATATACTCAGACGACCATGCACATTCATCTACAAAAATATTACATGCGTTCACAGGCACATGCATATACATGCACAACACAATCATAAGCTTAGAAACAACATTAGCTAAATGGATGTTCTGATTATCGCCAGGCTTGCACATACATCAATATCTTCAAATGCACACTTGTATATCTTTGAATGCATGTGATTTGTATTTGTGTGAAAGAGTCTATTTATACAATTCCCTAGGAAGGGGGAGGTAGTTCCAACGTCAATTTCCTTCCTATTGAATCTCTAACTACCCCAACACATCATTACATGACTTCTTGAATTACATGTACATTCAATTACCCGAACATTGAATTACATGTACATCCTAATTACATGTATGACATTTCATCAAACACTTTGTGCATTGTAGCATGAGTGGTGAGATTCCCAACAATGGAATGGTAGAATGACAGGTTCAAGAACCAATCAAGACTGCAATCATAGGACTATTTTCATAGTCGTACAATGTCATTGTCCTAAGACAGTACAATCTCACTTGTACAACAACAATTGTACGTAGTCACACATACAATCTCGTATAGTCTTGTACGTCACAGCCTTGTACAATCACAAATAGTTGTACGACACAATCTCGTACAACACAGTCTCGTATAGTTCAATGTCTTGTACGACTTAGTCTATCGTATGGTTCAATCCCTCGTGCATCTCAGTCTAATCGTACGATTCACTATCGTACAATGCAGTCTTCTCGTATAGTTCAGTCTTATCACACAATGCAGTCTATCATACGGTTTAGTCTTGTACAATTCAGTCAATCATACAATTTAGTCTCTTGTTCAGTTCAATCTTATCATACAATGCAGTCTTCTCGTATGACACTCTTCTCATACATTAATATTATCATACGATCTTCTCGTACGACAACACTTGTATGACGGTCTTCTCGTACAACAATCTTCTCGTACGATAGCATTTGTATGGTGATCAAGGGAAACACTTGTGCCGGTTGGTCAAGGGAAACACTTTTACGACACTTCTTTGATGACATTTCCTTTGACGACACTACCTCAAACAACATTTCCTTTGATTGCACTACCTCAAATGGCATCTCCTCTGAAGACAATTCCTCAAACGACACTTTCTGAGTTGATGGCATTTCTTTAGATGGCATTGCTTCAAATGGTATTGCTTTAGACATCTCTTCTGATAGCAATTCCTCATACGACACTTCTTCTGACGACAACTCAAACAACAATTCCTCTGATGGTATCTCAAAAGAAAATTCCTTTGACAACTTAGACGATAATTCCTTTGACAGTGCTTAAAGGGCAATTCCTCTTACAACAACTCAGATGACAATTCCTTTGACAACAGCTGAGATGGCAATTTCGCTGATGGCAACTCAGACGACAGTTCCTTTGACAACTTCTCAGACGACAGTTCCTTAGACAACACCACAGACAACACTTTCTCCTCCGTCATATGACTGCGGTCTCTTGCTATCCTAGCCTCAGTTATACAACGATCTACTCTTGGACCATCTTCTTGGTGACATTCTATCGTCTGACCGTCTTCCTAACGACACCCTATCGTCTGGCCTCCTTGCTAACTGCACTCTGTCATATAGTGACTCTGTTGACTACATTTTACCACTTCGTCTTGCATAGTTTTAACTACTTGCAGGAGTTTTGCCTCCTCAATTGAAATCAAGTTCACCTCAATTTCAATCAAGCTCATCAAGTTCACCTCCCTTGTTTCTTGGCAAGGGAACAATCATGTGCAAAGTGCCCCCACAATTGGCATTGTCAACATTGTAAACTGAGTCTGCCATCAATATCTTTGTCTTCTAGTTCTCTGGCGGTTGACACAGTCCGAATCACTAGTGGCATTCTTCCATCGTAAGATCTCGCTTTGTGCTACATATTCCTGTAGCGATGATCTTGCATTCTCCGAGTCACACTTATCCTCGGAGTCATCATTATTTTCTTTGGAGTCACTTCCTTCCCTGACTTCTCGACTCCAACACTTGAACGAGGAACTATTCTCCTGTCCAAAATCACCACTCTCACTGTCTAAGTCATTCTCAATATCAGAATCACTTTCATCTTCAAAATAACTCTCGTCTGCATTAACATGACGCCAATACATCAGTGATGTTTTTGCATCACTTTCCCAAATCAAGGCATAATCCAAAGCCTCTCGGTATGATCTCGGAGGGAACATCCTGATCTTCTTCTAATACATAGGAAGAAGTCCATCTATGAACCATCTCCTCTTCAATGCATTTGATTGGTCTTTCTTCAGATGGTTAAACAACTCACTCAACTTCCAATTGTAGGAACGAACAAACTTGTTCTCACCCTGTTTCATTCTATAAATTTCAGCAATGATTGCATTGTCATTATCACACAATTGAAATTATTGCACAAAAGCATTGCGCAACTCTTTCCATCTCTAGTACTTGTCCTCTGGTAATTTCATATACCAGTCTATTGCAAATCTAGGAAATGTCACAGGAAACAACCACCTCTAGTTTGCCTCATTGTTCTGCCCAGTCGCTTTCCACATCGTGCAAAAGATTCTCCAATGCCTAACTAGGTCTTCTGTTGATTCCTTGTGAAACAATGGACATTTACACGATATGCCCAAATTGACCTTCGGTTTGATAGGTTGGCTTTTCATTGGCAATAGTTGTTTGTATATCTCTCCCTTATGCACAGCCTTAGGCGCACCACCCTGCAATTGCGCTTTCACTATATTCCCTTCTCACAAGACAACATTCCAACCTGCAGTTGCTCCGATGTTGGACTTCTGTCCTGCGCACCATCAAGCACATTAATCTCCAGTTTCCCTAGTGTCGGACTCTCGTATCGTGCATTGTTGGACACATCATTTTGTATTTGCATCAATGTTGGACTCCTGTCCCGCTCACCATCGTGCACCACAACTTGCAATTGCTCCAATGCCAAACATTCTTCATCGGCATGTAACTCCTCATCAACCCCTTTCAACAACTCCTGCTAAACTTGGTTTGTATGAATACTTGCACTTGGACGACATCTGTCGTCCAACATTTTAGCTTGTATGGCAGATACATTTTAGCTTGTATGGCATTGTCGTACAACGTACATCAGGTTCTATTTGTACAATAGATTTTGTTTGTATGGCAAACTCCATTCATACAATGCCTTCCACTTGAATGAATCATGTCAGTCGTACGAAAGGCTCTGTTTGGACGGTGCATAGCACTTGAACAATGCACATCACTAGAATGGCAGGCCTCATTTGTACGATAGTTTGTTGTGTTGTCGTACACACAATTTGTAGTCAGTCGTTGTCCTCCCTGCTACATGTCTGTCGTATTCGTCTCGTTGTATGGCTCTTCCTTTGCGTCAACAAACAAATCTACTTCTTCATCTGCATCTTTGGATGCATTCCATGGCTGTCGTTGTGCACCTTCCCAAGCAACTTGCTTCTCACAACTCCATGTCACTAAGCTTAACCCAAACTCATAAAGACAATGTCTCCAGGATGTAGAAATAAAATACGACATACTTTCCCATATCCTCGGCAAATTCTGTCATCTACCTCTCCAAGTATCACTTGAATTCTCCGTCTCTTGAGAGCTCCAAACTCATTCGAGCATTGGTTCTTTCGTTTCTTGCAATTGCAGTACTTTATTAGTTATATCGTTCCTTCTTTGAGTGATCTTTGTGCTTCTCCTCACAGGCACTTGATCATCTCTGTGACCTCGTCTTCCACGTCCTTGCGATAATGTATTTGTCATCCACCTTTCTCTTTTCACGCATGCTACTCGTTGTTTAACCCTCCTCGCTATGGCAACGACAACGATGCCAAATATAGCACGAGTGGTGAGATTCCCAACAATGGAATGGTGGAATGATAGATTCAGGAACCAATCAAGACTACAGACATAGGACTATTTTCATAGTCGTTCAATGTCATTGTCCTGAGACAGTACAATCTCACTTGTACAACAATAGTTGTACGTAGTCGCACGTACAATCTCGTAGTCTTGTATGACACAACCTTGTGCAATCATGTATAGTTGTATGACACAATCTCGTACAACACCGTCTCGTACAATCTTGTATAGTTCAATCTCTCGTACAGCTTAGTCTATCGTACGGTTTAATCTCTTGTACGACTCAATCTAATCATATGGTTCAATCTATAGTATGTCTCAGTCTAATCGTATGGTTCAGTCTTATTGTACAATGCAGTCTTCTTGTACAGTTCAGTCTCGTACAATTCAGTCTATCATACGGTTCAGTCTTCTCGTACAATTCAATCTATCGTACAGTTTAGTCTCTTGTACAACTCAGTCTATCGTACGGTTCAATCTTATCATACAATGGAGTCTTCTCATACGACACTCTTCTTGTACATCAATATTCTCATACGATCGTCTTCTCGTACGATAAAAATTGTACAATGGTCTTCTTGTACAACAATATTCTCATATGATAGCAATTGTACGATGATCTCGTACAACATAGTCTCGTACGGTGCAATCTTGTATGACAGTAACTTGTACGGTATCCCATGTACAAGCTTACTTAACCACAATAAAATCCTAAGTTGTTAACAATCCTATGTGTTTGCCTTCGTACGTTCCCACCGTTGTACAACCTGCTCTCATACAGTCTGCAACTGTTTATAACTGCCAAGTTTCTTTTTGCTGCAATCTCTTGTACATTCTGCTACACGTATGATCTAACCCTTGTATGGTCTGCAACTTACTCGCAGTCTGTCCATGGCAGTTTTCTCCCTACAACCTGCAACTTATAGACAACTATTGCAATACTCTAACACTGCAATCTACAACTATGCCAATCAAATACTACAGTCTGCAACTAGAAACATTCAATGCTAAACAACATACAATCTCATTAACATTCACAACATAAACAGAACACAAGTAAAATGGAATCAGGCTGCAATGAATCTGCAAATAACAAAATTGTATTGGCATTTCATTTACCTATAACTTGCATTTCGCATGCATTTACATTTCATAAGTCACTTTATGACTTTGTCGTACATACTAATATTTCATTACATTATCACATTTTATTATATTGCCGCTTTATAACATTATTATTATATGTACACACATTTTGTCAAACACTTTGCGTACAACTACAAAATTACACAAGATACCGAAACTCATGCAGACATATCAAGTTGCTTGCCTACACGTTACAACATAACTCAAAATTACAAAACTATATATACAATTAAAATTATTTTTACATACTTGAATGTGTACACACTCTATCAGTATTAAGGTAGCTCCACTTCAAAATTGGCCCCTACATCTGCCCTTCCCTCTAGATTGGTCAATATCCTCGTCGCCGATTGTTGCTACTCGTGAGGGATTTGGCTCTGTTGCTGTTGATGGGTAGATGGAATTTGCACGGGTGTACCTCCCAGTTGCTAAACTTGTAGTTTAAGGGCTTTAGTTTCTCCCTTCAAGTGTTTGGCATAGGCTTGGTATCACGCTCACTAGAAGCCATAATGCTATGACTTTCTATTCGATTTCCACAAACGTTGCCTATAATTTTGCTTCCCTCTTGGTTGATTCCACTTCCCTTCTTGCCACCTCAGCAAGTTGCTCATCACGGTTTGCAATCAGCTGATCATAGTGAGCGATTTCCTACACCTTTGCTTCAAGAGCATGCTCCCTCACTATACATTCCGACTTAAAATTCTTGATCAACTCCTCCTGCTTCTTCCACATTTGATCTACTTCTTGCCACATCGTTGCTAGTTCTGCTTCGGCCTCCTGCTGCACTTGCTGAAGTTGTCCTTGTATCTCCTCAATTGGTTAGATTTTTCTTCTTCCTTCAATTTTAGGCTATTCACTGGCTGGTATTGAGAATATTGCTGTAGAAACTGAGGCTGATGTTGCAGCTGTTGTCCTATCGGTAGCCACTGCTGCTCCAGTTGTTGTTGCTTTTGCCTCTTCTGCTCTCTCGCCAATTCCTTTGCAACAGACAACTGGTCCCGTCTGTATCCAACTTCTCGGCCAATGCATCAGTGTTGTCACCTTGCTCCTTGTCTGACGACTCAACCAACTTCACCTTTGGTGGTTTCCTCTTCTTTGTCGTCATAGCCTTCCATTTTTTGACCTTTTTTGCTTTCCCCACTGGTCCTATCCTGGTTAGTGGGCTACAAAAATCTTGCGGAAGATAGTTGATGCTCCTTTTGGCATGTTGTGTGGTAGACCCAGTCCTGGATAGAGAAATTCTTAGTGAACTACAACAAAAAGTTCTGTATGCGATCTGACGGAAACAATGCCCAATCATACTTTAATCACAATGCCCTCCATGTATAGTATGAGCCAGGTGGGCATATTGGAGGTTCGTTGATTGTCAGACAACCTAGACATAGCTATGTTCATGGCACGACATAGTTCTTCAGACTTCAAGTGCTGCATCTTCAGTCTGCAGCTACCATGCTTTATCAACTTTGCAACCTCTCCTTGATTGAGATTACTGACTTTGTCTACAAACTTCTTCAACCAATATCGCTCCACTCCTTCACTGGTCGGCTATTTACTGCAGAAAATAGCCCAAACACTCTCTATAAACTGTTCGGTAGGACACCCACACCTCCTTGTCACCTAGCACCACCTTGCTTCTCTTCTCTACATCATATTTCTCTAGCATCTCCAACAGGTAACGCTTGAAGAAATCTTTGTAGCACAATAGTCGTATTTTGCAATTGAAGGTACGGAGAATAATGAATGATAGGAAAAATCAGCAAGACGAAGCATTTCAACAAGTATGAGAAAGAAATATCAAAACTGAAATGGAATAAAACTGCAGCAAATAACTTGCATTATGTTTAGATGACCATGTACATTCATCTACAATAGCATTATACTTGTCGTTACGTAAGTCACTGACGTATGATTCTCCACCGTTGTCACTCAATTCTCTACCGTTGACATGCAACTCATTGTTGTTGACATGCAACTCTTCGCCACCAACAAGCAACTCACCGCCATTATCAAGTAACCTTCTATCGCTTTTAGGCAACTCTGTGCATGTTACACGTCCAGAAATTCTTTGCACTTGTTGCACAATTCTTTGACTTCTCATTGTTGGCTCTTCACCTGTCCATGTCTCCGACATCGTCGTGTCAGGTTATCTGTCATTCACTTTCTCCTATCTTCAATTTCTGCACGATCAATGGTTTGAACTTCACACAACAATGATGCCAAATGTAGCACAATAGTGATATTTTGCAATTGAAGGAATCAAGAATAATGAATGGCAGGAAAAATCAGCAAAACAAAATTTCACAACGTATGGAAAGAAATATTCTGATTTAGAAATGAAATAAACAGGAGCAAATAACTTGAAATATGCTCAGACAGCCATGCACATTCATCTACAACAACATTGCATTAGTTCATAGGCACATGCAATTACATGCACAACACAACCATAAGCTTAGACACAACAATGGCTGAATGGATGTTCTTTTGATTATCTCCAGGCTTGCACATACATGAATATCTCCAAATGCATACACATATTTCCAAAATGCATATGATTTAAATTTGCGAGGGGGTCTATTTATACAATTCCCTAGGACTACCCCAACTTCCTCGTACCGAACCTCTAACTAACTACCTCGACACATCATTACATGACTTCTTGAATTACATGTACATTCATTTACCCGAACATTGAATAACATGTACATCCTAATTACATTTACGACATTTCATCAAACACTTTGTGCACGTGTTACAGTATAACTCAAAATTATAAAACTATGTATACAATCAAAATCATATTTGCATACTTGAGTCCGTATACACTCTATTAGTCTTGGGTGGCGCTTGAGGTATGGCCACGTCAGAAATGTATCCTACACCACTTAGATGGGAAAAGGTTGGGGGGGGGCGCGTTTGACTTAGATGGGGTACACAAAAATGGAGTGAGGTGCACTCAGACAGAGTGGGGCACATCAGTGCCTTAGCCATTTTCCCTAATTTATTCACTGTTCTATCTTCTACCCCAGCTTGTTTGATGGATCTCCAATCAGAGCATGATGCTAGAAGCGAGCTACTACCATTCTACAAGCTCACAAGGATGTTAATACTAATTGATGGAAAATACAAGGTTGTGCCTTATTCTTAGGGTTGGAGTCAAAATTGAGGCCATCTCACAGCAAGATTGCAAAATCGCAGTCACCTTGTTTAGCTCTAGCGAAACAGGTTCAAAAGTGCCTACCTATCTGCATTAGAAGATGGGTCTGGAGCATCTAGTATTTCACCATTCAATCCCAACTCCTTGAATTGATCTTTTTGGGAGGCCTTCCCTTTGATTTGTTATGCTCTTTAATTTTCCTAGCAGGTTTTCCAAATTAGTGATCTTCTTTGAGATGTCATGCACAACACTGTTTATGGACACATCCACTTTAGCCTTCATCAATGGTCTTCTACTATTATCTTCGGCTAATTAAGTTAATGCCATAAGTCTTGTATGCTAACTACTATTTAGCTCTGCCACTAGTTTTTCCATTTCTTCCTTTGCTACTACCTTCCCTCTAAGATCATTGTTTTTCTTTTTTAGTATTTCCAGCTCCTGTTGTCACTATGTTGCTTGATTATTTTTTTTTCTGCCAATTTATTCAATTCTTTCACACTATCATAGGCATGCTTCCTGTATTTTCAGCTTCATTAGTTGCTCGCACATAGTCTTGGCTTGCTGCAATTGTTTTGTTAATAACATCATTTGGAAAAGGGTCGGCCCTTGACAGGTGTTGAGTTGACATATACGCAGTGCAATCACTTGGAGCGGTTGCCACTTTGCTTGGATTTGTTGGAGGTGCCTTGACAATCAGTAACTTTCTTCCCTTTTCTACCAACTAGGATTGGCAGATCATAGGTGTTATGGATGCTGAAGCTCTTATATTGGCAAGGTTTGGATTGATTTGCTTTCTTGCCTCCTACATGATGCTTGATATTCCTCTATCCATTTGAGGGGCTTCCTATCATATGGTAAGGGAATGATTGATTGACATCAAGGATGGCATGTTTTTTCCTAGTGTGGATTGCGTTGGACAGTTTCAATGTTGTTGAAGGGAAGTGTCATCGTACCTTTAGTGACTAGTGGATTGATGTGGGTGGGGATACCAGTTTGACGCAACATAGATGATGACACTAACTAGGTCATGGTGGGTGATGAGAGGGTTTGAGGCAAGGAAACGTGAGGTGATGTAATGGCGCTTGCGATATGTAAGACCAAAGGAAGAGTACATGGTGATGGAATAATTGATGATGACGGCGTCAATGATTGTGGGACAAACTGGGGTGGAGAAGATGTGTGGGACAGCCCTACGTCTTGAACAAGCATACTTGATAGTGACCCTAAGATTAGGGTTGCACTTATTTGAGGTGATATGGGCGCAACAAAATATGTTAGGGGGGTTCGAGAAGCAAGAATAGAAGAAATAAGAGGGGAAGAGAGAATAGTGATGGGAATAGAAGCAGCAAGGGGTGGAAGTGAATTGAAGGTGATCGTAGGGAAAATGGTGGAAGTAATTTGTGCTTCTAGATTAGCGGCTTCCATTCTTGTTGCTCTATTCCTGGTACGTGAACCTTCTTTTCTTTTTGAGCCCTTCTCAGGGTTTCCATCATTTCTCTATATTGTTTTCCGTTAGTCACTAAAGGTCTTGTGACCTCATCCTTCTTTTTCTTTGCCATTTTGGTTTATCAGAATGAATCGTATTCACCAACCCTTGTGTTTGTTGTCATCATTGTATTAGGTTGAAGCCTCATCAATCTTAGGAAAGAAATCATTGATTTGGGAGAGATCTTCAATCATTCTTGGAAAGAAAGGGATGAGAAGAAATGGGAACTTGAGTGTCTTTTGCAAGATTTTTGCTCAGGCTAGATAGAGATTTTCTTTTAAAAAAATAAATAATCTGAGATGAATGGAAAGAAAATGTGGAAACGGACTGAAGGAAATGGGAAATCAAACATCCTGCTGGGGATTTTTGCTCAATAGAAGAGACCCTTTTTTCTGGTACAATTGTGTACATAATGAATCTTTTCTTGCGGATCCGTTTGTGGCTATCTTGTCAAGTGGGTCAATTCCATTGATAGGCTTAGAAAAATAGTTGACTTTCCTCTTAATGCTGACATCACAACTTAGGATCTTCCAACACCTATGCAAACATAGCAGGTCAAATAGCACTAACAATGTAATGCCAAGGGTTATTTTTCAACTCTAAACTTCGTGTATGCGCTCTAGTGAACAATATACCCCCTCATGGAAGGATTGTGTAGATCCAAAAACGAAAAATAAAGGTTTAGCAACTAAGATACCTTTCAACCCTTTTATCTCTTCCTTATCTATGACTTGATACTAAATGTCTAGGAAAGGATATTCCTTTTTGGCCTCAAAATAGTGGAAAGTGAGGGTAGATACATGGGTGTTCGCGATTATGACAACTTCCTTTTCGCGTCATTGTATTTATCTTTGGTTCTTTCTTTGTTGGGCGATTTGGTCCGTTTATAGGTAGTTATTTGTTGTCCTTTTTATAGTCCCTTGGGTCATTTTTGGCCCACCGTAAACATTAATAATATTTCATTTCCCATCTCATCCCACGGTGCACTTTGGTGTAGATAACTAGTTTAGACCCTTGTTCCCATGTGACCATATGACATATCATTACTTGGGGGTGGTGATCTCTCTTGATGTCGTTCCCCAATAAATTTTCTATCGCCCTTTATAGTTCCAAATTGTTTGAATGCAGGCCCAACCTCCACTTTACTCCCCAAAATTGTAGGAAACTGCATCTTTTTGAGAATAATGGCCTCTCTACTACTCAATTTAGCCCCTATATCTAAACTCATATGATCATTTTTGGGTGCTACGGGTGGATCCTTCCTCATTAGTAGAATGATGTTTACTTTTGAAAATTTCCTCTTTAGGGATGTAGAATCCTTCCAAAAAGGGTCCTCCTATTGTGAATTATTCAAAACTTGTGAATTCCTTTGCCTCCAAGATAAAGCTCAATGTATCATACTCTGGGTGTAAACTTGCTTCTATCGCTCTTGTAGGATCATCTTCCTCTAGTGGAAAAATAAATGCTATGTATTTTGCTACGACCTTTGAATTTCTATCCTCCAAATCTTTGTTGTAGATTGCTCTATGTTTCAACCTCCAAAGAAGGCCGACTCCTTTGAATTGATTATTTTGGGAAAAGGGATAGGAAAAGAGTAAGGGTTAGAAAGAGGTAAGAAAGGGTGGACGGGATATAGTGTAACAACATTGGATCTCACAAAGTAATAAACTATCAAATCAATTACGAGATACTTAACAGACCAACCATTATCACCTATGATTACAGATTCATTAAGCTCATGACATTCTCTTTAATCATTCCAAAGATTCTAACAATTAGCAATCCAATAGGTGTTTCACGCTTTAACAAAATAGACCAATTGCTGAATGTAACATATATGACTTAAAGAAAATGTATATAATTGCTTTAATCATTCCAAGGACTTCAATTATTAGCAATCCAATAGGTAATCCAAATAGCAGAATTACTTTAACAGAATACACTAACAATTAAGTGTAACAAAAATGACTTAAAGCAAAACATTCACATAAAACCTGCAATCGCATAGTAATGGAGGCTAAACAACTATATCTCAATTGATCAACAACAATTACAATGCAATACCAGGCAAGGACTACAGAACCGACCCCTGTAATGAGGTATCTCATTATATTTATAGGCTGCTTATTGAATCTTGCAGCGTAAGATTTACATTTAGTTATGAAAAACTGTTACAGACAGCTAGACAAAATGTTCTAGAAGCAGATGTGGTCAGTTTAGATCTCATTTTGCAAACAAATTTGAATTTGACCATTGATTTGCAACTACCTTCTGCAAGTGGCTACATTATTGGGGCTTAACTGAATCCAGCTGGTGAGCACCGTGACAGTTGTAGGTCTGAAAACGATGTTCAACTAAAAGTTGCTCAAAACCGGGTTCTTGATTCTATTCGTAGAGCTCTTTTGATATGAGACCACGACTTTGGTTTGTTGATCTGCAACGACCTTCTTCCTTGTTATTTTCTTTATACGCACGATCCCGGGCTCAAGATGAGAGATGATGATGTCATTAACTTAAGTGGTGCGGTTTTGTGCACTTTGAGTATTGTTGCACGGTACCGGGCTCAACTTTGAGTGTCGTGGTCTTTGGCGGTCTTCAAGGTTTGACTCACGTGGTCTCGGGCCATCGGTCTCCTCGGTTGATGTCATTGTCTCAAGAGGCCTGGTTTTGGGACATCGCGGCTTTGGGCTTTACTTTTTGCGCGCCTTTATCTTGATCCTGGCTTTGAGCATTCCTTGGTCCCTTGAACTCGACCTTTTCTGCTTTGTTTTCAAATGTTGTCAAAGTCTCGGTCTCTAGTGGTTGCGGTTTCGTGCCACGAGCTTTTGCGCGTCCCTGTGGGAATGAGACTACGCGTCTTTGTTGACGTGATCCCGGTCTCAAGCATCCCGGTTTCGGGCCACCTTGGAGCTTTTGCAACACTTAGACGATCTTTTGCCAAAAATAAGCCTGGTGCTTTAAAATTCAAATGGGGTCATGAATTTGACCTACATTCTTGGCGCCTCTTGGGATTTTCCACTTGTAGAAAAAGAACCCAAACAACCTTCCTTCTAAACTATGAACTTGTGAAGAAGAGAAGCCGAAGGAGCTAGAAAATAAGTTGACAAGGGGGAAGGAAATGAAGGCAGCAATATATACGATTTTTATCGCGAGGAAGGAAAGGAATATGGATGGTAGAAAGTGGAAGACGAGATAATGTAGAGATATGTGCGCAAAAACAATGGTACAAAAGGGGATAACAGTGGGAATGAAAAGGGATATAGCATTATATGAAATGCAGTTTAAAGGAAACGGGAAAAGTAGAAACTGAAAAAAACAAAGGTTACGGAATTGATGGCAGGATGTAGAGGTGAATATGAGAAGAAAAATTAGCATAAAGAGAAGAAAGGGAAGAAGAGAGGGAGAAATTGTGCAAGGGGGTACGTGGAGTATGGGACACTCACACAAAATTGTACCTCCATGAGCTTATTCCGCTACAGCCGAAAGCTGCTTCAGGTCCAGGCAAGATGCCTTAGGCAAATATTCCAGCTGCTTGTAGACCAGTGTTCGCCTTTTTTCTGCCCTTTTCTCTTTTTTACACAGTTGAGCAGGAACCTCCTTTGTCTGTCGTTTTCAGCAACAGAGTGCTTTAATTCTGTTTTCAGGCACTGCACTGAAAAGCATTTTTCTTCTTGAATTCTGGGGCCAAGGTAGCTTTAGATAGAGTTCAAGTGGCAGCTTTGCCAGCTGGCCTTTCTATAATGATTGCACTCTTGTTGCACTTTTTTCAAACATGTGAACTGTTTGGCTCACATGCTTTATTTAATGCTTGTGCGCCAACTAGGCTGCTTTGGCCTAGCTGTCATGTATTTGCTTGCATCACTCATAGGATAGAGCGTCCTATGACATGTATCTTATATCATCTGTTTGCTCTACTCGTGCCATGTCATGAGTTTGAATACTTTCCTGCCACCTACACACTTTTCTTGTCTTGTCCATTGGGCTGATTTAGGGGAAGGATAATGACGGGAAAGACAACAGATTACATCGTGTGAAGATTGATGAGGGGCATGAATGGGGAGAGTGGAGTGATGATTTTGTTATCCGCATGTGTGGGTTGTACGGGTTTACACAGCTTCTTTTCCTCCATGCTCTGATATGCTTCTCAGTTTGATTGAGCTTGAAGGCCATTCACTGTAATAGCTTTGGTGCTTGCCTCTTAGTGTTTTATTCTATGTACAAAATCTGCTAAGAAAGCTATCTTATTGGCTGATTGCATTACACAAGCTGTAGTCAGATTTTTATTTAATTGTAGGCTATTTACACAAAAATGTGGCGTGATTGCCCACGCCTGGCAAAGTGATCTCTTGCAATCTATCCTGTGAACCTGCAATGTTCTGACCATATGATACCATTTTTGAGTTTTTCCTCTTGATTGATTCTCAAGAACTCACAGCTATCTCCAAACACTTCCAGAGGCCAATCTAATTTTGCTTTAGTCCTAAGGAATTCTTGGTTCTGAACAGGTGCAGTAGACATAGGTATTTGCCTTGGACTAAGCTTCATTTTACTGAGTGTCGATCTTCCCAATGTCTTTTGTAGAGTGCCCAGGAGCATATCTATCTTCAAGTCACTTTCTGTTTGATTCACCCTTTTTGATCTGTTCCCCCTTCTTGCAAATTCGTTTTGATAGAACGGCCAAAATTGTTGCAACTTAGGATCCTCTGTATTTAGGGAAGAAATGTAGCTGATTGAATCTGATTGTTCTTTTTGAAACATATTATGTGGACTATGATCATAGTACTGTTGCTTTTGCCATGTTTGATTTGATTCTTCTTCTCCCTAATCACTCATTTTTATCTTTACATCCCAGGCATCTTTTCTTAGCTGGGCTGTTTTTAGCTCTTCATATTCTTCAATATAGAAGGGGTGCAAGCCCTGATTAGATATTCTGACTATCTTCCCGATACAAGGGATAATCATGTAACTTAGGTCTTGGCTTAAGCATCGTCCAATTTGTTCTAGAAAATCTTTAGACAAGCACATGCTGAACAGGGGAGGCACATCAACAATCATTATATCTTGTATCACCACAAGGTCTGGGCATCCATGTATTATCATTAGAAAGTCTTTTAAGAGACCAATTGCTTTTACAGATCTCCCTTTGAATTGAAACCACTTAGCTTCCACCGGGTTGATGTTCAATTTTAAGCTTTTGCAGACTTCTAGCGGCATATCTATAATTTCAGCTTTTGGATCTACTGCACAATTGTGTAGTATGCACCTCTCCAAAGAAAGAGATAAATAGAACGGGGTAGATTGGCTCTTTTGCATGATCAAAGACGTTCTCCTTACTGTTGGGTTACCATCTTTCTTCGATTCTTGAAGGGAAAACTCAACCAGGTCTACTTCTTCAGCTACTAGTATATCTCTCCTCAGGTCTTCTTGTACTGGAACAGGGCCCTTGAATGAACTGTGAAACTGTTTCACTGCTTTTATCCTTTGTTCCAAAGTCATGGCTGGTGAATACAAATTCTTGTACGATTCAATTCTTTGCTGGCCTAGTGATTTTACCTCTGGAATTGATATTTGAACATCTGATTGAGTTTCCTTTCCTTCACTTTGTGCAGCTGGAAACAGACTACGATTGACATTATGCTCCACCTTTTGTTGGTTGTCAGGAGGATTCTTTTCTTCCCAGAACGCTTGCTCAGGTACTGTAGTGAAAGCCACTATATCTTCTGTCAATGGAGATTTCCGTGGGCACGTAAGATACGATCCTCTTTCTTCAGCATAAACCTCATCATGTGATGGAGGTTTGCTTGCATGTAGCCAAAATATCAATTACCTTCTCTTTATTGTCATCAAGACATTGCTCTGTAGCTCTCTCTGTTCTCAGGGTGTGTTCTCACCAACTCCGGATTGAGTCAGATCACCATCTTCCGATGGAGGAGCGGATTTGCTTGTTTTGCTCCTTGGGTGAAGTTGAGACCCTGCATCACTTCATTTTTTGTTGTCCCATTTATTATGAGATCCGGGGTAGGTTCCATTGCCTTTTCAGGGACAACTCTCGATGTGTTTCTACCTTCTTCAGATACCCGGACCAACGTTGTCTCTCACTCTTTCTTAGGGAGATAACTCAGCTTCGACGACATAAAAGTTCTCCAAATGGATCTCACCCTCCTCAATATTGGCTCATCACAACATACTTCACCAACTCGACGGACCAGGTGACTTCGATCGAAAACGCCCCGCACCATCCAGTTTGAACAGAAGCAGGGTCACTAGACAGCGCACCAACAGTTTGTCAGGGTTCCGAACTAGCAATGGGCAGAGACATATCATGGACTTATTCAGCTCCGGTACTTCGGCCTCGACTGTTAGGAGAGATTAGTTTTTGGGGGATTCTCGAAGCTTGCCCCTCCTGGTCTGCTCCCTCCCCCCTCCTCTCTCTCCGTTCTTCTTGGCATGCACTTCTCTCTGTTGGACTGCAGCCCTCCCCCCTCTGCTCTCCCTTTTCTTTTCTTTTCCCTTTCTCTTTGGCCCGTTTGTCGGGTTTGATATTGTATTTTTCTTAGTTATTTTTTTTGTTGGGCTTTTTAGCCTGCTAGCTGGTAGTCATTATTGTACTTCTTATATTCCCTTGGGTCTTATTTTGGCCCACCGCGGATTTTAATAATATTTCATTTCATTTCTATGATGCACTTTCCGTCAGCAGAGTAGTAGAAGCTGGTATACTGTTGTGATTGTTGTGATATAAGCCCAGAGGCATCAGAGTCATCCATTCTAGACTGAGAGAGTCGCTTCTCCATTCTTCTAACATCTTTAGTCAACTTTTGAATCATTGCTTTCAATTCTTGTTATGTTTGGAGCTAATTCTCCTGTATAGTAGGGGTACCAATGACCTCGGGAACTTGGGACGGATGACTTAGACTCTTCATGATATGATGTGTAAGATGTGCTTGGGGAAAGGTTGAGTGGGTACATGGTGTTTCTGGGAGGGATTTTACATGCTGTAATTAGCATATTCTCAGTTAGTATGCCTTATTGAAAAATCTGAGGGAATCTTCTTTCTTTAGATTGTTAAATAAGGATACTTAGGTCAGGATGGAAGGCATGAATATAATAGAGATAAGCTTGGGCTGGGGAGGGCTGAAACTCTAGAGAAATTCTCTTCCAAGTCCTTTTGAAACGAACATTAAAGTAAAAAATACTCTCATGGGGGACTCTTCGAATGAATGAAAAGTGAGTAAGTAACAAGAATGGATCCCCAGGGTCAGCAAGCTTGTTGATAAGAGCTTCGGCTAGTTTGGCCCAAGTATTGATGCTTTTGTCTTCCAAGGATCTATACCACAGTAACGCTTTGCCTTTGAAAGAGAGGATGAGTAATCTAATCATTACATCTTCAAAGACAATTTCATAAACAGTAGCTAAAGAAGCTATGTCTTGACAATGCTCATATGCATTTTTTTCCTTTGCCTTCATAATTGGGTAGGGCTTTTAGGGCAATTTTTGGTATTTCATGAAGAATTGGGATGTTGAGGGGGCAAGTATCATACCATGGTGGACAACATTGTTGAGCCATGGGAATGACATAACCTATTTACAGGCAATTCTAAGTCTGATTTTCAAGAAGAGTCGCTAGAAACTACTGATTATGCAGTGGATACTCTAATTTTCAGCTGCAGACCCTATAATCAAATGAAGATGAAAAAAATATGCACGGATTACCGGACAACAAATAGAATTGATGATTTTATTACAATATAGTTTCATGTTTTATCTTTGAATGGGAGTCGCTAGATGACCATACATTCTCCCCAAACAAGGTCAAGACTGCTCATCAAATCTTGATTCCTCCGGGAAAGTGAGACAAATTTAATCTTTTAGTCCCACCGGGCGTGCCAGAAGTAACTATACTGTTGGACTAAAATCTGCCATCGTTGTGGAAAGGCGTTGCACCTGTCGATTTTAGCCAAAGTATAGCAATTGGATGAAACAAGATTGCTCTATGTTTCAACCTCTAGAGAAGGCTGACTCCTTTGAATTGATTATTTTGGGAAAAGGGATAGGCAAAGAGTAAGGGTTAGGAAAGAGTAAGGTTAGAAAGAGGTAAGAAAGGGTGGACGGGATATAGTGTAACAACATTGGATCTCACAGAGTAAGAAACTATCAAATCAATTACGAGATACTTAACAGACCAACCATTATCATCTGCGATTATAGATTCATTAAGCTCATGACATTCTCTTTAATCATTCCAAGGATTCTAACAATTAACAATCCAATAGGTGTTTCATGCTTTAATAGAATAGATCAATTGTTGAATGTAACATAAATGACTTAAAGAAAATGTATATAATTGCTATAATCATTCCAAGGACTTTTATTAGCAATCCAATAGGTAATCCAAATAGCAGAATTACTTTAACAAAATACACTAACAATTAAGTGTAACAGTTAATGACTTAAAGCAAAACATTCACATAAAACCTGCAATCGCACAATAATGGAGGCCAAACAACTATCTCTTCATTGATTAGCAGCAATTATAACGCAATACCAGGTAAGGACTATAGATCCGACCCCTGTAATGAGGTCTCATTATATTTATAGGCTGCTTATTGAATCTTGCAGCGTAAGATTTACATTCAGTTATGAAAAAACTGTTACAGACAACTAGACAGAATGTTCTAGAAGCAGACATGGTCGATCTAGATCTCATTTTGCACACAAATTTGAATTTGACCGTTGATCTGCACCTGCCTTCTGCAAGTGGCTGCATTATTGGGGCTTAATTGAAACCAACTAGCGAGCACCATGACAGTTGTAGGTCTGAAAAAGACGTTCAATTGAAAGCTGCTCAAAGCCGGTTCTTGATTCTATCTGCAGAGCTCTTCTGAGATGAGACTGTGACTTTGGTTTGTTGATCTGCAATGGCCTTCTTCCTTATTATTTTCTTTATATATGCGATCTCGAGCTCAAGCTGAGAGATGATGATGTCATCAACTTAAGTGGTGCAGTTTTGAGCACTTTGAGTATTGTTGCACGGTATCGAGCTCAACTTTGATCTTGTTTATGTCATCGGCCAAGGTAGTGCGGTTTTGAGTGTCGTGGTCTTAGGCGGTCTTTAAGGTTTGACTCGCACGGTCCTAGGCCATCGATCTCCTTGACTAACGTCATTGTCTCGAGAGGCCCGGTTTGGGACATCACATCTTTGGGCTTTACTTTTTTGCGCGCCTTTATCTCGATCCCGACTTTGAACATTCCTTGGTCCCGTGAACTTGGCCTTTTCTGCTTTGTTTTCAAATGTTGTCGAAGTCCCGGTGTCGGGTTGTTGCGGTTTCATACCATGAGCTTTTACCCGTCCTTGTGGGAATGAGACTACATGCTAACGTCTTTGTTGATGTGATCTCAGTCTCGAGCACCCTGGTTTCGGGCCACCTTGGAGATTTTGCAACACTTAGCCATCTTTTGCCAAAAATAAGCCTGGTGCTTTAAAATTCAAATGGGGTCATGAATTTGACCTACACAACTCTTCAAGTTTTATAGGCTTTCCTTCCTTCCACATTGTTTCCATTGGGCCAAGTATAATGATCTCGCCTTCTGGTTGCGGACTTGTCTCCATCATCTCTATAGGTTCTCCTCCTCTATTTGAGAGGACAAATACCTCACACTCCTATATGAGTTCTAATCCTTCATATATGGAATCTACATTTAATATCTTGGGTTCTATCATTGGTTGAGGGAAATTTGACTCTTGGTGAAGGGATGGGGGATTCTCCGAAGGAATTATCAACCCATCAGAATGATTATCATGCATGACAACACCTTGGGAAGTCGAACAATTTTCTACTCATTGAGGATGTTTCATGCATCGCATAGACTTGCGTCATATTGGAATGATATATAATCACTTGACCCCTCATTGGTTGGTTCATCATGAGATGATCAGCCATTGACCGATAGGCTGCAATGGGCTGATTCACTACTGTAGGTTGATTCATCATTAGAGGTTGATTTTCTACTTGTTGATTTACAGGGACAACACAGTTTGTCAGATCATGACGCACATTATAGGTGAAACACTAAAGTGTGCTTAATTCCGAATTCATATTTCCCATGTTATTGTGCACCTAATCGATCACTTGCATGTTCTGTAGGCAAGCAAATTGACTAGTGAATAAGTTTTGTCATTTTGTGTTATTTTGTTATACGTATGAGAAAGTGTTTGATGAAATGTACATATAATTAATAAAGTCATAAAGTGAGTCATGAAATGAAATGTAAATGTAAGTCAAATGCATGTCAAATGTAATTTAAGAAAATGATGAGGTGTCTTGTAGGTTGTATAAAAAAGACCCCTCCCTCATTCATTCAAAGGTTGGTATGGTGTGTGGGTATTGTTGGCATTTTTGCCACATTAAAATTTTTGACAACATTTTGCCTAAGTATGAAGCGCACTTCGCCAGCGAAATCCCTTTGGAGCTTTAAATCGGCAAAGCACATGCAGAAGTGTTGGCATTTTCGCAGGCCCTAAAAGAGGATGATAAAGTGGATGAAATGATCTTTAGATATTTCATTATTGTAGATCTTCTCTTAAGCTTTCCAACGATATATTATAATAGGCGATCGGGTCAACGGATCAAAAGTTATGGCCCCGGGAAGCTGTACCACCAAAGTCCATTTCAAGCCAAGTAAGGGAGAAATGACCTTTGACTTTTGAACGGTCATTTCGCTCCAGATTTCAAGAGCAATTCCATTTCGGGCGAAAGTCTGGCGAAAGAGCATTTCGGGCGAAAGTCTGGCGAAAGTGCATTTTCGAGCAAATGTCTGGCGAATGTCCATTTTGGGCGAATATCTGGCAAAAGTGTATTTCGGGCGAAAGTATGGCGAATGTCCAAGTCTGGCGAAAGAGCATTTCAGGCGAAAGTCTGGCGAAAGTGCATTTCGGGCGAAAGTATGGCGAATGTCCATGTCTAGCGAAAGTGCATTTTCGGGCGAATGTCTGGCGAAAGTTCATTTTCGGGCGAATGTCCAAGTTTGGCGAATGTCTGGCAAATATCCAAATCTGGCGAAAGTTTGGCGAATGTCTGGCGAATGTCCATTTCGGGCGAAAAAGCATTTTCAAGCGCTAAGGCTGCTTCCGGAAGGCGCGTTTCCAGAGACAGGGGACGGTAGGTGTAAATTTAAGGAGCCTTCATGGCGCACGGGTTTTGGTCTCCCACCTATCCCATCAAGACGGCGCTGTCAGGTCCAAGGAAGCCTCTGGAGACGGACTTCACCAACTGCAGTAATGAGACGAGCAGTTTCAACAATAAATCCTGTCCAAAGCCATACCTCATAACTGCTGATGTGAGTTCCCAGTGATAATCTCAGGGTGAGCCATGTCTCATAATTTCCTGACAAGGGTCAAATCTCAGCGACCCCAACGGTTTTAGGGTTTGACATTAATACCCTAGAGGCGAAATCCTCTATAAAAGCTAGCTCAATGCAATGTAAAAGGGGGGGGAACATTCTGCTAGAAAACTGTTGTACTTAAGCTCTGCTACAATACTAAAGATTTTTTGGCTCTAATTCTGGATTTCTTCTGTGTATGATGCCTTCTATTGCCATTTCTGTTAATTTTGTTGATTTATGTGATTGCTGTAATTCTGTAATCTGGATTTAAGCGTCTGGTAAAGAACGAAAGCTGGAATTATTCTAAAGGATACATGTTAGAAGAATTTTAGTGTTAGTTTCTGTTGCATTCTTGGTATTGATTGCTGTTGGTTCAAGTAGAGATAAGTGATTGTGCTGCCTGTTCTTCCCCTCGGATTCTCCTGGCCTGCGGCCATTTTCCCTATTTCTTTCAGTTATTTCGTCCCTTTCAGCAATTTTCTAATTTCTTTCCAGTTCCTTAATCTGAAGCCCCAATTTAGTGTAGTAAGGGAGCCAGCCCTCTCTGGAGATTGGCATGGAAGGCATTCCTTCCTTCCGGCCTTTCAAGGTTGGCCGGGTCTAGGGTGCGTAAACAAACCAAATCCTTTCCTAGGGCAGATTCGTGACCAACAGTATCGAGGTTGGCATGGTATTGAAGGTTGGTACAAAAGGTTGGTGTTGTATGTTGGCATTGCACGTGGTAGTAGAATTTGGCTGTAATTAGACATGTATTCCGTCTGAAATGCTATGCAAGGTTGTCTAACCATTGTGTTGAGCAGTCTAAACTCTAAACTACTGTGCTAGGCCGTCTGACCATTGTGCCTGGTAGTCTAAACTATTGTGTTGGGCAGTCTAAACTACTGTACCAGGTCGTCTGATATATGTTGTGTGCACAATGTATGCATTGTAATTGTAAGTTATTCACATTGTATATTTTGTTCATTTAAGTGGTAATGGAATTGTGTTGCAATATGTTGTATTCCATTTCTACATTTTGGCGTTGTTGCCTATTCGAAGTTGGGTCAAGCTTGGTGACATGAGGTTGTGATGGGAAAATCACTCAGGAAGGTGCAAAACGACAACAATGGAATGCTTACAATGCAGTCGATGAAACAAATGAAGACTCAGACCTGTTTGTTGATGCTGATAAAGGGTCGATGCATGAAGCAATCATGCAAGTGGATGCACAAGTAGACACGCAAGCTAACACGTACAGAGGAGACACACAAGGGTTTGTGCATGAAGAGTTGCGTGATGGCGGCGGAGTTGCATGTTAGCGATGGAGAGTTGCATGACAGTGGTGGAGAGTTGTTGATTGATAGCAACGGTGAGTTGCATGTCGATGATGGAGATGGAGAGTTGCATGTTGGCGATGAAGAGTTGCATGTCGAAGATGGAGAGTTGCATGTCGATAGTGGGGAATCATGCAACGATGAGTTACGTTGCAAGGAATTTCATGACAAATGTATGATGCTAGAGCAATTGCAAGTTGGTGTACTCGATGGAGAGTAGGACGGGAGTTCAACATCAAGATGGTGTGTATAATAGTGTGCAAGATGCGTGTTTGGCATTAGAGAACTGCACATTGGTGTACCATGTGCTCAATGGTGAATGGGACAAGAGTCCGACATTAGAGCAATTGCAGGTTGGCACGTTTCATGGTGCGCGGGATGGGACTTTGGCAAGAGAGTAATTGTAGTGGGGAGTGCTTGATGATGTGCATGAAGAGGGTGAGACATGCGAACAACTAGAGCCAATGACAATCATAGAAGAACCAGAGAAGAATCATAGCACCAGTTGGGAAGTAGAGTTGAACTTGATTACAATTGAAGTCAAGAACAAGCATATAGTTGAAGTTGCGTAGGAAGAGGAAGCTACACAAGTGGCTAATGACGATGACGAAGTGAGTGATGTAGACGACAAAAGGAGAGGTTCAACATCTGATCGTCTGCTAGGGTTGTTTGGCCATCTAGACATGGGCCATCTAGACCCAAGTCTTGATTATCAAGGCTTAGGCTGTCTAAGCATAGGTCGTTTGAGTTGGGACCTTGGTCATATAGTGGGAACAAGTCCCCAAGTGGCCTTTGGGCTATCTGTCCCAAGGGGAGGGTCATCTAGACCCTCCCTAAGCTTTCTTAGCCTTAGACTGTCCCAAGATGTCAAACAAACACCCACAACCATTCAAAGACAAATCACGAGCATTCGTTAGTCATGTAGGGCCATCTGCAGGCCAAGTTTGGGAGGAAGATGATGTCGGGCCGTCTGGATAACATGTAGAGTCGTCCAAGGAACAGGAAGAGTCATCTAGAGTTTGCGATGAAGACAGGTAGTCAAGAGAACAAGTGGGGACTTTTGAAGAAAGATGAGTAGGATGAAATTCATGATAGTGTAAAAGGACAAGGGACAAAGTTGTCTAGACAACTAGGCAGGCTGTTTGGACCAAACACAAACTAGGTTGTTTGGATGTCCAGGTAGGTCGTTTGGCTGCCTAGGCTGTCTGAGCCAACGTTTTAGTGTAGTCGATGATGAGGCCAGGAATTGCCTCATCCATGGACACTTTTTGATACATTATAACTATTTGACTCACCCTTTTTACTATGTTTTTATGTTAATTATGGGTAAAATGCATTATATAGTGGTGTTTGCATATTCTGAAATGACAAAGTGCATATACTCTGTTTTACTGTTTTTACTGCAATTTCACCTGTTTTCAGTTAATTAATCAGTAGTATTGTAGTAATTCAGAATCATAATATAGACCTTGTTGAATATTTGGTGCTTAACAATATTGTGTTCCTCTGTTTAAACTAATTCAAATGAAAAAGGCGCCAAGAACTTGTCCACTGTAGTTGACTGTGCAGGAAAACAGGCTGTGACTGTGACAGTTCCAACCAGCTGTACATATATAGCAGGGCTTGGAATCAGTCACTCTAGCACATGCCACCAATGCAGAAGGGTGTACAAGATAAAGGAAAACAATCCAAACGGTCAACAACTTCCTCCCTATGCGTTTGGAGCGCAGATAAGCAACGAATTGTCACCTGCCTGTTATTTCGGAGCAGAGCAGGAATAAGCGGCGCAGGAATAGGGAATAGCACAGGAACAACCGGAAATGGTCAAAATGCGCCAAAACCGTGGAAAGTATGATTGGAAATTGACCAAGCAGTTAGTCCACCCTATTTGGACTCCGTTCCTTCACCATAGGCGGACCAGATGGGATAAAGGGATAGAGGTTGACAAATTATAACCCTGCATTCCAGGAAATTGTTTTGTAAACAGTTGGAAATCCCTGAAACTTAGCAACAAATATATCAACTTTGTCTTATAAATAAAGCTCCCAGCACGGTTGAGCATAATATATATATATATATGGAGAAATGGGGATAGAGAAATAGGAGATAGTTATTAGCAGAAGATAAAGTCTTTGTAGCATTACAGTAAATTGCAGATTTTTCCTGCAATGTCTGTAATGCGATTTCGAATGGAATAAAAGGTGCATTCTTCAGATTTTATTGGCATTTGATGGTTGATAGTGCACATTTAATTTACCTGGTATAATTCTTCACCATCTTTTGGTTCTGGAAGCAAGGGCCACTTGTAGGATCAGAGGAAGGGCAGCACAGTGATAGAAAATTCTTGCTGATTTCTTGCTGCAGCAGATCAGTAGAATTCTGTCAACATTTATTTGCAGAATTAGTTTCATTTCAGAATTGCACCATAGCATCTAGAACAGGTTCAATCATGTGTTAGAACAGTATTTAGCATTTGACCTGTAATGGCATCATTTCCAGCATTTTCTGCAATTTCCAGAATTACATCATTTTCAGCATTTTCTGCAATTTCCAGAATTATGTCATTTTCAGTTTTACTGCAATAAACATTAATTTGGTTTCTCAGATTCAACTTATGTTCAGACAATTGTGAGTTTTATCATTGGTTTAATTTTTGCAAGCGTGTGTGTGAATTTCCATTCTGCAGTTTACTTTCCTGCAATTTTGCTTTTTGGTCAATTCAGCAACATTTTATTTCTTGTCAATTTCAGATTCTGCAGTTTCATTTTCTTGCAATTTAAATTCAGCTTTAGATTGTGCAATTTGAGTTCCTTTGTTAGAAATTAGGAAGATACAACAACCCCCAACACTGCTAATAGACCTACCAATAAAAGCCTGTTCTTGGATAAACTGAACCTGCAACTGTGACACCTCCTATCGTATACAGCCTTTGGACACCGCCCTGGACTGACATATAATTACTAAATGATGAATGATCAACGACCCTCATCAGTCAGGGGCAGGGTATGTGTGCTTTTCTAGTGGATCAGCCATGTGCAATGAGGAACAAGGAGCCAAATCCACATAACACAAAAGCCGATCATGAAACAAGCAATTGCATGTAAAGCAATTATTGGTGTTGAAGTGATAGTTAAGGGAGTGGAGGGGCACTTGCTGCATGCAAGCCAAGTGTCCCCCTACCTCCCTCAACTTATAAAAAGAGGTGAAAAGCTCTCACTTGCTCATTCTTATGCATGGAGCCAAGGAGTAGCCGAAGGAGAGCACGCTACTTAGCTGAACCTAAACCAGCTAGGCTACGACCTAGGGCATGTATTGGGACGTCCAGTAGGCAAATAAATTCCATTCCACTGTGCAAAATGCAAAGCAACCGAGGAGAAGGGCGAATCAACTGAAAAGGAGAGTTGCATTAGAGTGTTGGAGCTTGAGCATGCTAGGACAGTAGCAAAAACAAGGGTTTTGTTGAAAACGCTAGTCTGGCAACCTTAAAATTTCAAGTTTGTGTACAGGTAAAATGTTTGCAATGGAAAAACGCTGTTGCTAGAAGCGTGGATAAATGAATGAAGAGACGCGTGACAATAAGGAGGATGTGTTTCATGAAGGAGAGATTTGCGCAAGAGTCAGGTTGTCCAAGGGCTAGATAGGGTTGTCTGAAAACGCCACATGAGCCATAAGGAGGGTTGTCTAGAGCAAGGAGAAGACCGTCAGGTTAAAGCGACACAACGTTTGAGGCAAGGAGGAGGTCGTATGATTGGAGGAGCGTGTGGTACGGACTGTTTGGAGGGTCATCTGACGGGAGAAGAAGATTGTACGGAAGTTTGTAGGGGTTGTTTGAGCGAAATAGTTTGGAATTGCAGCTCCCTCCTTGGCCATTATGTTTCTATGCTCAAACGTCTCATTTGCACACAAACTTGAAAATGTTTTGGTTGTCAAACAAGGTTTTTCGGCAAAAACCTCATTTTTGTTGTTCTGATGTGCCCCAACTCCAATGCTCCATGCAATATTCTCCTTTGTAGTTGATTTATTCTTCTCCTCAGTCACTTCAAAATTTTGTGTGGTGAAATGTCTTTGGTTTGCCTTCTGGACACTTTGGCACATGCCCTAGGTTGTGCCCTAGGCCATGCCCTAGCTAGTTGAGAATCAATTGGCTAGTGTGCTCTTTTTTCGCTCCTTGTTTTTCCTTGGATATGTGCGTGAGAATGAGCAATTGAGAGCTCTCTACTCCTTTTTATAAGTTGAGGGAGGTAGAGGGACACTTGGCTTACATGCAACAACTCCCTTTCCACTCCCTTAATTGCCACTTCAACACTAGTAACTAATTTGCATGCAACTACTCGTTTCACGTGCCATTTTCATCTTATGTGGCTTCGACTCCTTGTTCCTCCTTGCGTATGGCAGGCCCATTGGAAAGGCATGCGCACCCTGTTCTAGACTGCATCAGCACTTTGGCCTGGAAAGCCTACCTGGGCGGCTTGCCTGTACGTTGAGACGACCTTATGCACCTTTGGTTTAGAAGACCCAAGAGGCCATACGACCCATCTAACCATCCAGACAACCTGATATGACTGTTCCTTGTGTTGGTACGAATCCCAAATTGCTCATCTCTTCAGACAACCTCGCTTATTCTCCCGACAATCTGTCTTCATCCCAGACTCCAAATGGCTCATCCCCTTCCTCGAACGGCCTTGCATGTTCACCAGAGGGCCCAACCTTATCATCCTTTCAAACTTGCGCTGCAAACAACCTTGTATGACTGTTTGACAGTCTTGGTTTTCTTTGAATGGCCTGGGGTGTTCATCTGATGATCCAAGTGCAATATGAGGCTCAGACAACCTCCCCAGATAGGTGGGGTGTGGCCCAAATGGCCCCTTCCTCAAGCCTGATCGCCCAAGGGCTGTTTGGAGCCTCTTGCTTCTTCCAGATGACCAGGGGGTGGCTTTGACAACCCTCTCCCCTAGATAGATGGCATGTGGGCCATCTGGGGATGAGTCCTCTCCCCTAGAAGGTTGGGAAGAAGCCTTGACAACCTCCCCTCTTGGCCGTGTCGTCCCAGACAACCTTTGTTCCAACGCAGATGCCCTAAGTCTTGACAGTGAGGGCTTAGGTCTAGACAACCCAAGTCTAGATGGCAAAATGACCCTAATAGATGATCAGATGCCAAACAACCTCCCTCTTTACTATCTACATCATTCACTTCATCCACATCACTCGGTTTGCCATTTGCATCAGCCACATGCAATCTCCTCTTCCAACTTGAATTATCTGCTCAATATTTGCCTTCTCGATTGTAATCAAGTTCACCTCCTCTTCTTCCTGGCTAGGGTTGTGACTCTTCTCTAACTCTTTAAACCCTCTACACATTGCTGGTTTGTCTCAACTCGTCGCACTTTGACATTCATGTACAAAGTGCCCCCACAAATGACATCGCCAACATTGCACAATGGGTCCACCTCAGTATCATTCTCAATTTGGTGTTTTCTAGTTTTTTGGCGATTGTCACAGATCGCACTGCTGATGACATTCTTCTTTGGAACAATCTCCAATTGTGGTGCATATACCTGTAGCAACGATCTTGCACTCTCCGAGTCACACTCATCCTTGGAGTCATCGTTCTTCTCTTAAGAGTCACTTCCTTCATTGACTTCTCAACCCCAACACTTGGACAATGAACTACTCTCATTCTCAAAATCATCACTCATTGTCAGAGTCACTTTCATCTTCAGGGTCACTCTTGGCTGTATCAACATGGCCCCAACATTTTAACAATGTTTTTGCATCACTTTCCAAGTTCAAGGCTTGCTCCAAGACCTCTTGATATGACGTTAGAGGGACAACCCTGATCTTCTTCCGATGCATTGGAAGAAGTCACTCCACAAACCACCTCTTCTTTAATGCATCTAACCAATCTTCCTCTAGACGGGTAAACAATCCACTCAACCTTCGATTGTAGGAATGAACAGACTCTCTTTCATCTTTTCTATTCTATAAATTTAAGGAATGACCTCATTGTCAATGTGGAACAACCGAATTTTTTCACAAATGCTTTGCGCAACTTATCCCAAGACTAGTAATCGCCCTCTGGCAATCTCATGTACCAATCTATTTCTATTCCACGAAATATAACACGGAATAACCTCCTCCAATCTATTTCATTATTTTGCTTATCCGCTTTCCACATCATGAGGCATATTTTCCAATGCCTGACTGGGTCCTTTGTTTCCCCACCATGAAACATGGAACATTTACACGATATTCCAAAATTAAATTGGTCTTTGTTGTGACAAGTTGATTTGACATTGGCAGTGGTTGTTTGTGTGTCTCACCCTCTTCACGCACATCATCAGGCACCCCACTATAATTGCTCCTGTATCAGACTCTCATTCCACGTATCATGAAACGTGCCAACTTGCAGTTGCTCTAATGTTGTACTTCCATTCCACTCACCATCGAGCGCATCAATCTATAGTTGCTCTAGTGTCGTACTCCCATATCACGCACTATCGGACATGCCATCTTGCATTTGCATTAATGTTGGCCTTCCATCCCGCTCACCATGTAATGTCCCCTTTTCTAGGCAGTCAGTGTGTAGAGCAGATTAGCCTATACATGAGCTCCCGTAGGCTAAATCGGATGTAGGGGAGCCTTTGGTGATATCAAATTCTTTGACAGAACCCAAAGAGCTTTTGATTGACTGTCGTTTGGGCTCGTTCGGAGGTCGTTTGACGGGATTTCTATTTTTAGCAGTGGCTGTTTTAGGGTTTCGGTCAACAAGTAAACTGCAGGATTACACTTTGGCAAATTGGGTATCCAGAACTGTTCACAGTTTTTCATTCTGATAAGCGGAGGTCCAGTATTTTAATGGCCGAAGTTAATTTCATTAAGTGACATTATTTTAATATTTATAAAGTTTGTACTCTATATTATAAAGGGTCACTTATAACGTTGTAAAAGGGGGGCCACTTTATAAAATAACTTTAAGTGGTTGAACCTAGTGCACAAAGGGGCCTGGTGAGGGAAAATAAGAGAAAATTATAATTAAATTATTTTGCATGCACTACCCTAATTTTGCCCTAATTTGGGAGAACCCTAAAAGGGAAGATTAAAAAGGCTTTTGGGAGATCATTTGGATGATGCGTGGATTATTTTTTCTTTCTTCCCTTTGGTTTTTTGGAGAACTCTCTAGCAGAGACATTGCAGAGATTGTGGAGCTTGTGAGAGCCGGTAACCTCTTACAGGGACATTGACTTCGGGGTTGAAATATTACCCTCAGGCCAATCAACGGTATTTCCATACAGGGAATACATTCAGACTTCATTATTCAGTCTTCCGGAGTTGGGGTTTCCACACAGAGACACAGAGCTTTATACAGGGGAATATCTGGAGCGGGGACACCACACAGAGTTCCAATATGAAGGGCTGAGCCTTCATATTTATCTATACAGAGATAAGATCAGCTAGGGTTTATAGAGGTATTTATTATATTGTATTGATTTAATGTTTCCAGAATTGAAAACATTGTAATTGTTGTGCCCTAGTTCAGTATTTGAAATAAAAAACAAAATACCTCTATATTTTTGGATTGTCTGTGTTTTCACACAAATTGTATCAACAAAATAAAAAGATTGAAAATTAGACCGGGGGAGGGTCATTACACACCATTAGATACACCAACTTGCAATTGCTTTGACGCCATACATTTGTCATGCATTCTTTCTACCTCACAACTTGCTCCAACCACGCTAGCCTTTCCTGCCAAACCAGGTTTTCTCTTTCATCAAACTTGTCAGATTCATCACGTCCAACTTCATTAACGTGAACACAAACTTCCATATTTGCGTGCATGCCTTTGCTTGCATGAGCTCGTTTATTTGCACTTACGTCTCTGCCTGTGTGAACTCATTCATTTGTGCATGTCTTTGTTGCCTTCGCATATGTTACTGTGCACTTCTCAGACTTCGTCTATACATACTTCCATGTCAGCACGTACACCTTTACTTGTGCAAACTTCTTCGTTGGCATGGACACCTGCTTCTTGCTCAAACACTTGCATGTCTCCCTCGTGTGAACACTTTTGCTTCTCCCTCATGCGCAAACACTTGTACGCCGCCAACTTTTCCATCATGGTCATGTAATCCTCCATCGTCATGTAACTCTCATCCATCATGTAACTTGCCATCACGTAACTCTCCGTCGTCATGTAACTCTCTGTTGTCATGTAACTCTTTGCGCACAAACCCTTGTGGGTCTCCTTCGTGTGTATCTGCTTGCATGTTTGGTTACACATCCACTTGCACATCTGCTTTGCGCGTTGGCCTTCGTTAGCATCAAAAAACAAGTTTGTTTCTTCTAATGCAACTTTCAATATTCCCTCCTCTCAAGGGAAACTACTTTGTTTGTCGATTGCATCCCATTGTTGTCATTGCGTACCTTCTCGAGTAATTTGCTCGTCACAACTCCATGTCACCAAACTCAACTCAACTTTGGACAGGTAACGGTGCCAGAATGTAGAAATGGAATATAACACACTGCAACACAATTCTATTACCACTTAAATAAACAAAATATACAATGGGAATAACTTATAATTACAAATGAATACACTATGCACACAACATGTATCCTGCACAACAACTATTTGCAATACACCATACTCCGATGAACCATCAACAACACACTTTGGACAACAACATGCACACACACTCCTAGATACAAACAGGTAGATGGATGATAGATCATCCTCTATTTGGGAAATGTAAAAGGTCTACTTATACTTTTTGTGGGAAAGGGGAGGTAGTTACCAACTTCCACAACATCCTCATACCTAACCGTAACGACCCCGCCACAACACTTCTAATTACCAGACATCGTAATTACATGACATTCGAATTACACGTATGCTAATAATGTTTGATAATCATTTTGTCAAACACTTAGTTTGCAAACTACAAAATGACAAAATTTCATTCATTGATTACGCAGATATGTCTATGCAGACATGTCAATTCGTCTGCCTACAAAAACACCATGCACAGTTTTTCATTAATTGCGATTCAAAATAACAAGTACAATATGATCTCAAAGAGTAGCTCTAGTATGCTAGATAGCCAAAAGAACCCATACAAATGAGTCCATGGTTCTTATTTATAAATGTAGTCTTGCACTAAAGGGAAAAAAATACCGTTATGACAAGCAATGCGCCTTTTGGGCGAATGGTTAGCTGATGCGCCCTGCCAGTCTAGTAGTGCACACCGTTCTAGTTCTAATGTGTCCTCATCATAATATTACTTTTGGTTGTTTAGTGCTAGATTTCATCCATAAATAAGAGCCATGGGCTCATTTGTATGGGGCCTTGTGGCTATCTAATATGCTAGAGCTAAGCTTTGGGATCAAATTGTCCTTGTTATTTTGAACTGCAATTAATGAAAGACTGTGCATGGTGTTTTTGAATCAATTGTCTCTTACCTCTTTATTCATGAATGTGTGGCATCAGCGGCTCTGCCCCCCTTCCCTCTATTAGTTCACTCTCATTTTGGTGCAGGTTATTCAAAGATTTGATGCACTATAGTTATTCGGTCACTGCTAAATATTTTGACTCAATCAATGCTGTTCTTCCTACGGCTTTGGTTGTATTTACTTTTTCGCATTTGCTTACTTTCTTGTATCCTTTTTTTCAACAAGAGTAGATTAGATTTACTTTGTTTACTTAGCTTAGATTTTGCATTGTTTCAGTTAGATTAGCTACGAAATGGACCGAATCCAAAGCTTGGAAAGAGTAATCCCTTCCCATTCATTTGTTGAACTATGGTCATGGGTGGAAATCTCATCCAATGGTTTCCGTGTTCAACAAGGAGATGACACTTGCTAAGAACCTCTTGCCAACCCATAAGGCTGGGAATGGCTCATCGGTGATTCCATGCACTATATCATAACTCTAGAAGCACAATGAGTGTCCTTAACACCTCTTAAGTTTCCGACCTCACCACATGTTTAATAATAACATGGTTCATGCCCAAAAGTGTGACTTCATTTCTCATCTAACTGGAATTTATCTCATTACCCACATCTCCTTGATTCCTAATGTCTTACAGCCACATACATATGGGAACTATTTATTAACCATGCATTACTGTGTATGATACTTAAACAAATGGGCAAATGAATGCACAAATATGAGTGGATACGGAGCCTTTCCAATGGCATCAAGTATATTTATTTAATTTTTTATGTGTGCGGCTTTGAGTCTGTTTGTCCAGTTGGACCGGCGTATTGCTTCTTAACTTGTGAGACTCATGTTGAATCAATATAATTTCTTCCAGAGACCAGCAGGGAATTAACGATGAGGCAACAAACATCATTTGTACGTATTTACACTTCAACTTCAAAATTATGGAGCAAGAATAGGGCCTTTGTCTGGGTGGTAAGATCATTCATTTTGAATATAATACTTTCAAAATATGAGTCCTGATAAACATCTTTTAACACTGTAGGAAAGAAATTGATAGTTTGTGCATTCTAAAATGTGCAAGTCATAATTCTGATTCTAATAAATCTCATCTGTAAACATGCAGAAATGTTTCTTTCGCCAATTTGGCAAATCAGTGACACAGGCCGATTATCTAACTCTTAGATTGGGTTTCATAACAGTAAGTCCTTGAGAAACCTTCAATCACTCTGCAAAATATGCATCTGTGGAATAGTTTCTTGAAAATTTATTTTCTGGTATTTGTGGAATTTTCTTCCTGGCTGTTTTTTGAAAAATTATCATATGATGACCAGTCTTGCTCATGCCTTCAAGTATCTTCTGAAACACATACAAGCATAGGAGAAAAAATCTCAGCTTTGTCATTATTCTCCTTATGTCTCCTGTCATCATACAGAGACTTTCTTTTCTTTTCATTTTTATTTTGTGTGTATATTTTTCCCAAATTAATAACTGTCCTTCCTTGTCCATGGTATTGATAGAAACAAGCTACAAATTTTCAAATCTAAATACACTGTAAGGCAATTGACTAGTTGTATATCTGTGCAAAAAATTTACCATATCCTTGACTTGAGTTTTCCTTATTGTAAGGCAATTGATTAGTGGTATATCTGTGCAAAAAAATTGCCATATCCTTGACTTGAGTTTTCCTTAAAATAAATTACTTGGAATCTTCTTATGATAATTATGTTTGAAGTGATCGAAACGTTTTTCAAGTCTAGTGGAGAGAACTTGAATATATATATATATATATATATATGTGTGTGTGTGTGTGTGTGTGTGTGTGTCTTCTTGGAATATAATAATTAACATTATGCTGCAGAATCACAACCAAGCACCAAGGTATGACTTTCATAGTTATATGATCCATTCTATGGAGGACGAGTTCAAAGAAATAGTTGGCATCAGGTATGTTAGATGTATTTTTAAACAGCATTTTATCTATTCAAATGAAGTCACTCAACAGATCAGTAGTTGATAATAAATGCTGCTTATATTCTTCTACAGTTTATGAAGCTACTGATTTATGTCTTCATGTTAGATCTATCTATCTCAGAATTAGGATGTAGAACTAAAGACTAACAATATTAATTAAATTTTCATGGAACTTTATGGGCAGTGCACCACTCTGGGGTTTTGTTGTTGCTTTTATGCTATTCAACGTGAATGGTGAGCATTATGTCCTCAAATATGTTTTGGAAATTGTGCTTGTGATGCTAATTTTTCTTCATTTTAAGCTAATGTCCAATTTTCAGGTTAGTTCCTTGGTATATTAAACAGATAAAGTGAGATGTTTTTTGCTCGTTTTATATAGATGCTAATGAATGGTAGTCACATGGATATAAATCGTGGATCTATTTTAACAATACATGCTCAGGAAAAGGTTGAATGGTTCAGTTTACATAACTGGTGATTCATTTTTATGGCGGTCTTTGCGATAATGCAGGGTCTAACCTCTACTTCTGGATATCCATTATCCCTATTATGGTATGCAGACTTACAGTAGTGGGTTTCTTACCATTGATTCGGTTTTGAAGCTAGACAGAGTGGAACTGGATTTTATTTTTATATGTATTATCATAGCAGAAATACTAATGATGTGGATATTTCCATATAGCTTGTCCTTCTAGTAGGAGCAAAGCTGCAGCATATAATTGCGACACTTGCCTTAGAGAATGCAGGAATAAGTGGAGCTTTTGTCGGGGCAAACATGAAACCTCGAGATGAGCTCTTTTGGTTCAAGAAACCAGAGTTGCTTCTATCATTGATCCATTTCATTATTTTCCAGGTACGTAGAATCTAGAAACAAATTTCATTTTGTTATTAGTGAAGTTTTGTCATGCATTCAGAAAGAGAATTAATGCACTTTTTGGCAAATCATTTCCAGAATGCATTTGAATTGGCTTCCTTCTTTTGGTTTTGGGTATGTATTTTCTAGTGCTCTTGAAGGCTATTTGGTGTGCAAACACTTCTAGTCTAAGTGGACAGAGGTTATTCTGAAATGGCAAGCTTATTGTCACATTGTGTTTAACTGCTATAATTAGCATCTTGTTTCTTTTGGCTTAAAGCTTCTGTGCACAAGCATCTTTGAGGTCATCTCTCATCTGTTGTTGCATGTTGCAACTTTGCAGTGGCAGTTTGGTTATGATTCTTGTTTTCTCTATCATCACCTGCTTGTGTATATACGTCTAATATTGGGGTATGAAATTGGATTGATGCTTCATCAAATTTGTAATATCCTATCTTTTTTATGGAATACTGAAAATTTGGTTCCCTAGTATGGGTTCTGAATCTGTTAGGAACCTTTTTTTGGCTAATGTTTTAGTAATATCTTACCTGTGATATGCCTCTGCAGGTTTTCTGGACAGTTCTTATGCAGCTACAGTACCTTGCCACTTTATGCACTTGTCACTCAGGTACTTGAATCTTGTCTTGTGTGTGTGTGAGTGAGAGAGAGAGAGAGAGAGAGAGAGAGAGATGTGCTTCCATTTGGTTGTTTGTACTATCACACTCTTTTGTCAAGCCAACCTTAGGCCAATTACTAATTAGTCCATTTCTAGCAAGAAGTGAGATTCTTGTGATCTTCCACCTCCACATATCTTATTGGATTTGTATTTTTTGCTTACCTTTGGAATAAAGTTTAAATTAGATTTTCAATGTTTCATATGATTCCTTTCTCTTAGTGTCAGTGTTGCAGGCGATGAACATTTTCTGTTTCTTGAGAACTTTGGCGAGTTCATGCACCCTTTTAGTTTTGACTTCCATAAATGGGATTGGTGGGATCCACCATAACTTTTGGTTATTTTCAACCTGATGAAACCAAAGTCCTTCCTCATCTTATTTGACTACATCTATGAATACAATGAACTTAAGTTAATGTTTCAATGATGTGCCAAAATTTCATTCTTTTCTTTTGCTATAGGCAACGATGTTCTTACAGGGAGCATATAATTATTTAAGTTGTGGGACATGGATGATGCTGGAAATCAATTGGAACTGATTTGTTTAGTAGCTCTTGCAAGTCTTCATGAATAATGTATTTTATGGTTTACCTATATATAAATGTTATACACCAGCAATTGCACACATGCAAATGCTTTGAAACCATCAGCTTTCAACCAAGATAATTACATTACACTTGCCTACTAGGTACGTGCAGACATGCTTGCATGCAAATAATATATGCCACCATCAAAATGGTGATCAAGCTAATACATAAAGAACTCCGTTACATTTATTTGCCATGGTTTGATGCTTGCCTACCTTTGTGACACTTTATGAGCACAAGCATTAAAACCAGGAGCTGGCAAAGTCAAATTTTTTACATGTTCCACCAGCACTTATTCCATACCTGCACCCTTGCCTGTGATCCCCACCACTATGGATTGGACTAAATATTCATGCAACTTTTATGACACACCTGAATAGTTTAGTAGTTTTTGAGACATTTGATGTCTTAGGCTTTAATGGAAAATAATTAGAATAAAGGGATTTTGTAAATGGATTCTACACTGTGTGCCTTATCATGAATCTGGTTGGGAACCAATGCCATTTGCATTTATGATTGCATTGAGGGTGATGTAGGTCATGCATAAATTCAACTTCTTTGCTGTGGGTTTTTGACACAAATTTTGCTACAGATGGGAACAAATTACAAGGCAGCATTAATACCACCTAGAATCAGAGAAACCATTCAGGATTGGGGCAAAGCAGCAAAAAGGAAAAGAAGGTTGAGTGCTGTCACAGATGATCCATCTGTAATAGGTTCCAAAAAGACCACCATAAAATCAAATACAGAGAGTCCTCACGGCTCCTCTAATCAGACAGCTAATAATGATTATCCTATGAATAACTGTATTGAGATTGAAATGCAGACCAACAACGCAGCATCTGTGGCTGTAAATTCAAGTTTGAAAGAGGACTGTGCTCCTAGACATCAAAATTCTGCTTCAGAAGTTCCTCCTGAAACAATAAATAGTCCATGTACCTCGCATTGATAATGTATGAATATTCTTAAACCAGCCATGGCCCAGATGATAAGCTGACATTGAAGAGAAGGCGGAAATTTTTTCTGAGCTATCAAATCTGAATCTACTGTTTGCTGTTTAACAAGAAGAGTGATTACACTGTAACTATTGTCATTCCAGTAAAAATGTGTCCAGTATAAGATATGTTTCAGAAGATTCTATTAAATTGCAACCTGGTTATGGTCATAGTATGTGCCCCTTACCACTCAAGAACTGGTTTGTGCACAAGAGTTACAATCCAACTCTTGTTTTATTTTGTATGCGCCTATATATTTCAACAAGAAGTGTTTAAATGATATGTTTGTTTAAGACTCATCTTTACGCTTGGATCATCTTCACTTTTCCGTTTTAAGATTTATCTAATTGGTATATTGAACTAATGGAATACTTAATTGCATATATCTGTAATTTTTGGCCATGTTCATAACACAGAAGGCTTGATTACTTCTAATTTTTTTTTTTTTTATAATTTTATTCCCGTCAATATATATTTCTGTTAGATTTACCTACTAACTTTGCAATGTGTTTCTGCAATGTTTTGATACCACAAATTGTTTGCAAAAACAAGAAGAAACTCTTTAATTCAACCCCCAGAAGTGATTGTCATGTTGCTATTGTTTTCAATATTGGTTAAATTTAATTGTAGTTGTTTTTGGTTTGTTTGCAATGACAGTTAGACACAAAATGGACTCATTTAAATTCATGCATACATCAAGGTAGTTATTTGATGTCATTTAAAATGTGAAACACAATACCATTCTTCTTTTTAAGAATTTAAGAATCAGGAGAACATTACATAAGCCTTGTTTTATTTGTGAAGTGTTCTTTTACACAAGAATTAGGCAATACAATGATTTATATCACACCAAAAAATGGGAATGGGTACTTGAATACTTTAAACAAGTATCTAAAGACAGGATGGTGAGGTGAAGAAACAGTGGAACTTTGGCTATATATTTTCTAAGGAAATGCCCTTGACAGGAAACCCATATAGAAATGACACAAACCTCTGGAAAATTTGGCAAAAGTGTTAAAACTCTTGGAAATGGTGTTGAAACCTTCAAGAATATCCTCAGTAATAAATATACTTATATCACACATAAATAATTTTCTCACGATTTATTATATGCCATTTAATCCCATACAAGTTTATATATGTGTATGTGTATACCAAGGATCTTCTACATGCATTTTTGCATGCTTCCACTTAAATATGCTTGCACTTGTGTAGGCTTTGTGGAATCTTCCACTTGTACTTAACATCCCTATTAAGTCTTCTACTTGTATTTGTGGGAATCTTTTGTGAAACTCTATATATTTGGAGCTCTTGCTCTCATCACATAACTCGTGTTTACATATTTTAACATATACTCGAGGATCAATGATTATTTGGATACTATTTGTATCCAACTTTATTTTCCTTTTTTTGGTGCCCTCTTTTAGTGAGTGTGTTTTTCTCAACTTGAGCTATTTTTACTTTAATGTTATTACTGTTTTAGTTTATAGTCTCTACTTGTGTTATTCTTATCATGGTATCATAGCCATCTCTTGATGTTAAGTCATTGTTATCAAGTTTGGGAAGTTTGGTGTGAATGGTGGCGGGAAAAAGTCTGGAAGTTCAGAATCTTAAAAAGGTATGGATTGGGAAATAATGATGAATATATTGAAGTAAAAATATATAAATAAAAGATAATTTAATATTGAAAAATATGAAAAGATTCCCAATGGGGTTGAAGACTGACTGGTGCGAATGTTTGTCACGAAGAACCCACCAGGGTCTAATTCCCATGGGTATCATGGTAAAAATCTCCAAAATTATAAATAAGTTATATATATCATTAGAACTCTTTGGACAATATAAAAATTGAAAATTGCTAATAATGTGCATCTACAAAATAACAAACCATTGCTACCAGGGTGTGTAGGCCACTGTACATTTCCAACTTCCATGTCATTTGACCTTCAATGATTCCAACAGACTGGTTAACATTGTTTGTTCTTAGAATAATGGGCTAGTTAACAATACTTACTGATTCAATTGAATTTGCGTTGGTAACGATGCCTGGTCTTTTTGTTCCAATCGGCTGTTCCAAATATGTGCAGTCCCTGAATAGACCTGTAGTCTAGAAGCAATACTAACAACTATAAAAGAAAATAAGGTTTCATCTGAGTATGAATAGTACTCCTGATAGAATTGTTGCGTGTTTGTTTTAGGGTGATGTTATAGTTTTTTCAGGGATTTGTTGTGTCTTTTTTCTTATTTTGTTAAAAAATAAATATTAGGGTCCACACCAATCTGGTTCAGTTGGCCTTAAAAGGTTGATGTTGACCATTTGGCTGGACTTGGTAAATATGTTTTAACTTGTCTTTACATGTTGCTAACTTTCTTTTGTTGCCATATTATTGTGGCTTCTAAGTATGGAGTTTTCATGCTTTAATAGAGCATTCTCCATTTGGTAAGAACTAGAGTAGCGCATGCTTAGAGCTAAGGCTGGAGATTTGTTATTCATTTCTTTCCCTTTTGGGCCGAAACTTCGCCCAAAGAAAACTCTCACTGAGTATTGAGTACAACATTGTTTTCTTTCATTACAGGCTGAAATTCTACTTCTGTATGGCCTTTTTGAGCTACCATGGGATTTGTGCCGAAATGAGTTCCAAATGGAGATGAGATTTGGTTATCAAAGAAATCTTAGTCTCCACATCAAACTTTTATTTTGCAGTGAGGTCTGATTTTGTCCATATCTAACTGAATCGATTCGGTCAGTCCTAAGAGTTTGATTTGGACCAATTTGGCTAGACTTCTAACCATGCTCTAAGTTGTCCTTACATGTTGCTAACCTCTTGTTGGTGCTGTAATATTGCTTGGAGCTAAGGTTAACTCTTTGTTGGAAGTACATTTCTTTCTCTTTTGAGTTGAAAATTTCAAATTTGTCAAAATGGAATGCCTCAATGAGTACAATATTCTATTCTTTCATCGCAAGTTGAACGTCTACTTGTGTATGACCTTTTTGGCTACGTTGGGATTTGTGCCAAAATCAATTTCAGATTAAGATGAAATTTGGTTTGTACATAGATCTCAGCCTCCACATCAGACTTTTCTTTTGCATTAAGATCTGATTTCGCATCCATACCGAGCTGAACTGGTCCATTCACACCTTAATGTTTGATCTGGAATCTGGATTGATTCAACAAAAACTGCTAACTATGCATTAGATTATTTTTGCATGTTTGTAATGAAGAACACAAGCTTATACTAAGAGGGGGGAGTGAACAATATAAGACCAATTTTTACTTTTTCTTTCCCAATCAATATTATACAATGTATGAATAGCAATATCAACAGCAGTAGTCAAAGCAATGCACGAATCACCACACACAATAGAGACACCAATTTAACGTGGTTCACCCAATGTGGGCTACTCCACGGAGAAAATATTTCACTAAAATTTTCTCAACAAATCTCTTGGGAAATCTTTCCCTATTACAATGTTTATGGACCTCTATCCAAAGGAGACACCAATCCCCTAATCAAGTTCGTGGATCTCTATCCACAGGAGACACCAGTCTCCTCAGCTGGTTCGTGGATCTCTATCCACAGGAGAACTCCTCTGCTTTGGTTGGTGATCTTCTAGAAGAACTGCTGCCTCCACTGCATTGGCTAATGGATCTCTATCCACTGAAGACTCCTGTCCTCACTCAGAAGACTTGTTGTAATGTCCCCATTCTTGGTCACTTTAGCACTGTGGTTGACCCTGGCTCTCTTGGAGTCCGTAAAACATGTCATAGGGGATTTATGATGATGGCATTGAGCTCAGGTGGTCTAGAGGACCCCGATGACACTTTTCGAGGTTGTACACAACTTCTTGTTTGTTCTCCAAGATTATTGGAGAGAGCTTCTATTTATAGTAAGTCACCCAGTCAGGTCCGTTCATCATTATTCATCATCGGTATCACTCTTGTGCAGTCGGTTTTCGATTCTGATGCTTTTCAACCGTTTCAGTAATTTGGGTGTTAATACGAGCTATATTTAATTATTTTCTTTTAAGGTTGTCATTTTAATTAAATAATTTAATGAGCACCTAAGTGTTATAGCTCGTTGGAAAGGGAATTAAAAGTTTTAAATTATAGATGATTTATTTTGGAGCCTTGCACATCAGATATCTATATTTTTAATTAAAAATGGGTTTTTTTGGAGCAAAAATAAGTTTTAATTATAAAGTGACTTTATAAGGTGACTTTATGTTTTATCTCACATTGAGCCCACAGGAGGAAACTTATCAATGAGGAGTCTATTTATTGATTGCTTGCTCTCATATTGATATGCTTGGATATATTTTATTTGGCTTCTCTTGGAGAGAAAACTTGCAGGGCATTTTGCAAGGGTTTGAGTTTGTTTGGAGACGAAATCCTCCGGTAGGAACATCATCTTCGGAGTTGAAAGATACTCTCAGGGTGATTTTGAGCATCTTCAGCACAAAGGGTGTAGACAAGGGTGAGTATGTTCCCGATACGAGAGGTGAACTGATCGAACAGACGAGACAAGGAATCAGCATGGGGTCTCGGAGGTACAAGGTAACTCAGACGTCAGAGGGATCAGATGTCAGACTAGTCTATCGGATGGAACCAGACGTCTGGGTACTAGACGTCTGGGGCTGGGACGTCAGGAGGCTAGACGTCTTGGACTAGACGTCAGGGGGTGAGACGTCTGGAAGGGAGACGTCAGGTGGCTAGACGTCTGGGACTAGACGTCTAGGGACTGGACGTCTGGGAGCTAGACGTCTGGGACTTAGACGTCTAGGGGTTGGACGTCTGGGGTGCAGACGTCTAGACGTCAGACTGTTGCTGCCATGGCTGCTGCTCCCGAATACCTGCAAACAACCCGCCAGGAAGAGTCTTCAACCTGCATAACATCAGCAACACAACCTGCAATAACACTCAAGCACGATCTGCAATACACAACATAACACCAAGCATACACCAATATGATCAAGCGTTGTCTTATTATCTCCAGAAGGTTACAGATTACAATGCAAAAGTGAGGGGGGTATTTAAAGGCTGCAGGAGCGGTTCCCCAACTACCTGCACCAACCGCCCAACCGTTTGCCCAACCAACTAGTTAGACGTCTAACTAACAGTTTAGACGTCTAACTGGCCAGACGTCTACACTAACTAGACGTCTGCCTTAACTAGCCTTAAACCACATGACGGCCATTTTGTCTTTTTGTGCATTTAATCCTTCTCTCTTCTGATTGGCTGATTGAACTATACAAACATTATGCCTTATACAAAATGGCATTACAAAATAGCATAAATCAACATTTGCTATATACATTCAAAATTGCTTGGGACATTTTCACAGTCAGTTCCTCATTTCTGCTGTCTGGAACTGCTGTCTACATCTATCCTCCCCTTCGAAGAAGTCGATGTCCTCAGCGACTTTCTCCGCTCGGTCTGTGGGGTCTCTGTCTCTGCTTCAGGTGGAACTGGGTTCTCAATGTTGGCAGCCTCTATAACAACTTCATACTCCTTCATCTGCATCTTCAACAACTCCCTCTCCTCCTTGAGTTGTTTGGCATAGTTATAAAACTTAGCACATTCTACCCCAAGGTTGTTAGCACGATCTTCTGTCTGTTTGAGAGCATCCAACAACTCAGTCTCCCTCCTCTTGAAGATCTCCTTCATCCGTTGTTCAGATATTGAGCCAGAAGACGAAGGTGCTCTCTGTGCTAACTGTTGCTGTAGAGTTGCCTCCCTTTGGCGTGCCTGTTGCAGTTCCTCCTTCAAGCTTGCCTGCTCCTTTTGCCAAACTTCTTCTTTCTTCTGCCATGCAAGCTCGGACTGATTTTTCTGTGCTGCTAAGTCCGTTGTCTTCTTAACCAGTAACTCTTTAGCCTTTGTCAACTGGGAATTATCTGCCTCCAACTGGGAGGTCTGTCGAGTTTTTTCTTCCAGTTGCGTGCCAAGGTACTCCATGGTCTTCTGTAGCTTATCGAGTTCCCCTCTCATTCCGTCCATCCTGTTCATACCTTCCTCTAGGAGCGTCTCCTTCTGCTGTATTGTCTCCAGAGCAGTTCGCAGTTCTTCATCAACTGCTTTCTTAGCTGCGTGTACACACTTCAAACCTTCCCCCAACCAACACAATAGATGGGCAATGAAATTCATTTGTGCATACACCGGTAATAGTTCAGGAGCTACTTCCACCTGTGCTCCTGGTACTGCAGGTTGTTGAGGATTCTTGTTGCTATGGCCACACTTATACACTCGTGTTGGCTCCAGATAGAGAGTAGGTGTCTTCTCTGGCAATTGTGCAATCCCCTCCATTGTGGTCAAGCCAGAAATGGACAAAGTCCATGGGGTGTCCTGATATATCTCTGAGATGCCCTTCCGCCATGGTCCTTGTGCTGCCCAACTGACCAGTTTCTCCATCTCTCCCTCTATCATTCCTTGCCATTGCTTCCATTGGCCCATGCAAGCTGCTTCAAACTGCAAGCGTATATTGTCCATAATCTCCGTTAACTGTAAAAAACAGTCAACCGCTTGCTGATCCATGTTGTCTGATGGGTCCATAAAATTCGGTACCCGTACCTGAAACACTTCAGACCATAGGTCCTTCTGTTCCTCCTCCTGCTCTTTCTCTTGTACCGCCTCTTTTCCCTTGGATGCTGCCGACTTATGACTGCTCATCTGCGGCTCTGCCCTGTTCTCTGAATCGGTCCTAGGTGGAGGTTGTTCTCCCCTTATCTCAGCCACCTCTCCTTGTGAGATTTCTCTTTCTTCCACCTGGATAGGGTCTTCCCGTGAGTGTCCTGCAGTTCTTGCTTCCTCCGGAAGTCTGCTTCCCTCCACTGCAGGTGTGGTAATCTCTCCCGGATTACCTAATTGTGTTTCTTCATTTGCGGCAAATAGCTCGTCAATTGATACTGCCCCTAATGTTGCCGCAAATGCAGTTGGCCTAACCAGTGAGTCCCCAACTGGCTTCGGTGAGCTGGCACCAACCTGGAATGCCGCATCTGCAAAATACTCTATGGGTCCGATGTGGACAGCTGTACTGGATCCTGCTGCCGGATTGTGAAGGGCTGAAGGGATGTTGAGATCCATCTCCACCTCCTGATGAGTTTCTAACTGTCTTTGGATTGAGCGAGTTGTCTCTAAATTCCGTTGAATGGTTTGCAATGCATCTTTAGAGAGAGCTGTTGGTGGCTCATCAAACCGTCCCTTCTTCTTCCTTTGCACTCGTTCCGGTGACTGGGCAACTATCTGTTTTGTGGTTGTTTGCTTTCCTGACCATTGGGTATCCTCCCCTTCTGAAGCAGTCACCGTCTTCTCCTGCCGCGGTGGTTTATGACATATCTGCTTCACTTTCACCTTCTTCGTTGATGTAGTCCCCTTTGCCAGTGGTTGTGCATCAATCCACCGCAAGACACTTGGGGCTAATTCCGGAATTTTCTTCTCTGGTCCAAAGTCAGGAATCCGTACTCCCGCTCTCGTGGCTGCGTCCAAAATCAGCCCAATGGCATGAAATGCCATGGAGAAATTCTTCGTTACTCTTGACAGGAACGCCTGGATGCGGAGCGACAGATGTTGTGCCCAATCATAAGCAACTCCTTTATCTATGCCCTGTAAGTACGGAATCAGCCATATGGGTAAATCCGAACTCCTCTGTTCCCCTGATAATCTGGCCATAATAACGTTCATTATCACTTCTAGCCCAGTATGTCTCAACTGCGGCTGTTTGATGCCCCTTCCACCATGGGTGTTGAGCATCGTATCAACTTCTGCCCTGGCCAGAGTAGTGACGCTCATAATCAATTCTGGCGTCTTCTTGGGGTCTACCCTTTCGTTCACCACTGGCTTACCCTTCTTGGGTAGTCCGAATGTGCGCTGAAATGACTCGGGAGAGAAGTCCACTGTCACCACCTTATCTCCTATGCACACATAGCTCCTGCAGTTGTCCTCATCGTAGTTCTCCAAGCATTTGAATCAGATAACCCTTAAAGAACTCTTTATCAAAGTTCGGGACTTGTAGTATAAAATGTACTCCTGCCTCCTTAAGTCTTCCCTTGACAGGGTTATCAGAAGTTGACTCCGCCCACCATTGCCGGCAAAAATCACCCGTCGGACAAGTCCATGTAATCTCTGTGGCGGGAATTGGTGCTTTTCCACCTTGCTGGACTTCCTTGCTCCTTTTGCTAGCCAATTCCGCTGCCTCCCTCCGCATTCTCGTCTGCCCTGGGTTCTCCACTTGTCCGCGCACCTCGTGCTCCAGGTGATGTCGCAGCCTCTTTGCCGACACGGACTCTGTTTCCGATTCTGCCTGACTTGGAGCCTTGCCAGATCTGTGACTCATCTTTCCCGCTCCAACTGCTCGGTGTTCGATATATTTTTCTCGGCTACCTCCCTAGCCGTCTGCCTTCTCCAGGCTAGACGTCTGAAGTAGTTTGCTAGACGTCTGCCTTACTAGGATGCCAGACGTCTGCAATTCCAACTTGGGCGTCTGCTTCCTGATCCAGACGTCTACCTGGACGTCTACTCGGACGTCAACACTTCCTGCCCAGACGTCTGCCTGGCTGTCTGCCAGACGTCAGCCCTCCTGGCCTGGACGTCTGCTCTGCCCTAGACGTCTGCTGTGCCCTAGACGTCTGTTGTGGCGCGCGTCGTCTTCACCACCCTTCTCGGTTGCTTCCTCTCTTGCCAACCGCGCTCCTTGCCTTCTCCTCTACCTGCAAACTGTTGGAATGGTGAAAATGAATGTTTAACCTCCTTTTATAGCCTCTCATGCATGCCATAACGGTTTCTACAACCGCCACCTAGCAACCGTCTCCTCCATGCGCGCCACCTAGCTAGACGTCTGGAATTTAGACGTCTAGGGGTGCTATTTTGTCTTTTCCCTATTTTTTTTTTCCGATCATTTAATATCTCCGACTAAACCGCACAGCCATGCCGACGCGGACTTCGAAGATATCTGGCATCTCATTCCTGCGATGACGGCTTCGACTGTCGAAACTGCTAAAACCGTCATCATCCCCTGTTTCTGCTTCATCCGACTCTTGTCGTCTCCGACGATTACTTCGTCTATGGCGAGTTTCGGGCTGAGGTTGCTCTGGACGTCTCACTCTGTTCCTTGGTACAATTCGCCAGTCCGGCTGCTCTGCTTCCGGTTGTTGTCTGGCTCCTTGTTCTGGCAACTGGTGCCTACTTCCTTGACGTCCCGTGTTCTGCCGGCTTCTTTCTGCCGCCACCCGTATTTGCTCCATCCAATCCTCTACCAGACGGATTTCTCTTTCGTTTGGACTGTCGGTATTTGGATCAAATTCTTCAATTACATCCTCCAGGGGTCTACTCACAGGGTTCTGATGTGCCAGTTCTACTGCTGGGGGATCCGGATGTCTCTGCCATGGAATCCGTTCCGTGCTTCCGTCATGGCGCCGGATGATTACACAATCATCCAAGTAATGGAACATTTCCCCTCTATGTTCTGGTCGATCAAGTATGTTGTAGTCAGGCTGTTGGGGTCTCGGCTGTCTCCGATTTCGGTTATTTCTTCTGGCTCTTTTGCCTCTTCCTCGGATTTCGCCATTCCGCGGTTGCTCAACAACTCTTACTTGATCTCTTCGTTCCGGATTAACATTCCCATTCCAGGTTCCTCTCCTCCCCCGAACCTGGTTCATGTGGCCTCGGCCTCTTTCCGATCGAATCTCCCTATTGTAGGGTTGTCGTACTCCCAGCTGCCCGAGATTCGGTCGGTCCCTCGGTCGTTCCTGACGACGTCTTCGGTTCCTACGAGCTCGCTGAGGTTGGCCCATAGGACTAACCTCAGGAGCACGTAGTGATGGGTTAACTGTGGCCATACCCATTGCTGGACCTTGCGGTTCAGCAAGTGGTCTGGTCGACCTAGGGGTATCCAGAGGTGAATTTCTCCCACTCTGGTTACCGGGACGGAGGTTAACCACGCTCCTCCCTTGGTCAGGTAAGTCTTGGTCACCGAGTGGCTCTGACGAACCCTCCGGATTCCGCAAAATACCTCTATTTCGGCCCTGATTAATGAGTTCGGCCCGAGAACTCCCTTCTTGGCGTTGGTTTTCTGGGGTTACGTTATGCAGAATTCGCAACCTTCGGTCCGCTCTTAGCAATCTCCTTCGCCACCTGGCTTCCTCGAAGCGCCGTTGAGGTGCACATTGTGCTAAGGCTACCTGATATTGTTCTGAAAATTCTGAGTCAGTACTTGAATTGTTCGCGTTTTCATGTGCAGATATGGGCCAGTTGGAAGTTGCATGGACTCGACGTTCCAGCCTTCTCACTTCCCTTCTGTGTCGCCTGAGGTCCAATTCTGCTAGCCTGTATCTGGCTACTTCTTCGCGTTAAGTAGGATGTTGCATGGCTGCGGTATATGGAGTTTTGAATCGTCGAGGTATTGACAATTCTGCTACTTCATCTGTACTTGTTTCAGCAATGTTCAGTCTCGGCATCTCTTCTTCTGAAGAACTTCCACTCCCGATCACCTGTGTTTCATCTGCAAACCGTACTCTTGTCTGTTGATCATGAGTCAGGTGTCGTGGGCTTCTCTGGGGACTTACTTGGGGAATGTCGGGATCAGGTTGATTTTCATCACTACTTGATTTATCCTGCCAACCTCTTTTTCTTGTTCCCTCTGTTGCTACCTGGACATCCCTCCAAATGATTGTTGCCATCTCTTCTCTTGTTATTCTGTAATTGGCAGTTGAACTCTGTCCTGCTTCCTAGACCCTCGGTCTTTCAGGTGATTCCACTTGTTCTTCAGATCTTGCGACTTGTGCTTCGTCTGAGTTTGTTGAATCTTCTGAGTTCAGCCTTATCCTTAATGTGGCTGAGGATGAACTCATGGACTGGTCGTCTGATGCTACCGCCTTCTCTCTTACCCTCTCCCCTTGGTCTGCATTGGGTAAGGAAAATAGACTGCTTGCTGGTGAGTTGCCCGATTCAGTCCTTCGTTCTTCATCCTCCCGTTCCGCCCATTCATCTCTGCGTACCTCCTGACGTTCTTCAATTCTCTCCATAGTGGTCTCCAACTCCTGGATGACTTGCTCTCGCAACTGGCTATTGTACTGTCTCAGAGTTTCATACTCTTCGTGCAATCTCTGAGTTTCCAACTGCATTTGTTGCAGAATTCTCGCCCCCTCTTCGTTCTGTCCTTCTCCCGGAATTTGTAGGACAACTTCTGCTGGTACCTGAAGTTGTTCCTCTTCGCTATTCGGAGCGGGTTGTTGTAACTGTTGTTGTTCACCTCTTCCAGTTACCGATCCTTCTTCGGTTCCAAATAGCCATTCCAGGTTATGACTTCCCTCCTCCCGAACAACATCACTCTGCTCGTCATTGTCTGGAGTTTGAGTACCTGGATTTGATTCATCTCTCCTGGTTCCGGGATTTCCCTCTGATTGTTCTAAACCGATCATGTTTATCTGAACATGGGGCCTGTATAGTTTCAGTTTAGAACCGTTTATTGCTTCGGGGCAGACTGTTCCGTCCAGTTTCCTCAGTCTGACTGCCCCGTTCTCCAATACCTCTTCCACTTGGAAGGGTCCAAGCCATAAGGTTTTCAATTTCCCAGGCTTGATCTCTCTTTTTCCATCATACTTGAGGACCAATTCACCAACCTTTAGGTCCATCTTCCGAAGATGCTTGTCATGCCAGAATTTTCTCCTCTTCTGCGATATCTCCGTTGCCCACTGTGCCATGACCCTTTTCTCCCCTAGTCGAACCAATGTTGTCAACCGCTCCCCGACGCTCTCTTCTTCACTTAGTCGGTTGTCGACTGCTACCCTCAGGCTTGGTACCAAAAACTCTACCGGTACCACTGCTTCTTGCTCGTACATTAGCTGAAAGGGTGTATGGTTCGTTGTCGGTTTGAAAGTAGTCCTGTACGCCCACAATATTGCTGGTAATCGTTCCTCCCAGTCGGCTCCTTCCACGCCGCATGTCTTGTACATGATAGAAACCAAGATTTTGTTAGTTGCCTCTGCTTGCCCGTTCGCCCTTGGGTAATACGGACTTGACAAGGAATGAAAAATCTTGAATTCCTTCGTTAAGTTCTGAATAATCTCGTTCACGAAATGGCCTCCTCTGTCACTTGTCAGATGAAGGGGTATCCCAAATCTGGTGATCACTTGTTCGTACAAGAAACGAGTCGTGCTTCTTGCCGAATTGTCAGGTAGGGCTCTAGCTTCCACCCATTTCGTGAGGTATTCTGTAGCGACTACAATGTATCTGCATTTTCTTCTACGACTTGTCCGCAATGGACCTACAAAATCCAACCCCCATCTCTCGAAGAGTTCCTGAGGTTGTGTCGGATGCAAAGGCATGAAGTCCCTCTTCAATGGCTTCCCCGTTCTCTGACACGTATCACATGCCTTGACAAAAGTTGTCGCATCGTGATAGAGGGTGGGCCACCATAGACCTGCCAACAACACTTTCCTTGTTGTTGCATCTGGTCCCATGTGTCCTCCTGCCAATCCCTCGTGTGTCTCCTTCAGGGTCTGTTGAACCTCGTCCTCCATTATGCATCTTCGCAGAATCTGATCCTCCCCCATCTTGTAAAGCAATCCTGCAATCAAGGTGAAGGGTGCTGACTTTGCAATCACTTTTCTTTGTTTTGTCGTCGTCATTTCTTTCGGCAACTCTCCTGTCGATAGGTATTCCCCTATGTGTTTGTACCATGCCGGTATGGCACTGATCGCAAATAATTGCGCATCGGGGAATTCATCAGGTATTCCTCCTTTTGCAGGTTCGTCGGAGTGTATCCTTGATAACTGATCGGCTATTACGTGCTTCTTTCCTGGTCTGACGACTATCCGAAACACGAACTCCTACAAGGTGACGAGCCATCGACTTACTCGTCCGTATATTGTTGGCTTGTTTATCAAGTATAACAGAGCCTGATGATCCACATAGAAAGCAAATGGGTTAGCCAACAAATAGTGTCTAAACTTTTGCACTGCATACACCATTCCCAATGCTTCCCTCTCTGTTGTACTGTAATTTTTCTCGGCTCTTGACAGTAGCCGACTTGCGAAATATATGGGCTGATCTAACCCAAATTGGCCCTCCTGAGCCAAGGCACATCCTATTGCAAAGTTTGAGGCGTCGACATGTACATGAAACTCCCTCTCCCAGTCTGGAAAAACTAGGATTGGTGCCTTCACCAAATGTCCTTTCAACCCCTCAAATGCTTCTTGGTGTTCTTTTGTCCATCTAAACGGGACACCCTTCCGTGTAAGAGCATCCAGTGGGTGTGACATGAGAGCATAGTTCCGGATGAACCTCCTGTAGTACCCCACTGTTCCCAAAAAGGTCTTTACTGAGCTCACATCATGTGGCTCCTCCATCAGCAGTACTACCCGAATTTTGTCCGGGTCGGGTTTCAAACCCTGTTGGCACACTATATGCCCTAGCAGTTTCCCGTAAGGCACCATCAGGACGCACTTATCTGGATTCAACGATATGCGGGCGTTCCTGCATAGTCCCATACACTCTTCTAATGCCTTTAAGTGTTCTTGTGTCCGGCCATAGAGTGACCAGTCATCCAAAAAGGCTTTGAAGTTGCCTGTAGCCATCTTGTCGAAGATGTATAAGATGATTCTCTGGAAGGTGGCTGGTGCATTGCACAGTCCAAACGACATTCGGTTGTAAGCGTATATCCCGTTCTCCACCACAAAGGTTGTCTTCAACTTATCCTCCTCCGCAATGCTGATTTGGTTGTACCCCGAGAATCCATCCAAAAATGAATATATCTCGTGGCCTGCTACCTCTTCCAGAATGGAGTCTGTGAATGGGATTGGGAAGGGGTCCTTAATAGTTACGGCGTTCAAACTTCTGAAATCCATGCAGATTCGGATTTTGTCTGCTTCCCGTTTGAGCGTGATCACGATGGGAGACACCCATTCGCTTGTCGTAACTTTAAAAATTATGCCTGCATCCAGCATCTTCGCAATCTCCGCGTTCACCCGAGCTGCGTACTTGGGGTTCATCCTGTATGGTCGCCTCCTAACAGGTTGGGCTCCATCAATCAACGTAATCTTGTGTACACATAGTTCGGGTGGAACTCCCTTCAGGTCCTTATATGTCCAGGCAAAAACATCTTTATACTTCATAAAGATCTTAATTGTTGCCGCCTTCAGCACTGGATCCCAATCATCTCCGCACTTAATCATCTTATTCTCATCTTCCTCTCCTAGGTTCACCTGAATCATTTTTGGTCCTTCGTACTTGATCGATTCAGGGTCCCTCTCGGCTTTTAATACCTCAATGGGGTGGGCTGGCTTATCATCAATAGTTGCTTCCCCCATTGTATACTCTGCAAAGTTTTTGGGAAACACCCACTTCTCTCTCTCTTTATCCTTTTCTATTGATGTCTGTCTCTTGTTACTGTTTTCCTCTTCGGGTTCTCTCTTCTTATCTTCCCGCGTTTCACCTTCCGTAGTGATGCATAGGCATTGAGGAGCGAATACCTCGTAATCCTCCATCTGCCAATGGAGTAGACCCTTATCCTGGTCTTGCTCATCCTCTGTGCATTCCTCCAAGTGCAGCACTCCTTCTTCATCCGGTTCATACCCCGTTTCGCCTTCGGATAACGAAGATTCTGAGTCATCTGAAGTCGCGATGTCCTGGCTCACTGTCTGATTCTTCAGATTAATCACATACTTGTGCTGCCCCTGTTTAAAGGATAGACGCTCTTTCTCCCAGTTATGGTTGACTTTCGCAGTTCTCAACCATCCGCGTCCTAGCAATGCATCATATGCGGGCTTCTGCATAGCTATAATTACAAAATCAAGGACAAAGTCCTGCTCTGCTATGCGTATTTTTTGGTTCATCAGAACGCCAATTGTTTCGATGTCGTATTGATCAGCACCATACAACTTGAAATTCGGAGATCTTAAGGCGGGTTGCCCAATAGTCCGCCATGTCTTTTTCGGCATCACGTTCATGCTAGACCCTCCGTCCACAATTACTTGACTCAGTTTATGGTCCAAAATCTCCATATGGACCATAGCAGGTCTCCTTCCTGCTTCTATCATTAGAATTGTGGGGTCTATGAATTGCTCTTGTTTGATTGTTGCTACCTGTCGCGGTTCATCCTTCTTCTTGATGACTTCACCGATCGTAGCATACAACTCAGGTACTATGGTGAACAGGTTCGCAACCTTCACCTCCACCATTGTGTTTAGTACCTGTGCTACCAACCCTTCGACCGATGCCTTCTTACTCGTCTTCGGTCTCTTCAACACTTTCTCCAGAACTAGTCGATTCTGCTTCTCTTTCTCTAGTTCTGTCTGAATCAACTCCTGGGCTTCCTGCCACCGCTCCTTCTCTTGGGCAGGATTTGGGTATTGCTCTATCTTTTTGGCCTGTGCCCTTGTCACAACCAACACCTCCTTCTTTTCCTCCGTTACTGGGCTCACTTCCCCAATGCCAATCAAATTGACATTCTGAGTCCCACTGGAACTTGCTTTGTTTGGGCAATTTGCCTCCATATGGTTTCCTGGCCCACACCACTTACACATTTGTGTGGTGTTACTGGTATTGTTACTTTTTGCATTCTGGGGTTTTGAACAATTCTTCGCAAAATGTCCCCATTCCTGACAATTTCGACATTGGATGATAGGTCGACCGTCAGAGTCATACTGCAGTCGACTCTGACCTCCTTGTCTGCCGCCTCTACGATTATTTCGGTAGCCCCCACTCGTGGCTCCTTGTCCATTCCTTGTTATATTCGTCTGCTCTTCTTGTTGTATGGTCATAGTCTGATGTCGTTTACTTTTCAAGTTGAATGGACAGTCTGCGATGGAATGTCCTGCAATATCACAGATGTTACAATATGCCATCTTCGGGCAGTTGACATTTGTATGTCCTTTCGTCTTGCAGTCCGAGCACCAGATTTCTTTTCGGTCTTTGCAAGTATCTCCTTTGACTTATTTCAGAATTTTATCAAATTCCCTTTTAAAGGAGTGGATTGTGCTCTATACTTTGTCTTCTTCATCACTGTCTGAATCTTCATTATGCTTCATATGTGCTCCAATCCCCGCAGTCGTCTACTTACTCTCGCTTTCGAAATTCTTTGCTTTCTCCAGTGCTTCTTCATATGTTGAGGAAGGTACTGCCTTCATCCTTTTCCTGTATTTTTCCAGTAATCCATCCAGAAACCAGCGTTTCACCATGTCGTCGGCAGGTGGCATTTCCATTTTATTAGTTAGCTGCTTCAGTCGTCTATTGTAAGGTTGGAACTAGACGTCTGGGTACTAGACGTTTGGGGCTGGGACGTCAGGAGGCTAGACGTCTTGGACTAGACATCAGGGGGTGAGACGTCTGGAAGGGAGACGTCAGGTGGCTAGACGTCTGGGAGCTAGACGTCAGGGACTTAGACGTCTAGGGGTTGGACGTCTGGGGTGCAGATGTCTAGACGTCAGACTGTTGCCACCATGGCTGCTGCTATCGAATACTTGCAAACAATCTGCTAGGAAGAGCCTTCGACCTGCATAACATCAGCAACACAACCTGCAATAACACTCAAGCACGATCTGCAATACACAACATAACACCAAGCATACACCAATATGATCAAGCATTGTCTTATTATCTCTAGAAGGTTACATATTACAATGCAAAAGTGAGGGGGGTATTTAAAGGCTATAGGAGCGGTTCCCCAGCTACCTGCGCCAACCACCCAACCGTTTGCCCAACCAACTAGTTAGACGTCTAACTAACATTTTAGACGTCTAACTGGCCAGACGTCTACACTAACTAGACATCTGCATTAACTATCCTTAAACCACATGACGATCATTTTGTCTTTTTTGTGCATTTAATCCTTCTCTCTTCTGATTGGCTGATTGAACTATACAAACATTATGCCTTATAAAAAATGGCATTACAAAATAGCATAAATCAACATTTGCTATATACATTCAAAATTGCTTGGGACATTTTCACAGTCAGTTCCTCATTTCTGTTGTCTGGAACTGTTGTCAACAGAGGGTGCATAGAGCTTCATTGTTTTCAGAAATCAGTGGGTTTTTGGAGGTGATTGTGGTATTATTTGTTGATATAATATTATATTCACTCTCCAGCATAGGCCGTACCATTCTTGGCCTCTATATTTCAGAGTTTGTGGCATCTTCAGTTAGGGTTTGATTTCTAGGGTTTGCACAGTCACTTTCTATGTAGAGCGGCCATATTGAGGAGAGTTTCTCAAGATTTAGTGTTCAGGTTGTGGTATTTGAGGCTGGTCGACAACTCCAGCACTTGGTCGTACCTGTGCTTGCCTGGCATGGGTTTAGATAATTCAGTCTCTTGCATTTTGGTTTTGTTGTGTGTAGCAGGGGCGCCCAACTCCATTATATCAATTTGTATCAATTTCATGGTGGAGAAAGCGATGTAATTAAAGATATCAATGAAAATCAAATTTATGGGTTGCTGATAACCAGTGTTTTTTCTATCAACTTCAAAAAATCGTATCTTCCGGGTATGATCGTACTTTGACATTTCCTTTGGTATAATTTTAGATAAAGGTGTTATCTTGTTATTCCCAAGTTTATAGAATTTTTCTTCTATTTGCTTAAAAGTTGTTCAAGTGCAAAGTTAGGGGTTTTGAAGCTGTTAAAACTCAAAAAATACACATAAAATCACAAACAATACAAAAAACCCAAAAACATTGCAAATCATCAAAAACTCAGTTTGGGGTAGCACATTACACCTGTCCTCACTGCCCTGGCTAATGGACCTCTATCCACTGGAGACTATCGTCCTCTATACTCTGTCACCTCCAAAGCTTGCTCTCAGCTCTGTCTAAAATCTGCACTAAACATAGTCCTTCGATCTAGCACAAATTTGCTCAATCTTTGTCTCTGGTCTGGCACAAATCTGTCCTCAAATCTGCACTAAACACAGTCCTTCGGTCTAGCACAAATCTGCTCAATTCTCTGTCCTCAAGCCTTAACACAAAGCTTGAATCAATCACAAATCAACTCTGCTAGATCTGCTCCAAACCTTAACTCAAGGTTTGAACAAATCAATCAATCAACTCTACTCTCAAGTCTTCTCAAAGACTTGTCTTAAATCTGCCTTGTAAGCTTCCACAAAAGCACACAGTAATTCGTCCACAAGTCCTCTCTAGCACTTGTCCAATCTGCTCTCAATATTTGTCTTCAAATCTGTATTGTAAGCTTCCACAAAAGCTCACACCAATCTGTCCACAAGTCTTATCAAAGACTTGCCTCAAATCTACTCAACAAGTCCTCACTAGAACTTGTGAACCGTAATGCTCATTAACCAAAATAATTGAAATACAATGCTTATATACATTGGAAAATAACAACTTAGATATTGTGAGAGAGAAGTTAGGGGAGAGGTTTAAGGGGAGAGTAGAATAGTTTTAATTGAGTTCTCCCACAATCCTTTCCTGCCTGCCGTCCACAACCTGCCGTCCAAGCCTGCCGTCCAAGGTTGAGGGTTAAATTCTAACATTCTCCCCCTTAAAGTTGAGAGGGTTGACAAGACAGTCTCTCAGCTTTATATATTGAGCTTTAGCCATGCCTTTGGTGAAGATGTCTGCCATGTTGTCCAAAGTGCTGCAATGTTTAAGCTCAACTACCTGGTTCTCCACCATGTCTCGGATGAAGTGATACTTCATATCAAAGTGTTTTGATCTGCTATGGTGGATAGGATTATATGCCAATTGAATGGCACTCATGTTGTCACAGTACAATCTGGTAGGACCACTTTGTCGTTCTCCAATCTCTTCAAGGACTTTTCTCAACCATAGAGCTTGAGTACTAGCATATGTGATTGCTATATACTCAGCCTCAGTAGATGACAATGCTACAACAGTCTGCTTTTTGGAACTCCATGTAATTAGTCCTGACCCTAGACTAAAACAGTTCCCTGATGTAGATTTTCTATCATCTATATTGCTGCCCCAATCACTATCACTGAAGCCAACTAACTTTACAGAATTACATTTGTGGTAATGGATTCCAAAATCCAATGTACCCTTTACATATCTCAGAATTCTTTTAGTTGCTTGAAAATGCAGCTCGGATGGATCAGCCATAAACCTTGAAACAAGAGAAACAACATACTGAATATCAGGTCTTGTGTTGGTGAGAAACATCAAACTCCCAACCATGCTCCTGTAAGTGGTCATGTCAACCTTCGGTGCTCCATCATCTTTGCTCAATTGGATCCCATGACCCGTTGGAGTTGCAACTGATTTGCATTGCTCCATGGCAAATTTCTTGATCATATCTTGAGCATATTTGTGTTGACATATGAAGATCCCTCTATCTGTTTGATGAACTTCCATGCCTAGGAAGTAATGCATTAAGCCTAGATCTTTCATCTCAAATTGTTTCATCATGGAGTGTTTGAACTCCATATTCATCTTATCATTACTACCCATAAATATGAGATCATCCACATATAAACAAACTATGAGAATATCTTTACCTTGCTTTAGGTAGTAGAGAGTAGGTTCACTTTTGCTCCGAGTGAATCCATACTCCTTGAAATAGCCATCAATGCGAGAGTACCATGCTCTTGGTGCTTGCTTGAGGCCATATAGGGCTTTTTTCAGTTTGTAAACAAGGTTCTCCTTACCTTGTTCTTTAAAGCCTTGAGGTTGTTGAACATAAACCTCCTCAATCAAGTACCCATTGAGAAAGGCACTTTTTACATCCATGTGCTGAATTTTCCACCCTTTGTGGGCAGCCAAGGAAAGTACTGATCTGATAGTTTCCTGTCTAGCAACAGGAGCAAAGGTCTCCTCATAATCAATGCCATATTTCTGAGTGAAGCCTTTTGCTACAAGTCTTGCCTTGTGTCTTTCAATGCTTCCATCAGCATTGAATTTGGTCTTGTAGACCCATTTACATCCAACACATTTTTTTCCCTTTGGAAGCTTCACTAGCTCCCAAGTATCATTCTTTTTTATAGAGGTGATTTCCTCTTCCATGGCTTGCTGCCATACATTATGAGTGCATGCTTTCTCATAGCTAGATGGCTCTAGCTGTGCACTAGTCATTAAAGCATAATTAACTACATCTCCTTTAGGATCATTGGAGTCATCATCTCCATACATATGCAGATTTTCAAGTTTTTGTAAAACTGCATTCATTTCACTAGCCTGACTTCTAGTGTATCTTTTCTGAAAATTCTTATCCAACATTTGAAAATATGGATGATGTTGTAGTGTTCTTTTACCTCTTGATGGAGAATCAATATCCATAGGTGAAGAACTTACTGATCTTTGTGGAGAAGGACTTGGAGTAGCTGCTGATGTACTCGATGTAGTACTCATACTTGGGCTTGGAGGAGGAGTTCCTTTGCTCTTTTTGGGCTGCACTTGTTGTACTTGAGAAGAACTTGCATCATGGGATTCATCATCAACAAAAACTTTTTTATGACCCCATTCTCCCCCTTCATCAAAAATCACATCCCTGGAAAGTACAATTTTATGCGTTTTTGGATTGTAGAGCCTATATGCTTTGGTAGACTCACAATATCCTACAAAAATACATGCTTGACTCTTGGGGTCAAGTTTCTTTCTTTTTCATCAGGAATGTGTGCATATGCTAAAGAACCAAAAACCTTGAAATGTTTTACATTCGGCTTTTTGCCATACCACCCTTCGTAAGGAGTGATCCCATCCAAACTAGAAGTAGGACTCCTATTTAGAATGTAAACACTGGTTCTAACAACATCGGCCCAATACATGTTACTGAGATGCTTAGTTTGAAGCATCGATCTGGCCATTTCTACTATGGTGTGGTTCTTTCTTTCTGCCACACCATTCTGTTGTGGAGTATAGGCAGTGGTGAATTGCCTCTTTATCCCACATTCTTTACAATATTTTAGAAATACCTTTGAAGAGTACTCTCCTCCTCGATCTGTCCTTAGACATTTTACAATGAACTCACTTTGTTTCTCTACATTATTCTTGAAATCTATGAAGCAATCAAAAGCTTCATCTTTGGTTTTCAAGAAATAGATCCAACACATCCTAGAGAAATCATCTATAAAAGTGAGAAAATAGGAATTATTACCTATGCTTTTTGTCTGCATTGGACCACAAATGTCCGAATGCACCAATTGAAGTGGATGGCTGGCCCTCCACGCTTGTCCTTTTGGGAACTTGGATCTTGAGTGCTTTCCCAAAGCACATCCTTCACAGACCTCCTTGTGTTCAGCAATTTTGGGAAGTCCACATACCATAGCTTGAGAAGTTAACAATTTCAAGCTAGCAGAATTCAGGTGACCATATCTCAAGTGCCAAAGCACACTTGGATTTGCTATAGCAATACTAGCAAGTTGAGCTCCCCCTGGTTCCCCAAACTTAAGGGGAAATAACCTATTCTTGGTCATAGGTACTTGTGTAATGACTCTATTACAATTGTTCTTATCAAAAATTACACATTTGCCTTCATCAAAAACAAGTCTATAATTTTTCTCCATCATTTGTCCAACACTAAGCAAATTATGTTGGAGTTTGGGGGTGTAGTAGATGTCATTTACCTTTTTGATGCCTTCTTTTGTTGGAACCTCCATGGCTCCAATGCCTTCAACTTGCAAAGCTTTATCATCTCCCAACTTGATTCGAGATTTATAGGTGGAATCCATTGTAGCAAAGAGCTCTTCTTTGCCACTCATATGGTTGGAACAACCAGTATCCAAAATCCAAGTGTCATTCAGATTTTGATCTGATTTTCCATAAGAAAGAAACAGATTTGATGTTCCTTCTTCTTCACCATAGTTGCCATATTGACCGTTGCCTCCTTGAGAAGTCTTGGACCAACAGTCTCGAGCAAAATGACCAGGCTTGCCACAATTGAAACAAGCTTTCTTTTTGTCACCTCCTCTTCCTTGATTGCCATTTCGACCTTGATTTCCACCTCTGCCTTGATTGCTACCTCTGTTTTGATTGCCACCTCTGCTTGGATTTCCTCCTCTTGGGCTGCTTCTGCCTCTTCCTCTTCTTTGTCCTCTGCCTTGGCCTCTTCCTTGTCCTCTTCCTGCACCCTCATTGGATGAGAAGGCTTTATCATCGCCTCCATAGCTTGTTGAAGGAGATCCCTGTAATCTCTCTTCATGAGACATTAATGAACCGATTAATGCATCAAAAGTTAGAGTGGAAAGGTCTTTTGATTCTTCAATTATGATAGCAATGTGATTCCATTTTTGAAGAAGTGTTCTCAACACTTTCTTCACAACCGCTTCAGGTTTGACTTCTTCGCCAAGAGTTTGCATCTTGTTGACAACTGCTTTGACTCTTACGCAATAGTCTCTAACTTTCTCATCTTCATTCATTTTGAGATTCTCAAAATCTCGTTTCAGGGTCTGAAGCCTTACTTGCTTCACCTGATCGCTTCCTTGGAAACCTTCTTTCAAGGCTTTCCATGCATCTTGGGCAGTTAAACAAGAGGTAATTCTGGGGAAGATACTTTTCTCCAATGCTGCTTGGAGATGATAGAGAGCAGAGGAATTGCTCTTTTGTGCTTCTTTCTTTGTCTTCTTATCGGTTGCACTCAATGTAGTCCAATCTGTAGGTTCTATGTAACCTTCTTCTACTATGTCCCATAGTCCCTTGCCTATGAGTAAGGTCCTCATCTTGATGGACCAATACTCATAATCGAACCCATTAAATTCTGGAATGGGTAGATTATTATTGGATGCCATAGCTATTGGAAATAAACTAGAAACACACTTTTATTTCTCAATTACAATCAAAGCACTCTGCTTTTCAAAGAAAAAGTTACAGATTTAAATCAAATCTAACTTGATCTACTCTCGTAGATATCTTGTTCTACCTATGAGGTTCTCCTATCACTGGATTGACAAAGTTGTCAGCAACTGAATCATCGTCGTCACTGATAAGAATGATTTCGGGTGAATATGGTTCTGGCTCCAGTATTTCAACTGAGTCACTATCACTGAGATGAGTATTCTCTGGCTCCTGTGGTGCAACTCCTACAGATTCTGACTCCTCAAATCTGCTACCAAAGGAATTGTCTTCTGAATCAGCGTCATATCCTGCATCTGGTGCTCTTTGATGGGCTATTACAACATTTTGTAGTTGATTGAATACAATATTCAATCCATACGTTCAAACTTTTTCATCAAAGGATTCGGGGTTTTCTCTTACTAAAAGAGAACAAAGGGCATGATAGCATCCAGTAGACCTTATCATGAATGATTACAAAATTCTACCCTTAGATGCAAAAATATCCCCCCTTAAAGCCTCTTAGGCTATTACAAAAAAATTCACCCTTAAAGCCTCTTAGGCTTTTACAATAATTTCCTCTTAGGAAATGTCCCCTTTTTACTGCAAAGATTGCTATTCAGGTAATGATGCAAAAAAACACTTACAAAAATTGCCTCTTAGGCAATGGTGAAAATTACCATAAAAATTTCCCTTTTGTTTTTTAATGAGATATTTTGATCTTCAAAAAAAAAGGTTTAAGGTTTTTTTTTTTTAAAGCAAGTGTATTAATTTTAATGAAAATTTTTAATTTTAATCAAAAAACAATTCCTTAATTAAATTTTTTTAAAAACAATAATAAGGAAATGAATTTTTAATCAAAAAATTAAATTAAAACATTAAAAAAAATAATGCTAAAAAAATTTACCTTTTTTTTTTTCTCGCACACCTTCTTCAAAAAATTGAGCCTCGACGAGACTCGATCCGTGCTCGATCGCGGATGAGCGCCCTAAGACTGGCTTGCACTGCCAGTCGGGCTATGGTGCCTTCGGGTACCAAAGGGAATGAATTTTCCCTTTATCCTTTTGTCCGCAGTGGGCCCTAAAAATATATATATATATATATATATATATATATATATTTTTTTACCTCACGGAGATTCGAACTCGCGATCGGGCAGAGAGTAGAGTCTTCAGGCTGGCTCCTCGAGCCAGTCGGGCTACAACAACCCGACGTGAAGGAAAGAGGAGTATATCCTCTTTATAGTTGCCTGCTTCGAAGTGGAACAAAAAAATATGGGATATTTGTCCCACATTCACCAGGCGGGTGCTCGTTGAGATGTTTAAAACTCTCAACACTCACTTGGTACTTCGATTGCCTTCGGGTAATCAAACACCTCCCTTTTGCCAATGAGATATCCATCTCCTTCTCAGCTCTGTTTCGATATGCGTATGCCTAGTCAGCTGCATCCAGTTAGCCGATCCATGTCTTGTGATGACGCCACATGTCTAGTACATCCGTTCCTGGGGCTTCGGCTCCTCTACGGGCCTCTCGAGCCACGTTCATCCGGTCCTGGGGCTTCGGCTCCTCTACGGGCCTCTCGAGTCGCGTGCCTGCGAGGGCTCCTCGGGATGCATGCCTACGGGCCTCTCGAGCTGCATGCCTATGAGGGCTCCTCGGGATGCATGCCTGCGGGCCCTCCTCTCCAAACAAATGCCAACTCAAAAAATAACCCCTAATCCTAGCTCTGATACCAAAGTGTGAACCGAAATTCTCATTAACTTCAATAATGGAAATACAATGCTTAAATACCTTAGGAAATAACAACTTAGATATTAGGAGAGAAAATTAAGGCGAGAGGTTTAAGGGGAGAGTAGGATAGTTTTAATTGGGTTCTATCACGTTCCTTTGCCACCTACCATCCACAACCTGTTGTCCAAGCCTGCCATCCAAGGTTGAGGGTTAAATACCAACAAAACTTGTCCAATCTGCTCAACAAGTCTTCACCAAGACTTACCACAAATCTGCTCAACAAGTCCTCACTAGAACTTGTCCAATCTCACAAAAACATATAGAGAATTGTTAGAGACTCAATATGCTTCACACTCACAACAATGCTCAATCACTTTCACTCTCTCTTTTTACCACAAAAACATATAGAGAATTGTTAGAGACTCAATATGCTTCACACTCACAATAATCAATCACTTTACCACATAAACATATAGAGAATTGTTAGAGACTCAATATGTTTCACACTCACAAACACTCAATCACTCTCAACCTCTTTCTCAAATCAATTTAGGATATAGAACAATTTGTTTCACAGAATTAGAACTATCACTTCAACACTTCCACTTGACTAGGCTCAATCAACTCCACTCAATCAATCACTCAATAAAACACTCCTTGTTTTCAAACCCTAGTCCAAGCATATGAATCCTCACTCAATTATTTCCAACAAATGCTTATCAAACAATCTCACATAACAATGATACTCATGATCTTTCACAAACCCTAGTTCAAGATAGTTCACAACTTCACATAACAATGATACTCATGTTCTTTCACAAACCCTAGTTCAAGCATATGAAAGCTTACTCAATATTTCCAACAATGCTTATCAAACAAGGTTTTTATCATCAACTCTCACTCAAAAAAACCTTTAACAAGCAAACTCAACAATGCTTACCAAACAATCCTTTTCACTCCAACTTAGCATTCATAACATCCAATCCAACAATATTTTTCTCACAAGGAAGATTTACCCATACCTTTTATTTTGATGGAGATATGTCTTCAAAACCTGTCTTAACCACAATCAAAATTTTCTTTACCAACACTAGGGTTAGGTTACCACAACCTCTCTCAAGATCTCCACAAAATAATTTTCTCAAAGATTATCTTTCATACAAAATAACAAATCCTTTTGTACACCTTATAATCTCCAAACTCACAATATTCAATTTAATAATTTCACCATAACACTACACTTAACAACAAGTATAGCAAAGTCCTTATACACCTTATAATCTCCAACTTCATAAACTCTAATCACCAAAAATTAAAATCAAATATTTAATTTTTAATACCCTTATATCTCCCTCAAAAACTTTAATCAACCTTTATTTTTCACAACAAAGCAACCTCCGAAATTATACAACCTTAGCAATAAAATCAAAATCGGTGCATACCTTATTTAGCCTAGCAAAACACTTTCGATGGGTTTCGAACACCTAACCTCACCCCTCCAAGCACCTTAGCAAGGTGCACGCTCACCACGTGAGCTACATGCCTCCACACAAAGGGAAAGGCACCACCTTCCCTTTGAACCTTCCTTAATGATGCAATAAAAAAAAACTTCCTCCGCTCACAAAACGAACACCACGAAACTCGAACCCTTGACCTTGCATCTGCAACATCCTAGCATAGCCACCAACTGCCAACCGCGCTACCAAGCACTTAGGGATGTGAAGTGGGCTCCCCACTATTGTCCTTTGCTCTATTTCGTTAAACCTTCAAAACACATGTGAATCCTTCTCTTCCTCTTTGCGCATGAATTACCTTAGATTTCAATTGATCGCATGGATAATTAATGCCTTGGGTTTCTTCCCTCCTTTATATGCATAGAGTGATGTCTTCGATGACGTCGAGATTAATTCAAAAATTCAAATTATAAACTTTATAACCCTATATTTAGGGTTAGCTTAATTAATTTATAAATTAACTTATAATTAAATTATAATTAATTTACAATTAACTTAATAACTTTAAAAGTTAATTAAATTAATTTATAAATTAAATTATAATAAAACTATTATAATTAATTTATAATTAATTAACTCTTTAGGTCTTGCACTTTTAATATTATAATAAATTATTATAATATTATTTTTCTTGGGCCTTCCTTTTGCCCTTTAAACCTCATCTGACCACATGGGAGAAAACTTCCTTTTGCACTTGATTACGAAACCTGAAACTGATGTTGCTCACTAAAACTGATGCTTACTAGTGCTGACTTCTTGACATCAATGACAACAAAACCTGCTCATATTTCCAACAATCTCCCCCTTTGTCATTGATGGCAACCCAATTACCTTTTACCATTTCCTTAACCTTTTTATGTTCTCCGAGAACTCCCCTTGACTCAATGCTCTCCCCTTAAATCAAATCTCTCTCCCTTTGACATCAATGGCAAAGGGTCACCTTTGGGGCTCGGGGCTAAGAATGAAACTCTTAGCTTAGCCCCTCCCCCACCTCCTCTTGAGGTGGTTAATTCTGGGGTGGGAGTATTTCTACTCCCAACATGCACTGATCTTTACCTTTGTCCACTTTCCTTCTCATCTGGTCCTTTTGATTCCTCTGACTATTCCTGTTCCTGCTTGTCTCTGGAATTTCTGCTCTACACCACTTTGTTGTATGTCCATCATTATTGCACTTATAACACTTAATGTTATTATTCCTTGGAGGTGCAAATATCTTGGGATTTCTTCTGGTGAAGCCATATCTATTCCTATCATGAACCCTACAATTCATTGCCTTGTGACCAAACTGATTACAAGAGTAGCAATACCCTTGAAAAAGTTACCTATTTCTGAATTTTCCATATTCCTATCTTTCATGTGTCCTGCACTGAGTAGCCTTGTGCCCAAACCTATGACATGAGAAGCATCATCCATTGAAACTACCTTGCCTTGACCTCATTGGTCTCTTAGTCTCTTTTACCCTGTGTTGGTTCCTGTTCCATATGTTCCTCTTTTGTGCATTGTTCCTTTCCTTGTTGAACTTTCTATTGTCCAACTCATCCTCAGAAGTCTCACTCTCTCTTACACTCTCTTCTTCTAAAGTTTCTTCTTCTTCAGAACTTGAGGTTGACTCCTCTCCTTGTTTCTTTTGTACCTGTTCAAAACCAAGACCTATTTTGTTTGTTGACCATCTTTGTACCTTGATCATCTTATCTACGATCTTTGAGCTCCTTCCAAACCTGTGTAACCTATCCTTAGACTCTTTTACTTCTTCCCTTAGTAGAGCCACTTCATGTTCTAACCTTTCACATTCTAAGACCTTTGCTTCTAACTTATCTTTGAACTTCCTTGTCTTAGCCATTGACTTATTTAGATCCTCTATAAGCTTTCCTTTCTCTTCATCACATTCTTGAAACTGAAGCTTAAGTTGGGAGTTTTGCTTTCTTACCTTCTTTAATGCATCAAGGGCATGAATAAGTTCACCTTCAAGATCAACTTCTCCTATTTTTGATTCTTCCTCTATTTGTTTACCTTTGAAAACATCTTCATTCTTTTCTGACTTGTCTTCTATAGGATCACCTCCTTCTTCTTCTAATGCCATTAGAAGATTCTCTTCTAGTCCTTCAAGTGTATCTTCATATTCATCATCACTAAAACTGAAACCACTCTTTGTACAACTATCTTCAAGATGACCAAAGTTACCACATCTAAAACACTTGAGGATTATTGGTGACCTTTTCCTAACCATTTCCTTTTCTTTTTCCAGAAATAGAACTTCATCTTTATCATTATCCGAGGAACTATTATCACTATCACTTGAGTACTTACTTGCCTTGTCTGCATAGTAACTCTTCTTCTATATTTGAAAGAACTTCTTTCCTTGCTTGCCTTGTCCATCCTTGCCTTTCTTTTGGTACCTGTATTTTTCTGATTCCCTATTCTTATGATCCTATTTTTCTTCATCATTGCTATTTCTAGCTTCTTGACAATTAGTTGCATAGTGACCATACTTTCCACAATTGAAACATCTAACTGATTTCATACCTTTAAACTTTCTTGGATCCTTGTTCCTTCTACCATAATTTGCTTCTTCATCACTAGATGACTCATTGCTTGAATCTGACTTCTTACCCTTTGTCTTCTTAGTAGCTTTGAAGGTTGCTTCTTTTCAATAGATTAGGTTCCTCTTTTGTTCTCATCTCAAAAGTTGTAAGAATGCCAAGTAATTCATCCCTTGTCAAAATATCACCATATTTTGATTCCTCTATAGCTGAAATATTTTCACTAAACCTTTTTGGGAGAGATCTTAAGATCTTATCACAAACATCAGATTCTTGAACCTCAAGTCCAAGTCCTTGCATGGAGTTAACAACCTCATCTACACGAAGTAGATAAGCACTAATGTTTTCCTCATCCTTCATTTTTAGATCTTCAAATTGTCCTTTGAGATTTCGCAACTTTACCTTTTTGACCTTTTTATCTCCTTCATATATGCCTTGCAACTTATCCCAAATTTCTTTTGCTGATTTGCAATGCATAACCTTAACAAACTCTGTTCTATGCAAACCTCTCAAAATTGCATTCATTGCTCTTGAATTGTAATGATGTAGAAGCTTACCATATTTATCTGTAGGTGGAGTAGCTGGTGGTGTGTATCCATTTTCAACTGCTTCCCATATTTCATTGCCAAGTGCCATCAGGTGAATCTTCATTCTCATACTCCAAAATACATAATCACTTCCATCAAACACTGGTGCTGAATTATCTGAGGATCCACTCTTAGAATCCATTTGTGTTCTTGTAAGCTTTTCCTTCAAGATGTTAAACTCTTTCGAAGGAACCCGCTCTGATACCAATTGAAGAACACAAGCTTATACTGAGAGGGGGTGAACAATATAAGACCACTTTTTACTTTTTCTTTCCCAATCAATATTATGCAATGTATCAATAGCAATATCAAAAATAGTAATCAAAGCAATGCACAAATCACCACACACAATAGAGACACCAATTTAACGTGGTTCACCCAATGTGGGCTACTCCACGGAGAAAATATTTCACTAAAATTTTCTCAACAAATCTCTTGGGAAACCTTTCCCTATTACAATGTTTATGGACCTCTATCCAAAGGAGACACCAATCCCCTAATCAAGTTCATGGATCTCTATCCATAGGAGACACCAATATCCTCAGCTAGTTCATGGATCTCTATCCATAGGAGAACTCCTTCTCCTCTACTCTAGCTGGTGATCTTCTAGAAGAACTATTACCTCCACTACACTGGCTAATGGATCTCTATCCACTAAAGACTCATGTCCTCACTCAGAAGACCTATCCTCACTACCCTAGCTAATGGACCTCTATCCACTAGAGACTATCATCCTCTATACTCTGTCACCTCCAAAGCTTGCTCTCAACTCTATCTCAAATCTACACTAAACACAATCCTTCGATCTAGCACAAATATGCTCAATCTCTATCTCTAGTCTAGCACAAACTCTATCCTCAAATCTACACTAAACATAGTCCTTCGATCTAGCACAAATCTGCTCAATCTCTATCCTCAAGCCTTAACACAAATCTTGACTCAATCACAAATCAACTCTACTAGATCTGCTCCAAACCTTAACTCAAGGTTTGAACAAATCAATCAATCAACTCTGCTCTCAAGTCTTCTCAAAGACTTGTCTCAAATCTACCTTGTAAGCTTCCACAAAATCTCACACTAATCTATCCACAAGTCCTCTCTAGAACTTGTCCAATCTACTCTCAATATCTATCTTCAATTTTTATTCACAAAACTCACCCAATCTATCCACAAGTCTTCTCAAGACTTACCTCAAATATCTCAACAAGTCCTCACTAGAACTTGTCCATCTCAACAAGTCTTCACCAAGACTTACCACAATCTACTCAACAAGTCCTCACTAGAACTTGTCCAATCTCATAGAAACATATAGAGAATTGTTAGAGACTCAATATGCTTCACACTCACAACAATGCTCAATCACTTTCACTCTCTTTTTACCACAGAAACATATAGAGAATTGTTAGAGACTCAATATGCTTCACACTCACAACAATCAATCACTTTACCACATAGAAACATATAGAGAATTGTTAGAGACTCAATATGTTTCACACTCACAAACACTCAATCACTTTCAACCTCTTTCTCAAATCAATTTAGAATATAGAACAATTTGTTTCACAGAATTAGAACTATCACTTCAACACTTCCACTTGACTAGGCTCAATCAACTCCACTCAATCAATCACTCAATAAAACACTTCTTGCTTACAAACCCTAGTCCAAGCATATGAATCCTCACTCAATTATTTCCAACAATGCTTATCAAACAATCTCACATAACAATGATACTCATGATCTTTCACAAACCCTAGTTCAAGATAGTTCACAACTTCACATAACAATGATACTCATGTTCTTTCACAAACCCTAGTTCAAGCATATGAAAGCTTACTCAATATTTCCAACAATGCTTATCAAACAAGGTTTTTATCATCAACTCTCACTCAGAAAAACCTTTAACAAGCAAACTCAACAATGCTTACCAAACAATCCTTTTCACTCCAACTTAGCATTCATAACATCCAATCCAACAATATTTTTCTCACAAGGAAGATTTACCCATACCTTTTATTTTGATGGAGATATGTCTTCAAAACCTGTCTTAACCACAATCAAAATTTTCTTTACCAACACTAGGGTTAGGTTACCACAACCTCTCTCAAGATCTCCACAAAATAATTTTCTCAAAGATTATCTTTCATACAAAATAACAAATCCTTTTGTACACCTTATAATCTCCAAACTCACAATATTCAATTTAATAATTTCACCATAACACTACACTTAACAACAAGTATAGCAAAGTCCTTATACACCTTATAATCTCCAACTTCATAAACTCTAATCACCAAAAAATTAAAATCAAATATTTAATTTTTAATACCCTTATATCTCCCTCAAAAACTTTAATCAACCTTTATTTTTCACAACAAAGCAACCTCCGAAATTATACAACCTTAGCAATAAAATCAAAATCGGTGCATACCTTATTTAGCCTAGCAAAACACTTTCGATGGGTTTCGAACACCTAACCTCACCCCTCCAAGCGCCTTAGCAAGGCACGCGCTCACCACGTGAGCTACGTGCCTCCACACAAAGGGAAAGGCACCACCTTCCCTTTGAACCTTCCCTGACGATGCAATGGAAAAAAAACTTCCTCCACTCGCAAAATGAACACCACAAAACTCGAACCCTTGACCTTGCACCTACAACGTCCTAGCGCAACCGCCAACTGCCAACCATGCTACCAAGCGCTTAGGGATGTGAAGTGGGCTCCCCACTATTGTCCTTTGCTCTATTTCATTAAACCTTCAAAACACATGTGAATCCTTCTCTTCCTCTTTGCGCACGAATTACCTTAGATTTCAATCGATCGCATGGATAATTAATGCCTTGGGTTTCTTCCCTCCTTTATATGCATAGAGTGATGTCTTATGACGACGTCGACATGATTAATTCAAAAATTTGAATTATAAACTTTATAACCCTATCTTTAGGGTTAGCTTAATTAATTTATAAATTAACTTATAATTAAATTATAATTAATTTACAATTAACTTAATAACTTTAAAAGTTAATTAAATTAATTTATAAATTAAATTATAATAAAACTATTATAATTAATTTATAATTAATTAACTCTTTGGGTCTTGCACTTTTAATATTATAATAAATTATTATAATATTATTTGGCTTGGGCCTTCCTTTTGCCCTTTAAACCTCATCTGACCACTTGGGAGAAAACTTCCTTTTGCACTTGATTACGGAACCTGAAACTGATGTTGCTCACTGAAACTGACGCTTGTTGGTGCTGACTTCTTGACATCAATGACAACAAAACCTGCTCATATTTCCAACATGTAAGTTGTTGGTACCATAATATTGACCTCCAAGTGAGTTGTCCTAGCCTCACCATAAACTAAAATCCATTGCACCCATTTAAAATAAATTGTGGCTTCTATGTAGGAGTTTTCATGTTCAAAGAGAACATTCTCTATTTGGCGAGAATTGGTATAGTTCGTGCCTAGAGCTAAGGCCGGACCTGTTGGAAGTGTAATCTGACTTACGACTAAGGCCAACATTGTATGATAAGTCTTGTATAGGCCTACGGATAATGATTTTACAAATTTGTTTAATTATTTATTTATGTATTTAGTTATTCATTTAACGTAAGCCCTATGGGTCATGGTTAACCTTGTTATGGTTAAACCCATCTTAATTTTTATTATTAACCTAAAGCCCACATATTATGTTAGTTTTAGGTTAACTATGTATTGGGGTTTTTGATATTGGTATAAATACCCCTCAACCACTCCATCCATTGCATCAGAATGTTGTGATTCTTATATATGGATAATATAGAATGTTGTGATTCTTATATGGATAATATAGTAATTATATATAGTGCATAAGGGCATCCATCAATTTTGTGTGCCTCATTTTCTCTTTTGTCTTTTTCATGGTTTCTGTATAATATTTGAGTGGATGGATTGTTTTTGTTCACTTCTGGAAATAAGTATGAAATCCAACAAGAATTTTATTAGAATTTCATTTATTTCCCTTTTGGGCCAAACCTTTGCTAAAAGTAATAGCTTACCAAGTCCATTTCTTCCATTATGAGCAAAAATTTTACTTTTGTTTGGCCTTCTTGAGTTACCTTGTAATTTGTGCCAAAATTAACTTTCCAGCTTGAGATGAAAATTGTTTAGTGAATAGATCTCAGCTTCCACGACAACCTTTTATCTTATATCGAGATATGATTTTGCATCCAAACAATGTTTTGGAAGACCTTGTGCCAAAAATTACGTTGTTTTGATGGGCTCAAATTTTGCAGAGGTATATTTCATCATTCTAAACACTTTCTTTTTTGCTACGAAAATAAATTCTTCGTTGTTTTTTAATTATTTCATGATTTTTAGCTAAAGTTTTTCCTTGGGAACTTTACATTGATAGTGTTCATTTATGCCATTTCTATCAATTGTCAATTCTTTTGTTCACATCATGGCCACTCTAACCCTCAATTTTATGTTGAACAACCATGAGTTTTATCTTTAGAAGTGAAAATGGAAGTTTATTTCAATGTGGCACATGCCTTTTGGGCATTGTGAAAGAAATTGAGTCAAGGATAAGAATATATTTTTGCATAGGTCAAAGGGAGCTTGATAAATTCTTGGAATGCTAGTAGAAGATAATCTACTGCATCATGACAACAATATGGTATAAGCTTTGGGAACATAGTAATTCAATATTTTTCCAAAGCTAATGATGGCTACTTTGTTCAAATTACTTGTGAAATGAGTAGAATAAGTTATTTTGATTTTGATCACAGTGACGGTTACATTGAAAAGTTAAAGGAACTAAATTTGCAGTTGAATGAAGTTTATTCACACTGTGAAAAGTATGATAGTTATATCTATCCCATTTTGCAAATATTTGCCTCCTTGGTATGATGTTCTTGTTTCTAGTTATTTTTCATGTGCAATACTACATTGTTGAAAGCAATAAGTATGCACTTGATACCTCTCAAAATATGCTTATCATAAAACAAGAAAGATAATTAATATGAATAAAGATTCATTCTAATTTTATTGTACACATTGCAAAAAGCAAGAACTTTCACCAAAGGCAATCATCATCACTTAAAAGGAATTCGAAACCTAATGGAACAAAGTAGTTAAATTTGAAAAAATCACAAAGGAGTTCTAACTTTTTTGACAAACTTAAGACTGATGAGAAGCATTCAATATTGGTGTCGCCTTAACAAGCAAGAGAAAAATGGCAATGATGATAACCAAACATTATGCTTGTGTTCTTTGAATGGTCAATATTATGCAAAAAATGAATGACTTATAGATTTTTTTGTATCCTATCATATCACTCATGAAGTCTCACTATTTAAAACTCTTGTGTGACAAAATTATATGGGACATAATGATGTACAATATGTTATTGGGACTTGGGATGTTGATATTGATAATGGACAAATATTTGACATCAAAATTATTTTATGGAAAATAAGGATGAGCTAGATTACTCAAATTAGGAAGAAAACCTAATTTTTGCCTAATGAATGTTTACTTAAGGACTACTCAAATTAAAACTTTGCAATTATAGCATTTTGTCATATTCAAAAGTACACCAAGTTTTTTGTCAAGTTCAATTCTACATCTATTTCTATTTCTCATGCACTTATTGCAGATGTTGACAAGGCAACAAATTATATCATGTTAGATTTGACCATCTAAATTATAACAGTCTCTAGTTTATGGCTAATATAGGCATGGTCTGTGGCTTACCAACTATTTCTATAAACCATGGTGAAGGTTGTGCCTTAGAATGTACCATGATGAATAGTTTTATAGCAACAAAGCTCAGAGGGTGCAAACACCTTTGTGAATTGTGCATAGTAACCTTATGGGACAGATGGATAAAGCTTGTCTTTATAGTTCAAGATATTTGCTCACTTTCATTGATGACTCCTCTGTATGTATTTTGGTTTATTTTTTTAAGAGGTCAATTGCTTGAAAAGTTCAAATATTTCAAGGGTTTGTTGAACAATAAAGTGGCAAATTCATTAAAACTCTTTGGAGTAATAATAGAAAGGACTATGTGATTGACGCTTTTTAAGAATTTTTGCAAGAAAGTTGGTATTAATTGTGAGCATAATGTTTTGTATATACCTTAAGAAAATGTGGTGGCAAAACATAAGAATCAAACCATTGAGGATGTGTTCAGATGTATGCTACACTAAAAATATGGATTGCAAATTTTAGGTAAAGGTAGTTGTGCAATTTATATTTTGAATCAAACACCTATCCAATTCGTTTAAGATGTTATTCTTGAAGAATCTTGGAGTGGATTAAAGCTTATTATTTGTCTGTTTCAAGATTTTTAAATATCATTTAATTAGGGTTGAACTAGATGCCATATCATATTACACTAACACCACATTTTTAAGGGCTGCATTGTCATGAAAGTGTCTACATGTGGTCTATATTATCATAGTGTGAGAAGTTAGACCTATGCCATGCTCTTACAAATGACTGCTTGGACCTATTTCATGAATTTGATTGTGATGCACATGCTCATATTCTAGATGTAAAGAGATAGAAATTGGAGACTAAGAGGTACAAATATATTTTTAGTGGACAAAGTGAGAAATCAAAGGCCTATCAATTGAATGATCAATAATCATGACAAATCATCACTCGAAGGGATGCACAATTCAAAGAGAACCAATCACCTTCCAAAGAGCTTTTGAATCCAACCTCATTAAATATTTTTGTTTTGCTTCTTGATGATCCAATATTATTGCATTAGAATGGAAAGATAGTGTCTATTCTTACACATAATGCATATACACTTATTAGTCCTTTTATAAGTCAATTAAACTTTTGTTATCAATGCATCAAACTCTCAAAAATGGTTGTGGATGTTAGTTGTGTAGCTAACATTAGGACTCAAGGATAAAGTTTGCCAATTTTGCACTCATGGATCATGTCATGGATAAATTTTGCACCCACTTATTAGTCCTTTTATAAGTCAATTTGAATTTTGTTATCAATGCATCAAACTCTCAAAAATGTTTGTGGATGTTAGTTGTGTAGCTAACATTAGGACTCAAGGATAAAGTTTACCAATTTTGCACTCGTGGATCATGTCTTGGACAAATTTTGCACCTATTACATGTGTGATGGTCAATTGTAATAATTAAACTTATGAGCAGGCTTGTGGTAAGCGAGAATAGGAGAATGTTATGTTAAATAAGTAACACTTATGAATAATGAGAGGTAGGAGTTGTCTATTTTTATCTCTAGGAAAATATCATAGGTTGTGAATCGATCTACGAGATAAAATTTACATTTGATAGTGAGATTAAAAAGCACAAAGCTGAATCTTGGACAACTTCTCACAAAAGGAAGGTATTGATTACAGTGAAACCTTTCCTCTTATTACTAAGCTCAATACCATTTAGATTGTTTTTTTTACTTATACTACATTTAAATAGGAATTACATTAGAAGGATGCTAAAAGTGTTTTTCATGGTAGTTTGCGTAAAGAAGCATACACCAATCCCTTGGATTGTTTTAAGCTTGATGGAAACACTTCATTTGGAAATTAAAAAAATATCTTTGTATGATCTCAAATGAGATCCTAGTACACAGTGTTTGAAGATTGATACATTCTTTTATTCGTACCGTGTCTCTAATAATCCTTCTAAATCAAAATTTTACATTCAACAACGAAATAATTATATTTTAATTTTTATTTTGCATATTGACAATAGGATCATCATCAATAACAGTTTTGGTTTCATTCATAGTATTAAACATAGTGTTAAGACAAATTTTGATGATAAAGACATGGGTATTTTTGCATTATTTTTTAAATGCAGGTTTGGTAGTAGGGAGAAAATATTTACTTATTATAAACTTGCCCCTTTAAATAAGGGTCAAATTGATTGCCTATTAAAAATTGCAATTTTGTATTGATGGTTGGTAGTTTCCTCTACATGAATCACACTCTACCTAATTTTTGTTGTTGTTGGTTTAGTGTTGATATTTACACACGATCCTAGTAAACATTGTTGGATATCAATTAATCATATCTTGAGTTATATTGAGGGCATCTATTCATTTAACATTGAATATTTAGAGCAATCAAATGTCATAAGACCAAGTGGTTAAAAACATGGACTTTCAAGATAGGTATCAGGTTCAAATTCTGTTAGGCAATATATACATAGTTGTCAAAATATTCTTGTAAAATATAGTATGTGGTTTGTTGAAACACCATGGTAATGCACTCATGAGGTAATGTGGGTGGGTTCCATTTAAATTCCATGTAACCAATTAAAAAACATTGAATAAAGTGTGGTCCTTTGCTTGAATATACTACAATTGAACAATTGATGTTGATTATAAGAAATCCACTTATGGAAATGCTTCTTACCTTAGTTCTAGACTGAATGTTTGGGAGATAAAAACAATCAGTTGTTGGTCTCCATTACCAAGGTCAAGTATAGAGGAGTTGTTAATGTTGTACAAATATTAGTCTAGATACAACAAACACTTAAAGAATTGGGGTTGACAACCACCCACCGTCATGAGATGTAAAAATTAAGGGGCTATTCAGTTGGCCAAGAATCTTGATTTTCATGTTTAAACCAAGTATATTGAGGTTCACCATCAATTATATCCATGAACTGATCCACTGGTTTAATTTTTCACCTTGAATATTACAAAGAGAATAACAAATTGCTAATATTGCCCCCAAGGGCTAGGTGGATTGGTAATTGTCTACCTGGCTAGACACTTACCAAGAAGAGACCTAGGTCCAAACCTTGGGGCATGCATGTTGCAAAGGTAGTAGTCTGATCTGAATCCTCTGAGTGTGTTCTATACCAACGACGACGATACAAATATCGAGTGACCAATGGTCCCCCTCACGTTTAGTCATCAACAACGAGGTGGTATAAGATTATTGAGAGCAGTCCTTGTGGTTTGAACCCTGCACTTGGCAATTACTAAAAATAGTGTGGATGTAACCAACTCCCCTATACATATAAAAAATAAGTTGCTAATATTTTTAGGACCAAATTCATCAAGTTTTGAGACATGGTAGGACTTAAAGGAGAGTTGTCAGTTAGATTGTTCACCTTGAATATTACAAAGAGAATAACAAGTTGCTAATATTTTTAGAAGGATCAAATTCATCAAGTTTTAAGACATGGTAGGGCTGAAAGAAAAGTTTTTTGGAATGATTGAGTAATGACATCTCAGTTATTAAAGTATTGTCTAAAAGTGGAGATGTAAATAATCCCTCAAACTATCGAACTATCATGATCAACCCTCTCTTTGCAAAGTTGTTTGGGAGTATGATAGAGCGTAGGATCAATAGATGGGCAGAAGAAAAGGGAAAGAAAGTAAAGGGGCAAGCGAGTTTTAGGCCCAAGCACTCAACTATTGATCACTGTATCACGCTTAGACACAGTGGAAAAAATATGGGACAAAAAAGATGAGCCTTTTTGTTGTTTCGTAGACTTCAAAAATGCATTTGACACAGTGCCAAGAAAAAAATTATGGAGTAGAATGGAAGAGCTAGAGGTTCCAATTCACTACAGGGCAGTAGTTCACATATTATATGAGCACGTAAAGGCTAGAATCAGAATGCAGGAAGGGTATCTAAATGTTTTAGGAGTTACATAGACGTCAAACAAGATTACCCTCTATCTCCGATATTATTTGGGTCGTACATTGACAAGTTAGAAGAATGGATAAACAAATTTGGGGAAGAGGGTGTGCACTTAGCCAAATATGTGGTAAAACTCCTCATGTATGCATATGATGTAATTCTTGTGACCGAAACAGCTAAAGATCTAGAAGATCACCTTTGGGCTCTAGAACTCTTTTATAAGGAAGTTGGGATGCAGGTGAACACGAGCAAAACAAAAATCATGATTTTTTTAGCAAAAAAGAAGAAGCAACATCTCAAATTTTAGTTTGCAAGAGAACCTCTTGAGGTAGTGGTAGAATACAAATACCTAGGCATAGACTTTCATGATAAGATAAATTGGAATACATGTAGGATGAAAGGAACTCTAAGTGGTTGGAGAGCGCTATATGCACTTCAAAATCGGTGTAGGAATATCGAGTTGTGGGACTGGAAGACCACCAAGGTCTTATTTGGCCTACTTGTCACACCAATTGTGTTGTATGGTTGTGAGGTGTCTGCTAATAGCATGACAAATACAAAATGGAGGTAAATATAAAGGATTCAAAAACGTCTAATTACAAATTTTCTTAGAATTAAGAGCACAATCCCTTATGAAATTATTCTAGCTGAAACTAAAGTGTTTCCTTTAGAGGCAAATGCTATGACCAAGTTGTTATGTTACTTGAAAAAATGGAAAGCATGAAAAACAACAAATGGCTTAGGGCAGTTAGGGACGAAGAGCTACATAGGCAGAAGAACACATGGATGAAAAAAAATCATAAATGGATGAAACGTTGGGAAATCAACGTAAATGAATGCCCAAATTTCAATAAAGACATAAAAAACTATGTGAACAAAAAGTTTAAAAGTCGAATGTGGAAAATTGCAAGCAAGAAAAGACAATACTATATTGCAAAGTTTAACCCAATGTATGACCACAAGGAAAAAACATATATAGGCGCTGAAATTAAGTGGAGGAAAAAAATCCTCATTGCTCAGGACTAGCTCTCATAGGCTTAGATGTGAAACAGGGAGATGGACAACGCTCAAGGAACAATGGGAAGAAAGGATATGTACTCTATGCAACACAGGGGCAATAGAGATAGAGGAACATTTCATCTATGAATACCCGAGTTTTTTGGACATTCGTGACAAATACAAAGAATTGCTTGGAAAAGGGTCTATGACAGAGTTATTTGAAGACAATAAAATAAAAAAAGTTGGATAGTTGCTAACCCAAATCAGTAGGAGAAGGAACAATCTTCTCAAGAATATTAATGGTCATATGATTGAATAATTGTGTTTCCATATTTGGAGGTCCCATAGGCTATGTTTTGGGTCTCGCAGACGTAATTAAAACCTTTCATTCATTTCATTTAGTCTTTGTTATTCATTTTTTTTTTTTTTGAATTTACATGGTAGAATGGGTAAAAAGAGTTTATAGTAAACCAGTGTGATTTGAACCAAAGTTACGTAGATCCGCTCCATCTTTTCTTTCTTGTAAATAAATATAATAAATTTTTTTTAATAATAATATTACTCATTCCAATAGGTCATTGCGAGTTATCTAATCACCTAGTTTTTTTTTCTTTTTCTACTTGAAAATCTTGCAAATATCTTCTGCATGCTTTATCATATGAAAGCTTAAGCATCCAATTACATCAATACTTATGCATGCCTTAATCTTCCACTTAAAAATGTGAGAATCATATGAAATTCATTGCATTAAGGCTTGGACTCATGTATTATAGCACATTGTCTTTGAGAATTAATAATTTTTTTGGAGTGTTAATATTTGATTTAACTTTAGTGCACTTTTAATATTAAAGAAGTGTTTGGATTTGTTAGAAAAGCATTTGAACGTTTTTCTATCCATTTTGAAATTCTACATAGAGATGGAAAAAAAATTTGAAAAAGTTGAAAGTAAGTTTGTAGCATACCAATAATTTTGTAATTTTGTTGGTATTCAAAGGAAAAATTTAAAGGGTTTAAATGGTTTTCATATGCATTATATATTTTAATAATTTTTTTATTTATTTAAATTTTAAATTTTTTTTATATTTAATTTTAAATTTTTTATTTAAATCTTTCAAAAACTTTAACCATTTTAAATTATTATTTTTAATAAATATTAGCTCTCAACAAAAATCATTAGGTATTTTATAATTAATTAATTTTATTAAACTATCTTATTAGTTAACGCTAAGAAGGGTCTAAACTTTCACAAGAGTCTAGTTTTTATAATATTAATATTATTTTCATCAAATGCCATTATTTTAAATTATTAATTTTAAAAATTTAATTTTATACATTAATCAACTATAGCTTTTTGTATGTGTTTGATTTTAAATTTAGTAAATAATCCTATATATATTTTTAAATGGGTTATATGGGATTCAAATGGTTCCGGGGATAACGCGAAGGTTCGGGCTTTGGCTTTTTTTTGGGAGGTTGAAGGTTCAATCCGCAACGTGGGCAAGAGTGTGAGGGGGTCGGTGTGTGGTGGGTGTGTGTTAAATTCCTTATTGATAAGCATAGCTCTCAACTTTACACGAGTCATGGTTGGGAAGAGACTGCTTAGTCCCGTGGTTGGTGATAGGGGTTTTTCACACTAATCAAATAAAAAAAAGTGATACATTGATAATATCCAAGCTTTGTTGCAATACCACTATGTGATGATGATGTAATATGGGTGGCGCCTATTTCAATCCCATATAACCAATTGAAAAAAATATTTGGTTAGTGTGAGAATACCAACCCACAGGGTTGCGCAGGCTTCCCCAACCATGACCCCTCCTAAAGTTGAGAGTTATGCTTATCAACAGGGAATTTAAAACACACCCACCCCTCACGCACTCGCCTACGCTGCGGTTCCTCTCATACATTCGCCCCACGTCGCGGTTCTGAACCGTTGTGAACCGTTGCGTTGTTTGAACCTTGGACCTTTCGAAGAAGAGCCAAAGCTCGAACCATTGCGTTGTCCCCCTTAAGACTAAAACCTTAACTAAAGAAAACCATTCCTCGTATCCCCTGGGTCAAGACTTTCCATTCCACAGGGTCTGTCCCATCCGGATATACCCCTCAAGTTAGTCAGGTTTTTTTTTTGATATTCGGTGCAGGACGTCAGGCTTGAACCGCGAACCTCCTTCCCAGGTTAGTCAGGTTTTTTTTTTATATTCGGTGCAGGACGTCAGGCTTGAACCACCGACCTCCTTCCAAAGTTTGAGGGAATTTGCCAGTAACATACCTAGTGCGAGTTAAAAAAAATAGCTCTCAACTTTACAGGGGTCATGGTTGGGAGGAGACTGCTCAGTCCTGTGCGTTGGTCGTAGGGGTTTCTCACACCAATTAAAAAAAAGTGATACATGAATAATATCTAAGTTTTGTTGTAATACCATTATGTGGTGATGATGTAGTACGGGTGAGGCCCGTTTCAATTCCATATAACCAATTGAAAAAAAATATTTGGTTAGTGTGAGAAACGACCAAACGCAAAGGGCTGGGTAGGCTCCCCACCATGACCCTACCTAAAGTTGAGAATTATGTTTTTCAATAGGGAATTTAACAAACACCCACCACACACCCACTCGCCCATGCCGCGGTTCCCCTCTCACACTCGTCCACGCCGCAGTTTAAACCTCCAACCTCTCAAAGAAGAGCCAAAGTCCGAAATGTTGCACTGTTTGAACCTTAAACCTCACGAAGAAGAGCCAAAGTCCGAACCATTGCACTGTTTGGACCTTGAACCTTTCGAAGAAGAGCCAAAGCCCGAACAATTGCGCTGTCCTCCTAAGACTAAAACCTTAATTAAGGAAAACCATTCCCCGTATTCCCTCGAGACCAAGACTTTCTATTCTACAGGGCCTGTCTCCTTCGGATATACCCCTTGGGTTAACGAGTTTTTTTTTTTGATATCCAGCATAAGCCATTAGACTTCAACCCCATACCTTCTAGGAAACTTGCCACTAAAATACCTAGTGCAGATTAAAAAAATAAAGTACTTTGCCGATTAAAAAACAATTATTAAATTGACTGCATGGTATTATAAAATTGAAGTGTATAAGAGAAATCGTTTAAAACTTTGACCATTATTAATTAATAATTGTTAATTGTTAGTATAAGCATAAACAACTCTATCATTCCATTAAAAATTATTTATGAACATTTCACTTCTTTTAAGGATGATAAGAAAAAACGTTTTTTAATTGTTTAACGTTGACACATCCATTATGATGTGAACTTGTCACGTGACAATTCAACATTAGAAGAAAAGAGGTTTAAGTATTTCAGCCTTTAAATTCAAGCCAACTCCCCATTAATTTAACCAATCTAAACTAATCAAAAGAAATAAAATAAAACAGAAGCAAAGCTAGTTTAAGCAATCTAAACTAATCACAAGAATTAAGATAAATCAGAGGGAAATCTAGGGAGTAATTTAAATGTAATAAAGAAAATATGATTAGTTGAGCTTAGCAAGATTAGTGTTGATTGAGTTAAATATCTAACGATTACCGAATAATTTCTTTGTATCGTATCTACAAGTAACTTGCAATAAAATAATGGAGAGGAGTAACAAGAGATAGAAAGATGGAGCTACTTTACCATGTACTAGCTTAGATATATAAAATATATATATCTATAAATGCCGAGAGTTATCAATCTCGAGGCGCCTATCTATTGCACCCCAAAAAATGAGATACAAATAATATTAGAAAGTTTGGGTATCATTTTAGTTTAAATAGTTTAAATATTTTATAAATATTTTAAATCCACCGTAACCCTTAATGTCGGTGGATAATTTTTTTAATGTCGGATTTTTTAATAAAATATTAATATTGTTTACGACGTGGCTGACCTTCCTGGCTGCCATTGTAGGACGCTTATCGACGTAATTAAGAGGTCAATAAACACAAATGATTTACAAGCCATGCATAAACTTTTATTAATTACAATTTAATGAGATAAGTACAAATCTAGTAGCAAAGCTTAGTTCTAACAAATGGCAAAAGGATTTTTACAAATGAGCTCTTTAACTCTTATCTATAATAACTATTTAATGTTTAACTGATGTAAAATAATTCTACTCCTAATAAATTGTAATAGTGCCACATAAAGACAAACATCATTTTCTAGGCCATTAGCTTATACTTTGTGTGCCAAAATGCATTTCTTTCTTGACATCCTAACAAATCACACTCTCCATGCCTTCGCCAAAATTTGAAGTTGTTTGCTTAGAGTTCATATAGGTTGTGGTTTTAGAATTATGCTAACTCATGGTTTTTTTCATCTATTAGATTGAGCCAACCTTAACTCACTATATTTGTACATGGTGCCACGACCATATACGATAGCAACCTTATATTTGATGCTTGAACCCACCTATTTATGGTACCAATCCATCTTTGACGATGACATCCACCTATTAATGGTGCCAACCATCTTCGATGATGGCATCCACCTATTAATGGTGCCAACCATCTTCGACACTAATGTCCAATTATTCATGACATTAACCTATCTTAGGAGATGGTTCTCGCTTTTTCATGGTGCCAACCATCTTTGGTGCTAGCACCAACCTATTTGTGGTGCCAATCCATCTTGGGTAATGTTGCCCACTTGTTCATGGTGCCAACCATCTTCAGTGTTGGTGCCCAACTGTTCATGGCACCAACCCATTTTAGGAAATGATGCCTACCCATGGCTTTATGCTTGTCTATTAGTTGCATGTTTTGATTAATTACTTGTATGTAGGTGATTTGGAAGGTTTGTCTAAAGAATCATTGGTTTCTAGACTTGGCTATTTTAAAGAAATTTTCCTTGGGACCAACATTATCTTTGGCACTAGTAGCTCGTTGTTCATGGCATGAACCTTAGCTTTGGTGTTGGCATCCACTGTTTATATGCCAACCTTAGCTTTGACATTGTCACCCATTGTTCATGGTGTCAAGCTTGTCTTTGCTATTGGTGCCCACTATTCATAGCATCAAATTTGTATTTGTTTCTAATGGCATCAAGTCTAAAAATCAATTTTTGGTATTAAATGCCTTAGTGCCTAACCTTTGGGCACCTTTTGACACCATATCCTTTATATTGAGTTAACCTCTCACTAGCACCTTGGTCTCTATAACTAGACCCTTAAGAAATTACCTCATATTTGGTCCCAACATCTTCTTGTATGACTGAATTTCCTATTGGAATGCACTAATAGTAGTAGACTACTACATTTTTAACAACTCACAAGGATATCAAGATCAATTGACAAATATCCTACATTATGCCTTATTTCCTTGGGCACAAACTTTACAAAATTTAAACTATTCAAAAGGTAAAACTTTTGCACAGTTGTAGGAATGCACTCAAGGCCTATCCTAGACCATGCCTTCTCCATTCATCCATGGATTCATAAAAATTGTGATATTAAAATTTAAATGTTGTTGCAACACCTTTTTTCTTTCAAATTATTTCTTTAACTTGTTAGTGTTCTATTGCAATTGTTGTTTAAGGTATTTTTGTCGTTCTTCAAGTCCTCCAATTCCTTGTTCAACTAACCAAATTGGTTTTTATTATTTTTGACTTCATCTTATCTATCTCTATTGCTATAACCAACTTTTGGTTTTGTAACTTGTACTCTTAATATTTTTTGAATTTTAGTGTCATTTGCTTTTCAAATTCCTTTTTCTCAACTACTTGCTTCTTCAAGTCAATGTATTCTTTCTTTACTATCTCTAATTTCTACTATAATTGAGATATTTAGTTCTATTTTCTTTAGCAAGATCTTGTAGTTATTTTAACGCTTGATCGTTACACTAAGATTTTCCCTTGTGTCTTTCCATTTCTCCAATCAACTATATATTGATAGTTATTACCTAGTATAATTGTCCTATCATTTACATAATCTAGAGTGGGATAACTATGGAAATATCTGAAATAGACATTTTGATTACATTATCAAATGACGTAGTAGCCTATCTACTTGGGTCTAGCTGCAATGCTTCAAAAATCAATTATTTTCTTTCTTTTTCATTAGCTAGGATTGGAGGAGTGTAGGCACAATGAATGAGGCCTTCACAATGATAATATCATTGTCAATTTTACCCTTTCCTTCTTGCATCATACTAGCTACTTCCTCTATAATTTTTTTAGATTTTCTAAGATTTACCAGGGGAAAAAATTGCATGCATTCAGAGTCAATTGCTATTTTGTCATAGTCTAAATTATTCCAAGGATTCTTCACACTTTTAGAGGGGAACATATTGTTGTAACCATACTGGATTGATGAACAATACTAACTAAAGTGTCAATTCAATGAAGGGATATGGATGGAGGCACACGATGAGTTGTGATGGGTAACAAAAGGGTTGAGATGTTGGTGTGTGAGATTATTTTATGGAGGTCATAGTGGATTGGGTTAACAAAGGGTGATGATGATGATGATTGGTATTGATAGTGTAGGTAATGAAGGAACATATTATAATGAAGTGATTATCATTAGTGATAATGATGACTCTATCATAAAGGTGAAAGGGGCTATTAGTATTACCATAATTGTGGCTATGACTATTGGTAGTGAGATGGATGCAATAGAAGAAATAGGAAGAATATAAGGAGAGGTGTGAGAATAAGAAGGAGATAAAGCGATAAAAATAAGTGGAGCAAAATAAATGGTGTTGGAGAATACTACATTATTTGGTACATGCTAATGTACCCCAATGGTACCTTTATGGCACAAATGTAAATATTTAATATATTAGGGTGTAAGTATATAGTTTAGGAGTGTGATTTATATTTACCTTTATGTATGTGTTCATGTGTAGTATGTGCACAAGTGTCATGTAATAGAGTGTGCATGTGTATAGATGTAGGAGTGTGCAATGTGTCATAGAGTCAAGTGTGCAAGAGTAAATAAAGAGTCAAGAGTCATGTATACAAGTGACAAGTTGAGAAGCCAAGAGGAATGGGAGGTTTATCCTATGCATGGAATATGAAAGGTTGCATCTCTCGGATATGTGAGGAGTGCAATAGTCAAGTATTTAGGAGTTGCCTTACTAAGGTTATATTATAGAGGTAAAGCTTCATGTATTGTAATAAATTGAAGAATATCAGGATATTGAATGAATATTTAGTAAAGCTTGTATACAAATTTTGAGCAATATTATTGTAAGTTTTCTTCATGTTATTGCATGAATGATATTGGCTATTTTTATCTTATTATTGTTATTTTTATGAATTTTATGTTCATTGATTTTGGCATTTGATATTAATTTGCTCTAATATTTGAGATTACTTGAGATCCTAGATATTTGGAACCTGTGATAATCTGGCTAAAAAACTAATAATGGTATTAGAGCTACATTGAATATACTCTATCAGAGCTAACATTGCATAGCCTAATTCATATCTACTTCTAGTAGTCTCTATTGCTAACATCAAAAAAAATTTCTGGTGTGAATATTGAATTATGGAGTGATAAGATTCAAAGCTACCTTGAGTAGTTTTTTTCTAAATCTAGCACAAAAACTAGAATTTTGGTGTGATATTAATAAGCTAGCATCAAAGGAAAACTTTAGTGTGAACTTGGAGTAATAGTCGTATGAAGAAACGTAGGGCAAGATAAATTTGGGTTATTAAATACCTTTATATTATTTTTGAAGAATTGATACTGTGCAGGTAGAATTTGTGGTGTCCATTGAAAAGCACATGGGCTAAAATATAGAGAAGAAAAAATCAGCTTTGAAGAAGTTGATGTCCAGAAGAGAGTGGCCAAGAGCTAGCGTTGTAGTTTTATCCTTGAGATAGAATAGTCTGATAAAAAAAAGAGAAGTTGAAGTCTAGCACTGATTAGAAATTAGTGTTTGAAGAAAAGACAACAAATCCTGCAAGATAAAGAAAGAAAAAGACACAACCCAAGTTAGAGTGTTGTGAAGAAAATTCATCTGAGTTGAAGCTCCAAACTCTTCTTGCCTGAAGCAAAAATGGACAACAAAGGAAATTCCAAGAGAATGTTGAATATTCAAGTGCCATTAAAAGCACTGCATTGGAGGTCATTCAAAGAATTGAAAGGAGATTAAAGGAAGTCCAAGTATTTGATATCGATCCAAGTTCAAACCTGATAAAAGAAAAGGCAACACCATTATCCAGGAGTTATTCTCCTTAAGAGAAAGCAAAATAAATGCAACATTGTTATCCAAGGGCCATAACTTTAAGGAAAATAAATAATAGAATCTTTAAAAGAGTTGTAGCAGTGTCTGGTTTGTTTAGCAGCAACACTTGGTATGTCAAGCAACAATTATTGGTTCATCTAGCAATAACATTTGGTAACAAGGAAACAATCCTTGAAAGATAGATAGCAACATTAATTAAAGAGGAAGTAATCCTCAAAATTGAGAGAGAAAAAACAACATTTGAAAGCAGTAGTGTCAAGCTGAATTGAATCACATGCATATATGAGAAACATTAAGTACAAAAAGATGTAACATCTTCTATATTTGCTTATGTAACACTGACCTTGACATATGCCCTGACAAAGCATCACATTGAAGACCACATGGAAGGTGAAATGTATGCATCCAATTTGAATTTTTGTGTAATAATTATTTTTCGGGCAAGCACAATAGACTTTAGTGTCTTTTTATATTTATGAAGTGAAGAATAACACTTAATTAAAGCTTTTTGAAGTTTTATAAATATGGAGTGATAAGGTAAATTGAAATTTTTTCAATTTGATTTTTTGAAAAAGGAAATATTTAAAATTTAGTGGAAATTGAAAAATTAAAAAATTTAGAATTGATTGAAGGAATTCTACATTTGATAGAATTTATCGGTAAATTGAAATTTCTAAATTTTGGAGAGGTAAGGAAGTCTACTCCAAAAAGTAAATTTGAAAATTGTTTATATATTGTTTTTCCAAATTTTAATTCATTGATTTGTAAAATTTGATTGATTAAAATTTGGGAGCCATAAGGTTTCCAACTCCAATGGAATTGATTTGGTAAATTAAGAAAACTAAGAATTTGAAATCTTTTGAATTTTTTACTTTGGAGAATTTGGTTTGAATTAAACTTTGGAGCTATAAGGATTTCTACTCCAAAGGAATTAATATTTGAAGAAATGAATAGATACCAAATAAATATAAATAGGAAAAATTTGCAAATTTTATACAAAGAAGCAACTCCCATGAGAAGAAGATTTATAAATAAAATATTTTATCAAAACCATGAAACTAGATTACTTGAATCTCATCAAAACATGCAAAAAGAAAAGCATTCATGGTATATAGACTCAGGTGCCAATCATCATATGACTAGAAATTTATATTGGTTTGACTCAATAGAAGTTAGATCTAACACGTTACTAAATATTACAGATGATAAGATTTATCAACTTCAAAGAGCATGAAAAGTTATACCTAGCATGACATTTTTAGATTTTGTGCTAGATGATGTTTTATATGTTCCAAGATTATCAATTAACCTTATCTTTATTGTTAAATTGGTTGAAAGAGGCGAAACTATGGAATTCAAATATACAAATGAAAACATAAATTATATGATCAAGAATCAAAATAAAACAAAAGTCATAGGTTCTATTAAGAATGAAATTTTTGCTCTAGACAAATTGGGTTTTTTAGAAGAAATATTAAATCATTTTTATCTCAAGAAAGGACTAATGATGAGTTTTTTGATTTACCCAAAAGATAGGAAATAAGAAAATGGATCAGACATAATCCCATATTGTATAGTAGGGACACCAGATAGAGACAATGGATGAATACAAGAAGACAATGAATAAATACAAGAATCAAATATTGAAGACTAAAGTCTTTAATAACCAAATAATGTAAGTCAAGGGGTTTTGAAGAATATTAAATTATTTGGTACATGCTAATGTACCCCCTTGACACCTTTATGGTACACAAGTAAATATGTAATAGATTAGGGTATGAGTCTATAGTTTAGGAGTGTGATTTGTATTTCATTTTATGTATGTGTTCATGTGTAGTTTATTCACAAGTATCATGTAATAGAGTGTGCATGTGTATAAATATAAGAGTGCGCAATGTTGCATAGAGTAAAGTGTGAAAGGGTAAATAGAGAGTAAAAAGTCATGCATACAAGGGGTAAGTTGAGAATCCAAGAGGCATGAGAGGTTTTTCCTATGCATGGAATATGAAAGATTGCATCTCTAGAATATGTGAGGAGTACAATAGTCAACTATTAAAGAGTCACCTTTCTAAGGTTATATTATGGAGGTAAAGCTCCATGTACTATAATAAATTGAAGGATATCAGGATATTGAATGAAGATTGAGTAAAGCTTGTATACAAATTTTGAGCAATATTATTGTAATTTTTCTTCATGTTATTGCATGAATGATATTGGTCATTTATATATTATTATTGTTATTTTCATGAATGTTATGTTTATTGATTTTGGCCATTGATATTAAGTTGCTCTAATATTTAATATTACTCGAGATCCTAGATATTTGGAACCTGTGATAATCTGGCTAAAAATCCAACAAATGGGAGGTGGAAGGGAGATGAAAGTGGTTTTGAGGGAAATGGTGGAAGCAATTTATGTCTTTGAAGTAGCAGGTTTTATTCTTGATGCTTCTTTCTTGGAATATGTATGTTCTCCTTTTCTCTCTTTTTTTTTTTGCAAAATATCAAATAAATAGGAACAAGAAACACAAATTTATAGAGACAACTATCATTGGGAAAACTTGTTGGAAACTATTTCATCAAGTGAAAAACAATTCCATTTGTAGGATCAAGAAAACAACTACCTTCCCTTCTAATGCCAATGGTCCAACTTAGGATCTTCCAATACTTACGTAAACATAACAAGTAAGATAGCATCAACAATGTATAAGAAATGCCAATGCCAAATAATATTTTCTAGTTTAGAGCTTCATGGATGTAATGTCGAAAAAAATATACTCCCTCATCCAAATATTATGTGGGTATATAAATAGATGTCAAATTTGGAGAATATAAAACAACATTTTCTCTTCCCACTCCCTTATAATATTAAGCTTGATGCTAAACACCTTGGAAATGATACTCCTTTTTAGCCAAGAAGTAGTCAGGAACATGGGTGAGTACCTAAATTTTTGCTATTATGATAACTTCCTTCCTTGCACCTTATCTTATTCCATGGTGACTCTTGATGTTGACAAAAAAGGATGGCTGCATTGAATCATATTGCTATAAAAATAAAAAGTAGGAGAAAAGAGTTGATTAAAGTGAAGAAAAAGGTGAAACCCTCTTCCTGTATTACAATAGTGGATGTTCAAACCACATGATTGGAAATAGGAGCCTCTTTGTTGAACTTGATGATAATGTCAGAGGATAGGTCAAGTTTGGTGATAATAATCAGGTGAATATAGCAAGAAAAGGAAATCTTCCTATCACAACAAAGATTGGTAAGATTTTGTATATGCATGACACTTTGTATGTGCTAAGATTCAAGCATAATCTTTTGAGTATTAGACAATTATGCTCAAAATATTATAAGGTCATTTTTTAAAACAATTGTTGTAGAGTATTGAATAAGACTAACAATCAAATTGTAGGTAAAGTGTTAATGTTAGAAAAAAGGATGTATATGTTGAAAATTCAGCCAACTATGGAATGTTTGAAGATCACCATTGATTTGGCATGATTATGACGTAAAATGTATGGAAAACTTAAATTTAGCTCATTGGATGGAATTCAAAAAAATGAGTCTTGTTATAGGGTTGCCCATATTTATGAAGCCTCTAAAAAGTGTATGTGAAGGCTATATTTTTGGCAAACAACATAGAGAGAAGTTTTCACACCATAAATTTAAAGTTGAAAAGCCATTGGAATTGGTGCATATTGATCTATGTAGACCCATGCAGACCTTAAGTACTGGTAAAATCAAATATCTATTGTTATTTTTTGATGATCATTCATGAATAAGTTGGATATTTCTTGTATGATAAATCACAAGATTTTGATTGTTTTGATATGTTTAAAGCTCTAGTTAAAAAGCAATCTAGTTTTTGTATTAACACCTTAAGGATTGATCAAGGAGGTGAGTTCACTTCTAATAAGTTCCAAGAATTTTGTAGCAACCAGAGAATCAAAAGGGAGAAAATAATAGAGTGGTAGAATGAAATAATAGGACCATAGTGGAAAGGGTTTGTTGCATGTTGAAGGAATGAAGTTACCAAACAAGTTTTAGGGTGAAGCTACACATATAGCAATTTATATTCTTAATCAGAGCACTACAAAGTTGGTAGAAAACTCTACTCCCTATGGAACTTGGCATGGTAAGAAGAAAAGTATTGGTCATTTGAATTTTTTTGGTTCCACATGTTATGTGCACATTCCTAAACTAGTGAGAATAAAACTTGATGATAAATCTATCAAATATATTTTTGTTGGTTATTCTGATGAATCCAAATCTTGTAGATGTTATGGTCCCACTACTAACAAGTTGCATGTTAGTAGATATGTGGTATTTAATGAAGAGGAGGAATATAGAAAAGAGGCTAAAGATGTTATTGGTATTGCCCTACAAATTGATGAACTATCTCCTAATGAAAATGGTGAAGCATTACAACAAAAATGTGAAGAAAAATCTAGCTCTTCTATGTTAGATAGTGACTATCCATCTTCAAGTTCATTAAGAGGGAGTATTGGTACAAAAGGATTAGCAAATATCACCCACAAACACAAATTTTGGATGAGGATCAGGGTTATGCATAAGGGGTTGGCCCCAAAGTGTATATATAAAATTGGGGTGAATCTAGTGCTAAGGTGTATAGAAATCGGGGCGAATATTTTAATTTTTTTGTAGAAATTTTATCAAATAGTGGCAATTTTTTGAAAATATGCAATAAATTTTTCAACCTTAAAAATAGCGACTGATAGAAGCGATTGACACAAGGCAACTGACAAAAGTGATTGTAAAGGAGCGATTTCCAAGGAGCGATTGCCAAAGGTGACTGCCAAGTGGCTGCTAAAAATGCGATTGACAAAAATGATTGGCAAGTGACGATTGGCAAGGTGCGACTGGCAGTCGCAACTGTCAAGAGGTGACTGTCAAGACGCGACTACCAAGAGGCGACTGTCAAGATGTAAATGTCAAGTGGCGACTGATAGCCGTGACTGACAAGAGGTGACTATCAAGAGGTGAATGTCAAGTGGCGACTGACAAGTGGTTACTGGCAAGGGGCGGTTGTCAAGAGACGACTGGCAGGTAGTGACTGGCAAGAAGAGACTGTCAAGAGGCGACTGACAAGATGTGACTATCAAGTCACGACTGTCAAGGAAGACTGTCAAGTGGCGACCACCATATTGCGACTCACATGCCTCGAATTTCATGACACGACCGCCATGCTACGATTGTCAGGTAGTGACTGTCAAGTGGCGACTGTAACCTAACAACAGGAAGAATACCACTACCAAATACCATCAATAAGATGCTACCACGTGTCCTCTCGTTTTCCACGTGTCACGCATCCATCGACTTTAGGCATGTAAACTTCTATAAATACAATAGCAGCGTCATTTTCACCTTTTGCATGATGATTTCCAGAGCAATTTTAGAGCTTTTTCCAGTATTTTTAGTGCGTTTTCTACAACAATTTGACCTTTTCCAGGCATTTTTCTAATCATTTTTAGGGCATTTTCTGATAATTTTTTAGGGCATTTTTAGGGTATTTTAGGGCATTTTTAGGCAATTTTATGATCATTTTCAGGGTGTTTTCCCAGAAATGGCTAGCGGTCCCTCTCCTCTCCAACCAAGGTATCATTCAAGAGTTACTATTGACCGAACATCAAGAATATTTTTAACATTCCTGGGAGAGATTCCAGCTAGATGTACACCTCTGGACTTGCTGGAGTCGTGAAGATGCCACAGTTGGACGTTAGTGTCTCCATGATGTAACGTATTGTTAGTTGCTATGACCATGATGTATCCACTATACAGATCCAAGTTGATAACAAGCAAGTTGTTTTTATTGTAAACCCCTCGAATGTCCAATGATTAACAGGATTGCCATTTTCGAATGGTCTCCTTGTTAACAACTAGTACACATTGACTGATTCTGACAAATCAACATTGGCATCCAAATATGCCGTGAATCCAAACCATTTGAAAGGTAAGTTTTTTAAAATTTTGTTTTTGTTTATCCTTAATTTTGATGTACTATTGTTTCCAATGTCCATTCTCTAATTACTAATAATGTTCTCTCTATTTTTTAGTTAATTCTTCAAAATCAAAAAGGGGTTTGAACATTTCCAACCTTTTAGATAATTTTCTTTATGGTTGTATTGAATTGTTCTTGGGAAGGCTTATTCTACAGGGCCGACCTACATAAATAGTTGATTCATTGTATTGATGGAGGGAGATATGATGGTCCACTTTTATTTCTAACCGCTTAAAGCATGACCTCCTTTCTATGTAAAAAATTCAATCTACATATATGGTAACCTCCAAAAACTATATTCTTTCTCTTTTTTATGAAGCTTATTACAATATTTAAACAAAAAGTCCTCCAACTGCATTGCACCCAAATTTTTTGCGTATTGGGTTAAGTGAGAATGAAATACAGGTAAAATTATATATTGGAATAGTCTCTTTTTTCAATATTTTCAAATTTCAATCAATCTTGTTATTTTATAATTTTATTTTGAAAATAGAGAAGAGCAACTCACTCGTCCAGTAAAAGGGATGTTGCCATCAGGATTCAAGAAGCGTCTGGCGATTTTGACTCATAGTCACAATCGTCACTGGTACCTTCCACCCGTAAACGTAGGAGATCTCCTAATGGAAAACATACATGTGCTGCTCCTAAAACTTCTGGACGTGCATATGCTACAGTGAACATTGAAGATGAAACCTCCACCTCACAAGGTAAACATATTTTTCAAAAGTTCTAATTTTAATAATGTATTTTAACAATATTCAATTATATTTAGTTTGAGAAATTTTTTTAACTATTTTTAGAGGCAGAGCAAAGGACAACCGTTGCAGCAGCAATGACAATGGTTGCAGAGTCTGAGTCGGGTATGTTTAGTTAAAATTATTATATTTTAATGGCATTGTTTTTAAAAATAGTTTTAATTTATAATTTTCATGTTAAATTTTGTAGAGGGACCAGCTCGATTTAAAAGAATTGAAAAATAGATGCTTCCATCGAGTGCACAACAAGAAAAGTAGCCAGTCCTACAACAAGTCCATCAACCCCAAGTTCATCTACGACAAGTCCACAATCACCATAACATGCACCACCGATGAGGAACCAATCTCACATGCATGGGAAATAGTTTCTCACATCACCACATCAGCCACTTCAGACTCAGACTCAGACTTAGAATCACACTACTAGTCAATCTGTTGTTTCAGGGACATCATTTCCAATTTTAACACTTGATAATTTATTAAATGTAGAGAGCACTTCTCAGATGCCCCCTCCAGATACCAATATGGTAGATGATTTTATGTATCAAGATATGAATAATTTGAATTTCCACTAAAAACATGTGATCTGCTTCATGGTCTAGGGTTGGGTGATGAAGCACAAGAGAATGTTGAATGAAATGCCACCGATATTTCCTCTTCCCTCCACCAGCATGTCGACACCCATTATCATCCGACCGATGATGATAAAATAAACTTTTCTAAAAATGTTTTACTAGCAAACAACTGTAGGGCTAATGTTACTAATAATCTTCTTGTAGACATTGATACATTAAGACAATGGGAATATTGGGCCAAGGTTATGATCAAAGCAATAAATGGTCGATACAAGAACTTCGGACATAGAAATAAGTTGTTTTCAAAGGTATAGAATGAGTCACAAAAGCTCAATGTTCTGTTACTAAAAGCCCAATCTGGCACCATCAAGGTTGGTGCTACAAGCAGTGATGAAGTTCTGGCCATTATACTTGACCGATTAGGGAACCTGAAAATCAAAGCCCAAACATATTTCAATGAATGGGAACTAGACAAGAAGAAAGTAGAAGTGGAAGAAACTGCAAGACTTACAACAGATGTAAGTTATACACATATCTAAAAATCAATTTTCTTTAATATACTTTTTAATTAATATTAATATTTTTCTCTTGTATTTTGCAGTCTAATTATCAGCATTTAAAGCAGCAGGTGTCAGCCATGAAAACCTGGATCAGGACTACAAAAATCAGTGTGATTAATGCTATTGAATTGAAGAAGAGACTACAAAACATTGTTCGAGAAAATAATTGGCTGAAGAAGCTTATAAAAGAAAAGGGCCTGGATGTGGATACTGCAATAAAAAAAATGAGAAAGAACTGAATGCACTGTTTAAAGAAGATCTCGCGAAGAAATAAGGTTTATTGCTAAAGGGGATAAACACTACAAGTGATAGTTTGGTACGGTATGGTGCATTGGAAGCAAAGGATATGGAGGTAGATGCAGCTAACACTTCAGGCACTTTGTAGCAAGAAAACATAGAAAAGTAGAATTGTTGTTTCCTTATGTGATGATTCTGGAATGTGGCATTGTGGTGAAAAACATGGTTTCAAAGACTTCTATTTTAATATATTATTAAACATAATATTTTATATTATACAAATTTTATATTACTTTTTAGTTGTTATTTCAATATTGTAATGGTTTGATCAGTTGTGTCGATGCAATAAATAATTTTGAATTATGTGGATGCAATAATTTTAAATTATACATGATTTGTTATATCTAGTTTGCTATACATGGTTTTCATTACATTGTTTGCCATACATTGTTTTCAATACATGGTTTGTTTACATTGTTTCAATCAATTTTATATTCAATACATTGTTTGCCATACATTATTTTTAATACATGGTTTGTCATAGATTTTTTTCATTAAATTGTATACATGATTTCAATACATGTTTTGCCATACATTGTTTTCAATACATGGTTTGTTTACATGGTTTTCATACATGGTTTCAGTCAATTTGATATTCAATACATTGTTTTCAATACATGGTTTGTCATACATTGTTTTCACTAAATTGTATACATGATTTCAACACATGGTTTCAATCAATTTGATATTCAATACATTGTTTGCTATACATGGTTTATTCAATACATTGTTTACCATAAATGGTTTATTCAATACATTGTTTGCAATACATTTATTTCAATACATGGTCTATACTTTATTCAATATGTGGTTTATCATACATTGTTTTCAATAAATTGTATACTCAATACATTGTTTCAATCAATTTGATACATGGTTTAAAATCAATTTGATATTCAATAAATTGTTTGCCATACATTATTTTCAATAAATTGTATATTCAATACATTGTTTGCCATAAATGGTTTATTCAATACATGGTTTGCCATACATAGTTTTCAATACATGGTTTTTTCAATACATGGACTTTTCAATATACATGAAATCATAATATACACATATTCTGTTGACAATTGATAGCATAATATATGAAATCAAAATACATGTAAAAAATAGTAATACTTGTGATGCAGTAATCAATATTCGGTTCCAAAATACATGAAAAAATATCTCAAAATATAATCAAATCTCCATATTTGAAATCAAATAAAATAAATGAATTGAATCCCAATATAATATTGGGAAATGAAAGCATCTTTACATCATAATGGTGAAATCTGGAACAAACTCTTTTCAGATTGTGCAAATTCTTCTGCACTCATTCCAAAAAAATTTGTCATCATAGTGTCATCAGTGTTACCATTATCCTCATCATCCAGAGTATTCATGACACCTCTTCTCTCTTCCAAAGATTTCCAATATGAAAAATCTCTTTCATAAGGAAGCTTCTCAACCTCATAGGTCGACACATATACTCTCAATTTTTTTTCCAAATTTTTGTCCAATCTATTTCGAACTTTTGATTTTACATATGATAATGCACTAAATACCCTTTCATCCTCAACAGATCCTAAAATCATCGTTTGATATAATTCATAAAAAATAAAATATTCACTCATACTATGTTGCAGGATACTACTGGGATATAAATGTTTCCAAAAATGTGAAATAGAACTCCTTTCATAGTGATTAGAAAATTGTGAAATTTGAGCAGACATTGTTGTTCCAAAATAGTTTGATTGGTTTGTCAAAAGATCTTTGTTGAGAATGCCATTGATTTCAATACCATTGAATACCACAAGTTTAGTGAAATGGCTAGCAATATTTCCCATGTATTTTTGAAACAAACCAATTATATTATGGTATTCATTACAAGGATTCCAAAATATTGGGTTAACCACACCCATAGCCTCAAGCAATTCATCTCTTTGAAAACGGTCTCTGATCTCTTTTTTCAATGATTTTGCTATTTGTTTTAGTGTAATTTTTGTATATGTTACAACTACATGAAATATATTGTGTGTTATGGGCATTTGTTTAACTTCATTTGTAGCAATATCCATTCGTTGAGAAAAATAATGTAAAGGAATTTCCTTTCCGTGTACATTAATACAAAGATGATCATTTATATTAAACTTCAAAAAGTTTTGAGGATCATTGATGTTTGTCAATGCTCTCCAACTCTCAAACATGGGATCCATAAAACTTTCACCAGATGCATACATCGTATCAATATGTAAGCAAATTCGTTTTCTCGCCCTGATGAAATCCACAATATAAATCAATCTTTCTTGTGCAATTTTGATCTAAGTATTCATTTCTTCCAATATTGGAAGAATACCACACAATGTGAGAAGTGTTTCAAAGTCAGTCATTTGTAATAGCAAATCCTTAGCCTTATCAACTACCCTACGGTTTACATACATAAACCCTGCCAAGGATTGATATTCTTTGAAAACTCTATATGTCAGTTGATACATTGAAATCCATCTAGTATCCACGTCTTTTAAGAGTTTTTTACCATCAATAACTCCAAGTGCAAACTGCTGAAACTCTGAAAATATTTTTGGACTGCGCAAAAAATAATCATGAATTTCACGGACAAGGTCTTCCACTCTAGCTACATTTGTAAATGTATCCACAATTTTATATGCAAGATTAATTCTATGAGCCATGCAATGAATAGGGATCAAATATGGGGTAACAGATGTTTGTAGTCTAACACAAAGACCGTTCCTATGTCCTTGCATTGTAGCAGCACCATCAGCTCCGACATATATTAACTTAGTGGCTATTTCCATTTCATTCATTCCTACTATTTCCTTTAAACTAGAAACAACAACATTGTAGATGATTTCTGCATTGCAATTTTCCACCATCTTGCGTAGTCCAAGTAAATGAGGTTGTCTTAAATGATTTTTCAATGTGTAAACATGCATGCAAATCTAGTATGTGTTGTCAACAGTAGTCACCTCATCAATTGAAAGTGATAAATTTGGCCCTTTTAATTTTCTCTTTGAGGTCATCCTACTCAACCAATGATAAATATTTTGCAACTTCCCAACCACTTCGATCTGACTAATGGACGCTGGGTAAATTTTGCACATCAGCTAGTCGAAATAGAGATTTATAATCAATGAAATATGACATAGGTCTACCATTTTTAAGAATAGTGAGTACAACAACAAACTGTAAACTTTTTGAAGCTAAAGTGAACTTTTCTATTTTTTGAAATTGGGCTTGAATCGTTGCACATTTCTCAACCAAAGTTTGTTTTTATTTCATTGCTTTATCATATTCTTGTGCATGTCTGATATGGGCACACTCTGATGCATCCTTCCACCTATAATTTTTTTGTATTGGTCCATCACTTTCTTTTATTTTTATATAAATCTTTCCACAATGTTTTTCTACTGTATCTTTCTTAACTTACAATCTGTGATCTTTGTCATGTTTCTAGCTGCAAATTATGCATCTCAATTTTGTTATTACCTCATTACTATTCTATGGAATCACTGTCTCAATAAATGGAAATTATGAAACCCAATCAGGTTGAAATGATCTGTTAATTGTCCATCTAGATGACCTGGCATATTTATGTTTTTTAGAAGAAGATTCTTCGAAAGTGGGTACTGCATAAGAACTATTACTTTATTTTCCATTTGGCATGTTTGTTTCAGGAATCTCTTCATGTTTTTGTTCCATTTCTTTAAGAAAATTTTCATCTGTGGACTTTTCAATATCATAGATATGTGGAAGTGGATTCATACAAGGGTCAACACTGTTTTCTGTAGAGATAATACTAGGATCAATACTCAATACCAGATTCATTATCATTATTATTTTTAAAAGTATACATTCTGTTAAAAGCATACCTCCTTTTAAAAAAATTAGATAAACAATGGACAAAGCCATACACCAAAAATCACCCTTCTTAATGAATGAAGACATTATATATGAAATGAACAATGAACAAAAATTAAATGGTTAGTAAGTAAAGGCGTTCATACCTTCAATTTGTGCAGATGCTGGTGGCTGACTGGAATTCAAAATATTACAAAAGTATTTGAGGATACTCATTTTATCAAAACTGGAAGACTGGCCTCCCTTCTTTCCACTGCCAATAGGTGACATTTTACCTATATAAAAAGAAGAGTAACAAGAAAATCATTTGAAAAATAGAAATAACTAGTTAAAGAGAGAACTACTATTTAAGACATCATAATATCTAACACATCACAAACCTCCTTATTGAGTGTCGATGAACAAAAATGTATAAAAAAGAAACAAAATTGATAATAAAACTTATCGGCAAATGGTTGACCCTGTATGTCAGTCGCCTTGTGATAGTCACAATGGGATGGTCACCTTGTGACAGTCGAGGATATACGATCACCTTGTGACAATAATGGCATGCCAGTCACGCAGTGGTAGTCACGGTGTGTCAGTCACGCTGTGATAGTCGTGGTGGGCACTCACACAATGACAGTCACGACGTGTCAATCGCGGTGTGTCAGTCACGGTGTGGCAGTCACACAGTGACAATTATTGCGTGTTAGTCACGGTGTGTCAGTCATGGCATGGCAGTTGTGCAGTGATAGTCACAGCATGTCAGTCGTGCTGTGTCGATCACGAAGTGTCTATTGCATTGTGTCAGTCACAAAGTGTCTGTCACCTTGTGTCAGTCGCAATGTGTATGTCACTTCTGTCGATAGAATTTTGTCACCTTGAGTCTCATTTGTGGGCAACCAAAATAATCCTTAGGTATGTGAGTAGTACAAAATATCTTGGTTTATTTTATTATGGTACTAATCCTTATGATGTTGAGGCCTAGGGTTATGCATACCGGTGAGTTATCGTTAATTCACGAATAGGATTTTCAAAAATTGAAATTAGTGAATATGAGGACCCTTCATCGAGACCCATTCACCCAAAAAATTTGGGTGCAAAAATAATTTTAGGTCTACTCACCCCACTTTGATAATAATTTCATTGTTTTTATTTTAAATTGCCAATATTCCCACCTAAATAGTGGACCTTTTCACCTTGAAATTATAAAAAAAATTATTTACACCACCAAATTTATCTATTATACCACCAGTATATATACCTAACGTGACAATGATACTCCTACATCTAAAACATTAATTCTCCTAGAAAAATGACCTATAGTAGAGAAAGACAACCTATAGCAATGAAAAATAATTTGTAGCAATGAAAAACGATCTATAGCAATAAAAAACAACCTATAGTAGTAAAAAATGATAGGTAGAAATTAGAAATGAACGGTAATAGGAAAAAATGATCGATAGTAGAGAAAAGTAGATATGGTCAATAGAAAGAAGAGACGATTGATAAAAAACATAGATGATTGACAAAAGCAGAGATGATCAAAAGCAGAGATGATCAAGAGCAGAAGCATAATGGATAATCGAGAGCAAGAGCAAAATGAATGACTAAGAGTAGGAACAGAATGGATGATTGATATCAAGAGTAGATTAGATGATCAAGAGCAAGAGCAAAATGGATGACTAAGAGTAGAATGAATAATCGAGAGCCGAATGGATGATCGAGAGTAGAAAAAATGACTAGACACAGAAGCAAAATAGATGACTGAGAGTAGAATGAATGATCTGACACAGAAGCAAAATGGACGAACGATATCATGCTTAGGAGAAATTATGGAAAGGATGATCAAGGTTTTTTTTTTACTTTTAAAGCAGGGAACCTTCTAGAAGATGTAACTTTTGATCCAGAGCTTCATTTTCAAAAAAAATTTAAACTACCTAGCTCGACAAGATCTACACTTTAAACTAATCTATGATCAATTTAATGCTTTCTAAAACCCTCAAAAAACCTCAAAAGACCTAAAAAATGACCTCTAAAATTGTTGAAGTATGATACGTAAGAAAAAGTAAGTAGAGATCTAGTAAGGGTAATGTGCAAAAACCCTTAAAGGATGCTAGATATTGGCAAGCTAAAATGATGAATTTAGTAAATATTATTGTCAGAATATTTGAGACCAAGCCTTATATAGAGGCTAAGTATTATCACAAGAATAGATGATAGATGAGCAGTAGCAAGATTTCAAACTAATTCACCACATTTTTTATATTTTTTGGTGGAAAATAAAGGCAATTCGCCATGTCTTCTACATGAGTTTGGACACTATTCACTTGGATTTTGAAACTGATTTACCCCATTTTTATAAATACATTTCGGGGTTGACCCCTTATGCATAACCCTATTGAGGCCTATACATATGCAGATTGAGAAAGGAGCCTTGATGATAGAAAGAGTACTTTAGGTTCTGTTTTCTTCTTTGTTGGAAAATTGGTGTCTTAGAGTAGCAAAAAGCAACAAGTAGTTGCATTGTCTATAACTAAAGTAAAGTATATGGGTACATAATTTACTTTCCCTCATGCCATTTGGATGGAAAGGCTCTTTGAAGACTTGGGAATGAAGATTGATTACTCCATTGAGATCTATTCTGACAACACCAACACTATATCCATGACAAATAATATAATTTTTAATAGTCTAAGTAAACATATTGATGTATGCCACCACTTCATCTGTGACTTGATACAAGATGAGTTTATAACTCTCATGTTTTACAAATCTGAAGATCAAGTTGTTGATATTTTCACAAAGGCTTTGAATAGAGACAAATTTCAGAATTTGAGAATGTTGATTGAAATACAAAACATTGACATCAAGGGGGAGAATGAAAAATTTATGATGTCTAATGTTTAACTCCTCAGGTGTTTTACTTAGTATTGATAATTGTAGTTTGTGATTATTTATATAAACTTTACACTTCTTGCAAAAGTGCTTTATTGCTAATTTAGTTGAAAAGAAAAAATATATATTTTGCAGCTAAAAAAAATGATTTCTAATTTTATATAGATTTTTAATTTTAGCTAGATTGGAATATTTCATGTAGACCTAATTTTTTTTGGATTGCATTTTTAGACGGATTGGAATCTTTTATCCAAACCTAATTTTATCTTAATTGCATTTTTAGCCAAATTGCAAATTTTATAATTTTTTATTCAAATCTAATTTTTATTTAAATTGCCATGCATGTGAAAGAAAAATAATATTATATATGGATCTACGTTTATAATTTATCTGGATCTAATTTTATTTTCACCAATTTAGGAAAATTGGGTATGTATAAGAGGGATCTTGTAACACTTTGAGATGAATATCTTTAGGGTCTCTAGAGGATTTGCAAATAAATTTTATTGTATTTTAGCAGCCTTTATTAATAAAAATATTATCATTGGTGAAGCATGATTTTTTCAAATATTATTATGTCTAACTTGGTGATATTTCCAGCCCTTGTTAGCTAAATCTAATGCTACAATTTTTTTTTCTAAATTTATGCCATTATTACTAAAGTTTTTCTATTGTAGCTTATGTGAAATTTCTAGCCAGTACTAATGTGAAAAAATTCTAGCCATTACAAATTTTTTTACAGCTTGTTGTAGTTCTTTGGTTATATTAAATAAAATTTAAATTATTTATCATGTCCCATAAAATTTCATGGTTGATTAAGAAGGGTCACAAGGTAGTGGTTGGTAGCTTTTTCAAAATACAGCTATGTTATACAAGATGAAAATGTGCCTCAGACTTGTTGGCCATTTTAACCAAGAATCAAAAGGTTTTCAATGAGCCTAAATAGCTACCTCCTAATCGACCTAAGGAACATAGAATAAACATGGTACTAGGGAGTTGGCCCCAAAACATATATCCATATAGTTACCATTATCATCCAAAGAATGATATTGAGTAGATGGTAAAGAAATTGTTAGGTACAAGACTAATTCACCTTAGTGTAATCCCTTTTTCAGCTCTTGTCCTATTGGTACAAAAAAATGATAGATCATGGAGGATGTTTGTCGACTTTAAAGAGCTCAATAATATCACCATCAAGGATAATTTTTGAATTCCAATGATTGATGACTTATTGGATGAGCTACATGGTGCTCAATATTTTACCAAATTGGACCTAAGGTGAGGGTATCACTAGATTTGGGTCCAGGAGGAGGACATATCGAAAAATATGTTTAGGAATCATGAGGGACACTATGAGTTCTTGGTTATACCTTTTGGTCTCACCAATGCACCCTCAACTTTCCAAGGTTTGATGAATAGGGTTCTCAAGCCCTATCTACAAAATTTTACATTGGTCTTTTTTTATGATATTCTAGTGTATAATAGGACATGGGAAGAGCACCTTCAACATGTTGACAAGGTATTGGAACTTCTACAAAAAAATTAGTTATTTGTTAAATAATATGAGTAAACCCACAAATGGTCAGAGATGGTGTACATGTAGATCCCACAAATATTGAGGCCATGAATGAATGGCCCAAACCTAAAATGTTAAAGAGCCTTCGAGGATTCATCAAACTCATAGGGTACTACCATAAATATTTTAAGGATTGTGATAATATTATACCCCTCTTGATAGCTATGCTCTATAAGGACACGTTCACTTGGAACTATGATGTAGAATAGGTCTTTCTGACTCTAAAGGATGTTATGTGCCATACACCAATTTTGGCAATACCTGATTTGTCCAAGAACTTTGTAATAGAAAGTAATGCATCTAGAGTGGGATTGGGAGTTATGCTCATGTAATAATATAGACCCCTTACATTCATAATAAAGGCATTATCATGGTAGAATTTAGCAAAATCCACTTATAAGAAGGAAATGATGGTCATCATCTTTATAGTCCTCCATTATTGATCATACATGTTAGGGAAATTTTTTATCATTAAAATAGATCATCATAGCCTTAAATATACCTTGAAATAAAATATTTATCTCACTAAATAAAAAAATAGATCACTAAACTATTAAACTATGACTATGAGAACATGGAAACAAATGCTCTTTCTAGACTCCTAGAAGCATGAGACACTCTCTATATAGTATCCATCCTCTAGGATGATTGGTTAGAGGTGCTCATATTAGAATGGTAAGTTGATACCACACTTGTATCTCTCATTTAGGATCTCCAAACAATGATAAAGGATCATCCCCATTATGCTTGGAAGGAATGGGTATTATGCTATAAGCATTAGATTGTGATTCCATCCACTTTAGATCTTTGATCCTAGATTTTAATAGAATTTCATTCTTCTCTAGTAGGGGGACACACTAGATTCTTGTGAATATATGAATGGGTTAAATATAGTTTCTATTGACCTAGGTTGAAGTCTGATGTAAAATAGTTTGTGGATGCATGTGATACCTACCATAATCAAAAATAGAAAACAGTCAAAACACCAAGGTTGTTCAACTATTATTGATTCTAGAGTTACCTTGGATAGATATTTCCATGGAATTCATCAAATGGCTCTTCCTATCTAGTGGAAATTTAGTTATTATGGTTATTGTGGATAGGTTGATCAAGTATGCTCAATTTTATTCCTAAGATCATCCCTTTATTATAAGGATAATGACATCATTTTTTATGGATTAGATCTTTCACCTCCATGAGAACCTACACTCCAACATTAGTGATCATGACAAGGTATTAACTAGCTATTTCTAGGAGGAACTACATCATATCTATGAAATAGAACTAAAGCAAAGCATATCTTATCACCCCTAGATTGATGGTCAAATAGATATGGTAAATAAATATCTTGAGACATACCTTTGATGCTTTGTCTATGATCAACAATCTAAGTGGAGTCAATAGCTTCCTCTAGCTAAAAGGTGGTATAAAACCACTTTTTATACCACCATAAATGTGACTTCATAATAAGCAGTATATGGCCAACCGTCTCCAACAATTACCTCTTACTTGTCTGGAAACTCAAAGATCGAAGTAACTGATACCGTTCTCACTCAAAGGTATGTGATCTTAGCTATCCTAAAATAGAATTTAACAATTTTCTAGAATCAAATGAAACAATAGGTTATAAACACACTATTGAGAGGAAGTTTGAAGAAGGGAATATGGTTTTCCTCCATCTCCAAACCTAAAAATAAATTTCATTAAAACAAAAGGATTGACATAATCAGGTACATATGTTTTATTGACCCTATAAGGTACTCCAATGAGTAGGGGAAGTTTATTACATATTGGAGCTCCCATCAACATTCAAGATCCACCCAATATTTTAGTGTATTTCCTAAAGAAGGTGAGGGGTACATATACCTATTAGAAATATTGAGAATCAATATTAAACCAAGAAACTAGATATGCAAAGTATTACTAAAAAAGATCAAGAACTGATTGATTATTCCATGGGATCAACTTTGTATAAATAGCAAAGTTGATCAATGTGAGTCGTTGGATTACAACAACTCAAAAAATCTGAACTAGTCTAAACTAAGAGTTCACCTACCTCATGAAAGAGTGGTAACTCAAGTTAGACTGTCCTAGTAGAACTTAAGAGAAGTAAATATTTATTCTAACACCCCCCCTTAAGTGATACTAGGGGTGAAAGTGACAACATGAGATAAGTCTCAGAAACAAGGCTTGATGAGGTACTCATGTGCATTATTGGTGTTACCCTAAAATGAGTCTCAACAAAAAGGCCTTATTAGGTACTCATGTACAAATAACTTACATTTTGGAGAGATGATGAAAAAACCACATGGGAAAAAACCATCTTCTAAAATGAAGAAGAAGAAGAGAGATGTGAAAAAACTTTGTGCATCCTCCTAATGCAATTACCTTATCCCAAGTTTCTCATGCAACTGAATGTAACGTGGAGAAGCAAAGGACTTGGTGAAGATGTTTGAAATTTGATTTTCTATTGGAATAAACTCCAAGTTTAGATCCCCTTACTAAATATCTTTGTCGAATGAAGTGCATGTGAATCTCAATGTGCTTGGTGCATTGATGCTCAACTGGATTGTGAGCAATATGTATTGTGCTCTGATTGTCACACCATAGAGCAATAGGTTTGTCATGGAAAAACCAAATTCTCTCATTATCTAATGAAGCCAAAGAGCTTCCTGACTGGCTAAAATTATTGCCCTGTATTCTACCTCTGTAGATGATAATGCTATTGCTTGTTTTTTTTGCATGACCAAGCAATAGGTGAAGAACCAAAAAAAAATACATAGCCAAAAGTGGAACATCTATCTTCTACTGAACCTAACCAATCAAAATCTATGTAACCAATGATATCCATGGATCTGCCCTCATATAAGAGCCCAAAGTGAGTGGTTCCCTGCAAGTAGCGGAGGATTCTATTTGTTGCTTGCAAATGGATGAAATGAGGTTGATGGGAGAATCTAGATATTAAGCCAACAACATAGGAAATATCTGGGTGAGTATGAGTGAGGTACAATAGACTTCCAATAAGCTATCTGAAAAGAGTAGCATCACATTGAGAGGACTTGCAACAAGTAGTTAGAGTGACTCCAGACTGAAAGGGTGTGGAAGAAGGATTGCAATCAGTCATCTTAAACCGTTGAAGAAGATCTAGAGTATACTTATGTTGACATAATGAAATTCCTACATCTATTTGAGTTATTTTAAACCCAAGGAAGTAATAAGCTAAACCCAGATCAACCATATTGAATTTCTTAGAAAGAGAGTTTTTTACAGTCTGGATGTGAGAAATGGTACTACCAGTGAGTAGTAGATCATCAACATAGAGAACAAGTATGGTGATTTTTTCTTCATCTCTCCAAATATAGACTGTTGCATCAAACTCACAATGAGAAAATCCTGATGAAAGAAGGAAGGAGTCCATTTTTTCATACCAAGCTCTAGGAGCTTGTTTGAGACCATAGAGATATTTTCTTAATCTACAAACAAGGGAAGAGTCTTGAATAGAGTGTGGTTCATGAAAGTCTCTTATCTCAACTCTTGTTGGTGAAAATAGAACTGTTTTACCCTTTGCAGAAGTAAAAATATGATATATGGAGAGGATATTTTTAGCTATATTTGGGACATAGAGAATATTATTGATACAACCACAATAAATGGATATGTCACCTTTTCCTTTGATCAGGATAAAGGATGAGTCACCAAATTTTATGCTACAAGTTGAGCTTGAGGAGATTGAAGTGAATGACTCATGTGAGGAAGTCATATGATGAGTTGCCCTTGAATCTAGAACCCAGTATTTTGATGAAAGTTTTATAGCTTTACCTTGAACATTGATGAGGATTGATGTTTAATCACTCATATGACCCCTCTAGTAGTTCCTAGCTAGGTTTGCATAGTTTATTTCTTGCAAATTAATAATTGTGAGTCTCCTTCTCACATGCACTTGTGGGCACTAGTTATCTTCTAGTTGTCATTTAGAGTGTTAGTTAGTAAGTGTGAACTCAAAGTAGGAAGTGTGTACTTCAAGATAGCTAAAATGGATCTTATAGTTAGCATTATTCCTTTCCTCTTAACTTAGAAGTTATGTGCATTCTCCCTTGCACTTTTGTAGCTTATGGTTAAGCATATTGGATCAAATCCATGATTTGATGGGTTTGGTTATGTATTTTGGGCCATTAGTGCCTATATAATGAGTTTGTAAATAATATGAAGTTAGTTGGATTTTCAATCCTTTTCAAACATTTAAGGATTTTCCCATCTTATTAATGTCTATTTTGTGATCCTTCATTGCCGCCTCTAGTTGTTGTAGTCTTTTCCAACATTTGTTCACAGAATGACCATCCTTTTTGTAATGTGTACAAGTTATATAACCTCTTTATTTCTTTTTAAAATTTTCTTTAGTGGAGGTGGATGCTACTAATGCTTTTGAGGAAGAGGGAGAGATCTCATATTTTGCAAGTTTCATTTCCTCTTTAGTTAGCCTATCACGAAATTCATCTAAAGAGGGCATTTTAAAAATTGTACAAAGTGCATCTTTTGTAGAAAAAAAGGTGGTTGCAAAAATTTGAAATATTCCATTTAACTTAGGAAAAATAAGATAGATGCATTCTTCTTCTGTTTTATTCTTTCCACTGCATTTTAATTGTGTGATGACTTCTTTAAATTTGGTGAGAAAGTCAACAATATTGTTGAAGTCTTCAGAAGATAATGTTGTTAACTCTGCCTCTAGTTGCATTGACCTTATTTGATCCACTTTTCCAAACAAGTTATTTAGTTTCTACCAACTCTCAAATGGAGTTTTACATTCTAAAATGTGAAACCATAAGCTTTCATTTACATTTGTGCTTATAATATCCATTGTTTCATACATCTTCCCTTTATGAATATATATTTCATATTCCTTTTTAAATTCAGGATTCTTCTCTTCTAGCAAGTGTGTGAGCCCTTTTTGAGAAATGAGATTTAATATTTTTGGTTTCCATGTGTGGTAGTTATGAGGGGTGAGTGGGTCAATTGTATTCATTTTGTTAAAGAAAAAATTGTAGTGAACCAATATTCCCCCGTTTGACTGCTAGAATTTTAGAGAAGATAATGATGCACTAGTAGAAACCTCTGTTGAATCAAGGTAGCAGAAGCCAGACCGTTATACCAAACTCTTCAATTTACCCACCCTTACGTGAGGGAAACTATAAGTAAATTTTGAGATCAGTAAGTGGAATGTAGGCAATTTAAAGCAAGAATAATCTGCCAGACCTTTATACCGAATATTCTCAATGACCCGCCCTTATGTGAGGGAAACTATAAGTAAATGAGAAGAAAATACATGGAACATAGACGATTATTAAAATATTTGGGCCAAATGTTGGTGCCTTATGAGAAGTTTCTTGAGTATCTTTGCTTGCTTTTGTGATGTATTTTCAAGAGTTTTTGCAACTATAACATGTAGAAAATGCTCTAGGAATGAGGTGCAAATAACAAACATCAAATGGCCAAGAGAGTTCCACAAAAAAAGATTCCACTAGCAATTTGTCCTCCAATAAGTGCTCACAAAAAGGAATGCAACAGTAGCAAATATCTCTTTATCTGTAGAAATACCTAGAAGAAATGAATGCAACAGTAGCAAAAAAATCCCACCTTTCAACTATCTAGAAGAAAACAGTAAACTAGGAGCTCCCTCTACAGTTTCAATGAGAACAAAGTGGTGCACTGAATCAGCACCTACAACCCCCCAATTTTATTTCATTGATTTACAAAAAAAAGTGAAAGCCTATAGACTCATAACCAAAATGATCCTGTTACAATATTTTTGCTGTAGGCTTTTTTTGGAGGATGAGAAACAGAATCATAAAATATTCTTTACAATACTACTTCGCAGAATCAAAGAAAGAGATTAATGCAAAGTAGGATAAGCATTTAGATTATATTTTATCACTGGCTTTGAATATATTCAACCTAAAAAATGATGATTTACCACAACTTATTTTTCTAAACATGATCAGCCATCATTCAAAAAAGAACGAATACCACTATGTCGAGTATGTTGTCTGGGGTAGCATAAGAAACACAGACTTTGTGTCCACAATAGTGCAACCCAGATTGAATTAAAGCACACTTCGAAATGTGCCAAGCTAAGAAAAGTAGCGTCCAGAGCATCTGCCAACGTTAATATTTCTAAGAACAAAAAAAACACAGGCAATATTATTCCAGGTAGCATCTCTATTTAAGTGCCTTCGAGGAGAAACAAAACACTATTGAAAACATAGTCAACAACGCCTTCGTGGAAAAAAAAAGCATCCTTTGGGGAAAAAAATAGCACCCTTCGTGGTTGGCAAATTTCTTCAATTTTTTAAACCTGCATGTTCAAAACAAATTAAGCATAATGATGCACAGATCTTGTCTTGTCACCACTCGAGCATCAATTTCGTTGTATGGATGGACTCCAACTTTGAGCTTGAAAAAACTCGACTCCTAGGCTTGCTGAAGAAAGGATGAGGAGAGCGATAGCTAGAAGGCTATTTAAAACATGAAGCGGGATGAAATATTTTCCATGACTGATGATGAGCTCCAAGTAGAAGGGAGAACTGAAGTTTTTGAAGATAATCGTTTGGAACAACGACTAAGACATGCCAATGAACCATTAGAATTTACGTTCCAATCAATGCATAACCAAAATATTGGTTACAAGTTAATGCCCTTAATATATGGAACGTGCCAATAGTCATAAATGATAGGGTACACACCAATACTTAGAAATATTACATCAATAAGCCTCTGTTAAAACTATAGATGACCTTTTACTTGGGTGAGTTGTGGAAAAATTCCCAACGTTCTGCTCGAGATGCAGGTTTTAGGTGAGTGCAACATCAGCGAAAGGTTGATCTATGTGAAACAACTTAGCAACTCTGTGTTCTTTGGAACTTAGCAACTTTGGTAATGCCTTCTGACCCGAGTGCAATGCTAGAGCGTGAGACGAGGACCAATCTCGAGGATGGGCTGCAATCGAGGTAAAAAAAATTATGCGCTCTCCAAAAAAATCACACGATCGCCCTAACTTGATACGTTCACCTTCACATGATCGCCCTCACTTGATACGTTCACCTCAGCTCATGAAAGCTTACCATCGTGTAGCTTAGAGCCCAATGGCAAGTCAACGAGCACAAACCTCAACACTTGAATAGGTAGGAATACAATGACTTTGAATTCCAAGGCTTGATAGGAGAGTTTGACATTAGCAATAGCTCGAGCACACGTAAAAAAATTACTCGCCAAACACGTTCGATGATAGAACGTTTGTCTCTCCAAATCACCTTTGTTTCTCCATAAAAAGATTATACCATCCAAATCACTTTTAAATCACCTTTTGAGTATATCTCTGCTATAAAGGATTGTAAAATGAGAGGAATTGGTATATAAAAAAATTATACACACAAAGGAAGGTAGCAAACAGTGGATACTTCTCTCTAATGTCATTCAATAATAGCAATGAAATAACACTTTGCTTAATGCTTCATAACAAAATGATCTATATGAAGTATAGGTGCTCAAACACAATATGGGAGTATAGATTAAAAAAAATGACTTATTTTAACAACTTCAAATAAGCTAAAATAGTCAGAGAAGACTTATCCAAAAATAGAGGACAAGTTGAACCAGATCTATGAAAAGTAGAATGCTGCAAAAACTAGCCCTGCTCTGATACCATGTTAGAAATATTGAGAATCAATATTAAACCAAGAAACTAGATATGCAAAGCATTACTAAAAAATATCAAGAACTGATTGATTATTCCATGGGATAAACTTTGTATAAATATCAAAGTTGATCAATGTGAGTAGTTGGATTACAACAACTCAATAAATCTGAACTAGTCTAAACTAATAGTTCACCTACATCATGGAAGAGTGGTAACTCAAGTTAGACTATCCTAGTAGAACTTAAGAGAACTTAATATTTATTCTAACAATACCAAGATACAAATGGTCCATCCTAATTTAGATGAAGAAGTATCTATTATGCTTCATCCAATAGCCATCCTAGATCAAAGGACTTAACATATTTGCTCCCATGATATTGTTGAAGTGCTTGTACAATGATAGGGGCTACAACTAGAAGATGCCAATGGGAGCTATTACAGGAGCTTCAACAACATATTCTAACCTTTCATCTTTGAGGACAAAGCTTCTCTAAGTAGGTGGTATGTTACATACCCCTTAAATGTAACTCATGTTGGCATATGATATTGTACCATATAGGGTATGTAAAGTGGGCCATGTGTTAAGTTAGAAATAGGTAGGAAGGTGTGTCATAGAATCATGTATATAACTACTTTGGAATCATGTATATAACTATCATAGAATATGTAGTCAAGAATATTGTCATAGAATACTAACATAGAATATTTTCATAAGATAATGTCACAAAATATCAAGAAATATGGTTGTTAATATTATAAGAAGGGAAGGATGTAACCCTCTCAGGGCTAGTGAAAATTTGGAATATTTTATAAGGAGGTTTCCCCCTCATAGAGGCCAATGATAGAATATTAATTGTCCTAAATTTTTGCATTTGCTATTATTATGAATTTTTGTTAGAAAACTACAATTAAAAATAAGCTCACTCACAAAATACTAAAATTAAACAAAGATCTATGCAATAACACAATATCACAATGTGGAAAGTAAATGTAGAATTAAACACTCTCACAATAAACATAGAATCGTAGGCCTCTTCGAGGGGGCAACCTCCTTCAATATTTCATTAATTGGCAAAAAGATACATTCATACATGGATCCATGTATTTTAAAGAAAAAATTCATGCAACCCTAACCCTAAGATCAAGAGTTGGCTTACATGCAAAATATCACTCAAGCTAGAATCTTCTACCAAACAACAATTACATTCTTGATAATGGTTACATGAAATGGACCCAATTGTCTAGGTGCCTTATTTACCACATACCATTACAAAGTATTACAAAATAACATTATATAGGGGATCCCCATGTTGGAAGTGTATCATTACATAATCAAATGAGAATTACAAAAATAATGTTAGGATGGGGTTCTAACATGTCCTTCCCCTTCAAAAGGCCTTTTTCTCAAAGCTATAAATGAGGAAACTGGTGTTGGAGAGACTCCCATGTAAAATCTTCTGGTCGTAGACCATACCACTAAACAAGGACCTCTTTAATGGCTCGATTGTGAATAGTGCACATCCTACGATCCAACAATTGTTCTAGCTTGAGCAAGATAGAACTTTCTTCATCCAATTTTGGGAGGGAATATTGAACCTGTACCTAATTTCCCATACTTTCTTGAGAGAAGATACATGAAAGTCAGGGTGGAGCTTGGATGTAGATGGTAGCGCTATTTTTTAGGTCGTGGTACCTATATGTTGTAAAACTTGGTAGGGCCCATAGTATTTGACAATGAGTTTTTAAAACCTGTAAAGCTGGAGTGATGACTGATTGTACAACTACAAGTGAAGGAAGACCATATCACCAATATCAAAGATACACTCAAAATAGTGTTGATTAGCTTGTTGACGCATCTGATTTTGTGCTGCTTCCAAATTCATCTTCAATTGATAGAGGAATTCGACATGTTGGTTGACGATAGTGTCAATTGCATGGACCTTGGAGTTGCCTAGAACGTAGGAGGAGGGTGTGAATGGAAGTTATCCATAAATTGCTTCAAAAGGGGTGACCTTGATGTATTGTACCACCACTCGACCAAGGGAAGCCACTTTGCCTATTGTGTAGGATGATCAGAGGCAAAGCAACAAAGGTAGGTCTCAAAAAATTTGTTGATAATATCAGTCTGGCCATCCATTTACAAATGATAGGCTGAAATATTTTTGAGCTAAGTTCCTTGCAACTTAAAAAATTCTTGCCAAAAATTACTAGTGAAGGTAGGGTCACAATCAGACACAATGGATGTGGGTATGCCATGAATACAAAATATAGAATCGAGGAAATTTTGGGAAAAGGTGGAAGTCATGTAAGGATAGAAGAGGGAATAAAAATGAGCATACTTTGAACGACGATCCACTACCATGAAATTAATTGATTTGCCACTGAACTTAGGTAACCCTTCAAAGAAAGTCCATGGAAATATCTATCTAAACCTATTCAGGAATAGACAAGGGTTGTAGAGTTCCTAGAGAATGCATTTTTTTGCCTTTCATATATTGATAGGTTTCACATACTACCACAAAATTATGAATGTCCTTCTTCATACCTTTCCAAGAAAATGTACACTTAATCCATTTGTATGTTTTGAGGAACCCAGAATGGCCTACAGTGGGTGAAGTATGTATTTTCTTCATGAGAAGTTCTTGGAGTGGAGATGTGTGAGGAACAATAAGGCATTGGTGCTAGCACAAATATTGTCCATCCCAAGTGCATCCAGGATATGAGGTAGGCTTTGTTTGAAGGGAGGTAACCAAAGTTTGCAAATTAGTATCCTTAAGAACCTCCTCATGAAGAGAATTTATCCACTATGGAATGGGTGAAAAAATAACACATAGCATATTTTGAGCCTCAAATTAGTGAGAGAGGGCATCTGCCATAGTGTTCTCCTTGTTATTTTTATAAGTAATATCATAATCATAGCCCATGAGCTTAAAGATCCACTTTTATTTTTTGAGGGTGACAACCCATTGCTACATAAAATATTTGAGACTTTGGTGATCTATTTTAATGGAGAAATGATGCCCAATGAGATAAGGTCGCTAGTGAGTGACCGCATACAAAATGGTAAGCATTTTCTTAGCATAAGTTGATTTGCATATATTGTGACTGAGAGTGCTTTACTGCATCAACATCGTTCCAGTAACATTTCCTAAAGCATCGCTTCAATTACAAAAGGTTTAAAAAAATCAAGCATTGCTAAGACTAGAGTGGTTTTCATAGCGTGCTTCAACTCATGAAAATCCTATTAAGCTAGACTAGTCCAAGTAAAAGAATCATTTTTTAACATGGATGTTAAGGGAGCAACAATTTTGTCATAATTATGGATAAATCTATGGTAATATCCTCTAAGCCCCAAAACCCATGAATATATTTTAGAGTGTGAGGTTTAGGCCACTCTTGAACTGCCTACTAGGGTCAAGTTTAAATCCATATTTGGTAACAATGTTTACCAAATACTCCACTTATGTCAACCCAAAAGAACACATAGACCGCTTACCATAAAGTTGATGTTGTGCCAAAATTTGTAAAGTTTGATCCACATGGGAGAGGTGCTCTTCCCAAGAGTGACTATAGACCAAAATTTCATCAAAGAAAACCAAAATGAATTTACGAAGGAATGGATAAAAAATGGTGTTCATGAGGCTTTGAAATGTGGAAGGTGCATTGGTCAAGCTAAATGGCATCGCCAAAAACTCATAATTACCATCATGGGTATGAAATGCAATTTTGGGAATATCTTCATCCTTGAGCCTGATCTGATGGTACTTGGAGCAAATATCTAATTTGGAGAAAAAAATAAAACCCATGTAGCTTGTCTAGCAAATCATCCACCACAAGTATAGAAAACTTATCCTTAATGGTGAGCTTATTGAGCTCACAAAAATCGATACATAATCACAAGGACCCATATTTATTTCACACCAATAAGATAGAAGAATGAGGATTGTTACTCAATCGAATGACTCCAGTTTTTAAAAATTCCTATACTATATTCTCATCCTCTGACTTAAGGGCATGAGGATATTGGTACGACCTGATGTTAGGTAGTACGATTCTAGATACCAATGGAATGGCATGATCATGGGAGCAATGTCGTGGTAAATATAATGGTTTAGAAAAAACTACATTGTGCTTTGTCAAAACAAGTTGTAAATCTTTAGGAATTTGGTCCACCTCTGAAGTAGGTGGTTGGATTGAAAATATCTGAGCAATGATCCCATGAGAATATTTTTTCAACAACTTCTCCATGCAATTTGAGTTGATAATCTGAGGAGGCCCTGCTTGTGAACCTCGAATAGTGTAAGACCTTCAATTTTGTGAAAACTGCATCAAAAGATCTATAAAATTCCATGAGATGGTTTCCAATGTACCTAACCACTGAGCTCCCAATACAATATCACATTCCCCTAATTATAGAGCAAGCATATTGGTCTTGAGCTCATAATCCCCTATTTTTACTTTAATATTATGACATTTATTTTTGCAAGGCAAAGTACCTCCATTGACCACCATACCCTTGAAGGAATTACATGTGTGTATGTAATAATCAACCTGCTTGGAAACTTAGATATCAATAAAGTTGTGTGTGCTTCTATAATAGGTAAGGATTGTAAGACATTGGCATTTGAAAAAACCCATATCTTTCATGGTTTGGGGAGTAGTAATCTTGACAAGAGCATGTATAGAAATTTTTGCCTATGGTTCTTCATGTACTTCTGCCTCAGTTTTGGGTGGATCTTCTACTAGTTTTGTTTCATCATCACTTAGGTCACTATTGATTGGATCTTTGACATCTATGAGGAACAACTTATTTTGTGTGCACCTATGCCCTTGAATATATTTTTCATCACAATTGTAGCACAAATCTTGAGTGCATTGAGCATCCATTTCTTTTGTAGTCAAGCATTTTTGGGAATGGTTTTATTTTCATTATGAGTTGGGAACTTGGGAGGAAAGGAAGGTTTAATTTGTGGAGATTTAGATGTCCTCCTTTGATCTAAGAATTTGGATTCGACCAACCATGCCAAGCTGATAGCCTGCATCATTGTTTGTGGTTTAAAAATTTTGACCTCAGCCTAAAGATCATCCTTTAAGCCACTGATAAAATAACTCATAAAAAACCTTCATTCAACCCCTTAGTTTTGTTTACCAATTTCTCAAATTGGTTTTCATAACCCAAACTGTAGAGGTTTGCTTCAAATTTGTTAGTGCTCCTGTAAAGTCGTCATACTCACTAGGGACAAATTGAGTGAGTAATTGGGACTCAAATTCTTCCCAAGAAGGATTGATAATGGTGTTTTACAACCAACGGTACCATTGTAAAGCTTCATATTCCAAATTGAAAGAATCCATTTGGACCCTAAAATATCTAGGGACATTATGGAGTTTAATAAATTGATCAAAAAGACATAACCACCCATTTGCGTCCTTCCCATTGAACTTCGAAAAGTTCAATTTAGGCATCTTAAAGGTAGGATCATAGTCAAAGAGAGGGTGAGAGTCTCTTCCTTCCTTTCCTTTATCTTGACCTGATTGTTTAGTATGGTAATCAAAACCCTTTGGGCCACCTTTAACTTTGGACTCAACATCGGAAAGTTGTTCTTCCAAGTGTGTTTTGGAGTTAAGGTATTCACTTCTAAAGCATTGAATATCTTCCTTTATGATGTTATTGTCATGGAGAAGGCTATAAAGGGAGCTTTTTATTGTTTCAAACATTAAAGTGGTTTGTTCTACCTCTTTTTGATGTCCACAAGTACCACCATCCATTTTGGAAAGTTTTGAACCTCTTTCACTGATTTACTAAAAATACATTTTTTAGTAATTCCAAAAAAGTGTTTGGGTGTTAAATATCAAATTGATAAACTTGAAAATATGGTCACAATGAGCTATATATATCAACACTAATTTTAGACACCCCATTTTTTTTATCTATTGTTTTGACGAGTCTACTGGTGTGGTCGGTTTTTTCTTTGGAGGTTGGGTTCAAAAGTTGGGTATTACATCAACCAACTCTACCCTGTTTGTTTTTTTCCAGTGACCACTTCGAACACTGTATTGGCACCTATACTACAACAATGATACTATTTTAGAATTCCTTGTGTTATTCAATTACCGATATTATATGATCTATTTTTGTCACTGATAACCTTGTAATTACTGATATTTTCTATTTCTGTCACTAACAACCCTATAATCACTGACTATTACATAAATGATTTTTACAGCTACTAATAACCTTGATTGTTTAGTTCAGACTTTATGATTCCCTATGCTAATGACAACCTTGTAAATTACTAATTGTTATTGAATGAATACCTTACTATTATGGACACTTGCAAATTATGCCTTGACTATTTTTGCATGAATTTTTTTTCATGATAGGGAAGTCGCCTCCGTATGCTCACTTTTGTGGGATAAATTTTTGGTTGCAGTCTATAGATTCATCAGAACAGGAAGGCTTGTTTCTTTTTGCAAGTTAAAATATTTATAGAACTAGACTATGTTAGGCAAAGGTGTATGTAATACCCATAGGCCCTCTGTTATACCGCAGTGACGAACAATAGTGCTTGGACCAATATTTTAGGCCACTACTCAAGGAGGATTCCATACATACCCTTGAGCACACTATTTACCTCTCTATTAGTACAAGAGGGTAATATTCGAGGATGTTGTATCCCATGTACTATGGACAAGACAAGGCCAAAAAATCTTCCTAGGGCTAAAGGTTTATTTAATTCTAGATGCACTTATTAAATACTCGAATATACATATCGATTTTGTGCATGGGTGTTGTTTGAGGCCTAGGTATTGGAGCCTAATCACCCCTTACTTCACTAGATGCTTTATGGGCTATCTACCTTAGCCAATAACAATAGCTACTCCATTATATTTTAAATCCCCCGATGTAAGGTTTCTAACCTACACAACAACTCTAGAAAAAAGAAAGGACTGTATTTTTTTGGTTGGTTTTTGCTATTTTTTTAAATAAAGGACAAACAAAAAATGAAAAATATAGGAAAATTATACCTAATAGTCAGAATGGATGGGCAAGAATTATCACAGTCGCAATAGAACTCAACCCTAAAAAGTGCTCTAATACCACTTGTTAGGAACCTACTATTAAAAATAAGCTCACTCACACAAAATACTGAAATTAAACAAAGATTCATGCAATAACACAATATCACAATGCGAAAAGTAAATGTAGAATTAAACACTCTCATAATAAACATAGAATCGTAAGCCTCTTCGAGGGGGTAACCTCCTTCAATATTTTATTAATTGATAAAAAGATGCATTTGTACATGGCTCCATGTATTTTAAATAAAAACTTCATGCAACCCTTACCCTAAGCTCAAGAGTTGGCTTACATGCAAAATGTCACTTGAGCTAGAATCTTCTACCAAAAAATAGTTATATTATTGATAATGGTTACATGAAATAACCCCACTTATCTAGGTGCCTTACTTACCACGTACCATTACAAAGTATTACAAAATAACATTATAAAGGGGTCCCCACGTTGGAATTGGGTCATTACATAATCAAATGAGAAATATAAAAATAATGTTAGGATGGGGTCCTAAAATTTTTTATGTTTCATTTAAATGCTTTTGCTATTGGATATGCAATATTAGCATTGTTAATGTGAATAATCCTTGTAATCATAGTTAGAATTATCTTTAGCACTAAATTTCTTATCTCAACATAGTTCAAAACTAAAAAAATTGAGATTATATTTGTATGAGGAGAGTCATTGAACTATTCCTCATTTATCTACACATACAATATTAAAATCCTGAACGATTAAATACATGAGTTGAACAATTAAATACATGAGTTGACAAAGAAATGTGATGATTATCACTAGTCTATCTATTGTTATTGTTCTTACATTGTTGTGACCTAGCTAAATATTAACCCATACTTTTCAAATCCCCTTTATCCCTTGATTACAAACTATCTTACCATTGAACTAACCATTTCTAGTATCATAGGTGCATCATAGATGTTAATTTTGGTTGTGTTGTTGCCATTGCACAACCCACCCCAATTCGGAATCCACTTGAAATTTTAAAATTTTTTATCTTAGTTTGCTTGCATCTATCTTTTATAAAGGATTAAGTTTCATTTTAATGGTTTCCATAAGGTATTTTACATTATCCATTGGATTAGGTTTGAAATAAGCTTTCTAATGAGTATAAACATATCTTGGTTTTGTTGCCTTCCAATCATCTCCTTATCGCTTTCTAAATCACCTTTTTTTAAATCTGTTTTGGCACCTAAGTTCATTTAAATTTAAATGGAATGAAGCTACGAATTCAATAAGTGGTATCCCATGCATTTTACCACTATACATACATACATACATACATACATATATATATAATAAATAATAATAATAATATATATAGGCTAACTCATACCACGTAGGCCAACATTATTTACCCTTTTTTTCATGCTACACGATAAAAAATTCTTAATTCACAAGGGTTAGATGACCCCTTTACAAAATTAATCCAAATCCATTATTTTCTAAGCATCACCATGTGCAAGTCCATGTTCTTCCTTTTGGATCTCTTTAATATGAAGGTTTTAAAGGTTTAATACAATATTTTTTTCCATGAGCCCCATTTCTTCTGCTAAGGTTTTAAAAATAATTTAATACGAAAGATAAAAATATAAAAAATATAATAAAAAAGCCTAAGGCTTAAAGCCTGTACATCTTGCTAAATCAAATGGTAGACCCCGATTGATGGCAAGATTAACGGTTCGATCGTTCCAAGATCAAACAGTAGGCACTAATTGAGGCTACAAGACGAAAGGAATAAGGATTAAACTTTAAATTAAATTAAAAAAAATCTTGTCTTGTTCTCCAAGATCGAATGGTATGCATCAATCGACCCAAAATTGAAAGGCACACATAAAAAAATAACTCCCTTTTGCATACCTTAGGAAACATTATGTTTGACTTGCCCACCATTTGTTGAGGGTGATGTCAAAAGTCACTCATAATTATTAAATTAATGTGTGAGTTGTAATTGAAATAAAGCACATGCAAAAATATCTTAAATTGGGTGCTTTATTCATGCCAATTAAGAATTTTAGTTAATTTAAAAATAAATAAATAAATAAATAGCATGCAAGGTGACCATGATAAAAGTTGTATTTTTAGAAAGCTAGTTTTTTTAGAAAGTTGGGTTGGTTAAGCTTTTTTGATTGATCAAGGCTGATCGATCAGTAATTGCACTCATCTTAAATATACAAGAATCATATTTTTTAGAGTGCACTATTGTGGAACTTTTTTAAAGTTTTTTTGTGCATTTTTTTCAATTCTAGATCTAATTTTCTGGCTTGGACCAACAACATATTTTGTTGTAATTAGAGCTTTTGGTTGAGGATATTTTATCATTTTGTATTCAGAATTGGTTTAGCTTAATCACTAAAAACTCCTGGACCTTTCTTGGATGATATCCATGCTCCATTAATGTCCATTTTATCTTAGATCAGAATTTCTTTATTGATATTTTTTTATCTCTCCTCCTTAAGAACTTTCATTTGGTATCAAAGCAGAGTTTTGTGTGTGATTTTAGTATTTGTAGGTGAAGCTATGGAAAGAGAGGGTAAATATTTTTTATGCTGAATATCCTTTACAAGAGTTTGGATCAGAAATACTTATGGATTTTTTTTTGCTATCATGGCAAAAAATAGTACATCCTTAAATATACCTATATTCAAAGGAGAGAATTTTGAGTACTGGAGAGATCAAATGAGGAGGATATTTGCATGGAAGGGAGTTTGGAAAAGTATAATTCATCCATATATTCCTCCTTGTGATTGGAGTGCTCTTCCTCAAGGTCAAAAGAAGACATTGGAAGAAGAATAAAATAATGATGCTCAAGCTTTCTTCTACTTGCAGAGTGCATGGACAACCTTGGAGACATCATATCAAGGCTCAGATAAGGTAAGATCAATAAATATCTCCACATTAAGAATTAATTTTTAAAATATGAGAATGCATGATGATGAAAATTTTGGAGACTATTATATTAGGGTAAATGACATAGTGCATAGAATGAGAGTGTATGGTGAAGTCATGGAAGATAGAGTAGTAGTAAGAAAATTTTTGAGATCCCTGAGTCCAAAGTGGTTGCATATTGTCATTACATTTGAGTGTAAATATATAGATCAAATTAAGGTTAAAAATTTAGTGGGTTCTTTATTGTCCCATGAGGATAAAATGAAAATTTACTCAAATGAATTTAATCATGCACTAGAGTCTAAAGTATGGGTTTCAAAACCAAATGCAAAACCCTAAAATTAGAATGCAAATTATTATCAATTTTCAGATCAAAAAGGAAAAAATCAATCAAATTCAAAGAGGAAGGGTAATAAGGCCATCACTTATCATTATTGTAAGAAACTGGGTCACATGATAAAATACTGCAAGAAACTAGTAGTAAAAAATAAAGCAAATTCAAACCAAGATGAGGGTGAGAAAAAGGTCTACAAAGCTAAGAATAATTATGATCAAATTAATTATTCTCTTTCATGTAATTGAGGTTTGTATGATAAAAAAGATATGTGGTTTCTTGATTCAGGATGTTCTAACCATATGTCATGTTTTAAGGATTGTTTTGACAAGCTAGATGGTTCATTTAAGAGCCAAGTTCACTTAGGATATGGGAATGTGATTCATGTAGAAGTGAAATTGAGTATTCATATCACCACAAAGCATGGTAAGGGTGATATCAAAAATATTTATTTAGCTCCAAGCATGAAGCACATTCTCATGAGCATTGGACAACTAGTAGAGAAAGGATTCAAGATACTTTTTGATAATGGAGAATGTTTGATATGACAAAAAGCAAGGTAAAAAATTGATTGGAAAGTCTATTATGTTAAAAAATATAATTTTTTAATTGATAATAAATATGTTAAATTGGAATTATTATTTTTCTAACATTAATGAATCAAGAATGTTGTGGCACTCTAGATATTGTCATTTAAATTTCAGAAATTTTCATGTTCTTTTTAAGAACAAGATGGTTGATGGTCTTCCAAGGATTGAATCCAAATTTAAGGAAGCATGCAAGGCATGCATACTTGGAAACACCATAGAGAAATATTTCCAACTAGAAAATGGAGAGCTACCAAGAAATTAAAATTGGTATATTCAAATTTGTGTGGACCCATGTCTTATCCTAGTATAGGCAAAAATTTATACTTTATTTCCTTTATTGATGATGCTACTAGACTAATGTGGGTTTTATTATTGAAGAAAAATATGAGGTATTTTTAGACTTCAAGACCTTCAAGGCATTGTCTGAAAAGGAATCAGGTTGTTCTATCAAGGTGTTAAGAACTAATAGAGGTGGGAAATTTTATTCACAAGAATTTCTAGATTTTTGCTCTTCGCATGGAATAAAAAATCATTTTACTGCTCCCTACACACCACAATAAAATGGTGTTGCAAAGAGGAAGAATAGGACCATAATTATGTCATCAAGAACCATGTTGGAGAACAAGAAATAAGTGAGGAATTATTGGGCTAAAGCAGTGCAAACAACAACCTACATCCTGAATAGAAGTATTACAATGGTGGTGAAAAACAAGACACCCTATGAAGCATGGTATGGTAACAACCTACATCCTGAATAGAGTATTTGGTTTTTTAGGATTTATTCACAGTGATGATTCTAAAAGGAAAAAATTAGACCCCAAGAGTGAGCCTCACATTTTTACAGGTTATAGTGATGGTAGTAAGACTTACAAGTTTTTCAATCCTATTAGTAAGAAAAATGTTGTTTTTAGGGATTGTAAATTTTTTGAGAATGATGTGTTTGGTGATCATAACCAGAAGATTAAAAATGTTATTAGTGAAGTGGGACAATATTTTGATGGAGAAATGGAGGTCAATCAATATCCTCCACAAGTTTCTAGTGTTAATGGCAACAATACTAGTTCTTCCTAAGAGACTAGTTTACCACCAACTTCAACCCAAGTAAAAAATAAGACGTAGTTACTTCCACGTCCAACAAGTCATATGTTGGATCCAAACTATGAGAGGATAGCAACAAGAATTTAAGTTCAATTAGGTAATAATATTGAAGATATTGAAGATAAAATTACTTACTATGCTTTATCTTGAATTTCTAGTGAACCAAGGAACTATGCAAAGGCTAGTCAAAGGAAAGAATGGGTTGAGGTCATGAATGTTGAGATGGAGGTCATTGAGAGAAATGAGACATGGAATATTATTCATCCTAATAGTGACATGGATTTCATTGGTACAAAATGGGTCTACAAGACCAAGTTCTATAGTGATGGAACAATAAACAAACACAAAGCTATACTAGTAATAAAAGAGTATGCACGAATATATTGCGTAGACTATAAGGAGACCTTTGCTCCTGTGGCATTCTAAGATATTATTAAATTGGTGCTTTAAATTTCTACTCATAAAGGATGGGAAGTTCACCAAATGGATGTCAAGAGTTCATTCTTGAATGGTGACATTGAAGAAGCGATATATGTGGAGCACCCACAAGGTTATGAAATAAAGGGTAAAGAGCGTTAGGTATACAAGTTGAGAAAGACACTTTATGGGCTAAAAAAAGCTCCAATATCTTGTACTCAAAGATATATGGATGGTTCTCTAAAATGGATTTGAAAGGAGCAAAAATGAATCAACCCTTTACATGAAAATTGTTGACATTAATATATTTTATGTTTATCTTTATGTTGATGATCTCTATTTTACAAAAAATTCCAAAGATATGATGCAAGACTTCAAGGAGAGCATGAAAAGTGATTTTAAGATGTCTGATCTTGGAAAAATAAAATACTTTCTTGGCATGGAAGTACATTAAAGGGAAGATGATATCTTCATATGCCAAGCCAAGTATACCCAAGACATGTTGAAGAAATTTTCATTTCTAGATTGCAAGGCGGTTGATACTCCTATTTTTAGTGGGGAGAAGCTTATGAAAGAGGATGGGAGTCCTCTTGTTGATGAGAAGAATTTAAAAATTATGGTGGATGGATTGATGTACCTTACATCCACAAGACCTGATATTATGTATGCAATTTCACTAGTTTCCTGATTTATGAGCTTTCCAACTCAAAGGCATATGCAAGCAATGAGACGAATCTTTAGATATGTGAAGGGAACCTTTGATCATGGCATACACTTCAGATAAGAAAGATATTAAATTATGGTTAGGTATGTTGATTAATATTTGGGAGGTTCTATTGATGATTGAAAATCCACTACAAGGCATTGTTTCACCTTGGGAAGTGGGTTGATTTCTTGGTCATCCAAGAAGCAAAGTATAGTGGCTTTGTCTTCCATCGAAGCTGAATATGCAAACCTTACTTCAGTTTGTATACAATGGATATGGATAAGGAGAATATTGAATGATTTTGGTGAGCCTCAATATGAACTGATCAAATATTTTGTCATAACATTGGGGTAATACAATTGTCCAAAAATCCAATTTTCTATGCAAGGACAAACCACATAGAGTTGAAGCACCATTTTGTCAGAGACTTGGTACATGAAAAAACTTGTCATTAAGTTTTTTAAGAGTGAGGATCAAGTTGTTGATATACTTACAAAGGGGATTCTAAAGGTGACTCATGGAAGACTCAAAGAAATGTTGGACATTTCTTCCTTTCACATTAAAGGGGAGATTGTTGAGGGTGATCTCAAAAGTCACCCATAATTATTAAATTAAGGTGTGACTTGTAATTGAAATAAAGAACATACAAAAATATCTTAAATTGGGTGATTTATTCATACCAATTAAGAATTTTAGTTAATTTAAAAATAAATTAAAAATAGCATGCAAGGTGGCCATGATAAAAGTTGTTTTTTTTTAGAAACTTGAGTTGTTTTAGCTTTTTTGATCGATCAAGGCTGATTGATAATTATATGTATCGTAATTGGACTTATTTTAAATATACAAGAATCATATTTTTTCGGAGTGCACTATTTTGGAGCTTTTTTAAAGTTTTTTTGTGTGCTTTTTTTCAATTCTAGATCTAATTTTCTTGTTTGCACTAGCAACATGGTTTGCTATAATTAGAGATTTTGGTTGAGGATATTTCATCATTTTGTATTCAAAATTGGTTTAGCTTAATCATTAAACACTCTTGGAAATTTTTTTGGTGATATCCATGCTCCATTAATGTCCCTTTTATCTTACATTAGAATTGCTTTACTGTTGTTTTTTTATCTCTCCACCTTAAGAACTTTCACCATTTTATCTTATTCTCCTAGGATGCAATGATAGGCACCGATCGTTATATGATCCAATGGTACGCTTTGATTGAAAATGAGAACAAAATTGAATTACCCCCTATTTTGTCTTATTCTCCAAAAATCTAATGGTAGGCACCGATCATTGATCGCATGTACAAACAAAAGCATATGTGGACAAAACTTAAAATATATTAAAAAAATGTCTTATTCTCCTAAGATCTTATGGCACACATAAATTGTTTCAAAGATCAAATGGTATGTATCGATCAAAACTATAAGATAAACACAACTCCTTAAACCCAATTGGCAGCTAATAATAATTTATTAAACAACATTAAGGCCAAATTAAATTTAATAAAGCCCAAGTCAAAAAAAAAAGGTGAAAGAAGTGTATAAAAAGTTGTCAATTATTAATAAATAATTTTAATAAGCTTCAAATGAGGACATATTAAGGTCCAATTAATGTTTTTTAAACATCATGGATAACTAAATAAACAACAAAAAGGTACTTTAATGACACACATGTTTGAATAAAACAATCCAATGACATGAAGTAAATGAATAAACTCTTTTTTGCATACATTAGGGAAAATAAACTTTCTAAAACATCAATTAATAAATTAATAAATGGTCAATAGGAGGGTGTTTAAGGATGATTTATCTAAGATTATAAAGTATATTACAAAGGAAAATGAACATTACAAATGTCAATTAATAAATTTTAAATGACCAATAGGAGCACACTTTGAGGAAAAATTAATGGGAATGATGGATAAATATTAAGGGCTAATACATTTTAAAGGATTTCAACATATAATTACCTACCATTGCAAGGAAACTTTACCACAAAAGCTAAATTTGAATTAAATTTACTTTTCTTTTGTGATTACAGGTAACGAAGCAGCAAAGTGAAAGTTGAAAGGAATTAGAAGACATTCACTAAACCTGGACCTAATTCTAAACCACCTAGTGCATGAAAACTCAACTCATCTAGCTTCACAGGGATACTACTAAAGTAATTAGAATATCCATGGCTAAAATTGAAGATCAAAATCAAGAAAATTTATAGACTACCACATCATCCAAGTAGACAACTCATCCATATAGTTGTAAAACACTAAAAATTCAAGATTGTAAGGCTATAAATAGTCATTGAGACCCCATTTCAAAGGGTCATATTCTACTTTTAGCAATAGATATTTAGAATTTTCTTTTCTTTTGTAGTTTGTGGATATCTGAACCCTATCGTTGTACTTGGATATTTATCCTTGCAATCACCTAATGCAAGCAAATATAAGTGTAATTATTGAATATCTTTATTAATACAATGTATTAGAATTCTTTGTGTAATCTATACATGATGATGGTGGTTACATTTGAGTATATTGTCTCTTTATCCTTTGAATATAACACTATCTTGGTCTCAGATTGTGTGAATACTGATCGGGCTAAGGCTGGTTGATTCAGAATTGTTACTTCAACAGATTCAACATAAGTCTTCAATGATGCAATGGCTTGTTTTCTTTCTTTCTCTAACCCTTTTCTTTTGATTTTTTTTAAACTTTCTTAGATTAGGAGTAGATTAGTTGAATTTCATATTTTGAAGCTCATTTTCATGTGTTATATTTCTATAAGTTCCATATTAATCATTGCTATGAGTTATAAAGATCATGATTATGATGCAATGAATGATGTATGTTGATAAATTTTAAGGTAGAAAGCCTAGAATCTTGCTTTCATATGTAATTTGCTTTGAATCCAGTGAGAAGTAAGACATATATGTGATAATTGACTTGGTTATTAAGGTGAATTATGCCTAGACAATGAATTGAACCCTCACCCTTGTAACAATTATATGTAACCTTGAGTTATCCATCTACCTTCCTTTTTTATTCTTTTGATTTAAGATTTGACAATAACATACCCTATCACCCAAACCTTGGGGGAGAAATGTTCCCTTTCAAGAGAGAACAATTGTTGTTCTAACCATTGGTGTATGTTGGCAATTAGGCTAATGTATCACTCAATAGGAAATGGCACTAGGAGGGCTAAAATTTTTAATTCATTGTTGCTCTAGGTCTAAACAACTTAATAGCCTCAGTCTATAAGCTCTGATTTATATCTGCTCTAGCTAAATTTTTATAGATCGCTTAAATATTGAGCTTAATTATTGATTTCTTAAACTTTTAAATTTCTTAGTTCTCATTATTATCCTTTCTCATATATCATACTACTTGACTATTAAAACTAGAACCTAGGATTATTATCACTAGGTCTAAGGCCTCTAAAAGTGATACTAAATTTCACAGTCTTTCTCCTCCTAGAAGACCCAAAAATAGTAAAGGTCAGTCAAGCACTCTTCCTCCCATTAATACCTCATCCTAATCTATCATACCATTTAATGAAACATTTGTCACTCCATTAAGTACACCAATGGCAACATTTGCACCTTGGTTAGGTGGTAGTAGTCCACTAAATATACCTAGACCAACTCATGATATGCCCAAGAATATAGAAAGGTATTTACCTAGATATAGACATGATGGAGCTAGAATAGCTGAAGAGCATATACAAGCTTATAAAGATGCTTTAATTCGATTACAAGTTGAACATGAAGATGTGGCTTGTAGAATGTTTCCTCTTACTTTGGATGAACTAGCATATGACTGGTATATTAGTTTACCTACAAATTCTATCACCTCTTGGGTTGAGCTAGAAATAACATTCATCAACCAATTCAGATTACCCATAGATCCTACTATCATATACCATCAATTTGCCTTAGCCAAAAGGGAGCCTAATGAACCTCTAAGGCTATTCAATACCAGGTTTCATAAGCTATATAATAGGTTGACTCCACCTTATACACTTAACATTGAAGTAGCTATACAAATGTATTATAGAGCTTTAGATCCTCTCACATCCATGTTTGTAAGGAGAGCACCCCATATCACTACTCTACCCATGGCATATAGTGAGGCCTTGATAGTAGAACAACAATTGATACCTCAAGGTTTTGAAATTGGTCAATTACCTTCTTTAGGACAACCAAGTGCATTTAACCAAGTCCCAATGATCAATCAAGCTCTTTCACAATAGCTACCTATATTGAATACTTTACCATACCCAAATTATAATCAATCATTTAATGTCATTACTACCCCTACCCATCCTATTACTCCAACATACTTAGATAATTAATTTACTACTCATCAAGAATACTGATACTATTGCTCAAAATACACCTACATTTCAAAAAATACCCCTACTCAGAATATGCCCGCATTTCCAAATGTTAATTAGTATCAAAATATCCCAAATTTTTTAATACTACTCCAAATCAAACCATACCAACTTTCCTAAATCCCACTTCATCTACAAATAATACGATAAATCAGACCACTACAACCTAGACTAATAATACCAATTCTCAATTAGATAACCTGCAAATATTAGTTCATAAGCTTAGTAGTGATATGATTCAATTACAAAAATAAGTACCTTAGAATCCACCTCCTAATAATCCTACTCAGAATAGAAACTTCAATTTTCAAAGAGTAAATCATCAATGGAACACATGTCCAAACAATGGGGGAGTACCTAATCCCATTGCCAATTAGAATCAGTCCAACACCATAGTTAATCTCTTAGATTTAGCTTTAAATAATTGGTGTAGAGTACATTCCACTGCACAACATAATGAAAATGACTACCTTGAATTCAAGATAACCTTAGATATAGTCTAGAAAGAAATGGAAAATATGGAAATAGTACCTAATGAAGATAATACAAATCAAGCTAGCTCTAGTAATGGAACAAATTTAGTAGTAGAAACCTTTGAATCATCAAAAGGAGATGAAGAAGGATATGATGGATCTCTAGAAGAAGTACAAGCCTATAGACAATTCAAGAAAAGAAATAATTATATGCTTAGAAGCAAAGGTAAGGCATCGATTACTTCCTCTACTCCACCTAATGATACTTCTATTCCTCCTGATGCACAAGCTAGAAATAATCCCAATCCACCTAAGGCTAATGTCCCACCACAACCACACAAAATTATAGAATAAGATAAACCTACATACAATATTATAGAAGATTTAAAGAAAACTAAAGCAAACATATCTCTATTTGAGGTTGCCTAGTTAACTGACCAACAAGAGCTATTAGTTAAAGCATTAACTGATCAAAATAAGAATCAATCCAAGAAATTCATTGATGCTCAAATTGTGTCATGGAAAGATAAAGGGGAAGCCCCTCCTTTCCTTTTGACTATCAGAATTGTAGGTAAAAATTTGCATAATTGCCTTGTTGACTCAGGAGCTTTGGGTAATGTCATGCCACATATTATTTTCCAAAATCTAGGTTTGAAACCTGCTCCCTCTAATCGAGTGGTAGTCCAACTAGATAAAATAAAATTAAATGTGGTTGGTATGCTCAAAAATATTCATATACAATTAGCATCAAAACCAAAAATTCAATAGTACATAGATATTCAAGTAGTGGATATCCTAAATGGATATGGAATGCTACTCAATAGAGACTAGTCAAGAAATTTAAATGGATATATGGCCACAAATTTTTCACATATGTGGTTGCCTTGGTGAGGTGTTGCAAATAAGATTAGAATAGAAAGAGAACCTAGACTTAAAGAACTCATAACTGACTACAATAAGACCAATGAAGTTCTCTATAATAAATCAAAATTAGGAGTTTACACTCTTGAAACCAAATAGATCATAGATAAGTCTAAAACTAAGATATCACCAAGTAAGAAAAGTAAATATGAAAATTTGGTTTGGACTCTTAAGTTTGATGGATCCAAGTCTAGGCAAGGTAATGGAGCAGGTATTGAACTCATCAGTCCCAAAGGTAAATCTTGTTTAGCAGCTTATAGATTGCAATTTCCTTATACCTACAACACTACAAAATATGAAGCATTAATATATGGACTACAATTAGCCCTAAAAAAGAATATTAAATGCTTGAAGGTACTAGGAGATTCTGAGCTAGTAGTTAAATAGATTAAAATTCAATATGCTTGCCATGAAAAAAGGTTAATCCATTATAGAAATAGAGTAAGAGATTTGATTAATGAATTCCATGATTTTAACATCAAATTGATCTCTAGAAAGAAAAATAGAATTGTAGATTCCTTAGCAGTGACAAAAAGTACATTAAAACCCATGGATAATAGAAAAATTAGAAAGCTTTTCATAGAATTAGTAGCCTACCCATCCATTCCATATAGTATACAAAATTTTCAAGTGTTTGAAAATGATAGGCATATACTGATTTTATTATTAACTCTAGAATTTTTGAAAACCATGTAATAGATGAAGATGATAGAACACTAGATGAAGTAGATGAAGATAATGAGGTAACCTTAAAAATGAATACAATCCCCAAAGGTATGGTTTCTCTTGAAAAACTATTTGATATAGACTATAAGAGTAATAAATGCAAAAAAATCTTTATTTCAAGATAAAGCATATGATACAATAAATATAGGGACTAGTGAAAATCCCCAAAATATTTTGATAGGAAAATCTTGCACTAGTCAGGAAAAAGAAGGAATTATACAAGCTCTTAAAGACTACAAATATGTCATAGCTTGGAGCTATGAAGACTTAAAAATATATAATCAAAAAATTATTACTCATACTATCCCATTAAAACTAGAAGCAAAGCCATTTAGGCAAAAACAAAGGCCTGTTAATCCATTATTAGAACCCCTCATTCAGAAGGAAGTTCAAAAGCTATTAGATGCATGTATTATCTTTCCCATTAGGCATTCCACTTGGGTAGCTAATATAGTACCTATCTAAAAGAAGAATGGAGAAATTCACTTATGCATTGAATTTAGGAATCTTAATAAGGCTTCTCAAAAGGATAACTATCCTCTACCTTCTTTAGATCACATTTTACAAATGGTAAATGGATCTGAAATGATGTCTTTCTTAGATGGATATTCTGGATATAATCAGATTATGATAGATCCTAAAGATAGAATGAAGACAACATTTACCACCAAGTGGGGTACATTTTCTTATAGGAGAATGCCCTTTGGATTGATTAATGCAGGTGCTACTTTTCAAAGAGCAATGGATTATGCCTTTAGAGACCTAATTGGCAAGTGCATAGTCATTTATGTTGATGATATTCCTATGTTTTCAAAGAAATATGCTAATCATGTTAATGATTTAAGAAAAGTATTCCAAAAATGTAGAGAACATGGCATTTCTTTAAATCCTAAGAAATGCATTTTTGGAGTAACTAAAGGAAAAATTTTAGGTCATGTTATTTCTAAATATGGTATTTCAATTGACCCTGAAAGAGTAGAGGTAATACAGAAAATTCCTCTCCTAGGTAGTAAGAAAGAACTCAGATCATTTTTTGGAAAGATTAATTTTGTTAGAAAGTTCATCTCAAGATTTGTAGAGATAGTTAGGCCACTAAATGATATGCTCAAGAAAGATGTTGATATTACTTGGACTTCTGAAGCCCAAGCAACCTTTCAAGGAATTAAAGATATTATATCTAATGCTCCAGTTTTAGTGAGTCCTAATTATACACAACCCTTTTACATCTATTTCATTGCTTTTAAACACTCAATTGCTAGTGTCCTAACACAAAAAAATGAAAATAATGAAGAAAATCCAATAGCCTTTATGAGCTCCCCTTTAAAATATGCCCAACTAAAATATACAACTATAGATAAATATGCATATGCTTTAGTAAAGGTAGTGAAGAAATTTAGACATTATATTCTACATAGTAGAATCTTTGTAATTGTGCTAGACCCAACTATCAAAACCATGCTAATGCAAAATGAATTAGGAGAAAGAAGAGGCAAATGGATGACAACCTTACAAGAATTTTATTTAGAGATCTAGCCTATGAAAATAGTTAGAGGTCAAGGATTAAGTAAAACTTTAGCAAAAATTGATCCTCAAATTCTTTGCCAACAATATTTTGTGGATAACATCACAAGTGATGAGTGGTACAAAGATATAGTGTACTACTTATTGAATAATAAATGTCTAAATCATTTCAATGCTACTCAAATAAGAGCATTACATCTAAAGAGTGCTAACTTCATGATTAAAGTAGGTATTTTATATAGAAGAAACCATGAAGGAATCTACCTAAGATGCCTAGATAAATATGAAGCTACTCAAGTAATTGATTTTCATGGAAAATATGGAACTGGACATGGTTCAGCCAATGCCACTGCACATCAAATATTGAGAGTTGGATACTACTAGCCTCATATTTTTAAGGATGCCCATGCCCATGTTAGATCATGTCATACTTGCCAAGTTGTTGCTAATAGAGAAAGAAATGCTTCTATGCCTTTACAACTAGTATTTGAGGCTCATCCTTTTGCCCAATGGGGATTAGACTTTGTAGGAGTCATAAATCCCAATTCTTCAACTAGTCATAAATACATTTTAACTGCAACAGATTATTGCACTCGATGGATAAAAGCTCAAGCCACTAGAAATTGTACCATAGATGTTGTAATTCAGTTCCTTGAAGAATGCATTATCACTAGATTTGGAATGTCCTATTATTTAGTATGTGATAATGGTTCAACCTTTACCTCACTCCAATTTGCAAAATGGGTCTATGACAACAAAGTGACTTTAAAATTTTCTTCTAATTACTATCCTCAAGGGAATGGTTTAGCTGAGTCTACCAATAAAAGTTTATTGATGATAATCAAGAAAATTCTAGAGAAAAATCCTAGAGATTGGCACAATAAACTTAAGTATGCCTTATGGGCAAACAAGACTAGAATAAAAGCTTCAATAGGTACATCTCCTTATCATTTGGTATATGGCCAAGATCTTATTTTCCCTACTAACTTGAAGTTGTTGACATTACAATTTATGAAATATTACTTAGAAGTGGATGATAAGATAGAAGCAAGGCTGACTAATCTCATGAATTTAGATGAGAAGAGAGAGGATGCCCTTCAACATTTTAGCAAACATCAAGGGATAGTCAAAATATGGTTTGATAAAAGAGCTAGAATCAAAGCCTTTAGAATTGTTGACTTAGTATTACTGTGGGATAAAGCACATGAAAAGAAAGGAGACCATGATAAATTTGATAACCTTTGGCTAGGTCCCTATCAAATATCAAAACAATTGGGTGAGAATACCTTTAGACTAAAGAATCTAAGTGGAGAAGATATCCCTCTACCAGTCAATGGGAAATTCCTTAAACATTATTTTCATCCTTGAAACAAAACATAAAAAATAGCCATGTACTATAGTTTTATGTTTTGTTTCTTTAAGTTTGTTTTTCTTTATTTCTTTTCTTAGATTCATAGTTTCATTTTATATATTTTCTTAGAATTTTAGTTTTGTCATCATTATTGGTGTTTAAATGCTTGTGTTTTATTTATTTATGTTTATTTCTACCTCTTTTGTTTGATTAGTTAGACCTTTTTGTTATGAAGTTTCTTTTTGTTGGTGTTTATTTTCTCATATACACTTTGCATTTTCATGTTTTCTTCCCTTAATTTTGGTGGTTCATCCATATGCAATTAAATTTTGGTTCCTCTAAAAGGAAATGTGCTTAATTAATTGAGGATGAATTACTTACTTTAAAATTTGGTGAAGTTGATGATTAGTGAATCAGATTATTTGGTTTTATTCTTTGATTATGGGGCTAAAATAGATGAAACTAGAAATAGTGTAACATGATGCTAAGGCTTCATATTTATTAACAACATTTAAGTAATTCTTAGATCATAAGGATGAAATCATCTTGGTTTGATGATTAGGTGAAAATACATACACTCTACTTTTAGCCTTATAGATCCCTAACCCAAAAGCACATTCAATATTTGCAATTGATCAAAATACTTCTTAATCAAGAAGGAAAATATTAATAATGCAATAAACTAAAGTGCTTGGGTGATTCAGATAACCTCTACCGGGGCTATAGATGCCTAGCTGGTAGTAGAGCAATGTCTAGAAGGGATCAAGGTCATCTCCACCAGAGCTATAAATGCTTGACTGGTAGTGGAGCAATGCAAAAGCAAATATTTTTATGAGTGAAATATTTAATAGCCTAACTTCAAACTAAGTGATGAAATTTTGATAGATCTAAGAATGGAAATGAATGCACTAGAACACACTTTAAGCTAAGGCAAATGGGACATTTATTTCAAGCAAAGTTTGTTTAACCCCATCTTAGAATGTTACCAAATGATTTGCATTTTACTAGTTAAGGTTTCATTTATTTCAAGTTGGGTTCTTTATCCAAAATGCTCAGGAGCATTTTCCAGCAAAGTCACCATTTGTTGTTGCCATTGCACAACCCACCCCAATTGGGGACCCACTTGAAATTTTAAATTTTTTGATCTCAGTTTGCTTGCATCTATCTTTTACACTTACTTGTGTTGTATGTTTTATAAAGGATTAAGTTTGATTTTAATAATTTCCACAAGGTATTTTACATTCTCCATTGGATTAGTTTTGAAATAAACTTCTTAATGAGTATAAATATGCCTTAGTTTTTTTGTCTTCCAATCATATCGTTATCACTTTCTAAATCACCCATTTTTTAAATCGGTTTTGGCACCCAAGTTCATTTAGATTTGAATGGAATGAATCCATGAATTCAATAAGTGATGTCACATGCATTTTACCACTATATATATATATATATATATATATATATATATATATATATATATATATATATATATAATAAATTAAAATAAAATGAATGAATAAATAAATAATAATTATTACAATATATAGGCTAACCCATACCACGTAGGCCAACAATATTCACCCTTTTTTCCATGGTACAAGATAAAAAATTCCTAATGCGCAAGGGTTAAATGCCCACTTTACAAAATTAATCCACATGCATTATTTTCTAAGCCTAACCACGTGCAAGTCCATGTGTCCCCTTTTGGCTCCCTTCAATATTAAGGTTTCAAATGATCCATGTGTCCCATTTCTTCCGCTAAGGTTTAAAAAATAATTTGATGTGAAAGTATAAAAGAAAAAAAAAAAAGCCCATACATCTTGCTAAATCAAACAGTAGACCCTGATTTATGGCCAAATTAATGGTACGCACTAATCAAAGATGGAGTCCCTTTAACAACTAGTCATAAAGGCATTTGATTTTATCGTATTCTCCTAAGATCTGATAGTAGGCATCGATTTTTCCAAGATCAAACAATAGGCACTGATCGAGACTACAAGATGAAAGGAATAAGGATAAAACTTAAAATAAAATAAAAAAAACTTGTCTTGTTCTCCAAGATCGAATGGCATGCATCAATTGACCCAAAATCGAAAGGCACACATAAAACAAATAAGTCTCTTTCACATACCTTAGGAAAAATTAAGTTTGACTTGCCCACCATTTTTTCTTATTCTCCTAAGATCCAATGATAGACACCAATCATTCTACGATCCAATGGTATGCTTTGATTACAAATGAGGATAAAATTGACTTGCCCACTATTTTATATTATTCTCAAAAATCCCAACGATAGGCACTGGTCGTTGATCGCATGCGAGGACAAAAGCATATGAAGATGAAATTTAAAATAATAATAAAATATTCTTTTAATATCTAATGGTATGCATCGACCGTTCCAATATCAAATGGTATGCATCAATCGAAACTATAGGATAAACACAACTCCTTAAACCCGATTGGCAGCTAATAATCATTTATTAAACAATATTAAGGACAAATTAAATTTAATAAAACCCAAGTCAAAAAAAGGTGAAAGATGCGTATAAAAAGTCATCAATGATTAATGAATAATTTTAATAAGCTTCAAATGAGAAGGACATATTAAGGTCCAACTAAATTTTTTTAAAAACATCACAGACGACTAAAGAAACAACAAAAAGGTAATCTAACGGCACACATGTTTGAATAAAATGATCCAATGGCACAGAGTAAATGAATAAACCATTTTTTGCATACATTAGAGAAAATAAAATTTATAAAACATAAATTAATCAATTAATAAATGGTCAATAGGAGGGTGTTTAAGGATGATTTATCTGAGATTATAAAGTATATTACAAAGAAAAATGAACATTACAAATGTAAATTTATAAATTTTAAATGATCAAAAGGAGCATGCTTTGAGGAAAATTAATGGGAACAATGGATAAATATCAATGGCTAATACATTTTAAAGGATTTCAAAATATAATTACCGACCATTGCGAGGAAATTTTACCACCAAAGCTAAATTTGAATTAAATTTACTTTTCTTCTATGATTACAGGTAATGAAGCAGCAAAGCAAAAGCTGAAAGGAATTAGAAGATATTCATCGAACCTGGCCTTGATTCTAAACCACCTGATGCATGACAACTCTACTCATCTAGCTTCACATGGATGCTACTAAAGCAGTTAGAAGATCCATGGCTGAAATTGAAGATCAAAATCAAGAAAATTTATAGACTGACACATCATCCAAGTAGACAACTCATCCATACAATTGTAAAACACTAAAAATTCAAGATTGTAAGGCTATAAATAGTCATTGAGATCCCATTTCAAAGGGTTAGATTCCACTTTTAGCAATAGATATTTAGAATTTTCTTTTATTTTGTAGTTGGTGGATATTTGAACCCTATCATTGTACTTGGAGAGTTATCCTTGCAATCACCTAATGCAAGCAAATCTAAGTGTAATTATTGAATATCTTTATCAATACAATGTATTAGAATTCTTGGTGTAATCTGCACATTATGATGGTGGTTAAATTTGAGTACATTATCCCTTTTTCCTTTGAAGATAGCACCATATTGGTCTTAGATTGTGTGAATACTTATCGAGCTAAGACTGGTTGATTTAGAATTTTTTCTTCAATAAATTTAGCATAAGTCTTCAATGGTGCAATGGCTTGTTTTATTTCTTTCTCTAATAATTTCCTTTGAGTTTTTTTAAACTTGCTTAGATTAGGAGTAGATTAATTGAATTTCATCTTTTGAAGCTCATTTTCATGTGTTATAATTCTATAAGTTTCAGAGTAATCATTGCTATGAGTTATAAAGATCATGATTAAGATGCAATGAAGGATGTATGTTGATAAATGTTAAGGTAGCAATCCTAGAATCTTGCTTTCATATGTAATTTACTTTGAATCCTGTGAGAAGTAAGACATATATGTGATAATTTACTTAGCTATTAAGGTGATTTATGCCTAGACAATAAATTGAACCCTTGCCCTTGTAACAGTTATATGTAACCTTGAGTTATCCAGTTACCTTCCCTTCTTCTTCTTTAGATTTAAGATTTGATAATAACATACCCTATCACCCGAACCTTGGAGGAGAAATGTTTCCTTACAAGAGAGAACAATCGTTATTCTAACCGCTAGTGTATGTTGGTAATTGGGCTGATGTATCACTCAATAGATCACTAGTTGTTTATTTGGACTCTAGGAGCCTAATGGACCTGTCATTGCCTCATTGATGGTCTTAGCCCTTTTTCACTTTTGGGGTGTCTTCTATCCCAGATTTTGAAGAACTCATTATCAAATGATCCATATTTGGTAGGCTTTATAATTGTATTAATTTTATATCGCATCCTCTACCATGCTAGGATCTTCTTGTCTGTATACTACAATTTCCATAGTACCCCCACATTTTGATGGTTCATTTTGATATTAAGGTTGAATTCACCCTTATCCTTTGTGTAGAAAGTGTGACAATATAATGGGTTGTTGTATCAACTTTGGATTTCATATTCATACCTATTTTTCCTTCCTATAGTGACCAGTGCTAATTTCTCACTAGGGTTTTCCTCCTAAATGTTTTATCACCATTGCGAGGAAATTTTACCACCAAAGATAAATTTGAATTAAATTTACTTTTCTTCTGTGATTATAGGTAATGAAGAAACAAAGAAAAATCTAAAAGTAATTAGAAGATATTCAGTGAACCTGGCCTTTATTATAAACCACCTGATGCATGACAACTCAACTCATCTATCTTCACAGGAATGCTACTAAAGCAGTTAGAAGATCAATGGCTGAAATTGAAGATCAAAATCAAGAAAATTTATAGACTGCCACATCATCCAAGTAGACAACTCATCCATACAGTTGTAAAACACTAAAAATTCAAAATTGTAAGGCTATAAATAGCCATTGAGATCCCATTTCAAAGGGTTAGATTCCACTTTTAGAAATAGACATTTAGAATTTTCTTTTTTTTGTAGTTGGTGGATATATGAACCCTATCATTGTACTTGGAGAGTTATCCTTGCAATCACCTAATGCAAGCAAATCCAAGTGTAATTACTAAATATATTTATCAATACAATGTATTAGAATTATTGGGGTAATATGCACATGATGATGATGGTTAAATTTGAGTACATTGTCCCTTTCTCCTTTGAAGATAGCATCGTCTTGGTCTTAGATTGTGTGAATACTGATCGAGCTAAGGCTGGTTGATTTAGAATTATTGCTTCAATAAATTTAGCATAAGTCTTCAATGGTGCAATGGCTTGTTTTATTTCTTTCTCTAATCCTTTTTTAAACTTGCTTAGATTAGGAGTAGATTAGTTGAATTTCATCTTCTGAAACTCATTTTCATGTGTTATATTTCTATAAGTTTTAGAGTAATCATTGCTATGATTTATAAATATCATGATTATGATGTAATGAATGATGTATGTTGATAAATTTTAAGGTAGCAATCCTAGAATATTGCTTTCATATGTAATTTGCTTTGACTCCTATAAGAAGTAAGACATATATGTGATAACTGACTTAGCTATTAAGGTGATTTATGCCTAGAAAATAAATTGAACCCTTGCCCTTGTAACAGTTATATTTAACCCTGAGTTATCCAGTTGCCTTCCCTTCTTATTATTTTGATTTAAGATTTGATAATAACATACCCTATAACTCAAACCTTGGGGGAGAAATGTTTCCTTACAAGAGATAACAATTATTGTTCTAACTGCTAGTGTATGTTGGTAATTGGTCTGATGTATCACTCAACAGGTCACTAGTTGTTTATTTGGACTCTAGGAGCCTAATGGACCTTTCATTACCTCATTGATGGTCTTAGCTCTTTTTCACTTTTGGGGTGTCTTCTATCATAGATTGTGAAGAACTCATTATCAAATGATCCATCTTTGGTAGGCTTTATAATTGTATTAATTTTATATCTCATCCTCTACCATTCTAGTATCTTCTTGTCTGTATACTAAAATTTCCATAGTACCCCCACATTTTGATGGTTCATTTTGATATCAAGGTTGAATTCACCCTTATCCTTTGTGTATAAGGTTTGAAAATATAATGAGTTGTTGTATCAACTTTGGATTTCATCTTCATACCTATTTTTCCTTCCTACAGTGGCTAGTGCTAATTTCTCACTAGGGTTTTCCTCCTAAATATTTTATCTTTTCTTGTATGTAAAGAAGGCATCTAGATTCTTACTCCTTATGTCCTTTTTTAATACTCCTCGTGGAACATAGGACCAATGGTTTCTTATTTGGTCTACTCCCATTCATCTCAACATTGCTTATACCACTTGGTAGAACCAACATAGCTTCAATGTTATTTTTATGATCGGTTGTTTGAGTGTGTAGGTGGTGGTTTTCTTCTACCCTCCAAAATACTTTAAGTCCATTTGGTAAAGTTTTTTTACATATTCAAGGTTTAACATGTAGTCTAACATGTGTGAAAACAAATCCATAGAGAAAAATGAAGGATCAAATCCTCCTTAGGTAGAAATCTCTACTTTTTCATTCCCTTAATTTTATTAGTTATTGTATTTCATCTGATAATATTGGTGCCTTACCTCCAAATATATTCATGATTACTTTGTAAACTTTGTAATATAAGTGGTAAAAATTCTTACCCCCATCTTGACAGGGTATATTTATACAGTCAACTTCTAATAAGGGTTTACCATTTTCTCTACTTTGCCCAACTAGAGGGTTGGAAACCAGTATTTCTTCTAGTATACAATGATCAAGACCAAGTAGTACTTGTATTTGAATTGTATTTTCTCTCTAACAACATCTAGCTAACTATCCATCTGGTCTATGATATATCGGGTATATTCAATCATTTACAAAGTCTTGGGATAGGTCTACACAACATGAAATACGGTAATATGCTCTTCATAGAGCTTCAAGTCACGCCTTTATCCCAAGACTATGGATATCCTTTAAAATCCCATGTTGGATATTGATATTGACTAATAAAAATACAAAACCAAAAGTTCTCTCATAATTTGAAGAAACCCAAAAGTTTATATAGGCCTTGATGAGTCACTATGACTATTGGACTTCCTAGAATGTGAAATGAAGTGTTGTAACATAATTTTTATCTTGTAAATGTAAAATAGAGTATTATAGCTATAGGATATTGTGGAAAAATCTTTGTAATACTTTTGAGTTTTTTTGGAATGCAAAACAACATTCTATTCCATTCATTTTGTGAAAAACATGTTTGTTGTCCCCGATTTTCTTAAACTTGCAATCAAGTTTAAAAGCTCATAACTTTTGTTTTAAATATCCATTTTGCATATTTTATACACCATTGAAATTTTATTTTTGTGTATAATTAAATCCCAAAATTTCATAAAATTTGGTGTAGTTTTTGTCCTTCAAATTCAGACTATCGTGTGCTACTACAAAAAATTTTGCATTTTTTGGCTGCATTTTTGTTGCACTTTTTGTGCTCTTCGTTTTTGGGTCAAATACTTAATTTGGTATCATATATTATTTGGTTTTTTTATTTGAGTGGACTTATTTTTATGGTCAATCTAACATTTTATTAAGTTCTTGTACAAGTTCATTGAAGAAAAACTTCATTTGTTGTTGCTTGAGTCTAATGGCCAACTTCAACAACTCATTACCCATTCCAAAATTTAATGGATAAGATTATTATTATTGGAGCATAAATATGAGAACATTGTTAATTATAAAATATATTTTAGAGGTAGTGGAGAGTGGTTATGAAGAACCACCTGATTGAAACACATTACAAGGAAATTATAGGAGAACAAAAATAGAAACAAAGAAGAATTCATTAGCCCTCTACCATATTTAGTATGCTCTTGAAAAGAGTTTAATTCCATGTATTGTTGTTGCTTAATTAGCCAAGGAGGCATGGAAGTATCTTCAATAGGCTTACCAAAGAAGTGACCAAGTGAGAATGGTAGAGTTGCAGACCATGAAGAAAAAATTTAAGAATCTGTAGATGAAAGAGGATGAAAGTGTGGGTGATTATTGTGTTAGAGTTAAGGATGTGGTGAACAATATGGCCATACTTGGAGAGACCTTGAATAAATAGGTAGTTGTGAAGAAGTTATTGAGATCTCTTATCCCAAAATGGAATAATGTTGCAATAATTTTTTAGGAGAGTAAAAATTTGTCTACACTTGAATTTTATTGTCTAGTTGGTTCTCTTATGTCACATGAGAAAAGAATAAGAGAAAGTAAGGAAAATGAAGAGAATGCTTTTAATTCTAAATTAATTTTTTTTGAGAATGATAAATCTAGTCCAAGCACAAGTAAACAAGCACAAGGAAGAGGAAAAATAAGAATTATTCAAGAGTTAGAGGAGGAAGAGGAAGATGATCTATTGCTACTGGAAAGAGGATATGGAAGGGCTGATCAAAATAGATTTGAATACCACAATTGTCATAAAATAGGACACATTGCACGATATTGTAGAGTTAAGGATACAAATGGAGATAGAAGAGCTCATTATGCATGTGAGGATGAAGTTGCACAAGGTAATTTGTTTTTGACTAGTGACATGGATAAAAAAACTATTCAAGAAGTTTGGTATCTAGATTTCGGTTGTTCTAACCACATGATTGGAAAGAAAGAGTTTTTTGTTGATGAGAATGAGAATTTCAAGACCAAGATCATTCTTGGGAACAATAATTATTTGGATGTGGCAACAAAAAGCACCATAGAGGTTGGCACTAAAGAAGGTACAAATAAAATTTATGATATCTACTATGCTCCCAATTTGGAGGATAATTTGTTGAGTTTTGGATAGCTTGTAGAAAAAAATATAAAGTTATGTTTGATAACAAGGAATATATAATTTATGATAAGAATAATAAGAATTATATGGTCGCCATTGTTCCTATGTTAAAAAACCAAATGTTTCCTTTGAATTTTAGAGTAAAAGGGAGTATGAACATGACACATATGGCACTTGAAGATAAGAATTGGATTTGGAATTGTAGACACCCAAAAGTCGCACATTGTCCCTCTCCCCATTTCCATGGTCAATCAATTTGCAAAACCCTCAAAAATTGCATAAATTGGCTAAAAACACTATTCATTTATCAAAATCACTATTCATCATCCTTAGCCCCTTTGGGCTAGCTAAGCCCCTTCCTACGCCTAATCCTGGGTCCTCATGTGACCTCATTCCCAACTCAACCAAGGTTGAATTCTCCACCATGGTCAAAAAGCACTTTATGCTCAAAAGTCAACATTTTTGGTCAAAACATGCTTTATGGCTAATCACATGCTTAATTAAATCTAATCCTGATTTGATTTGAGCCTTCCACCTCACCTAGTCTACTTTGACTAGCCTAGCCTTCCACCTCACCTATTCTAGCCTATCCTAGCCTTGCCACCTCTCACCCAGATATTTCTCCACCTCACACTCCCCTGGGTCATAAATGAAAGATGGAGACTTTTGCACATAAAAGGCAATTTTTAATCAAAAGATATTTCCAAAAAGGTGTTCATTAATGCCTAATGGATATTTTTAGCAAGTCATCATTATTTGTGGATGGGTGAGGGATTCTCTCACCCAACCTCATTTATGAACCAGGACACCTCAGGGGACACCTCTTAGGTGGACACCTCACCATTGCCACCTCATAGGGGACACCTCATCCCCTCCCTCTCACCTTGGCCAAGTCTATAAATAGAAGGCCATTTTCACCTTTTCAACAACAACCAACTTTTGCTTACCAAAACTCTACCGAAATCACTACAGCCATTGCATCCAACATACATCCATCACACAACCATCATACACCCATTGCAATTGATTTATCACTTTCATGATGTTCCTTTGTGATTGAGATAGGTCAATAATCTCCCAAAAAGTGCACTTTTTGAAGGTGACCCACACAAAAATCAAAGAAGCAACTGCTCCAGGACAACCAAAAAAGTCATCTTGCAGATTTGGTACAAAAAGGATAGGTTCGCACGACCCCGTGCGAACCACCCGATTCAAGACCGGTTCACACGACCCCATGCGAACCTATGCTACAGGCACCAGAATCATCAAAAAAGGTAAGTATAGCTTAATTTAGTGTTTTTATGTTGTTTTTAGTAGTTATTTTCATGTTTTAAGCCTATTTAGTGAGTCTTTTGTCTTCATAACCATGGGGTTTGACTGAGGTAGACCCCCTAATGCACTAACAAGATTTTGTAGGTTAACAGGTCCAGCAAGTACAAGAACACATCCAACAAGTGGTGGCCCATGAGCAAGAAGCCCACCTACACTGAGGAACACAAAAGGATGAATCTTGCTACTTTTGTACCAATTCCAAAAGGGCTTCCTTAGGGAAGACCCCATTGTAGCCTTTAGGGTAAAATTTGTAAAAGGATATCAAAATTTGTAACCCCTTTTATGATTTCAATAACAAAATGTAGTAGATTCTATGATATTGAATGAGTGTTATAGCATATTTTTGCTCATTTCATTCTGGCATGCCCGATGGGACCTCCACCAAGCATTAGCTTAATCACCTTCTAACAAAATTGTGGCCTATTTTTGTATGGTAGGTAGTTGTCATCTTTGAAGAAACCCCAAACCAAAAATGCCTTAAAATCCATCTCAGGCCAAACCACAAAAGGTTTGTTGGTGCATCGGTGAGCCTCCAAAGAGAGTAGAGAGTACACACTTGGGCGTGTGAATTCCCCCAATCTACCTCAAACTTGATACTTGATACCCAGGTATTGGTTCAGACACCCACAACCAATGACAAGGTAAGTCAAGGGAGGTTAAGAGCCTCATGTTCTCAGGGATTGCGTGCCCCCATACCTAGACCACAAATTGTCTCTCACCATGGCGTATGCAAGGTTAAAGCATCCTTGTATTTTTGTGCAGCAAATCAGTAGTTAACTTATTTTTCCTATCATTTGCTTTCTTCAAGTATATGCAAAATCTTTTCAAGGTTTTTGTTATCTTGCTAAGCTCAAATTGACTTTTTGGAACTTTCTATGCAGGTACCTATGCTAGAACACTCCAAAAACTTCAAAATCATCATCAAGACCTCAAAACCAGTCAGCCTAGTCCTCGAATCCTGGTTTGCATGACCCCGTGTGAACCACCTATCAGAAGATAGGTTCACACGACCCTGTGTGAACCTTCCAAATTAACACAATTTTAGAATAGAAGGTGAACCAGAAAGTTTTACACACACTTGGATGTAGGTATTGTGTGAAAAGTTTTATTTTTCCTATATTTTGGGGCTAACCTTTCCTATTGGGCTACAATTCCACAAAATTGCATCTGCTTGTTTGCTTTAGTTAGATTTACACCTGCTTTCTAGCTTAGCTTCAATTCTAGTATTTCCCTTCCTATCATTTCCCTTCAAAAGCACCTAGTTAGCTTCAATTTTAGTAATTTCCTTTCATGTCATTTCCCTTCAAAAGCATCTAGTTAGCTTCAATTCTAATTTCAATTTCAGTCATTTCCCTTAAAAAGCATTTAATTATATTTCCTTTCAAAAAGCAATTAATTAGATTTCCATTTTGCAAATCAATAGATCAAATTTATTTTTGTGAGGAAGCAACTAAGTAGATTTTCTTTGAAAAGGTATCCTAGCATAGCTTTGTTTTGAAAAGGCATTTAGAGTAGATTTGCTTCTAAAATAGTACCACACAAACAAACACCACACACTCACATCCTATTTTAATGGTGTAAGGAATTGGCTTTCATCTCCAGTCTGAATTGGATTTCATCACCAATTCAACACCAGAGTTTAGTGAGGTCTGGGTTGTACTCTCCACTAGCTCACCTCTAATTTTAGTCACCATAGTATCCCCCCAGGTGGATCATTTCAGCATTAATACCCGATCGGTCCTTCCCACTTTGAGTGTTGGTTATCTAGAATTCATCACTGGAAGGTACCTTCAGAGTGGGTAGTTTTAGAAAGCCCCTTTACCATAGGGCTTTTCAAATAATTAGTGGGTACAGCTGATCATTATTGTGGATGCCTTAAACGTGAGGGTTAAGTGAAAGTATGGGTATGTCGGTAGCACCACATTGACAGTGTGACCTCTCTTCATGAGAGTATATTGACTCATTAGAGCATTTTGAGTCTCCCCCTTTGGATACCATTTTACTGTACCAAAAATCCATCTAGGTTGCCACTCACCCATTGGAAACATAGTTCTATTATATGCACTTTTGGGCATTGCAGAAGGTTCTATGCTATGACATACCTGATTCAAAGTAGAGTTCACCCATTCCCATGATTTGTTCCTAGGGTGGATACATACTTTCATCAAAACACACAAAAACCAAAAAGAAAGAACATTTGCTTATTATTGAGTCTCGTGAAAGTGGTTACAACAACATATCAAACTTGCTATAACTCACTCCTCAGTTGTTCCATAGTTTCACTTCCATGCTATACACTGCATAGTCTATTTTTAGGTAGTTTGCACCCCCTAGTGTGACCTTCCTACACTCAGATATATTCACATGATTCTATGCGAAACTTAGCTTCCAGGCTACAAAACTACACTAAACAGGTCTACACAACACACAGAGGGTCTCCACAGTAGAAAATCCATCCTCTATCACTATTTCTGGTGGTTCGCATGACCCCGTGCGAACCTCTAGTTGCAGAAGTGGTTCGCACGACCCCATGCGAACCTATTTTTTAGGTCCCAAATTTCTTGGACAGCACACAGGCACCTTCCACAACACATATCTATCATCTATTTCTAATTTTGAGTGGTTCGCATGACCCCGTGTGAACCTTTGATCTCAAGAAGGTTCGCACGACCCCATGTGAACCTATGTTTTTGAGAATAGATAGTGTCACATTCAGCCATAGACATTCCCAGAGTCTAGATTTCACATATTTTGGTTGTTACCACACTTTTGCACACATCACCATGCTAGTTACATGTAGTCAGATGCGTGAAGCCCTTCGTCATGCCACTGAGGTTGCTCAATGGACTGTCATGACCGTAGGTGCTTCTACTTCTCAGACCACTGATCCACCTTCCAAGTCTGAGTAGGTTACTACTATTGGTCCACCTAATTTGTTGACTGGGCCTTCCACCCCTAGCTTTAGTCCTATGTCCCATGTGGCATCTTCCACTCCATCCCATCTCTTGGATGAGACCTTCGAGGAGACCCCTCCTTTGGAAGATCTCTCCTCTCCTAATCCCCCATCCACCTATTGCTAGCATGTCATCTATACCCCTCCTGGTCACCCCATACCTGTTATGGTGGTGGATGAGTCCACTCCCCTCCTTCACCATCTTCTACCCATCCCTTCCTAGAGCACTCCTCTCATCCACTTTTGGGAGATGACTCTGATCCAATCATTTCCCAAATCATACCTGATGTTGTTACCACTATCCAGATAGTCGATATGATATCTACACCTCCTTCCTCTACACCACCTCCTACCACATCTTCATCCCAAATCCCACCATCTCCAATAGGCTTCATCCAACTCTTAGCCACCATCCCAACCACCTTCCTCACTTCCACCTCAATACTTTTCACACCCATCTCAGTACTACCACCTATCATCACCCAATCTATCCCATCCCTCATTGCAGGTTCATCCACAATAGGCATCCTCATCCTCACAGCCACCTCCTTTCACACCATAGTTTGCCTCCCATCCACCCACTAGTTATCCACCATTTTCATCATATGGACCCCCATCGGCCCCTTCATCATCATTTCGATTACCACCTCCACCTTCATTTCGACCTCCACCACTGAACCCCACTTATCAAGGCCATCCACCTCGATATTTAGTTCAGCCCGAGTCCTTGCTCACCATCCCCTTCATACCACCTCCATCCTCATCAGTTCTACCCCCATATTCACACCAGTCCTCTTTTACCACACCAACATCTCTTCCACCCCCATCTTCTACACCACTCACTTTCTTCACCTCACCACCCACATGGTCCTCTACCACTACTACTCAGGTGCAACCAACTTTTCAATATGTGCAACAATAGTAGGTGCCCATACCTACCCAATAGATTCTAGGATACTATGATCAACAACAATAGCCACCCACCTTCCAATATTCCTACATCTCACCTCATCCATATCAGGTTCCTATCCCACAATATCAAACCATGTCGATGCCTGATCCAAACTAGGCTACTTACTATCATCAGTGGGAAGAATAATAGTTGCAATATCCACCATATTTGGATTATTCACAAACCTCATCATAGCCATTGCCTACATCCACATCATCACCCCCATTTCTAGCTCCACCAAACACTACCACAATGCTCTCTAGTGAATTTCAAGCCATGCAGGAGCAGATTCATACATTGGATTTGTGCACAACTAGTTATGGGCCTCAAAAACCCACATATGATGAGTTGTGCAATGAACCAATTCACCCTTATATACCTATACATCCATATCCTTATAGATTTGAGATCCCTAAATTTGACAAATTTAAAAGTAAGGAAGATCCTAGAGAGCACCTCAATAATTACCATTTTTCTTGCTACCAACTGCATGGTAGTGATCCCCTTATGCTTCGCACATTTGCACTTTCTCTTGGGGGACAAGCATTAGATTGGTACAACCATTTACCTCACCATAGTTTATTCACTTTCGAACAATTGGCCAATCTATTTCTTGAGCACTTCTCGATTAACATCAAAACCAAGCTTACCTTGTCCGATGTCTATGCTTTACACCAGTATGACGATGAGCCTATTACTAATTTTGTCACCCATTGGAGAGTGGTCATTCATGATCTTGCCTTCCCTCTCCCACCTTCAGAGCTCATCAAACTCTTTGCTAAGAGTTGTCATAAACAAATCTCCCAGACATTGTAGATTCATCAAAGTCAAACATTTGAGGAAGCCATTACCCAAGCCAAGGTTATCAAGGACATCAAGGTCCACACGAGTAAAATCAAGCTTCGATAGAAGACATCCTACCCCACCAATTACCACTACAATCATCCACCATACATACCACCCACTACCAAACCACCTCAAACCAATCAAGTACTCCTGAATTCTCCATATCCACCACCGCAAGTTGCATCCGCTCAAGCACCTCAACCCATGCCTCCGTGACCTCCTCAAAATACATACCAAGTCAATCCTCCACTACTTCCCACTCCATATCCAAGCAATCCTCCACCATAATCTAATCCATACCAAGGTTGCAATCCATATCTACCTCACCCTCCACACAATTGGATACCCTTATCTGAGCCCATGCCTACTTTATTCCATAGATTACATGAAGGAGGTCTCATCACTTTGCCAAATATCCAACCTCTTGATCCAAACCATCCCCTCCTATAGGACCACAATCCACAAGCTTTCTATGATTTCCATCGACAACATGGCCACACTCTTGATTCATGTCATATTTTTTGCCATACCATGCAAGACCTTATCGATCGAGGCACCATTCAAGTCTCAAATCCCCTCACACCACAAAATCAAAACTTGGGGATATATCAAAATCCATTACCCGAGCATGGGGGTAATCCACCTCAAACTGATCCATGCCAAGTCAATCATGTCAATCGAGGTCCTTCCCAGTAGGGATTTGTGGGTATGATCAATATCGCAACTCGCAATCAATGCTATCCACCCCCTGCACTCCCAACAACCCTCCACTTCTCATAAACCACCTGCTACAACCTCATATGCTACCCCACCAATTCCTCCACCTCTACCATGAAATGTCATCACCATCCATGGTAGTATTTCCCATCAACTCCACACCACCCCTACAAGGTTATCCATCTATGACCTCCTACAATAGTCCCAACCTCACCATGAAGCCCTCGATTCTATCCTTCGCTCTCTTGATCTCTATATCCTCAATTCAAAGATACCTACAACCTTCTATCAGCTTCCATGACCATGAAATCATAAAAGTTGTAGGTGAGGGAGTGGATCCCCCATTACATATTCAAGCCTCCATCAATATCATCACCTATAAGCATGTTCTCATCGACATTGGCTCATCCATCAACATCATTTCTACCACCACCCTTGGCCACCTTCACCTTCCTCCTTCCCATCTAGCCACTCCATCCATGGACCTTCAAGATTTTTATGGCTCCATGCATCCCACCCTTGGTACCATTGTCCTTCCCATCAAGGTTGGTGCCAAAACCATTTCCACTCTCTTCCATGTTATCGAAGGTGAGATGCAGTACAACATCCTTTTGGGATACCCTTGGATTCGGGACATGCAATGCATCCCTTCCATGCTCCATCATTGTATCAAATATATCCATAATGGCTTGGTCCACTGCATCCCCATCGACGGTGATCCATTCAAATTCTATAACATTATCACCCTTCCACCAGGTCCACCCTTATCATCCACACAATTTGCCCCTACCCCACATCGGTCTCTAGACAACACCTATCCATCATCTTCACAACCACATCCTACACCTGATCTGAGAAACATCGCATCAACCTCTTCAAATCCACCTCAACCTTCCAAGTGCCCTAGCTATTCCCACATTTTCTCATCACCCTTCCTCACCTTTCACACCACTTCCTCCATTTACCTTTTCTGCTACACCCTCCATCCCATATTCATCCAACAACCCACCTATTCTTCCCACACCTCCTCCATATACCCATCACTTTGTGCCTCGCTCAACATGGACATGGGTAATCTCTAGTTCACCTACCATAACTTCCATCCCCACTTCTCAATTCACCCATGCCAATCATCCCATCACTGGAACACCTACTGAGTGCTATGAGTGGACACAATGTGCCACTCAACTTGATGACCAATTAGCTCAATCAGATCCTCCCACTTCATCCCCTTCACCCACCAATCCAACTCCATCCATTCCACCACCCTTTCCACCACCCAAGGGGTCCTCCCCTCAACCTGAGCATACAACCCCTCCTCATGTTTCTATACTCATGACCACACCAGGTCCTAGTGAGTATAACATAAGCAATGCTCGAGTTCTTCCTTCCAACATCCAATCCACCCATGACTTTGGTCGACCTCATGATGTGCCCTTGACTATTGGGGTAGTGGTTCCTCTCGATCCTCCCAATAATTGCATGAAATTTGTATATGGGGGACTTGACTCATCCATAGAACCTCTAGCACCTCCACCACCACAAACCAGATTTTATAGTAACCTTGACCACATGTCCAATCCTAATTTTTCTTGGCATTATCTATGTATGTATAACTAGCATGGTTATGGTCTAGGGAGATATGAATAGGGGTGTCACACCCATATCAATCCTCCCTCATGCAAACCTACCGACCGATCAGGCATTGGCTACCATCCTCCAACAATCAGTACCCTCGAGCATGAGTTACAAAATCTAGATCTTGATCCTATCGACCTTCTTTCTGATGAGGAATTTAAGCTTAATCTACCAATAAATAGTTCTTCCCCTCATTCCACAATCAATATTCCATCCATATTCTTTCCACCATCCCCACCACATGAGCCCCTCTCTCCTCATGAAGTCGAAACCCTTGCTCACCACTTCACCACCTTATCACTCGATCCACCTCTACCCATCGAACCACCCTTGCCCGATGATCCACCTTCCTCACCCCCACCCACTATTCCATTTTTCCCTATTCAAGAGATAGCACCACCTCATGGCCCACATTCTCATTCCCCTTCACCACCTATGGTATTAAACCCAAGTCATCACCAACCTTTTTTAGATTCATTACTATCCTCATCTAATTCATCACAACCTTCATCACCTACCTCCACCTTATCTAGCACCTCGGTCAACATGATATCTATTGACTTATATGCTCAACTATGATATCCAAACCATCCCAATTACATTCCACCTCCTATCACTAATTTTATTGATTTCGATGAAATCTCCTACACCCCCACCACCATCAAATTCCTTCCAACACCACAAATGTTGCAATCCACAAATGCACCATTACCTTCCATTCCACCTCACCTCCCATGGATTAATCATACAGATATTTATCTAGATGATGAATTCCAGCTCCTAGAGTCCATCGATGACCTTCACCTCATCCCCACACCTGCTCAACTCCATGATGGTTCTCACATGCTTGTCGAGGACACTATTGAAGTTGACATTGGCAATGATCCGAAACACCCTCACATCATTTACCTCATCGCTAGCCTATCCGAAGAAGAATGTGTCCTTTTTACTAATTTCCTTAGGCACTACATTAAGGTGTTTGCATGGTCCTACATAGATATGCCTAGCCTTGACCCATCATTAGTTGTGCACAACCTTGTCCTAGATGACAATGCCAAACCTGTCAGACAAAAGTTGCACCGCATGCACCCCACCATTGCTCTTATTGTCAAAGAGGAGTTACAAAAACTCCTCGATGTGGATTTCATACAACCTATCGATTACCCTGAGTGGGTTTCAAACATGGTTCCAATTAGAAAACCCAAGGGGGTATCCACATTTGCACTGATTTTAGGGATCTTAACAAAGCTTGTCCCAAGGACAATTTTCCACTCCCTAATATTGACACATTGGTCGATGCTACAGTCGGACACAAAATACTATCACTCATGGATGGTTTTTTAGGTTATAATAAAATTTGTGTCAATCCAGATGATCAACATAAGACCTCTTTCACGACCCCCTAGGGGACTTTTTGTTACAAGGTCATGCCTTTTGGCCTCAAGAATGTTGGGGCAACTTACCAATGTGCCATGACCTACATTTTCCATGACATGATGCATAAAACTATCGAAGACTACATTGATGACCTCATCACCAAATCCAAAACCCATGGTCAACATCTTGAAGACTTACATCAAATCTTTGATCACCTCTTGGAACATAATGTTTGATTAAATCCGAAGAAATGTGTCTTTGGTGTTACCACTGGAAAAATCTTAGGTTTCATCATTTCATAGAGAGGCATCAAAGTAGATCCTACAAAATTCCAAGCTATCATTGACATGCCTCCTCCCCTACAAATCTCAAATAATTATGTAGCTTGCAAGGAAGAATTCAATCCATACGATGATTTATCACCCAACTTTTAGATAAGTGTCAGTCATTCAATCATCTTCTCCAAAAGGGGGTCCCATTCAAATGGGATGATAAATGTCAAACTACCTTTGATGCCATCAAATCATACCTTACATCTCCACCCATCCTCATCCCACCCCATCCAGATCACCCATTCCATCTATACATTTCTGCTACTGATGTCACATTGGGCACGCTCCTCGCTCAAAAGAATGAAATGGACCAAGAACAAGTTGTATACTATATCAGTCGCACATTGATTGATTACGAGATATGGTATGCTTACATGGAGAAACTTTGCCTTGCCATTGTTTTTGCCACCCAGAAGTTGTGACACTACATGATTAACCATACTACCTACGTAGTTGCCCATGATAACCCACTTTGCTACATGATGGGTAAGAGCTACCACAATAGTCGAATGACCAAATGGATCATGCTCCTCATGGAATTTGATCTCGAATTCATCAATCAAAAATCCATCAAAGGCCAAGTCATTGTTGATCAGTTGGTTGAGGCCCCTTTACCAAGTGATGCACCATTGCTTATCCAACTTCCAGATGACTCTTGTCTTTCACACAAGCGAAGCAGAAGAGCTAGTAGAACCTGAATCAACCATTGAATTAACCCTCTTTTTTGATGGCTCCCATTGCACACATGTTGGGGGTGCAAGAATAGTCTTTTTCACACCGCAAGGGGAGCCACTCCCATTTTCCTTCAAATTAGGCTTTCCCTGTACCAATAACAATGTTGAGTATGAAGCTCTTATCCTAGGCCTAAAGCAAGCAATCTCAATGCACATCCGATGCCTAGACATATATGGTGACTCCCTCCTCATTGTAAATCAAATCAAGGGAGAATGGCAATGTCATTGCCCAGTCTTACAACAATACAAACAGGTAGCCAAAAACTTGTTGGCCCAGTTTGAGTGGTATGACATCACTGCTACTCCATGATCTATAAACCATTTCACCGATACCATGGCTTCTCTAGGCTCACTCATTCCACAAAACCCACTTTTTGACACAACTCACGTGTCCATTCACACCCTTTTCCATTCCACCATTTCCAATAATCCACCTTCTTGTGATGATGGCATCAATATCATCGAAGTTAAACCACATGACCCATGGTTTTCCCAAGTCAAGGATTACATTAAGCTCGGTATTCTACCACCTGATCTAAATCATACTCACAAACGAGCTTTTAAACTACGTGCCATTCACTATACATTGCTAGGTGATATCCTTTATAAGAGAAGTTATGATGGCATTTTATTGTATTATCTTGAGCCCTTTGAAGCCCAACGCATCACCCAAGAAGCTCATGATGGTACTTGTGGAGGCCACTTCAATGGTATGGCCATTACCAAATGCATTCTATGAATGGGCTATTACTGGCCCACAATGGAGCATGACTATTGTGATTATGTCAAAAAGTGTGTTAAATGCCAACATCATGCCAATCTTACACATTTGCCTTCTCAGGCTCTACAACCTATTCAATCAATATGGCCCTTCTCACAATGGGGTTTGGATCTCATCAGAAAAATCACACCCACCTCATCTGCCAATCATAAGTTCATCATCACCACAACCGAATACTTTACAAAATGGGTTGAGGCCATCCCATTAGTGCAAATGACCGGTCCCAAAATTGTTGATTTCATCACTCAACACATCATTTATCATTTTGGCATCCCATCCAAAATCATAACTGACAATGACACACCATTCAAGAACAAGAATGTTCATGCATTATGTGAGAAATTCAACATCCAACATAGCTTCTCTACTCCATACTACCCACAGGGTAATGGCCAAGCAGAAGCTACAAATAAAACCATTTATACCATTCTTCACAAAACCATTGCAGAATCACACCATGATTGGCACAATCAAATACCATTAGCATTATGGGCCTACCGCACAAGTATCCACACTCCAACTGGGGCAACCCCATTTTCCCTTGTATATGGCGTTGAAGCCATCATGCCCTTGGAGCTTGAAATACCATCACTATGGGTTTCCATGCAAGAATTCATTGATGATGATACAACCCATCAAGCCAGGCTAGATAAATTGACCCTATTGGATGAACATCACATTCATGCCATTGAACATACACATGTTTATCAAGATCATCTCCGATGTGCCTACAATTCTAAGGTACACCAACAAGAATTCCAAGTTGGAGACTTAGTCCTCAAATAAAATCAACAAATTACTAGCCAACCATACCATCTCCATGACAAATTTACACCCAATTGGCTAGGCCCTTACATGGTTACTCAAAATTTTGGATCTGGGGCATATCACCTTGCCACATTGGAAGGTATTGCTGAACTTGAGCCCATTAACATTATTCATATATGAGCATTTTATGCCTAATTGTAGGCATTGTAGCTCATCACCACTTGTACATATGTTTATAATCCAAAACAAAAATCAAAAAAAACAACAAAACACAAAAACAACAACATTTTTGACATTCTACGACATTAACTCCACTTGCATTTACATTCAAATCTACTTCATCTACTTCACTATTTTCTTCCTTCTTCTTCTTCTACCCCTCTTCTATAATGAATGTTGTATGGTCACGCTTCGAGTGGCTACATACCTTTCATTCTTCTTCTTTTCTCTCTTCTTATTTTTATCTTCTTTTCTTCTAGTTACTCATCAATGTTGTATGGTCATGCTTCGAGTGGCTACATACCTTTGATAGGTTTATTTTCTTCTCTTCTCCTTCTTCTTTCTTTTCTTTCCATTATTTATTCATTCTTTTCTTCATTTCTTTCACCCATCACTCTCTCGCCCATGCCATCGCCCCATTCCATTGTCTATAATACTAGGGCAACCTTGCACATAAATTCTCACTTTTTGCATCCATACATGCATTTGTACATAATCATTGTAAATACCATGCTTGGGGAATTAAACATGCACATGCTAGCATACCAGTGTGATGCCCAAACCCATTTTTAGGAGATAGGATTATTGAAATATTTTGAGTGCTTCACCCATAAACAATTATATAATCAACCACCATCCAAAGTTGGCACATTTCAAAAATATTTCCAGACTTCCCTTGGTTACCTTGCTCTCATTCCTGGATTTACTAGCACGTCCTACACACTAATTACATTTTGGAAATAGGACTAGCTACACCTCATGCATATTGATGCTTAGCAAAAATCACCATGCTCATCATATCATTCACATGATTTCTCTCAAACCTGAGGATTGAAAAAAGGACAAGTTACAAAAGAAAGAGAAAAAGGGCAGAAAACAAAAGCCAACGCCCAAAAAAAAAAAAAAAAAGAAGAAGAGAGAAACACACAAGAGAATCCTAATACAGAGGCAGAAAACAAAAGTCAACGCCTCGAGAGTACTATCCAAAATCTTGAATCCCTGCATTCCTTAGGTCTTTACCGATGAGCTAGCTTACAGGCTAAGTTACCATGCAGTTATAAACCATTCTTTTTTAGAATGGTAAAATGAACATCACTTTACACACACAAATCCAGGATTGAGGTCTTGTTTACCAAGATAGCCTAGAACCTGTTCAAGAAGTTTGCTCAGTTAGTCAATGGGTTTGATTACTTACAAACTGTAGTGTTCGAATCTCCTCACTACAACCTTCATATCCAACTTCCTTGGAAAAATGGAATGGATTACATCATCTGACTATCGCAATGATGCAAATGTTATCCCTAAGCAACTCGTTTACATATTTTGCATTATCATCCTATGCATACCCATTTTATATCATTTTATAATGTCATTTCATATTTATTTAAGCATATAACCATTCCATTCACATGTAATTATCTACCACCACATCTACACTAATCATGTATCACCATAAGCAGAAACAAACAAACACACAAATGCAAGTAGACACAAGTGCCATAGAATATCATATGTATATATATATATATAAAAAACAATGCCATCAGGCTACAATAAAATGTGTGTGCCCTTACGGGCCTATCATCACCTATCCATGTACATACACCACCATCAAAATTTCCATACGACTACAATAAGGAGTGTACCCTCATAAGTACATCACCACAAAAAGAATCTGCTCATCCTGAGCACCTACAAAAATCACCAGCCACTATGCCCCCATAGCCCCATCATGACTGCTACCCTGTAGGAGTCTCACCACTCCCCTCATCCACTAGAACCCATCCATCACCCATCCTCCCCATCCTACCACCTACGATGACTCTGCCTCTCCAATCCCCACCACCCATGGTACCTCCACCCATGCTGGTGGTGCCATCCTCACTAGTGCATATGACATCATAGGTGCCACCACCTACTAACCCATCCCACCAACTGATGGCATGCTCCATTGGCTCCTCTACACCTGAGGGTGTGACAAGGAGAGAGATCTAGAGTATGTTAGGATAGGTATCCCTCTCACCATAAGCTCACCCTCACACCTCATCCTCTTGGCAGCCTCCTTCATGTTGGCTACCATCAACCTCTCATTCCCCTCCTGCAACTATGCCACCTCCCTCCATGCTACCTCCAGCTATGGCACTACCTCCCCAGGCTAGCAATCTCTTGCTCAACCTACTCCTTAGCGAGTTGCATCTCCCATATGACTCACTCAAGCTCTACCACCCTCACTATATGACTTACCCTCATAGCCTCAATCTTAGCTCTGGCCACATCTAATAGCCCCTGGAGCTACTCCATGGACTCAATCATCTCATTACACTCCCTAGACCGCATCCTACTCTCTCATAAAAATCCCACCTCCCCTCGAGTAGCATCTCGCTCACCCCTCATCCTATCTCACTCCACCCTGAGTGCATCCCGCTCCTCCACTACCCATTGTGCTCTCACCCTAGCCTCATCTCTCTCCTCTAGGGTGGCCCACAAGTCAACCTCTAGCTCCCACACCTCCTCCTCCAAAAGTGAGTGATCACTCACCCAATCCATATCCATGTCAAGAAGCTTATCCCTAAGCCTCTTGACCTCCTCCTATAGTTGGTGTACCTCATCCTCCACACCTAGATCACCATCCATCAACATCAAACCCCTCCTCCTCCATCATCGATGACTCATCCGATGAGTCATCCACGACATCCATCATGGGTCTCCTCCATCATAGCCGCACCCTCCCCAATATCTCCACCTCCCTCCATCGATGGCCCATGCCTCGATCACTCACCAAATGATCATGCTCATCATGACATGGCCTCACATACTAAATCAACCTATCCAACTCGATCTCATCCTCCTCCCCTAGCTCAGGTGACCTCTCCTCCTACTACTCCCCATGTCTCGATGATACTACCCTCGCCCCACCTAGTAGACCCCTATCAAGCAACACACCTACTACCTCCACCCATCCATCAACCACACCAAGCACTAGCTCCCATACCTACCTCACCCACCACACATCAAAATTAGGTATCATCCTAGCATCATCCATATCGAGATCACCATGGGCTCATCAAATGTCAAATCTAGTGGAGGCACCACTAGCTTAGGCCCTATATCACCCTCAACTCTATAAATCACCATCGATGACTCTGGTCTACCCTACCGCAACCCAAACTACCATTGTACCCATGAAAATGGGAAGTACTCCACCTACCATAAATACTTCCCCACAACCCATCACCCTCGCCTCACCCGAATCAACTGCTCCACATCCTCTATCCAATCAGGAGCCCCTCTCCATGGCCTCCACCTCACTAATCTACCCTCAGGCCACCCAACTCCTCTCGATGAAACATCAGGTCTCCCTCCCTCACCCTACTCCTTCGACCCTCCACATCCACCCTCCACCACATAGCATATGGCACATCCATCCCATCATTGGTGTGAGCATCATACGACAAGTCTCTCAACCATAAAATCAAGATATGCTCCCATACCCAAATCTAAAGTAGTGGGCTCACACTAATCCCCATCCTCTCCATCCTTACAACTCCATGGAGCTCCCTATACACCTGCACCAACAATGTAGGTGCCCACGCATACACGATGCTCCTCTCCACCATATCACACATGATGCCCATCATATTCTAGGGGAATATCACCCCTAAAGTATCAAGTAATGCATGACTCACTATCAAAAGCATCACCATGGCATGGCGATTAGATAAGAAATGCTTACACCAATACTTGATGTAATCCACCCCACCCTTAGCATCCACCCACTACCATCCATCCAAACACCCTCTCCAAAATACCATCCCTCAAGTCCTTATCCATGGTCATCACCGTAATACCCTCTATCAATAGTCGATAAATCTGATAGATATCCTCCAACATCATAGTCATCTCTCCCATCGAAAAATGAAAGGTGTTCCTATCTAGATCCCACCTTTCACATAATGTTGATATATACGCGTGGTTCACATGAACCTCATGCATAACCCACACACCATACAAGCCAACCTTCCATAACCACTCACCATCCTCTGTCGCCATACATCCTCCAACTCCTTTTGACATTTGCGCAACCGATGTCATGCATATATCTTCTTCACCTACCAATTCACACATGCCACAAGTCAGAAATCATGTATATAAAATCAATTCATTTTATTTTCACATGTACATATAAAAAAAAACAAAAAAAAAAAAAGTGGTTCGCATGACCCCATGCGAACCTCCATAAAATGATAATTTTTGCACACGTAGGTATGCAATTACCTCCCCATCCCATCCATATCATGCACACATTTCAAAAACAAAACAAAAAAATAAAAAATTGCAAAACCACATGCATGCATACCAAGGTAGTCAAAATGAAGTCAAAATAATAAACAAAAAGCAAATCTAGATACCCATTTGGCTTATTAGATACCCCCACTTGTCATATTCACATGCATACAACATTCCTACCCCATTTCCCATGCATCACATCACACATGCTTTTCCATAAGCACAAACATTGCAGGAAAAAACCAACCCTACCTCGAGATACCCATTTTTCCCTTTTTACACAAAAGTGTACACATTTTTCCTGCCCCATGCATACACATCAAATTAAAAAAAAAAACATTTTTACCTACTTAGGTCACACATTAATCAAGAAAGGAATAAGACGCTTACCTCGATTCCACCCCATGCTCGTGCTCGTTGAACCACTCACCATTCTCTCTTCATTCTAACACTCCATTCTTTTTTCTTCTCAACTCTCTCTCATTTCTTTCACTAATGCGTCAAAATTTAATTTAAACCTCCATAAACCCTAATTTGCACTCCCCATGAACCGATAGTTCCACACCCATGTGAATCATCCTTTGCACGACCCCATGCGAACCTATCATCCATCCCCCAAATTTTCACACCAACATCCACACATCCTAGAAAATCTCCAAAATGTTCCATTTTGGTGAATTTCATGCAAAAATTTTCAATTTCCTCCAATATCATTATCAATCGATTCATCACCAATTTTCATCACCTCCATCGCCAATTCATCGCTTGAGGGGGTAGTCATCCAAAAATCAAAAGCTACCTTGCACATGATCAAACAACCAAACATCCAATCATGGATTCAACAAATGCCTAAGAAATTTTTTGCTAAACGATTATCTCAAGACCAAAATCTTAATCCAAAAACAAAGCAATGTTTGATAAATCTCAAAATGCCTCTACCTGTAGACACCTCATGGATTCCAATATTCATAGTGGTAGTCGTAAGACCACTTGTGAATGAAGCTCCTAAAAGTTCTACCCTATGGCTCCAACGATTTGTCAAATATTGTCAAACGAGCTCATCAATCAATCAAAAGCAAAAATTAGCAAAGGCATTTGTTTCATCCAAAATTGAAACATCTCAAGTTGATCATAATGCAAGGTAATATTATGCCTCCTCTCAAAAGCAATCAATCACAAACCACTTTTTATCAATGTGTCTCTCTCGCAATCATCCACAACTCATCAATCGCAAATTCTTTGCCTTCCAAATCATTCCATCAATTCATATCATCAGTTTTTGTACTAAACCATGTTTCACACAATCCAGTACAAAAAGGGGTAAAATGTAGACACCCAAAAGTCGCACATTGTCCCTCTCCCCATTTTCGTGGTCAATCAATTTGCAAAACCCTCGAAAATTGCATAAATTGGCTAAAAACACTATTCATTTATCAAAATCACTATTCATCATCCTTAGCCCCTTTGGGCTAGCTAAGCCCCTTCCTACGCTTAATCCTGGGTCCTCATGTGACCTCATTCCCAACTCAACCAAGGTTGAATTCTCCACCATGGTCAAAAAGCACTTTATGCTCAAAAGTCAACATTTTTGGTCAAAACATGCTTTATGGCTAATCACATGCTTAATTAAATCTAATCCTGATTTGATTTGAGCCTTCCACCTCACCTAGTCTACTTTGACTAGCCTAGCCTTCCACCTCACCTATTCTAGCCTATCCTAGCCTTGCCACCTCTCACCCAGATATTTCTCCACCTCACACTCCCTTGGGTCATAAATGAAAGATGGAGACTTTTGCACATAAAAGGCAATTTTTAATTAAAAGATATTTCCAAAAAGGTGTTCATTAATGCCTAATGGATATTTTTAGCAAGTCATCATTATTTGTGGATGGGTGAGGGATTCTCTCACCCAACCTCATTTATGAACCAGGACACCTCAGGGGACACCTCCCAGGTGGACACCTCACCATTGCCACCTCATAGGGGACACCTCATCCCCTCCCTCTCACCTTGGCCAAGTCTATAAATAGAAGGCCATTTTCACCTTTTCAAAACAACCAACTTTTGCTTACCGAAACTCTATCGAAATCACTACAACCATTGCATCCAACATACATCCATCACACAACCATCATACACCCATTGCAATTGATTTATCACTTTCATGATGTTCCTTTGTGATTGAGACAGGTCAATAATCTCCCAAAAAGTGCACTTTCTGAAGGTGACCCACACAAAAATCAAAGAAGCAACTGCTCCAGGACAACCAAAAAAGCCAACTTGCAGATTCGGTACAAAAAGGATAGGTTCGCACGACCCCGTGCGAACCACCCGGTTCAGGACCGGTTCGCACGACCCCATGCGAACCTATGCTACAAGCACCAAAATCATCGAAAAAGGTAAGTATAGCTTAATTTAGTGTTTTTATGTTGTTTTTAGCAGTTATTTTCATGTTTTAAGCTTATTTAGTGAGTCTTTTGTCTTCATAACCATGGGGTTTGACTGAGGCAGACCCCCCAATGCACTAACAAGATTTTGCAGGTTAACAGGTCCAACAAGTACAAGAACACATCCAACCAGTGGTGGCCCACGAGCAAGAAGCCCACCTACACTGAGGAACACAAAAGGATGAATCTTGCTACTTTTGTACCAATCCAAAAGGGCTTCCTTAGGGAAGACCCCATTGTAGCCTTCAGGGCAAAATTTGTAAAAGGATATCAAGTTTTGTAACCCTTTTATGATTTCAATACAAAATGCAGTAGATTCTATGATATTGAATGAGTGTTATAGCATCTTTTTGCTTGTTTCAGGCATCTCAGATTTGGACACTTAAATTTTAAAAGTCTAGAATTTTTATCTTCAAAAGATATGGTAAATGGACTACCTATGGTTCGAGAGCACAAGGGTGTGTGTGAAGCATGTGTGATTGGAAAGCATGCAAGGAAGGAGTTTCCAAAAGGAAAAGCATGGTGGGCCTCATACCCACTCCAACTTGTACAATCTGATTTTTGTGGACCTATGCAAACATAAAATTTGGGTAAGTCTTCATATTTCCTCGCATTCATTGATGACTTTTCAAGGAAGTGTTGGGTGTATTTTTTGAAACATAAGGATGAAGCTTTTGGCATGTTCAATATTTTTAAAGCATTGGTTGAGAATGAAAGTGGATATAAAATAAAGTGTTTGAGAATTGACCGTGGAGGAGAATTTTGTTCAAATGAGTTCAATAATTTTTACAAACAATATGGCATCAATAGGTAGCTCACTACCACCTATACACCACAAAAAAATAGGGTAGCTAAGAGAAAAATTAGAACCATTGAAGAAATAGCAAGAAGCATGTTGAAGACAAAAGGTTTGAGTAATTCTTATTGGTCTTAAGTAGTTGATATAGTAGTGTACATTCTCAATAGATGCTCCACAAGAGAACTACACAAGAATACTCCACATGAAGCATGATATGGTACAAAACCCACTATAATTCATTTGAGAGTTTTTTTTGGTCTTGCAAATGCACATGTGAATGATGAAGTGAGAAAGAAGTTGGACCCCAAGAGTGATCCATACATTCTTGTGGGATATTCAGAAATAAGTAAGGAATATAGACTGTATAATCCAAAAATTCACAAGTTTGTAGTCTTTAGAGATGTAATTTTTGATGAAGGGGGAGTGTACAGTCATCAAAAATCTATAAGAAAATATATATGATGTTGAAGAAGATAATACAATTAGGGGATAACCTTCAAATGTTCCCTATGCTTCTCCAAGCCCACCTAGAAGCCCATTGACAAGTTCAAAGGATACTACACCAAGTTCAAGCACAAGCAACTCATCTACAAGTCCTACCAAAAATACAAATAAAGGAAATAGAATATTCAAAGTATATCTAGCTAGCCAAATGATGGACAAAACTTTAAAAGGAGGTTAACAAGAATCCAATTGCAAGAGTTAGACCAAGTTGTTTCAAGATTGAGGAAGCTCCAAATTTATGGTGATGATGAAGAAGAACAAAAAGGTGAGTTGGTGAATTATACCCTATTTTTTGAAGCTGAATTGTAACCTTCATGTTATGAATATGCATGTACTAATGATTTTTGGGTGCAAGCAATAAAAGAAGAAATTGAGTCCATTGAAAAAATGATACTTGGGAACTTGTGGAATTTCCCAAGGACAAGAAGATTGTTGGATCCAAGTGGGTCTACAAAATAAAGTTTAATAGTGATGGAAGCATAGAAATATACAAAGTAAGGTTGGTTGCAAAATAATTCACTCAAATATATGGTGTGGATTATGAAGAACCTGTTTGCCCCTATTGCAAGACAAGACAATTCGGATGGCTCTTTCATTGGCAGCCAATAAATAGTGGAAATTTTATCACATGGACATGAAAAGTGCATTCTTGAATGGTTATCTAGATGAGGAGATTTATGTTCAACAACCTCAAGGCTTTGAAGTGGAAGGAAAGTAAAACCATATTTACAATTTTAAGAAAGTATTGTATGGACTGAAGCAAGCACCTAGAGCATGGTACTCAATAATTGATGGGTACTTCCAAGATTGTGGTTTCAATAAAATTAAGAATGATTCCCACACTCTATTTCAAGAATGAAGATGATGATATTCTTCTTGTGTGCCTATATGTTGATGTTTTGATCTACATGGTAAGTAGTTCAAAGATGATGAATTATTTTTTTTTTTTGAAAAAAATGAAAACTTGTATTAATACAAAGAACAATTACAAACGGGAGAGAACACATCCCGACCCAGAGCAAAGAGCAACACAACAAGTGCAAAGCACAAAGGCAGCACTAACAACCACAGGGCAAAGAAAACAACAGGGCACGAAAAGGCGACATGTCACGAAATCGTGACATGTCACAAAATCGCGGCAGTCACCCCCATCTCGACCGCGTCGGCGCCAATAGTCGCGATAACGTGACATGTCACGATATCGCGACAGGAAGGGCCCTCGACAGCTGCACGCAAAAGGAGTCATGAAATCACAACGACAGCACCTTCCAGCAGCCAAACAGCAAAGGCGTCGTGAAATCGCGACTATATCCAAAGAGCACCAAAGCGCCAAAAAGGTCGCGGAATCGTGACGGACTGTCTCCGCATCATCCAACCAACAAAGACGTCGTGAAATCACGACGAAGTTTCTAAATGAATCTCATGCCACAAAAGGGTCGCGATATCGTGACAATTATCCTCCCAACCGCTTAAGTGCCAAACGTGTCGCGATATCGCGACAAAAATACCTGCGACTTCCGGCTTACCAAACTGTCACGATATCGCGACGAATTATCAACTTTGCTCTTCATCTTCAAAAGAGGCACGAAATCGTGACATAATCTCAACAAGAGCCGTGATAGCGCGACATGTCACGATATCATGACAGAAACCCACCAAAGGCCGCAAAGGCTCAACCTGTCGTGAAATCGTGACAACGTCCAGCTTGAGGCCGTGACGGCGCTACAGGTCACGATATCGTGACAATTTTCCTCCCAGCCGCTTAAGTGCCAAACGTGTCACGATATCGCGACAAGATTACCTTGCAGCTTCCCACTCTCCAACCTGTCTCGATATCGCGACGAAATTTCAACTTTGCTCTTCAACTTCAAAAGAGGTGCGAAATCGTGACAGGATCTCAACAAGGACCGCGATAGCGCGACATGTCGCGATATCACGACAGAAACCCACCAAAGTCCGCGGAGGCTCAACCTGTCGCGATATCGCGACAGCTTCCGGCTTGAGGCCGCGACAGCACTATAGGTCGCGATATCGCGATAAAAAATTTCCTTAGCATAAAAAACACTGCACATTATTTCAAAATTTGTTCAAGGCCTTGTCTAATCTCTGCATCCTCCACAGACATATCACTATGTAGATGCATCCCAACCTCCCTCTCAGCACCCATCTTAGCAAGGAAATCAGCCACCTTATTAAGAGTTCTGCTAGCATAAACAGGTATCACATCCTCTAATTCCTTCCAAAGATCTTTAATTTGGGAGACCAGAATCCATAGCCTCCAAGATTTTAAGGCAAAGTTCCTCATGCAATCAAGAGCGCCAACCAGGATTTGGGAATCAAACTCAATGATTATCTTTCTATGACCCTGCTTGACGGCCCATATGGAAGCATATTTAATAGCAAAGGCCTCGGCTTCATTGTTTGTGGCATAACCCAGACCTTGCAATTCCCAATAGAGCACAGCCCCAGCATGATCACGACAGATTACTCCACTTCCAGCATTGCTCGGATTGCCTTTTGCAGCTCCATCAGTGTTGATTTTGATCCAGCCTTCTGGGGGAGGTTTCCAACAACTTCTTACCTGTCTCTCAAGATCAGCAGCTCTCTCTTCCAGAGGCTTAGAAGCAGGCTAATTTTCCTCCTCAGCATAGATGGCAACGGTTTCCACTACTTTGCTCCAGATGACCTGCCATATCCCATCCATCGAAGAGAAGGTTTCACGAAAAATACGAGCATTTCTTTCCAACCACACCTACCACCAAATAAAAATGAAACCAAGCTCCCAACCAATTCGAAGAGCTTTAGATGTAAATCTACCTCTCTTCCAGCTTTCCCATAAATTGGTCCGAGACAAGTCTCCAATAGCCTGAAGTTTAAAATGGGAGAACCAACGATGCCAAATCTGTTGTGTGAAAGGACAATCAAACAGAAGATGATCAGCAGTTTCCTCATTCCTATAGCATAAAACACACTGGGAAGGTCCAATGATGCCTCTAATTCTGAGATTGTCAAAGGTCAGGATTCCATTATGCATAAGTTGCCAGGCAAAGAAGTTCACTTTCGGCCAGCCCTTGGGATGCCAAATCTTCCTCCATTCTTGAACTGGAAAAGAGTGTGGGGGGGCTCTGGAAGGATCGAATCATAGCCCTTCTTCACAGTATAAACCCCAAGGTTCCCAAAGCCCCGAGCAAGCTCATCCACCTCATCTCTCCCGGTAAGAAATCGTTCGACAAGATTTTTTCCGAGTTGGAGCCTCGCTCCGGGGGATTGGAATAGGCCATTCACCCGACTCGCTTGAACTTTTGAATCTTATACTCCCCCAATTGGTCGGTATTGAAGTAGCTCTCAATATGGATCCATCCCTTATCTTCTAGAGCTGATTTTAACGGATGCAATTCAGGAAACACAACAAGAATGGGAGGATTCTGATCCCAAGAATCAGTCCAGAACCGAGCCTTCTCCCCTCTCCCAACTTTCTAGAACAATTGATCTTTGATAATGCGAGATCCAAGCTTGAGAGCCTGCCACACTAATGATCCATTACCCTCCAAAGGAAAGCGGCCCAAGTCATTGGGATGAACAAGACCCAAGTATTTACTAGAGAGGATTCTGCTGAAGAGGGACGTTGGCTGGGAAATCCACCTCCAATATAGTTTACCAGCCAAAGCCTGATTGTTAAACTTGGAGCTTCTTAATACCAGCCCACCTTTTTCCTTGGGCTGGGTGACCTTATCCCATCCAACCAAGGCCCATTTCCTCTCTCCTTTGGCACCTTCCCAAAGAAAACTTCTAGCCGCTTTGTCCAGCCTCTTTCTAGATTGAAGGAGGGGCAGCCAGAATAGATAATTTGTAAATAGGCATGGCCTGAATAACAGTATCGAAGAAAGTCAGTCGGCCCCCATAGCTTAACCATCTATGAGACCAGTGATTCATTCTCTCTTTGATGCCATCCAAAAGGTCCTTCCAGAAATCAGCTTTTAGTTTTTTGAAATGCAGAGGAACCCCCAGGTAAACTACAGGAAGAGAGGTCCTAGTGAATCCCAAGATCTTAATAACTCTGTCTTGTGACCTTTGATCAAGATTAAAGAAGACCACTTTGGATTTTGTTTCATTGATGACTTGATTAGAGGCCCGAAGGTAGACGTTTATAGAATCTCTGATTCCTCTTGCTTCCCTGAGGCTGGCCACTCCCACCAATCCAGTATCATCCACAAACTGTAAATGATTCAAAACTTCAGCCCCAATTTTAATTCCTGTTAACTGTCCTTGAAGTCTTCTTCTCGGGAGGAGTCCGCCTAATCCTTCGACCAAGATGAGAAAGAGATAAGGAGAGCAAGGGTCTCCTTGGCGAAGACCCCGAGAGGCTCCAAAAGGTGGCGAGGGAAGCCCCTTAATTAAAACAGAGTATGAAGGTGTAGAGATATAGCTCATGACCCAGGCAATCCAGTCCTGAGAAAAACCAAAGGCTGCCAACATCTTGACCAAGAAGCCCCACTCTACCCTGTCATAAGCCTTAGACATATCTAGTTTGATGAACATTCCTTTGTTACCTAAATTGTGCATAGTATGGATAGCCTCCTGAGCCAAGATCACTCCATCCAAGATCTGTCTCCCTTCAACAAAACCCCCTTGCTCTGAGGAGATTATATTCTGAAGAAGAGGTTTTAGTCTTTCAACCATAATTTTAGTGATTATTTTGTAAATCACATTGCATAAGGCAATAGGTTTGAAATCAGAAATGTGAACCCCCCCCTCTCCTTTTGGAATTAAGGTAATAAATGTGTGATTTAGAGCCTTGAGCATTCTTTTATTAGTTCGGGACTCCTCAATGACAGCCAGCACATCCTCCTCCAGGGTATCCCAGAAGGCTCGAAAAAACTCAATAGGGAAGCCATCGAGACCGGGCAATTTTCCAAGTGCACATCCCAAAGACCACCTTCTTGAGTTCATCACGATCTATGGGCTTAAGAAGGGCCTGATTCTCTTCATGAGAGATAATAGAGGGAATGCCATCAATGACTTCATTTTGGGCTTCCACATCATGCTCCATACTTTCCTTAAAGAGGTTTGAGAAATACTTCATTGAGTAGGAGTGCATACCAGGGAGAGTGTCAAAAGAGTTTCCATTCTCGTCTTGAAGGAGTTCCATGTTATTCAATTGTCTTCTAGCACAGGCAGAGCAATGGAAAAATTTTGTATTTCTGTCTCCTTCTAATAACCATGTGTTTCTTGCTCTCTGTTTCCAGTAGATCTCTTCTTGATTATCAATGTCCTCAACCACTTTGCGTAAAGCATCATCCTCGGATTTAAGATGCTCAAAAATGATTCCTTCCCTAAATTGTTTTTGCACCTCGTTCCATCTGGTCAACAAGGGAGCCCGTTGGAGCTGGAAATCAGATTTGTTAGTTTGCCTCCACTATTTTAGTTTACTCTTAACAAAAAGAAGTTGTTTATGAAATTTGAACATAGCTGTCCCAAAAGGGAGACGACCTTCTTCCCACCACTGTGGAATTTTCCTTCGGAGATCCTCTTTTTGCAACCAAAAATTTTCAAATTTAAATGGTTTGTAATACTGCCCTGACATAGTCCCTCCCTCCAGCAAAATGGGAGAGTGATCTGAGACTGGGCCATCCAAAATCTGAAATTTGATATTCCATCTAACAAAAGCTTCCTCCGAGACCAGAAACCGGTCAAGCTTAACCCTCCTGTTGTATGGCTCTCTTCTCTTATTAGTCCAGGTAAAGTTTGTGCCAGGGCCTTTGATATCAACAAGGTTAAAGGCCTGGACTTGGGCAATAAAAATCCGGTCCCCTGTATCCAAAACTGGGATGCCACCTTCCTGATCCCTGGCAGATAATTTGGCATTGAAGTCCCCAGCAATAATCCAATCAAAATCTTCCCGGGAGGACCTCATGTTTTGAACAACTTTCCATTGAAACCGCTGACCATCGATGTTCTGAGCCCCATAGAAGTTTGTAATTAAGACTTGTTCAGCTGTAACAATGTTCCTAAAAAGAGATGTGAGGACACCCCTCCAAGCTATATGTTCTATTGCTATCCACGCCAAAGGGTTCCAAAGAGTAGCAATCCCTCTCGAGGCACCTAGAGCAGTCATAGCCATATGGCCAGCACCCCTCCAGATTCGACTGACAGTTTTACTCATAAGGTCTAAAGACATTTTTGTCTCCTGAATGAGCAGAAAGTCTGTTTTACTTCTCTCTAAAAGTCTTTGAACAGCAGATTGATGGGTTCTACTGTTTAAACCCCTCACATTCCAAGATTGAATAATCATTGGAAACCTTGGGAGCAATAAGAATCAATTGTTCTCGCCAATCCTCCATTGATTAGCTTATCTCCTTGCATTGCAATTAGATCCTTATTGGATTTCCTGCCCGCCCCTTGGGAATTACTATTTTTTGACCTCTTCTCCACCTGGGTAATCCCTAGAGCTGGTCTTTCTTTGATCTTTTTTGCATTTCCCATGGTGACATCCTTAATAACTGGTTGTGCTGGGGAGTGGATTACCAATGCCCCTAGGTTTTCTAGCTGCAAAATCTCAGAGGAGTCAATCACCTGTTCTAGGACAGGGGTTGGTGAGGGAGGAGCATGAGAATGGATTATATTATCCTCAAGGTTCCCATCTACTCCTTCCATAATTTGGTCTTCTTGATCCACAAGAGATTTGAAAATTTCATACCGGTTGGTTGGCTTGGGTTGAGCTTGCTCCTTGCCATTTCTCTTTTTGTTTCTTCTTCTCTTTTGATGTTCAAAGCCATCTTTCTGGGCATCAGAACCAAGGGGAATGATGGGTGGTTCCTTGACCGGAGTGGGCTTACCCTCTTGGGGGCAATTTGGCATTCCCTGTGGAACATCCGCTTTGGTGCTCAAGATATTTGGGCAAAACCTAGCCAAATGGCCGTGCTTATGGCAAAATCTACATCGGAAAGGTAGGGCTTCATAGTCTAACTGCTGTATCCAGGATTGTCCTGCTAACTCCAGTTCCATCTCAGCTGGTAGCGGCTGGCTAATATCCAGTTCTACACAAATTCTAGCATAAACAACAATGTTTCCTTCTATGGTATCTTTGGAAACTCCCAAATATCTACCTAGAGAGTTACCTATCAATTCAAGAATTTGCTCACCCCAAAACTCCATCGGGAGAGCATATATCCGGATCCAAACCAGGACAGCCGTGGGCTCAATGCAAGGGTCGAAGCCCGCTCTCCATGGTTGGACAAATAACCCTGCCGGGCCATGGCTCCTTTTTTTTGATTCAAATGCTCTGTTTCTATCCGCTAAGGAGGAAAAACTAATAATAAAATACCCATTACTTATGGGCCATAAGGAGTACTCACCGATAGGCTCCCAGTTTTGTCTCACCCAGGTGTGCAGAAAGTGCAGGGTGGGTCGGATACCCATGAATTTGCAAATCAGGTCATGAGTAGCACGATAGTTGATCGTGTCCTCGACCAGCTTTGGTTCTATGACAATCTTCGATCCGGAAGCGGATTGCGGGAGACATCCATTGACTCTGTGCACAGGAGAACCCTTGCCCGCATTCCTGGATAGCGAATGGTAAGCACTCCGCTGAGCTTCATCGGAGGAAGACGCAGGGTTTTCTCTTAAAATATCGACATAAGAGGATTTCATAGAGATAATCAATCAAGGCTGCAAAGTTACCTTCTTTGGCTTCCTTAAGAAATAATAAAAAATTCTCTTTATTGCTAGTTGATAGATACTTGTATCCTTCGAGAGTATCTATTAAAGTTTGAGAGTAAAATTCTACTTCTTGGAATAGCTCTTCATTATTGAAATCTTTTCTCAGAATTTTCCATGAAATCTTAGTAGTATACCTTATATCTCCCAATATTAGGGTATATGTAATCCTTAGAATATATAAAAGATTGAAAAACCTTTATTAATATTTAGGTTATGTAGGGTTCCTTATATCTCCCTAATGATGAGATTTCACAAACCTAATAAGTTTTTAGGTTTTGTAGAAAGCTTACATCTATCCAATGAATTTAGGACTTGATAATTTTTTATTGATGCTAATATTACCAAGTTTTTTAGAATGCCTTATGACTCCCTAGGATGTCTTGGATAGGATGTATTATCAATATACTGATTTTGTAAATTGTAGTTCAATTTTAAGTTGATTTTGTAAATACAAAAAACTTCTTTATCTCCTTATTACTCCTATTGAACTAAGCACTATTTTCAATTCTTTGAAGAGGTTTTGAAGTTGGTATTTATTTTCCTTCCTTTAAGTGTTTTTGAGACAACACTATAAAAAACCAACTTTTGAAAACTTTAATAAACCTCTTTAAATACCCCTTTTTGGTTGATTTAATGTTTTCTAATTTCCAATTCCTAAGTTTGATGTTGTATTCCTTATAACTCCCAAGTTTGGAAAAATTAGAAAATAATATTTGCAAGTAATTTTAATAACAATAATAATATCCCTTATTCCTCCTTGATAACTTTTGCAAATATTAACAAATATCAAGTATGCTTGTTTAATGAATATCTAATATTACTGTTGACAACTTTTGTCACATTGCACAAGGGGTAGAAAAAGAAATCAAAATTTTGTACAGCGTTTTTGTAAAGTATTTCTTTGTTGTTTTTTATTTTGCAAAGTTGTAGCAATTTTGGCTTTCCTTGCCACCCCCTTGTACATAAAATGAAAAAGAAAGAGCTTCGCTGCCGAACAAGCTAGAAAAAAGAGCTTCACCAAAAGAAAACGAGAAGATCTTCGCACCCGAGGCATTTCCAGCACTACTTCGGGCAAAAATTTTGCGAAGTAGTGTTGCCGAAGAAAAATACAAGAGAAGCGATAAAAAGAACTTCAGGCCCGAAGCACTTCAAACCACTACTTTGGGTGAAAGTTGTGCGAAGCAGCATTCAAAAGAATGACTCCATCGAAGAAGAAGAGTCTAGACCACGATCTAGGTTACTAAGGCAGAAAAGAACTTCAAGCCCGAAGCATTTCCAGTAAATACTTCGGCCAGAAGACTAGCGAAGTGGAACTTGAAGAAAACGTTGAAGATTACTTCACCAGGAAACTGCTGAAACACCCAATTCAGGCCTCCCCGCCAGTGAACCATTTCTACTTCACCGAAAACCATAGCGAAGCATCCACTTCGGCTAGTTTTCGTGTGAAGCATTTTCAACCGAAGTGCTGGTAGCCGAGAAGAGCGAAGCATTTTCAAAGGCAAGAAACTGTTTCGGATGAAACCTTCCCAAACCATATTTTTGAATGAGGATCGCAGCGAAGTATTTCTCCAAGGTGTCAACGAAGCATTTGTGTCAGCAAAGCAACAAGGAGAAAGTATGTTTCAGCACTCATCACCCCTGAAGTATTTTTATGAAGATCCATTTTGTGAAGTACAAATCAAGGAGGAGTTATTGCTTCAGCCCAAATCCATTGTGACCGAGCATCCAACGAAGCACATCCACGAGCACACACTCCAAGCCAGGAATTTTCTTGAGGTGATCAAATGCCTCATAAATGCATTTTTTTGTGCCTAGAAAGCTCGCTGCTCATTTTTGGCAATTGGAATCGAAGTATCAGTCCCAGAAAGCGAGTCTGACAAGCATGGCAACCACTCGAGCATCGCACCTAGAAGCTAAGGATGCTCAGATGACTCATCAATGCATATTTCCTCAGTTGACCCGATCATAGTTGCCAGTTTTGGTAACAGATTTGAGAGCTCGATCATGAGAGCCGAGGGGAGCCAACTTCTTAGAGCTCGAGGGTGTACTTCTCCATGCTGCATAATTATAACTCAGAGGGTCGGGTCCTCTATAAAAACCTAGGCATTGTAATGAAAATGGGGGGAACTATCTGCTAGAAAGCTACTGTAACTTGATGTCCTACGATTAATACTAAAGAGCTTTGGGCTCAATTCCTTTCTTTTATGCTGCCTTATGTGCTTGATTCTTTTGTCTTTCTTCATTTGTATACCGAGACTCTGAATCCTGAATCTGGTGTGCGATTGTGGACTGTACCTTGAAACTCGCTTGAAGGATACATAGGAGAGGAAAAATGCTATATTGGCTTCTTTTATGCTGCCTGGTGGGTTGTGGTTTCTGTTACATTCGCTTGTCCTAATTGTCTTTACTCTGAACCTGAATTTCGATGAAAGGGAGAAGGAGAATCCCTGTGAGCTCGTCTAGAGGATACATAGGAAGGTTAATGTGGCATTTATTTCATTTATTCTTAGTGTTCCTTACTGCTATTCAAGGTGTTAGTTAGTGATCGTGATTCCTGTTCTCTCCCACCTTAAATCACCGATCTCTCTTCCCTTACCCCTTTTTATTTCTTTCTCTAACCCTAACTCCTTTATCTCTTTCCTTCATCCCTTATCTCAAAACACCAAAGTAGATTAGCATAGGAGCTGGCCTTTCTCTAGATATTAGCAGGAGGGGCATCTCTTCCCTTCGGCCTTTAAATGTTGGTCCAGGTCTAGGGTTCATACATTTACCCAAAATCCTTTCCTAGGCAGATTTGATGACCAACAGTTTTTGGCACGCTCGATGGGACAAAGGTCCCATATTTTAAGCACAAATCTCAAACCTATCTTCACTGGGGCCAATAGTTCTAACCAATTCCCAGTGTGACCCAGTCAGTGTCACCTGACTAGTGGTAGTGAGAACCGATGCTCTCATTATCGAGAGACTCTTAGGATCTAGCAACTTTGTTTACCCGAGAATATTTAAGTCATAAAGACCAGTACCAAAGCCTATGCCTTCATGCAAACAATATGGAGAGTTAGGAATAGAGGAGAGGAAACTGAGTTCTTTGAGCTAGATTTTGATGCCTTTGGGGAACGATCTAGGTTAGTTACCCCTAAGTCACTGTTACGTGGAACATCCTCGCAAGAGGCCGCTATCGACGAGCAAGGCTTAATTTCTGATAGCACAGTGGCTAGCTTTCCTCTTGATCCTCCCAACTCACCAAAGCATCCTAGTGCCTCCATTCCTATTAGCAATCAAGGAGGAGCTTCGAGGATTCTTGTTTCTCAAAATCCAGGAGCAAGTATGGCACAATAGCAACAACAACAACAACAGAAAATGCAGCAGAAACCGCCGCCCATGTGGTTCCCATCATGGAATTCTTTGTCATCGCTAAATCTAGTGGGACAAGGGCAAGTGTTGCCCACTGTCGTAAAGAAGATCCCAACGTTCGATGGAACTAGGAAAACTACTCTAAAGCACATCTAGGACATAATCTCTCTGGTAGCAATCCACGACATCACTGACAAGAAAGTTATGGTAAAGCTTCTAGTTCTTTCCCTTAGAGGAAAACTCCTCTACTGGTATAGATCTTTACCACCCAATACTATTATAGGATGGGACCAATTAGTCGGGCAGTTTATGGGAAACTTTAATGAGTCCTCCGATCCTACCTCTCTCCTGCATCAGTTCACTTCAATTCAGAGACATCCACAAGAAGAGATCACAGACTTCAATGTTAGGTTCGCTCAAACCTAGCAGAGAGTACTAGTTGGACTTCGGCAAACCGACGAAGCTACAGCATATTATTTCCTTTGGGCTTTCAACCCTGATATTAATATCATGGTAAGATATTCTAACATCAATACTTTTCTCAAATTATATGGGTTAGCCAAGAAGGCGAAAATAGATTTGATAATTATGGGCAAGCTTCCCCAAAGAATGTCAATACCCATACTTCCCAAATTCCCTCAATCCCAGTATGCGAGTGTAGCCGCTTCATAGATCTCTACAACCCCTGCACTCCCAATCTCATCTTGGAATCTGAATCCTATTGTGTCTCAAATCACCGCTCCACAAATTTATTTTCCCATATTTTCAATGTCGTAGCCTACTGTCACTTTGGCATTCCCTATACTACCAGCACCATTTCAATCCCTTGCTTTGCCCCCAATACTGACGATGGCTTCATTACCACTCATTCCAAAATTCGATGATATGCAAGCTAAAATTTTGCAAGAGATGCAGTCTCTGAACTCCACAGTTCAAACATTGTCTAACGACATGACCATTGTGAAGAAGAAGTAAGTGCAACAAGAATTTCTACCAAGAAGGTCTTATCCTACACCTGCGCTTACCAAAGACCAAGTAGTCCAGCAAGGGAAGGCTTCGACGAGAAATTCTACGATTGATGAAGCTTCTAGCACTTTCGATTATGTATATTGGTGTTCTACGTGCAATGATCCACATGAAGAGAATACCTGCATGTTGCACCAACACTATGTACAAATGCTGGCGAGCAGTAGTCATGGTGGTCAAGTCAACATCATCAGGAAAATAATCCAAAACCTGGCGATTGGTGGAGAAGATTCGGTCACAGTGCTTACCAGAGGAGGAAAGAAGGCGATAGAAGTGGATGCTACTCAGATGGCTCCCCTAAAAGTGCATGCTCGATCTGAGAAGGGACAATCATCTTCTTCGACCCTGAACGAAAGTCCTCTGCCTGCACCAATCAAAGAAAAAGCTCAAAAGGCCTCTGTCGAACCACCTCAGGCAGAAACTAAAGAGTGGGCTAGGGAAAAGCTCAAGTTTCCTTCATGACTAAGCAGAAAAGAGTTGAAGCTACAGAGTAGTATCACACCAGATATGAGCTGAGGAAGGAACCCAAGGTGCTCAGTTCCATGATGTACAACATTGTAGAAGAGTTAAAGAGGATTCTAGCCAAGATCAGCTTGTATGATGCATTGCAACTACCTAGACAAGTGGACCTGCTGCAAGAATCATTAAATACGAATAAAGCAAAAAATGCAGCACCACTTGCTCTTGTGTAAACCCTATCCACATCCATTATGGGGAAGAACAGACCATCTTCGTTCTACCTGTCTATGCAGATGGAAGGGTATATTGTACATAACTATATCATCGACTCTGGGGCTGCGACAACAGTCATGTTGAGAGCAGTCTGCAAAGAAATAGGGATGGAATATACATGAAGCAGCCATGGCGTACTCTAGTTGGATGGTTCCCTAGTGAATACTATAGGAGTGATCAAAGAAATTCCTATTCAACTACATAAGATGCCTCAGATCACGATCATACAAGAGGTAGTGGTCATTGAACTGGAGCCATACTTCAGTATGTGCTTGTCAAGAGAATTCACAGCAAAGCTAGTTGGATATTTTTCCATGGATTACTCTCATCTGGAGATTCCATTCAAAGAAAATAAGGTGAAGATCTACAATGAAAATCCTTCTTCTTTCCTTATGCAGAAGATGTCCGAAGAAGAAATCAGCGATCCAGTGAATGCAATAATGGAGGGAGTAGAGCAAGTGGACCTGGTTGAGGAATATCTTGCGCAACTAAGTTATGAAGATGAGTTCTCATTGGCAGACTTTAATGCCATGGTAGAGATCGAGATTGGATGTTATGTGATCACCAAGCCTGAGAAACACACCCAACCAAAGAATAGAACAAGTGCCCAAGAAGGACTATGGAAGTTGTTCTTTGATGGCACTTGATGTAAAAATGATGTTGGGGCAAGGATTCTTCTAGTTTTTCCATCCAGAGAGCAAAAGCAGTATTGCTACCGGTTGATATGGAGCTGCACCAACAATGCAGCAGAATATGAATCATTATGCCTAGGACTCAAGAAAGCTAACAAGTTAGGCATAAGGCACCTCCAAATCTTCTGAGATTCTGAATTGGTATGCAACCAGGTCACAAACAAGTGCTCTTCAAAGAAGCATTATTTAAAGTCATACCACAACAGGGTATGGGACTTGTTTGACCAGTTCGAGTCTCTCAATCTGTAGTCCATCCCACGAGAAAAGAATCGACATGCTGATGTTCTGGCATCCATCGTAGCCAAGTACTCTCCAGTAGAAGACATGGTGCACAAGCCCAAAGCTATGAGGATAATATACAGACCCTCTGTCTCGAACAGAGACCTACATTGGCAAGTCTCTGACAATGATGAGTAGATTGTAAATTTCATGATTCAAGAAGCCGCCATAGTCGAAGACAGAATGCTTTGCGAACTATGAAGATGACAAAAAGGAATAGGTTAGTGAAATTGTCGAATACTTCAACACTGGAAGATGTCCTTCGCATCTAAATGCTTTACAGTGAAGACATTTTAGGATTCAGTCTTCCCAGTATACCTTGTGCCTCGAAGGCCTATTTTCTAGGAACATTGATGGCGTCCTCCTTAAATGCATAAAAGATGATGATAAAAGGAGAGTTCTGGGAGAATTTCATTCAGGACTATCTAGAGGTCACTTCGTAAGGAGAACAATGGCACTGAAGATCATCAAAGTGGGTTATTATTGGCCCACACTCTTTGTTGATGCCTTCGCCATTTGTCACAAATGTGATCAATGTCAAAAGTTCACTAGACGAAGCAGAAATGCTTCGATGCCCCTCCGATCGATACAAGTTGAATCGCCCTTTCAACAATGGGGGCTAGATTTCATAGGGGTTGTATCACTGAACTCCTCCACTGGACATAAGTTCATCCTAACCGTAATTGACTACTTCACCAGGTGGGCCTAAGCGATCCCTACAAAGCACGTAGATCAAGAGACTGTCATAGCCTTCATAGAGGGTTTGATCACCAGGTTCGGCATTCCTGAAGCAATCATTACGGACAATGGCCCCAGTTTTTTAGGCACAAAAATCAATTATTTCTCCTACAAACATGGGATATATCATAAAGTCTCCTCCAAATACTATCCATAGGGCAATGGATTGGTAGAATCCACCAACAAGACTTTGTTGAGGGTGCTAAGGAAGCTTATAGAAATGAACAAAAGGACTTGGCATCTTCTTCTAGATCGGGCCCTGTGGGCCGATCAAATTTTTGTCAAGAAGTCAATCAAGACTTCGCCTTATGCCCTGGTCTATGGCAAGGAAGCCATCTTACCTATCCATATAGAGATCCCTGCATTGCAGCTGTTAGAAGAAGAAGGAGTCAACCCTTTGGAAAATAGATTGGTTCAGCTGCTGCAACTGGAGGAAGATCGCGAGAAAGCCTACCAGAGTTTCACCAACCATGCTCAGGTCACCTAAGATTGGTTCAGCAAAAAATCATCCGATCGCACTTTCAAAGTGGAAGATATGGTATGGAAGTGGGACTCCTGGAAAGCCAAGCCTGGAAATAATGACAAGTTGGATGCCTTTTGGGATGGGCCGTTTGAAATTGTGAAGGTGAACTCAGCCAACTATTTCATCCTCAAAGATGTAGATGGTCAGGTCTTGCCGATCTCTGTCAATAGTCTTCATCTGAAGACTTTTCATCACTGAGGTAAAAAATCTTATAATAATAAATTAATTTAAAAAAAAATGTGTATGTACCATTGTAGATAATTTTTCATCTGTATAGCTAAACATTGCATTCCAGAATCCCCTTCGAGGACTTTTGATGGAAAGTAGCCAGTGCAAGGAGGTTCACAGCGAAGCATTTTGGCTTCCAAAAGATCTTCAGAAGACCGAGGACGTCGTCTAAAGACCAAAAGAGCTTCGCACCTGAAGCATTTCAAGGAGGTCATTCGGCAGAAGTCTTGCAAAGTATTTTCCAAGGAGACGAGCTTCAGGGAGTTTAGTATTTGCGATAGAAGAAAATTACTTTGGGCCCGAAGCATAGAAGATCTACCCGAACCAAAGGTTCACCGTGAAGCATTTTTCAACATCAACTTCAACTTCGCCAAACCTTCAACTTCGTCGAAGTGGGAGCATTTAAAATGCATCTCATAAAACATGCCGACAACCACCTTGAAAAAGAGTTCGAAGCGGATGAGTTTAAGGCGAAGGTGGCAGAGCACATTCTGAGGTGATTCAGTTAGGAAAAAATCTCACACCAAGGTACGATATGGTAGTAGGTCGTGTTCCCGATGTGAAACATAATCATCAAAAGTGAGTGGCCTTGCGTACTACGCCACTGCAGAACCAATCAAAATGCATAGCAACTTCCTCCATTCGAAGCGTAATTTAATTATGGTAAGAGCCATAAATAGGTGTAGTTGCCTCTTAAGGCTATAAAACATAGGTTCTAGCATGTAAAGGGTATTTGTACATATGATATTGAGAGCCCATTGCTAGTCTATAAATTCTGTCGCCATTCACTGTAAAGTTCTTCAACGCCAAAACAAGCTGCGCTGCAAGTTTCGCTGCAAGTAAGCATCCAGCATGGGAAAGAAAATCTCTACACAAAGGGGAAAGGAGCCAAAAATGGCAGTTCCCAAAAAAACAAAAGGTTTGGAGGAGAAAAAGTAGAGACCTAAGAAGGTCAACCCGAACCTTCGCCCAAAAAAACAAGTTATGGAAGAAGAATCTGAAGACGAACAACTTGTAGAGCCACCAGTTGACAGGTGGGAGAAAATTAAAGACACAGAGCTATCAAGAAGCATGGCCTAGATTAGGTACACTATTGATTTCATGAGGAGTAGGCTCTCAGCAGACAACAAGAGGGCCATCGTGTATTATTCGTAAATCTATTGGTATCTGACTCTTCCTGTGCACCATTGCCCAAAGCTAATTTATGCCATCGCACAGAACTACCAACCAGCTTCCAAGAAAGTGTTAAATGTCTTCGGCCATAAGTTATTCTCTATCTTGAAGGAAGATGTGCAAGCAGCTTTCGTGCCATAGCAAGGGCCACCGAAAGGGTATACAGTTCGCAATGTCATACTGAGCGAACAGATGGAGAGGTTCACCTCAAACAACTACGTGTTGAAATTCCTATGAGAAAACCTCAAAAGCAAGCTCCATTCAGGCAAGCTTCCTCAAATTCCCCTATCCTTGGAGGCCTTCAAGAACATAAACATTTTTTCTATCATCGCATGGGTAGCAGGCCTGTCAACTGACGCTTCGGTGCACCCCTGGCAGGTGTCTCTGGCTGAGTGTATTTCCAAAGGGGAGTTTTATACCCCTGATGCTTCGAGGCCAAACACCAACCCAGTCTTATTCGACTGGGCAAAATGGGTAGCCTAAAACCTACACACGCAGCTTACCACTATGAAGAACTCTGGAGCAGAACAACACTTCAGTCCATGCTCTTTCCTTCTCTGGCTATTCTTTTACCATGTACACAAAAATTTTCCCCATGTTGCAATTACATCAAGTGGCAAGGATGGAAATCCTCTGCCTATGTACCAGTGGACTCACCTCCCATTGAAGTCAGAGTCTTATTATTCTTTCAATCAACAATTTTTGGGACCTGCCATGCAATTGTTAACAGGGTCTAGCCCTCGGGTGCCCCTCAATCTGAGAGACAAGGTTGTGCAAGCGATAAAGGGAGATGTATTCTAACTTACATAGGGGCTTGTGATACGCCTATTCGAATTTGTGGGGAAACCCTTCCTGCTACCTATTTTTCCATCTGAGTACCAATTCACACTGGAGGTCGCTTGACAAAGCGACGCAACCAACGAAGTCTATGGCCATGGCCGGAAGTGGGCACACACCTGTGACTTTCCCTTGAATATGGGGGTAATTGAAGTATTCTCCTTGAAGCAGAACATATTCTTAGAGGAAAATATTGTTAATTTTGGACTGCTCTAGATTCCTCAAAGGTGACTTTACGATCCTTTAGGAGTGATGAAGGATCACTTAAAATGCAAGAATTTTCATGTCTGCCCTCACCTTGAAATAATGGAGCAGAGAAATAATCCCAACGGGAAGGATCTAGAGTGAAACTTAGAAAGAGTTAGAACGTTGCCTCCCTAGCATGATTTTTACCCCATGGAAGTGGAGTTTGACCCTGACCAATATCCCTTCCTGACTCTAGACTCCACATTCTAGAGGAAATCCAAGGACGATTTAAAGAAAGAATTGAAGAACTGGGATGAGGAACAGCTGAGGGAATGGTGGATAATGAGAGTCCATCGTCGAAAGATGAATTCTTATGGACTCTTGGCAATGGATAGGGACTTCGCAATCATCTAAGAAGCCAATGTTGGGTCTTGGAAGCCTGTATCCTTTGTTGATTTTGTTCCTCCAGCTACCCCAGGATTGAGTGAAAGCCCAGGAAGGACCGATGATGCTTCTGGAGGACAGGAGAAATCTGAAGCTACACCAAGGGCACTACCGCAAGGACCATCTGAAGACACAAGTGTCGATGAGTCAGAACAACCGTTGGAGAGGAAGAAAAGAAAAAGGCCAAAACAAATTCAAGTGCCTTTGAGCCACCCAAAGCGACCCCGCATAGGGCATCCAAGTGTTCCTGCAGAACAACCTGCACCAAGTCCGAACGAGGCAAATGTTGAAGTTACGGTGCCACCGAGTGCCGAGACAGTCCCAAATATATACATCATCGATCTGGAGGCACTCCTCCAATCAAAAGGGGACGTCGAAGAAGAAATCATAGAGGTAAGGAGTGCCGAAGCCCAAGAGGAGCAGGAATCGATTACTCAATAAGTCACCACGACCGCTCTGCCAAGAGGGCATGCAGGTACGCATTCTCCACCCTTTGCCCTAGTCTCTCACACATCTACCATGGTCCCAGTCAAGGGTTCTCCTTAGTCTCCCCTACCCCTGCAAGGTCAACCGCCTCTTCACATCGTACCCATGGCCATATCAAGTTCACCCTGTACTTTGCCTAGCCCCACCATGCCTGAGTCATCTGGCCAAGACAAACCTGTTGAAACTTCTTCGCCCACCCACACTACCATTCCTATAATCCTTAGTCAAGGTGAAGGCAGTGCTCCAACACTGAGGCACATTCCACTATCACACCTAGCATAGTCCCACTTGCCAAAGCTCCTGCTACACCCGTCGTCGAACCTTCTGGTGAGGCATTCCCCATCGATTATTTATATTTGTTTACCCCTTTGGCTGGAGATCTAGCATTTTTTGAGTTAGAGCTATCCTTAATAAAGAAATTCCCCTTAGCCGAGAAGCTACTCCTTTCTTGGCAAAACATAGAGAAAATTTTGCAGGATGTAAGGAAGAAGAGAGGGCACTCACTGGCTCAAGTCAAAAAATGTGTTGTCTTCGATTTAAAGGCTGGGAAGCTACACAAAGTAAATAAGATCCCCAAGGTCCAGAAGCCTCTGGATGAAATGACTCCAGCATATTATTACTATCAAGACAAGTCCAAGGACCTGGAGCATTTAAATGTGGACAATGAATAAGCATCCATGCATGTTAGAATCGAAACCTTTCGAGCACATGCGAAGATCGCTAACCAGTGTAGATTTGAAGCAGAGAGTGCTAATATCAAGCTAGAGGAGGAGCTGGCTAGACTTCGCTCCAAGCTGGAGGATTCAGAGGAGCAGTATAAACTGATGAAGAAGGAAACGCATGCCCTGAAGTTGCAGATACAACAACTGGAGTGTACGACTAAAAATCGAGCACAGAGACAAGCCGAGGACGATCTGAAGGCCAAAGAGCTTGAAGGAAAAATCTTGCATATGCAAAGTTAGTTGTACGAAAATGAGAGCCTAGGGCTATGTGACAGGAGCAGAATCAAGGAGATTCGCTCGCACTTGCTCAAAAACTTTAGATCTCGGGCCTCTAGTGCCCTTTCAATTTTGGCTTACATCATGGAAGCCCGAAATGTCGTTGCCGAAGGAGAGCCAATCATCGATGAGATCACTTAGAAAGCTCGAAGTTGACTCTAATTAGCTTTTAAATGTCCAAAGCACCAGATATCAAGACTTGCAAGTTTCTGTGATGAATCAGATAGATAGAGATTGGTCTACATCTCAGGCCACAGTTCGCGCCTTCTTCTCTAAGGTAAGGAAAACGCAGAAGGCAAAGCACCTCCTGGATGTTTTCAAAAATGAGCGACATGCATCGATGGGTTATTTTCAAGATCTTTCTTCCATGGGTATCCTGAGCTTCACAGATAATGATGGGAACCTCCTGACCAAGGAAGAGATTAAGCCGACATGGCTTCAGTTTGAAAGCGATGTCTCGAAGATAGACGGATGGGTGGAGCCAATAACAGAAAGGTAGATCACAGACTTCCTTTTGAGATACTGCAAGATCATAGCCTGCCTGAACGATCTGTATACCAAAGCCCAACATGCTGATATCGGGAAGATTGATTAGTTTCACATTTTGATCAAGGCACTACAAGATCTAGAAACTTTCTCAAAGAGTTCTTGGTCTCAGGTCCACCGAACCATGAAGAAAATCCATGATCGTCTTGCCCCATCGCCACAGTAGGAAGCCACTCCAAAAGAAGCCACACCGACAGAAAAAGGAGAAGAAGAAGAAGAAGCATAAGAAGGAGAACCAGCTATGGAAGCACTCCCGAAGGGAGAAAGAGGAGAAGGGTCTGGAGGTGACTCTGGCCCAATGGATCAAAGCTAAGGGTTCTCCCATCGAGACAAGATCATTGCCCCACGAGCCGCCAAGAAAGTTGACAACTTTTGTCACATTGCACAAGGGGTAGAAAAAGAAATCAAAATTTTGTACAACGTTTTTGTAAAGTATTTCTTTGTTGTTTTTTATTTTGCAAAGTTGCAGCAATTTTGGCTTTCCTTGCCACCCCCTTGTACATAAAATGAAAAAGAAAGAGCTTCGCTACCGAACAAGCTAGAAAAAAGAACTTCGCTGAAAGAAAATGAGAAGAGCTTCGCACCCGAGGCATTTTCAGCACTACTTTGGGCAGAAATTTTGCGAAGCAGTGTTGCCAAAGAAAAATACAAGGGAAGTGATAAAAAGAACTTTGGGCCCAAAGCACTTCAAACCACTACTTCAAGCCAAAGTTGTGCGAAGCGGCATTCAAAAGAATGACTTCGTCGAAGAAGAAGAGTCTAGACCATGGTCCAGGTTTACTAAGACAGAAAACAACTTTGGGCCCGAAGCATTTCCAGTAAATACTTCGGCCAGAAGACTAGCGAAGTGGAACTCAAAGAAAACGTTGAAGATTACTTCACCAGGAAACTACTGAAACACCCAATTCGAGCCTCCCCACCAGTGAACCATTTATACTTCACCGAAAACCATAGCGAAGCATCCACTTCGGCTAGTTTTCATGCGAAGCATTTTCAACCAAAGTGTTGGCAGCCGAGAAGAGCGAAGCATTTTTGAAGGCAAGAAACTGTTTCGGCCGAAACCTTCCCGAACCATATTTTTGAACGAGGATCACAGCGAAGTATTTCTCCAAGGCGTCAGCGAAGCATTTGTGTCAGCAAAGCAACAAGGAGGAAGTATGTTTCAGCACTCATCACCCTCGAAGTAGTTTTGCGAAGCTCCATTTTGCGAAGTATGAATCAAGGAGGAGTTATTGCTTCGGCCCGAATCCATTACGACTGAGCATCCAGCGAAGCACATCCATGGGCACACAGTACAAGCCGAGAATTTTCTCGAGGTTATCAAATGCCTCATAAATACAATTTTTCTTGCCTGAAAAGCTCGCTGCTCATTTTTGGCAATTGGAATCGAAGTATCAGTCCCAGAAAGTGAGCCTGACAAGCATGGCAACCACTCGAGCACCGCATCTAGAAGCTAAGGATGCTTAGACGGCTCATCAATGCATCTTTCCTTGGTTGACTCAGTCATAGTTGCCAGTTTTGGTAACGGATTTGAGAGCTCAATCACGAGATTTGAGGGGAGCCGAATTCTTAGGGCTCGAGGGCATACTTCTCCATGCTACGTAATTATAACTCAGAGGGTTGGGTCCTCTATAAAAATCCAGGCATTGTAATGAAAAGGGGGTGGAACTATCTGCTAGAAATTTGTTGTAACTTGATGTCCTACGATTAATACTAAAGAGCTTTGGGCTCAATTCCTTTCTTTTATGTTGCCTTTTGTGCTTGATTCTTTTGTCTTTCTTCATTTGTATACTGAGACTCTGAATCCTGAATCTGGTGTGCGATTGTGGACTGCACCCTAAAAATCACCTGAAGGATACATAGGAGAGGAAAAACTCTATATTGGCTTTCTTTTATGTTGCCTGGTGGGTTGTGGTTTCTGTTACATTCGCTTGTCCTAATCATCTTTACTCTAAACCCTAAATTTTGACGAAAGGGAGAAGGAGAATCCTTGTGAGCTCGCCTAGAGGATACATAGGAAGGTTAATGTGGTGTTTCTTTCATTTATTCTTGGTGTTCCTTGTTGCTATTCAAGTTGTTAGTTAGTGATCGTGCTTCCTGTTCTCTCCCACCTTAAATCACGGATCTCTCTTCCCTTACCCCTTTTTATTTATTTCTCTAACCTTAACTCCTTTATCTCTTTCCTGCATCCCTTATCTCAAAACACCAAAGTAAATTAGCATAGGAGCCGACCTTTCTCTAGAGATTGGCATAAGGGGCATCTCTTCCCTTTGGCATTTCAATGTTGGTCCAGGTCTAGGGCACATACATTTACACAAAATCCTTTCCTAGGCAGATTTGATGATAAACAGTTTTTGGCACACCCGGTGGGACAAAGGTCCCATATTTTAAGTGCAAATCTCAAACCCGTCATCAGTGGGAACACTTGGATGCCCTGTGTAGGGTCGCTTTGGGTGGATCAGAGGCACTTGAATTTGTTTTGGCCTTTTTATTTTCTTCCTCTCCAACGGTTGTTTCGACTCATTAACACTTGTGTCTTCAGATGGTCCTTGCGGTAGTGCCCTTGGTGTAGCTTCAGCTTTCTCCTGTCCTCTCGAAGCATCGTCGATCCTTCTTGGGATTTTTCCTGATCCTAGGGTAGCTGGAGGAATGAAATCAATGAAGGATATGGGCTTCCAAGACCCAACATTAGCTTCGTAGATGATTACGAAGTCCCTATCCGTTTCCAAGAGTCCATAAGAATTCATCTTTCAGTGATGGACTCTCATTATCCACCATTCCCTCAATTGTTCCTCGTCCTAGTTCTTCAATTCTTCCTTTAAATCGTCCTTGGATTTCCTCCAGAATGTAGAGTCTAGAGTCGGGAAGGGATACTAGTCAGGGTCAAACTCCACTTCCATGGGGTAAAAATCGTGCCAGGGAGGCAATGTTCTAACTCTTTCTAAGTGCCACTCCAGATCCTTCTTGTTGGGATTATTTCTTTGCTCCATTATTTCAGGGTGGGGGCAGACATGAAAATTCTTGCATTTTAAGTGATCCTTCATCACTCCTAAAGGATCGTAAAGCCACCTCTGAGGAATCTAGAGCAGGCCAAAATTAGCAAGCTTTTCCTCTAGGAATATGTTCTGCTTCAAGGAGAATACTTCAATTACCCCCATCTTCAAGGGAAAGTCACAGGTGTGTGCCCACTTCCGGCCATGGCCATAGACTTCGTTGGTTGCATCGCTTTGCCGAGTGACCTCGAGTGCGAATTGGTACTCAAATGGGAATACAGGTAGCAGGAAGGGTTTCCCCATGAAGCCGAACAGGCGTATCACAAGCCCCTGTGTTAGTTGGAATACATCTCCCTTTCTTGCTTGTACAACCTTGTCTCTCAAATTGAGGGGCACCCAAGGGCTAGACCCTGTTAACAATTACATGGCGGGTCCCAAAAATTGTTGATTGAAAGAATAATAAGACTCTAAATTCAATAGGAGGCGATTCCACTGGTACACAGGCAGAGGATTTCCATCCTTGCCACTTGATGTAATTGCAACATGGGGAAAATTTTTATGTACATGGTAAAAGAATAGCCAGACAAGGAAAGAGCATGGACTGAAGTGTTGTTCCACTCTAGAGTTCTTCATAGTGGTAAGCCGCATGTGTAGGTTTTGGGCTACCCATTCTACCCAGTCGAAGAAGATTGGGTTGGTGTCCTCGAAGCATCAGGGGCATAAAACTCCCCTCTGGAAATACACTCAGCTAGAGACACCTGCCAAGGGTGCACCAAAGTGTCGGTTGACAGGCCCGCTACCCATGTGATGATAGAAAAAATGTCTATGTTCTTGAAGGCCTCCAAGGGTAGGGGAATTTGGGGCAGCTTTCCTGAAGGGAGCCTGCTTTTAAGGTTTTCCCGTAGGAATTTCAACACGTAGTTGTTTGAGGTGAACCTCTCCATCTATTCGCTCAGTATGACATTGCGAACTGTATACCCTTTCGGTGGCCCTTGCTGTGGTGTGAAAGCTGCTTGCACGTATTCCTTCAAGATAGAGAATAACTTATGGCCAGTGGTGTTTAACACTTTCCTAGAAGCTGGCTGGTATTTCTGTGTGATGGCATAAATCAGCTCAGGGTAATGGTGCATAGGAGGAGTCAGATACCAATAGATTTGCGAATAATACGTGGTGGCCCTCTTGTTGTTCACTAAGAGCCTGCTCCTCATGAAATCAATAGTGTACTTGAGCTTGGCCACGCTTCTTGATAGCTCTGTGTATTTAATTTTCTCCCACCTGTCAACTGGTGGCTCTACAAGTTGTTTGTCTTCAGATTCTTCTTCCACAACTTATTTTTCTTTGCAGAGGTTCGAGTTGACCTTCTTAGGTCTCTACTTTTTCTCCTCTAAACCTTTTGGTTTTTTGGGAACTACCGGTTCTAGCTCCTTTCCCCTCTGTGTAGAGCTTTTCTTTCCCATTTTGGATGCTTACTTGCAGTGAAACTTGCAGCGTAGACTGTTTTGACATTGAAGAACTTTACAACGAATGGCGACAGAATTTTTAGACTAGCAATGGGCTCTCAATATTGTATGTACAAATACCCTTTACTTGCTAGAACCTGTGTTTTATAGACTTAAGAGGCAACTACCCCTATTTATGGCTCTTACCATAATTAAATTACGCTTCGGATGGATGAATTTGTTGTGCCTTTTGATTGGTTCTACAATGGCGTAGTATGCAAGGCCACGCGCTTTTGATGATTATGTTTCACATCGAGAATGCGACCTGCTGCCATCTCGTACCTTGGTGTGAGCTTTTCTCCTAACTAAATCACCTCAAATTGTGCTCTGCCAACTTCACCTTAAATTCATCTGCTTTGAACTCTTTTTCAAGGTTTTTGTTGGCATGTTTTTCGAGATGCGTTTTAAATGCTCCTGCTTCGGTGAAGTTGACATTGAAAAATGCTTCGTGTTGGACCTTTGGTTCGGGTAGATCTTCTATGCTTCGGGCCCAAAGTAATTTTCTTCTGCCGTAAATACTAAACTCCCCGAAGCTCATCTCCTTGGAAAATACTTCGTAAGACTTTTTCCGAACGACGACCTTGAAATGCTTCGGGTGTGAAGCTCTTTTGGTCTTTAGACAATGCCCTCGGTCTTCTAAAGACCTTTTGGAAGCCAAAATGCTTCGCTGTGAACCTCCTTGCACCGACTACTTCGCATCAAAATTCCCCGAAGGGGATTCTAGAATGTAATGTTTAGCTGTACAGATGAAAAATTATCTACAATGGTACATACACATTTTTTTTTAAATTTATTTATTATTATAAGAGTTTTTATCTCAGCGATGAAAAGTCTTCAGATGAAGACCATTGATAGAGATCGGCAAGACCTGGCCATCTACATCTTTGAGGATGAAAGAGTTGGCCAAGTTCACCTTCACAATTTCAAATGGCCCATCCCAGAAGGCATCCAACTTGTCATGATTTCCAGGCTTGGCTTTCCAGGAGTCCCACTTCCATACCAGATCTCTCACTTTGAAAGTTTGATCGAATGATTTTTTGCTAAACCAATCTTGGGTAACCTGAGCATGGTTGGAGAAACTCTGGTAGGATTTCTCACGATCTTCCTCCAGCTGCAGCAGCTGAGCCAATCTATTTTCCAAAGGGTTCACTCCATCTTCTTCTAACAGCTGCAATGCAGGGATCTCTATATGGATAGGTAATATGGCTTCCTTGCCATAGACCAGGGCATAAGGCGAAGTCTTGATTGACTTCTTGACAGAAATTCGATCCGCCCACAGGGCCCGATCTAGAAGAAGATGCCAAGTCCCTTTGTTTGTTTCTATAAGCTTCCTTAGCACCCTCAACAAGGTCTTGTTGGTGGATTATGCCAATCCATTGCCCTGTGGATAGTAGTTGGAGGAGACTTTATGATATATCCCATGTTTGTAGAAGAAATCGTTGATTTTGGCACCTAAAAAATTGGGGCCATTGTCCATAATGATTACTTCGGGAATGTCAAACCTAGTGATCAAACCCTCTAGGAAGGCTATGATAGTATCTTGATCTACGTGCTTCGTAGGGATCACTTCGGCCACCTGGTGAAGTAGTCAGTTGTGGTCAAGATGAACTTATGTCCAGCAGAGGATTTCGATGATACGACCCCTATGAAATCTAGCCCCCATTGTTGAAAGGGCGATTCAACTTGTATTGGTCAGAGGGGCATCGAAGAATTTTTGCTTCGTCCAACGAACTTTTGACACTGCTCACATTTGTGACAAACGACGAAGGCATCGACGAAGAGTGTGGGCCAATAATAACCTGCTTTGATGATCTTCAGCACCATTGTTCTCCCTGCGAAGTGACCTCCAGATAGTCCTGAATGAAATTCTCCCAGAACTCTCCTTTTATCATCATCTTTTATGCATTTAAGGAGGACGCCATCAATGTTCCTAAAAAATAGGCCTTCGGGGCACAAGGTATACCGGGAAGACTGAATCTTGAAATGTCTTTGCCGTGAAGCATTTAGATGAGAAGGACATCTGCCAGTGTTGAAGTATTCGACAATTTCACTAACCCAGTCCTTTTTGTCATCTTCATAGTTTACGAAGCATTCTTCGACTCGCGAGTCATTCCATTGAGATTCTATCGCTTTGGTCGCTACGCTCTTTGCCAGTTCTTGACATAATGCATGATCGCAAACCAGTTTTGTGGGCTTGATCTCAATGTCAAACTCCTGTATCTTGTTCACCCAACCGGCTCTCTTGCTTACCAATTCTCCTTGGATGATGAAATTGCGCACGTCGGGGTGAATGACAAAGACCGTGACCTGACTCTGGGAGATGAACTACTTGAACTTCCTGAGAGACTTCATTACTGCATGCACATGATGTTCTATGAAATTGTATTTTTCTTCATGGGTATTGATCACCTAGCTCAAAAATGCGATAGGACGCTCTTCACCGTCTTCCTCCTTTTGTGTCAGGACCACAGCGTAGCTCTTGGGTTCCCCTATGACATATAAGATAAAATCCTAATTGTAGTTAGGTTTGATCAGGACTGGCGCCTGAGCGATTCAGGCCTTAATCTCTTCGAATGCCTCCCTTATCTCTTTCGTCCAGATGAATTCGGTGCCCTTCTTCAAAAGTCTAGACATCGGCTTGATAACTTGGGTGAAATCGGGGAGTTGATCTGGCCGAAGAAAGATTGAAGTCCTTTCTTATCTGCTGGGAGTGGGAGCTTTGTCAGAGCCTCGGATCTGTCGGGATCTACAGCGAGATCCTTTTTTGATATCGCATGTCCTAGCAGTTTTCTTTCGCTGACTACGAATATGGACTTCTTCGAATTGATTGATATGCCAAACTCTCAACATTTTTTGAAAAATTGTTATAGGTGTACGGGGTGATCCTCCCTTCTTTGAGAGAAAACGGTCATGTCATCTAGATAGATGATGATAACCTTATTCAGAAGCTCGCCAAAAGCTAGATCCATCACCCTCTGGAAAGTGGCACTAGCATTCAAAACGGAAAATGGCATTCGCTGCTAAGAAAATGTTCCCCACTTGGTGGTGAACGTTGTTTTATGCTGGTCTCCGTCCCTGACCCAGATTTGATTGTATCCAAAGAAGCCATCGAGCAGGGAGAAGCGTTGATCTCCAGCCATCGAGTGTAAGATCTAATCGATTTGTGAAAGAGGATAGTGATCTTTGAGAGAGGCCTAGTTCAGGTTGCGAAAGTCCACACATAACCATATATCTTCATTCTTTTTTCTCACGGGGACTAGGTTCGCTACCCAAGAAGAATGCTTGATGGGATAAATTATCTTTGCTTCGAGCATTTTTAGATGTTTGGCCTTCATCAGGACCTCGATCTTCAGGTTAACTGGCCTTTGCTTTTTTTGAAAGGGTTTGACCCCCTCCTACAATTCAATTGTGTGTTGGATCAGCCATTGATCGTATCCTCTGAGGTCTTTGTAAGACCAAGAAATTATGTCAGGAAACTTTTTGCACAGAGTCTGAATCTGTTCTATCTCTTTCGAAGTGTAGTCGGTTCCAAATTTTATTGCTTTTCTAGGTTCAAGCTCTAAATCTTGATACTGCTTTTCATTGACTTTGATCATGTGATAGAGGGCTCAATCATTCTGATCAAAGAGGCTTTCAAGGGTGATCAATCCCTTGGGAACGTGGTTATTCTTCAATTGAACCAGCCCTTCATCTTCTTCTTCGTCAAAGCTTCTATCTTCGACTGTGGTGGCTTGAATCAGGAAATTTACAATCTGCTCATCATTGTCAAATACTTGCCAGTGTAGGTCTCTGTTCGGGACAGAGGGTCTATAGATTATCCTCATAGCTTTGGGCTTGTGCACCATGTCTTCTGTTGGAGAGTACTTGGCTGCGATGGATGCCAGAACATCAACATGTCGATTCTTTTCTCATGGGATGGACTGCATATTGAGAGACTCGTACTGGTCAAATAATTCCCATACCCTATTGCGGTATGACTTTAAATAATGCTTCTTTGAAGAGCACCTGTTTGTGACCTGATTGCATACTAGTTCAAAATATTTGAATATTTGGAGGTGCCTTATGCCTAACTTGTCAGCTTTCTTGAGTCCTAGGCATAATGCTTCATATTCTATTGCATTGTTGGTGCAGCTCCATATCAATTGGTAGCAATACTCCTTTTGCTCTCCGAATGGTGAAACTAGAAGAATCCCCGCCCCAGTGTCATTTCTACATCGGGCGTCGTCGAAGAACAACTTCCATAGTCCTTCTTGGGCACTTTTTCTATTTTCTGGTTGGGTGTGTTTCTCAGGCTTGGCGATCACATAACATCCAATCTCAGTCTCTACCATGGCATTAAATTCTGCCAATGAGAACTCATCTTCATAACTTAGTTGCGCAAGAGATTCCTTGACCAGGTCCACCTGCTCTACTCCCTCAATTATTGCATTCACTGGATCACTACTTTCTTCTTCAGACATATTCTGCACAAGGAAAGAAGAAGGTTTTTCATTGTAGATCTTCACCTTCTTTCCTTTGAATGGAATCTCCAGATGAGAGTAATCCATGGAGAGATATCCACCTAGCTTTACTATGAATTCTCTTGACAAGCACACACTGAATTATGGCTCCAGTTCAACGACCACTACCTCTTGTATGACTGTGATCTGAGGCATCTTATGTAGTCGAATAGGAATATCTTTGATCACTCCTATAGTCTTCACTGGGGAACAATCCAACTGGAGTACGTAATGGCTACTTCGTGTATATTCCATCCCTATTTCTTTGTAGACTGCTCTTGGCATGACTGTTGTCGCAGCCCTAGAGTCGATCATACAGTTATGTACAATATACCCTTCCATCTATAGAAATAGGTAGAACGAAGGTTGTATGTTCTTCCCCATAATAGATGTGGATAGGGTTTGCACAAGAGCAAGTGGTGCTGCATTTTTTGCTTTAGTCATCTTCAATGATTCTTGCAGTAGGTCCACTTGTCTAGGTAGTTGCAATGCATCGTACAAGTTGATATTGGCTGGAATCCTCTTTAACTCTTCTACAATGTTGTACGTTAGGGAACTGAGCACCTCGGGTTCCTTCCTCGGCTTATATCTGGTGCTATACTACTTCATAGCTTCAACTCTTTGTCGCTTAGTCAGTGAAGGAAACTTGAGCTTTTCCCTAGCCTGCTCTTTAGTTTTTGCCTGAGGTGGTTCGGTAGAGGCCTTTTGAGCTTTTTCTTTGATTGGTGCAGGCGAAGGAGTTTCATTCAGAGCTGAAGAAGATGATTGTCCCTTCTCGGGTCGAGTGTGCACTTTTAGGGGAGCCATCTAAGTAGCATCCACTTCTATCACCTTCTTTCCTCCTCTGGTAAGCACTGTGATCGGCTCCTCTCCGCCAATTGCCAGGTTCTGGCTTATTTTCCTAATGATGTTGACTTGACCGCCACAAATACTGCTCGCCAGCATTTGTACATAGTGTTGGTGCAACATGCAGGTATTCTCTTCATGTGCATCATTGCACGTAGAACACCAATATACATAATCAGAAGTGCTCGGAGCTTCATCAATCGCAACGTTTCTCATCAAAGCCTTCCCTTGCTGGACTGCTTGGTCTTTGGTAAGCGCAGGTGTAGGATAAGACCTTCTTGGTAGAAATTCTTCTTGTGCTTGCTTCTTCTTCACAATGGTCATGTCGTTGGACAACGTCTGAACTGTGGAGTTCAAAGACTGCATCTCTTGCAAAATTTTAGCTTGCATATCATCGGATTTTGGAATGAGTGGTAATGAAGCCATCTTCGGTATTAGGGGCAAAGTAGGGGGTTGAAATGGTGCTGGTAGTACAGGGAATGCCGAAGTAACAGTAGGCTATGGCATTGAAAATGTGGGAAAATGAATTTGTCGAGCGGTGATTTGAGACACAATAGGATTCGGGTTCCAAGATGAGATTGGGAGTGCAAGGGTTGTAGAGATCTGTGAAGCGGCTGCACTCACATACTGGGATTGAGGGAATTCGGGAAGTATGGGCATTGAAATTCTTTGGGGAAGCTTGCCCATAGCTATCAAATATGTTTTTGCCTTCTTGGCTGACCCATATAATTCGAGAAAAGTATTGATGTTAGAATATCTTACCATGATATTGATATCAGGGATGAAATCCCAAAGGAAATAATATACTGCAGCTTCATCGGTTGGTCGAAGTCCAACTGGTACTCTCTGCTAGGTTCGAGCGAACCTAACATTGAATTCTACGATCTCTTCTTGTGGATGTCTCTAAATCGAAGTGAACTGATGTAGGAGAGAGGTAGGATCGGAGGACTCATTGAAGTTTCCCATCAACTGCCCGGCTAACTGGTCCCATCCCATAATTGTAAAACGATGAACTAGTTTTTCATTATTCAACAGCGGAATAAATAAGTTTACAATAGCCGGGAATAGTCACCGGTGGAATGGCTGAACCAGAACTCTGTTACGTAGTTGTAACAGTGCAATAAATAAAGCTAATAATGTAATATAGTAAGTACGCTAGCATCCCCATTTATTACATTATTTGGGTAATGTAATAACTAATAGCTATACTAACATCCCCTTACATCATTTTGCAATACAAAGTGAGCTGCGAAACAATTCAAATTTGACATGTCCAAGTGCCTTAGTGAAAATGTCTGCAACTTGAGCATCGGTGGGAATGTGCTAAAGCTGAATTTGGTGCTTTGGAACTTCATCTCGAATGAAATGACATTGTGTGTCAATGTGCTTTGTTCTTTCATGATGGATTGGATTCTTGACGAGGTTCAGAACACCCTGATTGTCGCAAAACAAGTGTATTGGAGATTTTGATGGATGGCCCATACTTGTCAGAATGCGATGTAACCATATCACTTCGCACATAGCTTCACGTGCGGCACGATATTCTGCCTCTGTTGATGAAATAGCAACCACCTGTTGCTTCTTGTTGTGCCAAGAGACAGGACCGGATCCCAGATGAAAAATGTATCCAGAAGTTGACTTGCGATCATCAAATGATCCGACATAGTCAGAGTCCGTGTATCCTTGCAAGAAGAATTTGTTGTTCCTCTTGTATTCTAGGCCATATTCCATAGTACCATGGACATAGTGAAGAACACGTTTTTTTGCTTTCCAATGAGTGGTCTTAGGCTCCTGCATGAACCTCGACAGATAGTTGACAGCAAATATGAGATCTGGCCTAGTATTGGTCAGATATATGAGACTCCCAATCAACTATCGATAGAGAGTACCATCTACCTGAGGTGAATCATCATATCACGATAACTGAAGTCCATTCTCCATCGGAGTTGCCATTGGCTTGCAATCAATCATGCGATATTTTTCCAGCAATGTCTTGGCATATTTTTTCTGAGACACTTTGATGGAGTGCTCCTTCTGGTTGAATTCCAAACCAAGACAGTAATGGAGAAGTCCGAGATCTGTCATCTCAAAATATTTGCACAAGTTTCTTTTGACAGTAGAGATCATAGTTTCTGAACTCCCTGTAATGAGCAGATCATCCACATAGAGTACAAGCAACACTATCTCAGAACCCTATTTCTTGAAATAGAGGTTTGCATCTGACGGAAATATCTTAAATCCATGCTGCATAAGGTGATTGTCCATTTTTATATACCAAGCTCGAGGAGCTTGTTTCAGACCATACAAGGATTTGACCAATTTGCAAACCTTATGCTTTTGGTCTTCCACTTCAAATCCTTCAGGCTGAGTCATATAGACTTCTTCTTGGAGATCACCATTTAGAAAGGCACTTTTGACATCCATCTAGTGAACTTTCCACCCATATTGTGCTGCCATAGCACACATAACCCAAATTGTGGTCATCCGAGTAGTAGGTGCAAAAGTTTCCTCGTAGTCAATGCCTTCTTTTTGAGCATAGCCCTTTGCAACAAGATGGGCCTTATGCTTATCAATTGTTCCATCTGCCTTGTACTTGACTTTATATACCCATTTGCATCCAATGGGTTTCTTTCCATGTGACATATCAACAAGCTTCCAAGTTTTATTCTTCATCAAAGACTCATACTCTGTATCCATAGCGGCCTTCCACTGAGGCTCACTAAGAGCATCTTGCACTGATGCAGGTTCAAGTCCATCTATGGTAGACATGAATGCCCTTTCATCATCAATATCCATATCCTCTACTTCTGTACTTGGAGTTACAGAAAGTTCCTCAAAAGATTGACAAAGATCATCAACCTCACCAGTTTCTTTGTCTTCTTTTTCCTTTTGAGCCATATCTGCGTGTACGAGGTCTATCCAAATTCAAATTGGGAGGAGTGGATAAATTTGCATCTCTCGATTGTATTTGTACACCATTTAGGATTCTTCTTCGATGGAGTTGAAGAAGATGTAGAAGGAACTCTCTGTTTGTGTTGACGAAGGAATCTTCTCTTCCTTAGATTCCACAATATCTTGGTGTACTTTAGATGTGCTCTGTGATGTGAAAGCTTCATCAAAGACAACATCTCTACTGATATGAATTTTCTTGGTCAAAGGATCTATCAAACGATATCCTTTAGAGTGCTCAGAATAACCAAGAAAAATACATCTCAGTGTTTTCTCATCTAGCTTCTTCCTTTTCTCTTTCGATATGTGCATGAAAGCGTGACATTCGAAAATACGTAGATGAGATATGGAGGGTTTTCAACCACTCCATGCTTCCTATGGAGTCATTCCTTTTAGGGCCTTTGTGGGTGCCCTATTCAATAGATACACTGCAGTGGTGACAGCTTCTGCCCAATATTGTTGCCCAAGAGTAGCTCCTGTGAGCATACAACGAACCATTTCCATGATAGAACAATTCCTTCTCTCAACAACTCCATTTTGTTGAGGAGTATAGGCAGTTGTTAACTGTATCTTGATTCCATGCTTATCTAGGAATGCAGAAAATTCATTAGAGGTAAACTCTCCCCCTCGATCTGAGCGGAGGGTTTTAATAGAAGATCCTGACTCCTTCTCAACGGATTTCTTAAACTGCTGGAAGAATGCGAAAGCTTCAGATTTCAGTTGGAGAAAGAAAACCCACATATTTTGTGAGTAGTCATCTACGAATAACTGAAAGTACCTCTTCCCTCCACAATTGTTGGGTGTGAAAGGACTGCACAGATCGATGTGAATTAACTCCAGAGGTTTTCATGCTCTTATAGAGCTCTTCTCAAATGGTACTCTATGTTGCTTTCCTGCCAAGCAGTCAGAGCACACTGGCAATGTGGCAGAAAGGGAAGGAAGACCCTTTACCATCTCATACTTATTGAGCTCAAGTAAGTAGCCGAACTAAGATGCCCATATCTCTTGTGCCATAGGGAAGTTGCCTCCTTGGTAGAGACAGTCATGGCAACATGTGAAGTAGAGATAGCATCTAGTGCAAATAAGCCGTGCTTATATGAAGCTGTTGTAATCTGCTTACCCTTCCTCGTAATAGTACAACACTTCTTTCCATTCTCAACACGAAAGTTGACAACCATATTTCTATCCAGGATTTGTGTCACTGACAACAAATTGTTGGCCAATCCCGGAACATAGAGGACTTTTTCAATCTGACACTTGCCATCAGGAAGAGTGACTAAAACTGTACCCTCTCCCTGAACCCCGTAGGTTTTATCATCAGCAATGGTGATAGGTTTGCCCTCTTTGGCCACAAATGATTCAAACCACGATCTGTCGCCAGTCATATGTTTGCTAGCTCAAGAATCGACATACCAAACAGGATCCCTTTGAGTGGAATCTGTGGTAGTCATGAGCACCTTGTGTGCCCATTCAGAATCTGAGTCAGATTCTTCAACAGCAACATTCACCTGGGGTTGCTTGTTTTTATTTTGTGGTCTGTTTTGGCCTTTCTGCTTGTTCTTATGCCAACACCTATTGGTGTCATGGTTGTCTTTTTCACAGATCTTGCACCACCTCTTCTTTTGTTGAGGTTGTTTGCCTTTTCCTTTCATATCCTGTTGAGAATTTCCTCTTTTCTGAAAGTTGCCTCATTTTTGCCCATTACCTTTCTTCCTAGAACCCTGCCTGTTGGTGTATAGGGCTGCATTGGAATAATCATCCTTGTGAAGTTGGCGTGCCTCCTGTTGTTGAAGCAGATTGACCAACTCGATGTAGGTAATTTGTCGTTGAGACACCTGGATGGAGGTTATCAACATATCAAATGAAGAAGGTAAAGCTCTCATCACAAGTGAAATGAGAAGCTTTTCGTCCATAGTATCTCCCAAAGAACTCAATTTCTCTTTCAACTCAGACACTCTGCACAGAAAGAGTTCAACTGTTTCACCCTGTCTCAAACTCAGGTTATGAAGTTTTTGTTGAAGATGAAGAATGGTGGATTCATTCTTTACCTCATAGATGGTTCTAAGGGCATCCTATGCCTCTTTACCACTTGCTTTGTCAGCTATATGAGGTTGCACTTCATCTGAAATAGCAAACAAAATGAGCACCTTTGCTCGACTGTCTTTCTTGTCAAAAGCTATCTGATCTGCGGAAGGACCTGTGGATCTTGCTGTTGGTGAAGGCCTAGTTGCTACTCCAGTAACAATATCCCAAAAATCTTCCATTTGTAGAATTGCCTTCATCTTATGTTTCCATGGTGTATAATTTGGACCTTTCAATAACTGATGTGGATCAGTCATCAACTTTGCAACAGCGGCCATAGTGAAGGTTCCTTATATCACCAATTTGTCCCCATTTCGATATACCTTTTGCTAGGCCAATATACCATACAAAATACCCGCCCTTACGTGAGGGAAACTATAGGTATTTAGAAAGATCAACAAAAATCACCCGCCCTTACGTGAGGGAGACTATAGGTGAGTTTTAGAGATCATACGATACGTGGAACATAAGCGGTACTGAAAGGGAATCGCCTTGTTGATGGCACCTACCATAGAAGAATCTTCTCATGCGTGGGGCGTAACTTCCCCTAAACACTATGAGGAATACTTCGTCAGGATTTATGCCTAAACACAAGAGCGATAAAGGGTAGTGGATGGAGTAAAAAATGCAAAAATGGCTAACTTATCTCTCCCCGACAATTTATAGAGAACAAGCTCAGACGTCGTTGTAGCAGCTATATTAGGCGGCGGATACAGTAGCCAAATCACGACAACTTTACTCGTAAGTGCTGGCCAGAGGTATCACAAATATCGAACGCTGTAGTGCAATAAATTGCACGGATGGGTTTTAATTATTCCGAGGACTTAGGGAGTGAATTTGCTTTTAAGTTTTTAATGTTATAGTGCAAAAATGAAATATGCAACATACAACATAAAAAACTGCCCACAAGAATAACCCACAAGGTGTCGGTCACAGCCGAAAATGCACCTTTTACAATGCCAAATTGCTATTTTTCAGAAAATTACTCTGTATCCCCCTTTGATTTTTTGAAAACAAAATATCCCCCCTTAAAAAATTCTCTTTTAACAAAGCATTTTAATAATTACTATATTTTTAAAATTAAAATAAATAATTTTAATTTATATAGTTTTAAAACTTATAAAAAAATAAATTAAAATTAAATTTTAATTTATAAAGTTTAAAAACTAAAAAATAAATTAAAATTAAAAATTTTAATTAAAAAATAATAATTAAAAATAACTTTGCAAAAAAAATTATACCTTTGGGGGGAGTCGACGGGATTTGAACCCCCGACCTGCAGGCTCCCTGAGCCTTACCGCACAGCTCACTGCCAAGTGAGCTAGCGGGCTGATCCGGAAGGAACAGTGGAGCTCCTCTCCTTTGTCCTTCCTCGGTCTGCCCGTCCTCCTCTCGTCCTCTCCTTCTCGGCTGCACCTCCGCGCGTTCTTTGTTTTTTTTTTTTTTTTTTTTTACAATAAGCAATACTCGGCCGCGTATACAGACGCTCAACCGGGGGGGGGGCGAATGGGAATCTTCTTCTTTCTTTTTTTTTTAATTTTTATTTCTGCGCAGGCGTCCCACCTGTCGCGACCTGCGCGGGGGGGAATTTTTATTTCCCCGTTCCCGCCTGTCGCGACCTGCGCGCGGGGGGAAATATTCCCGCCTGTTGCAAGGGGGGTTTATACCCCGCGCTGCACGCGATAGGGGGGAATTTAAAATTCTCGCCACGCGTCAGCGCTGTACGGGGGGGGTGCAACTCCTCCCCTCTGCCCTGCCGCGACGCACGGACGTGAGCGCTTTGTCACGGATGCGCTGGCGTGGCACGATAGTCCGCGCGCAGAGCCTTCACGGCATAGGGGGGGACATCTGCGTCCTCTCGTTCACGCTCTGTCACGAACATCGCGGCACAGGGGGGACGTCTGCATCCTCTCGTGGACAGGCACAGTGTCGCGGATGCCCTCTGCGCGCACGTCGCGGCTCTGTGTCACGAATCTGCTGTGTCACGGCTCTGTCCACGACAACAATTTTTTTTTTTTCTTCGTCGCAGGTATAAATCGCTGCAACAGCGATTTTTTTTTTTTTCTTTTAAACACCTGCACGAACAGCAGAAAAAATAAAATTCATCCTCCTCCAGCCTCGGCTTCTCACGCCACTGGATCACTGCATTGGCTCTGATGCCATGTAAAACGACGAACTAGTTTTTCATTATTCAGCAGCGAAATAAATAAGTTTACAATAGCCGAGAATAGTCACCGACGGAACGGCTGAACCAGAACTCTGTTACGTAGTTGTAATAGTGCAACAAATAAAGCTAATAATGTAATATAGTAAGTACGCTAACAATAATAGTACCGAGTGGTAAAGATCTATACCAGTAGGGTAGTTTTCCTCTAAGGGAAAGAACCATAAGCTTTACCATAACTTGCTCCTCAGTGATGTCATGGATTGCTACCAAAGAGATTATGTCCTGGATGTGCTCCAGAGCAGTTTTCCAAGTTCCATCGAACGTTGGGATCTTCTTTACGACAGCGGGCGGCACTTGCCCTTGTCCCACTAGATTTAGCGATGACAAAGAATCCCATGAAGGGAACCACCTAGGCGGCGGTTGTTGCTGCATTTTTTGTTGTTGTTGTTATTGTTGTTGATGTTTTTGTGCCATACTTGCTCCTGGATTTTGAGAAACAGGAATCCCCAAAGCTCCTCCTTGACTGCTAATAGGACGGCTAATAGGAATGGAGGCACTAGGATGCTTCAATTAGTTGGGAGGATTAAGAGGAAATCTAGCCGTTGTGCTATCAAAAATTAAGCCTTGCTCATCAACAGCGGCCTCTTGCGAGGATGTTCCATGTAACAGTGACTCGGGGGTAACTAACCTAGATTATTCCCCAAAGGTGTCAATATCTAGCTCAAAGAACTTAGTTTCCTCTCCTCTATTCCTAACTCTCCATCTTGTTTGCATGAAGGCACAGACTTTGGTACTGGTCTTTACGACTTAAATATTCTCGAGTAAACAGAGTCGCCAGATGCTAAGAGTCTCTCGGTAATGAGAGCATCGGTTCTCACTACCACTAGTCATGTGAGACTGACCGGGTCACACCGGGAACTGGTTAGAACTAGTGGCCCCAGTGAAGATGGGTTTGAGATTTGCACTTAAAATATGGGACCTTTGTCCCACCGGGCGTGCCAAAAACTATTGGTCATCAAATCTGTCTAGGAAATGATTTTGGGTAAATGTATGCGCCCTACACCTAGACCAACATTGAAAAGCCGAAGGGAAGAGATGCCCCTCATGCCAATATTTGGAGAAAGGCCGGCTCCTATGCTAATCTACTTTGGTGTTTTGAGATAAGGGATGCAGGAAAGAGATAAAGGAGTTAGGGTTAGAGAAAGAAATAAAAAGGGGTAAGGGAAGAGAGATTGGTTATTTAAGGTGGGAGAGAATAGGAAGCACGATCACTAACTAACAAATTGAATAGCAGCAAGGAACACCAAGAATAAACGAAAGAAACGCCACATTAACCTTCCTATGTATCCTCTGGGCAAGCTCACAGGGATTCTCCTTCTCCCTTTCATCAAAATTTAGGGTTCGAGTAAAGACGATTAGGACAAGTGAATGTAATGAAACCACAACCCACCGAGCAAGCATAAAAGAAAGCCAATATAGCATTTTTCCTCTCCTATGTATCCTTCAAAGGAGTTTCGGGTACAGTCCACAATCGCACACTAAATTTAGGATTCGAGTCTCGATGATACAAATGAAGAAAGACAAAAGAATCAAGCACAGAAGGCAGCATAAAAGAAAGGAATTGAGCCCAAAGCTCTTTAGTATTAATCGCAGGACATCAAGTTACAGCAGCTTTCTAGTAGATAGTTCCCCCTCCTTTTCATTACAATACCTGGGTTTTTATAGAGGACCCGGACCTCTAAGTTATAATTACGCAGCATGGAGAAGTACACCCTTGAGCCCTGAGAAGTCGGCTCCCCTCGACTCTCATGATCGAGCTCTCAAATTCATTACCAAAACTGACAACTATGACTAGGTCAACCAAGGAAAGATGCATTGATGAGCCGTCTAAGCGTCCTTAGCTTCTGGGTGCGGTGCTCGAGTGGATGCCATGCTTATCAGGCTCACTTTTTGGGACTGATACTTCGATTTCAATTACCAAAAATGAGCAACGAGCTTTTCAGGCATGAAAATTTGCATTTATGAGGCATTTGATAGCCTCAAGAAAATGCCTGACTTGGAGTGTGTGCCCGTGGATGCGCTTCACTGGATTCTCGATCGCAATGGATTCGGGCCGAAGCAATAACTCCTCCTTGATTCGTACTTCACAAAATGGAGCTTCGCAAAACTACTTCGTGGGTGATGAGTGCCGAAACATACTTCCTCCTTGTTGCTTTGCTGACACAAATGCTTCACTGACGCCTTGGAGAAATACTTCGCTGCGATCCTATATGGTTCGGGAAGGTTTCTACCGAAACAATTTCTTGCCTTTGAAAATGCTTCGCTCTTCTCGGCTGCCAGCACTTTGGTTGAAAATGCTTCACACGAAAACTAGCCAAAGCGGATGCTTCACTATGGTTTTTGGTGAAGTAGAAATGGTTCGCTGGCGGGGAGGCCCGAATTGGGTGTTTCGACAGTTTCCTGATGAAGTAATCTTCAATTTTTTCTTCGAGTTTCGCTTCACTAGTCTTTTGGCTAAAGTATTTAATGGAAATGCTTCGGGCCCGAAGTTATTTTCTGCCTTAGTAAACCTGGACCGTGGTCTAGACTCTTCTTCTTCGGTGGAGTCGTTCTTTTGAATGCCACTTCGCACAACTTTCGCCTGAAGTAGTGGTTTGAAGTGCTTCGGGCCCGAAGTTCATTTTATCGCTTCCCTTGTATTTTTCTTCGGCAACACTACTTCGCAAAATTTTTGCCCGAAGTAGTGCTGGAAATGCCTCGGGTGCGAAGCTCTTCTAGTTTTCTTTTGGTGAAGCTCTTTTTTCTAGATTTTTTGAAAGCGAAGCTCTTTCTTTTTCATTTTATGTACAAGGGGGTGGCAAGGAAAGCCAAAATTGTTGCAACTTTGCAAAATAAAAAACAACAAAGAAATACTTTACAAAAACGCTGTACAAAATTTTGATTTATTTTTCTACCCCTTGTGCAATGTGACAAAAGTTGTCAACATTCTTTGGTCATCAAATCTACCTAGGAAAGGATTTTGGATAAATGTTTGTGCCCTAGACCTGGACCAACATTGAAAGGCCGAAGGGAAGAGATGCCCCTTGTGCCAATCTCTTCCCTTCGGCCTTTCAATGTTGGTCCAGGTCTAGGGCGCATACATTTACCCAAAATCCTTTCCTAGGCAGATTTGATGACCAACAATTACAATAGATAATATGTTCCCTTATAACTCCAAAAACCTTATGTTAAAACAAGCATAAATATTTTTACCTCAATCGCTCCTTAATGTTGTACGTTGATGGATTTATAGCTACATGCTACATAGCTCTTATGGGCAATCAGAGCCCTCTTTGACCAGTGCAAACTCGTCCCTCGATTGGTGATCCTTCAATTCTATAATTTGGTGATGAAAGATATCTTTGGATATCACTTCCAAGGTTTCTCCAAATGCAATTAATGTTCACTGGTTTTATGACAACATCTTCAATGTCTTCCTTACACCTTTGAATGGTGTATAGACGTTTCACCTTGATGCATTAACTCAGTTTGACTGCTCCATTGCTTTGCTTAGATGTGTTCTGCTTCACACACTATTGTATCTTTTGTTCTCCAAGATCAACATCTTAAGAAGGATGGGCTTTGTGACAAGTGTCACATGAATCGTTACAAGATAACTTCTTAACATTCCTTTAGCAATGATGAACGTTCCTTCGGCAATGATAAGTGTTCCTTCGATAATGAATGTTTCTTTGGTAGTGATAGGTTTTCCTTCGATAATGATGAGGTTGGTGGTAACCTTCAAATAATATTAACTCCCTCCAATAGAATGTAACTTCCTTTAGGTGAGCTCTTGAACGTTGGAATACATAGAGATTTTATGCCAAGTGGCTTGTGTATGCAATCCTTATTTCTAATGCTCCAAGGATGAGCTTGCAACCCTAATTTCTCCTTTATCTTTACAATTTACGTGAGCTTGCTATGTTTCTTTGTTTGCAATATTTCTTTTGTACGTTGGCTTGGATAGGACGATGGATGTCTACATCTAGATAGTTCCACGGTCTTATGGCACACCTTCGAGCTCTTCTTTTGGTGGACACTCACTTCAATGGATGTCTTAGGTGTAGCTCTTATCTTTAAACTTGTTTGCAAGTCTTTAATATTGATTTCTTCCTTCCTTTGCTACTATTTATAACAACCAATGCTTTATATTTTACTTAGATAACCTATCACTAAATATTACCTGCATTTCTACATAAGCATGAGTGTTAATTTCTTCTTTCAATGGCTCCATTGTTGTAGGTGATGCATTGCTTATAGGGCTAAATCTAATAGAGGAAAAATGGTATTTTTAAACACCTCAACTCCTAGATGTGTGAGCTCTTCGGTAGCTCTTCCTTTAGCTATAACTTTGTTGTTCATATTAGCTCCTTCACTTGGCTACAAGTCTGTTGAACAAGGACGTGTGAGCTCTTCGGTGGCTCTTCTTTTTGGCGGTAACTCTACTACTTGTGTGAGCTTTTGATAGCTCCTTACCTTGGCCATAAATATATTGGATAAGAACATTCTTCTTCCCCCCTGTAAATGGTAATGCCTTTGTTCTTCCAAGGAACAAAACAGGTACCTTTTGTAATATGTAATTCTTGCACCAAAAGAATTTTTATAATCCTTCTTGATTATTTTGGATGATAGTCAATCCAAGCTAATGAAATGAGGATTCCTACACTATGTGCTTGAAAAGGAAATCCTTCTATTCTCCTTGAATCTTGATACTTCCAAGGTCTCGATTTGAGGCTTCCTTCAAGGATTTCAATGGTGGAATTTCTACTCCACATTTCTTCTTGTAATGGTAGCTTCTTTTGGCCACTAAAGTGCTACAAATATTTTTGATTTTTATGCTTCTTAACAACACAAACTAATTTAGAGCAACTAGTTAAATAATTAACTAGAATGGTGTTTAATAGATGAACTATAAATGGTAACAATAAATTCACCTTATTACTCCACTAATTTCTCAAATATGCTCTTAACAATTCCACTGCAACCTTTCAAATATAATCTGCAAATTTCACTACAAACATAGTTGTAGGATCTAGTCTTATTTTCCAATATATAAGATAGGTAGTTGATAGATAGTTTTAATTTTGTATTCTAATCAACTCCAAATTAATGTGCAAATGAACCTTAAAAAGAACTTTCCTTTTTGCACTTCTTTGAAGACTTATAATGTAATATTCCTCTTTGCAATTTCTAATCTAACATAAGGTGCTTTAACAAATTTGATGACTATTCTGAATAATGAATTCACTAGCACCAATAATTGCTTACCTTCTTGGCAACTTTTGAAGAGAATGTAGATCATGCTTGTTGCTTTTTGCAACTTTTGTTAGATTTTCCAAGTAGCTCCTCCTTCACCAAAAAGATATCTTGAACTTCCTTTCACGAGCCTAGGGTTTGGTGATTTGATCTTCTCCTTTTTGCTACAAATTTAGAGGAATATTTAGGCAATCCTCAAGTCTCTCGGCTTTGACAAACTCCTTTTGTCTTCGAGTCTTCTTGTCAAATTCTGACTTCAAGCAGGATCTTCTTCTTCTCAATACTTTGAATGTATTGAGGTCTTTTGTATCTTCTTTGGCACTCCTTGAAAATTCTTCTTTTCTTGATTGGGCTTGTTGTCATATGGCGACAATTATCCCAAGTCTTTACCTTGTAAGAAAGTTTCTCCTTGATGGAGAATTTCTCCAATGAGTTCTTCTAGGAACTCTTTTGATGATCTTGCTTCAGCAACAAGGCCCTTCAAGCCTTTTTCCTTGAGACCTCTCCTAGGTCTTCAATTTTACAGCTACTTCGGTCTTCCTTGAGGTCTTATTCTTCAACTTATCGAATTGAGATCTCCTTTCTGGATCTCTATATTATGGTACTACTGGATTTGAATAGGGCTCTCCTAGTCCTTCTCATCCTCCCAAGAATGGAAGTTTCTTCAATGAAATATTTACCTAATCTCTTCACCTTCAAGTTTGCTTTAGGTGCTAGATGATTCTAAAGAAAATATTCTTTCCAACTTTCTTGTAGGAATTTTCCCAGCTCACTAGATCTCCTTTTCCTACAACAAATGATTAGTACTAAAATCTGAATCTGCTTCTAAATTAGCTACTCTCTTCTGGATTCTTTTTCAGGATCAAGGCTTTTGTGGCCTTTTTTAGACTAAGGTTTATGTGGGATTTTCTTTTAGAACAAGGATTTTGTGGCCTTTTCTTTTAGATTAAGGATTTTGTGGCCTTTTATGTTGTGAATTTGACTTTATCGATAGAGATATTCAATATCTAGACTTCACTATGACTCTTTCTCCTAGATTATCTTCAGTAGTATTCTTCTTTTACAACAACTAATATTTGCACTATGAAGGTACTCCAACATTTGGGTAACAAAATTGAAATCTCCTAGATTTATGTTGTAGAAGGTGACCCAATCATATGATATTTAGTTCCCTATAGTAAGAAGAACCTTCAGGCTATAGTTACCAAGTTTCATATATCCTGGATGATCTTCACTAGATGATCTATCAATCTAGTGGATTGAATGCTGAGTCCTGGTCTTCACAAGTTTTCCTGTAACTTTTTCAAGAGACTCTAGTCAAATGTAATCTTAGTATTTTCTAAAACTGAGATTTCTTTCAGTTCTCACATGTGAGTCTCCCTAATTCTACCACCTAGACTCTTCTGAGAGTTTTTGACAGTGACTAGTCCAATGTCACATCAGGTTGACAAAAATATCAGACTCAATAATAATGGTGGTATTCCTATTGTCCTACTATGACTAGATCTACCGTGTCTTTGATACCAAAATTAGCTTTTGAGGTAGATTGCAATGGGATATGGCAATCACAAGATGCAAAAATATAAAATAAAATAGATTCATGAGATTTCAAAAATATTTTATAAATAGAAATTATGGAAATGAATACAATATTTCTATGGAGGAAATGGACACTCCATGCAAGATGCTACAAAACCATAATGTGCTCCATCGCTAATGGAGTCACCCACTACTACTACTACTAACTACGGACTTACCTATAAAACTCTTACAATGAGGCTGTCTTAAAATGGAAGATAAATTCCTTGGCCAACACTCTACCTAGTTGTGGAAGGGACACCTTACACATTTACAACTTGCACATTGACACTTGTGCATTTATTACATTGCATAAAGTAACTAGATAACATCCCCCTAAAGTAATCTAATTTCCTAAGTATGTACCTAGGAAGGTACATTTACATGATCTAAATAATGTAATAGACTTTGAATCTAACACCAATTTGGAGCAGCTCCATACTTGTGGTACTACATTCATCTCTAGCCTTGATGTCCATATATGACTTATGCTCCATGAATAAGTTTGAGACCCTAAGTTAAAATTCCTAAAGGATTAATTCCTAACATTTCCAATGGGATGCATGTGATTCCCCTCTTTAATCCTTTGACAGAGGTCATGAAATAACTCCTCAAGTCTCTTATGGGGAGGGAATCCTTGTCTCTTTATCTTACCCCTCTTTGTTGGTCTACCTCTAAATGGTTTCACCTATTTTGAAAGTATAGGTATTGGTGAAGATAGAGCATATGTGGGTGGAGTAACAATAGTCAAGGGGGTGAAATTAGGTATGTTTTGAGTAAGGAAGAGCTATAATAGGTGGAAGTGGTATCCATGATGTTTGAGTATGGAAAATGGATAAAATAGAGGAAACCGTGAAATTTTGAGAGAAAGATAAAAATTTGTCTTGGCACATAGAGTGATTCATTTACAAATTGGAGTGATTAGCTCACAAAACAGAGTGAATTGCTCACTTTTAGTCTGTTTAGAAGGCTTTTAGAAAATGAGCTACTTAACTCATAATTACAAGGAATCCACTTTCTAAAGTGAGTAATTCACTCATATTGGGAACTTGGCGAGTTTTTTTATCTAGAGCAATTGTCACAACCCAAAATTTCATCATAATTTTTTTTTATTTAAGACAACAATACTTTGTTTGCAATCCCATCATAATGTTAGTTTTAGGCATAAAAATACGCACTTCAAGATTAACCACCACTATAGCTGGTGTCTTAAGTGCTCGGGACTGGTCATTTCTTGCGTTTTGCCTTGTATGATTCTGACTCCCCACATGAGCCTATCTAGAATATGACGAAGGGTTATCCGTATAGGGCCCATATCACCTGAAGGGGGTACGCTATCTCCCTTGTCCAAATTCATAAGAACTTGTAATCCTTCAAGTACTCAACATGTTTCTTTGGAACCAGTGTCTGTATGTTGGTGCTAGTCATTGACCCTCAAGTAAGGTTTGTCTAGAGTTTGCCATCTCATGGCTTATGGACTAGATATTCATGTCCTTTCTCGGGTTGACGATAATGCTGCCCATAACCATCTATCGTTGGATATGCCAAATGCAAGAGTAGCCCTCTAGCTATGCATTATGTTGGCACTTTTCAGCCCAGGTGGTGTGATGAATATCACCACCACTAACTAACTGTCCACCTAAAGCGACGTCCCATACCACTGCTCATTACACTCAATGGCTAGGACCCCTGTCCAAAATTAGTCGGAGTATAGTGACTCAGTCTCACATAAGCCACCTCGTGACTTAATGCGGATGGGTAGAGAAAATTTCTAACTCGACTTCCTCAAAAAATGGTTTTTCAGCAAGTGGTAAACAGTTTTAATGTTTTCTCTCTCTTTTTTTTTTAGATTATTATTTTTTTACTCTAAGAAAAGGCTTATGGTTATTCCTCTTTTCTACACCACATGAGAATATTATGATATAACCTTATCATAACACAAAAACACTTTTCAACAGTTCCAAGATAATTAAAAAAAACATATTAATATAATTTCTAATAAAGGCACATGTATTTTGGTTAAATTTAAATCATCCTAAAAATATAAAATATCTTCACAAAAATTTATATAACATATCAAACACATGTATCCTATTTTATATCTATAAAATTTCGATTCGTAGCAATCTTATGATTTGGCTAAGCTTACCAAAGTGTAAACTAATATTTAAAACAAAGCTTAACATTTAGCTATAAGGTGAACACGTTTTTCAAACCCACTTATCCAACCTAGAATATAGAGAATGACTTATACATGTTTAACCAAATTCTTCTCAAATTTATATGAAACAACTTAGTACAATACCATTTATAATAAAAATGAGATTTATCCTATGGTATACTTCTCACAACTCCCTATAAATGGATTACATAATCCCAAAGAAAACATCTTGCATCCTTCTTTTTGAAAAACAGAACTGGCACTACCCAAGGCAACACACTGGGTTTAATATGCCCTTTCTCCAACAAATCTTGTAGTTGGTTTTTGAGTTATTGTAGCTCCAATGGTGTCATTCTATATGGTTTCCGGACTACTAGTGTTGCTCCAGGCACTAATTCAATAGAGAAATCAAATTCTCTTCTTAGTGGCAACCTAGATAGATCTTCCGAAAACACATCTCTAAATTCTCCTAGCATCGGGTATTATTGGAATAGTACTGATCTTGAGTCTGATTCTTCGTTTTTATTCATCTTGATTACATACAATTTGCATCCCTTTTTTTAGGTCTTTTTAGCTTGCATGCTACTTATCAAATGAGGTTCAAGGGAGGCTCTACTACAGTGGATGCGGATTCTTTGATTGACTTCATTAGTATAATCCATCCATCTCTCCTCAAAATTTAATATAGCCTAATGTGCTTTCAGCTAATCTAGTCCTAGAATCATGTCAAATGCATGTAAAGGGGCTACATACAAATTCCAGTTGATTTTTCCTTGAGGTATTTCTACGGTTGAATCAAATAGGCATTGGTTTACTAAGTAAGTTTATCCCAAGCCATATTCTACTTGCCAACCATTTTCCATGATCCCAGGTCTAACAGGTATATCCCTCAAAACATTATTTGAAATAAATCTATCATTAGCACCACTATCTAACTAAATTTTCACATCTCTTTTGCCAATTTTTCCATTAATAAAAAATGGAGTAGTTTGTCCTTCTAGTTTAGGATTACCTGTAGCAGCAAAAATTCTATGGGACTCCTCTTCGAAAGGATTCCTGGGATCGGATTTCTTGGGGAACTGTCTCGCAAAGTGATCCAATGCTCCACATACATAGCAGGCATTAGGTCCGTCATTCCTCGGCTTATCATTCATTTGATTACGATTTCTAGTCTTATTTTGGCTACTATTGTTGGATTTCTTATCTTGGAAACTTCTTCGGTCAGACTGTCCTCTGTTCCCCTGGTTCTTGTTTTTGTTGCGGTTATCATATCTTTCTTGATCCTTATCCTTATACCTGCGGTTTTGGTCAAAACCACGATTTTTCTCAGCATTCTTTCTTTTTCTTGAGTTGTCCTTCTCTAGCTGATAAAAAGCTTTCACTTCCTTTTGACCTAACTCAAATAATCGAGCAGCGTCATAAGTTGTAGTCAGGGTTTGAGGAGTTTTTCCCCCTACATGTAGACTAATTTTTGGGTACAATCCCATAATGAACTTATGTGCCTTAAGTTTTTCTTGATTATCAAATTTGAGAGCATATTTTTGTAACTAAACAAATTTCTGATAGTACTTAGTTACCGACATATTACCCTATCGTAGGTTGGTAAATTTAGTATGCTTTTCAATAAAGAACTGTTTAGTGAGAAAAAACTCCTTAACAAATTCCTCCCAAGGAATATCAGTTGCTTCCTTTTGAGCGGCTTTCTTATATGTGGTCCACCATATCTTGGCGGAACCCTCCAAGTGAGTGACCGCCCATGTGGTTTTTCCTTCGAAGCTAAGAGGGTTGATAGCAAAGTATCCCTCGGCCTTACTTAGCCAGTTGATATAAATTTATCCATCACCGCTCCCATCAAGCTTGGAGATATCTAGTTTCTTTAATTCTTTATGTAATTCCTCACCCACTATCCTTCTAGTGGATCCTTCAGGTAATTGGTTTATGTTACTATTTACTTATTTTTTTGTCAAGTTCTCAATAACCTTTTACTGTTGTGAAATGAGCTCCTATTGTTGGGCCATTTGTGCCCGTTGTTGTTCCATGTGCTCATTCATTTGAGCCCTCTAGCTCTCCATCAGCTCTCACTGCTGATTAAATTACTCTTGCATGAGCTGGAAAATTCGAGCCATATTCCCTTCTCTGGAGGTAGCCCCTGCTACTGGCTCCTTTTCCTTCCTAACCACGCACCATGGTTTTTCAGCATTTTGTGCTATTTTTGACTCTCTTATGAGTCATTTGAGTCCCTTCCTCGAACCTTCTACATTTTCTTCTTGTAGATTCATACTAGGTCTCCGAGAAGTACCTGCCATATTGCATTAAGAGTTTTTGTTATAAAACTATGTTAACTAGGTTTTCACAAACTTAGGCTCTAATACCAACTGTCACAACCCAAAATTTCATCACATAAATTTTTTATTTAAGACAACAATACTTTGTTTGCAATCCCATCATAATGTTAGTTTTAGGTATACAAAATACGCACTTCAATATTAACCACAACTACAGCTGGTGTCTTAAGTGCTCAAGAATGGCCATTTCTTGCGTTTCGCCTTGTAGGATTCTGACTCCCCACATGAGCCTATCTGGAATTCGGTGAAGGGTTATCCGTACAGGGCCCATATCACCTGAACGGGGTACACTATCTCCCTTGTCCAAATTCAAAATAAATCATAGTCCTTCAAGTACTCAACTCATTTCTTTGGAACCAGCGTCTGTATGTCAGTGCTAGTCATTGACCCTCAGCTAATGTTTGTCTAGAGTTCGTCATCTCATGGCTTATGGACTAGATATTCATGTCCTTTCTTGAGCTGACGATAATGCTGCCCATAACCATATTTCATTGGATATGCCAAATGCAAGAGTAGCCCTCTAGTTATGCATTATGTTGACACTTCCCAGCTCGGGTGGTGTGATGAATATCACCATCACTAACTGACTGTCCACCTAAAGCGACGTCCCATACCACCGCTCCTTACACTCAATGGCTAGGACCCCTATCCAAAATTAGCTAGAGTACAGTGACTCAGTCTCACATAAGCCACCTCGTGACTTAATGCAGATGGGTAGAGAAAATTCCTAACTCGACTTCCTCAAAAAATGGTTTTTCAGCAGGTGGTAAACGGTTTTAATGTTTTCTCTCTTTTTTTTTTATATTATTATTTTTTTGACTCTAAGAAAAGGCTTATGGTTATTACTCTTTTCTACAGCACATGAGAATCTTATGATATAACCTTATCATAACAAAAAAACACTTTTCAACAGTTCCAAGATAATTAAAAAATATATATTAATATAATTTCTAATAAAGGCACATGTATTCTGGTTAAATTTAAATCATCCTAAAAATATAAAATATCTTCACAAAAATTTATATAACATATCAAACACATGTATCCTATTTTATATCTATAAAATTTTGATTCATAGCAATATTATGATTTGGCTAAGCTTACCAAAGTATAAACTAATATTTAAAACAAAGCTTAACATTTATCTATAAGGTGAACACGTTTTTCAAACCCACTTATCCAACCTAGAATATAGAGCATGACTTATACATGTTTAACTAAAATCTTCTCAAATTTATACGAAACAACTTAGTACAATACCATTTATAATAAAAATGAGATTTATCCTATGGTATACTTCTCACAACTCCCTATAAATGGATTACGTAATCCCAGAGAAAACATATTCCAGCCCAATAATAGAATACTTAATACATCCAATTACTGGTCAAAGACAATTTATGAGTGGAAAGATATCAAACATATCAAAAGAATTCATAGGATTGGCAATCGAATTATTTCCCCATAGTGACAGAACATACTACGCTGAGTTCTGATGAGTTAATGTTCTAATTGGCGTCAAAACCTAATATACACATTACCAAATTTTTAAGTAGTTTCTACAATAATGAAACATGATTTATATTTTAATATTGCTTCATCTTACTACACAACAAATGATTTAGTTTTTTGGTTTTAAGTTTTTCATCAACTCTGACATACAGTGTCTTCTCGGAATTCCAACCAGGAATATCCATACATCTATTCACTCTGCCTTTAGGAATGAAAATGCGCCTCCAGCGCCCACCCACATCAATCGAACGAGAACAGAGGCCAGGAGTTTGGCTTAGACTTGGTCCTTAAACTAAATGATATTCTCAATCATATCCAAAACATGCATTTCAACAGCTATCTCAAACATGCTTTTCAGTAGCTATCTCGAATATGCATTTCAGCAGCTATCTCAAACATGCTTTTCAGCAGCTATCTCAAACATGCATTTTAGCAACTATCTCAAACATGCATTTCAGCAGTACGCTATCTTTAGCAATGTAAAAGAAATGAGTTATATCAATACCATATAACAAATAGACATCCATCAAAATCAATTCAAATGAGCACAGACATAAAAACAATGCAGCGTTGGTGCAAAGCAACATCCATTTAATTCGTTTGTATTCCTCCACATATTCTGGTATAATTTTAATTTTTTTCTTGTTTATATTATTTCTTATCTTTTCAAAATATTGAAGACTCCCTCAGAGAAATGTACTACGCAGACTCTTTTCAACACGGCTTCTCAACCAGTCCAATAAATTTATAGCAAAAATTTATGGTTCAATGGATAGATTGGGTACTCATTCCAACATGGCTTCAAAATAAGAAATTTAACAGTGAGATTCATTAATCAATTAGTAATTAAATTGGGATCTTATATCTAACACGGCTTCACAACCATAATACAAATTTTTATAGCATGATTATTTAGTTAATGAATTATATAAGCTGGCACAGGTAAATTAAGATAAGCGCCTACGAACACAACACATAATTCACCAAATCCAAATTTTAATATTATAAATACTTAGAATGACACTTCATTTTTAGCATGATGGAATTTTGACCTTATCACGCAGAAGCTCAGACCCTCTTTTCGTGAACTCTCCCTACGCAGATGAATGTTGGCCTTCACTTGGCTCAATGAAAGGTTCTTCACCCTCACTCACATACCTTCCATGTCTTTTTGCTTTTAGACAATTCGTATTCTTTTTATAAGAGGAGATTGACTGGAAGAGGACACTTCACGAGTTTGCCAGGTAGAACATGCAATTGTCTTCCACGTAACCGTCCGGCTCCCATAAGCTATAATTTATTATTATTAATTTACTTAGGTATCTTCGATTTACTTTAAACATATTTAGTCATACTTTGGCTTAGGATTTGTAGGTCCTTAATATGAGTCAACTCTTAAGTTTATTCCCTTCAACAATAAAGGTATTCTTCGATATCTTATATATGTATATATATATATATATATATGTATATATGTATATATATATATATGTATATATATATATATATATATATATATATATATGTATATATATATATATATATATATATATATATATATATATGTATATGTATGTATATATATATCATAATTTAATTTAATTTTTATTATTTTTTCTTATATATATATTTTTACTATTCTTATAGTTAATTCCATGATTATAGATTTTTAGATAAATACATTTTTTTAATTTAATTTAATTTACTTCTAAGCCAATATATTTATATGCATTATATATATATATATATATATATATATATATATATTTAAAATCATCATTTTAAATGACAACAATCAAAGAACAACAAATCGGCGAAAGCAAGTATTAACATGCAAACATCCATTCAAACATGACAGGCAGAATGTAATGCAAACCTACAGTGGGCTTCCATGTACCCACGGACCAAGGTGCTCGAGGCACAACATCATATCCACTTACCCAGTATTTCCGATCTACCACCTCGATCAATGGGGTGGGTGCTCTCTTTAATATGTCTCGAATCCTGCACCTATACCACAAACACTAACTGCAGAATCATATTCTTCCAAGAAAATTAATCACTAACAGTGGGGATGTGACATACTTCCCCCTTAGAATTAACACAGTCCCTGTGTTAGTCCATTCAGGAAATAAAAGAAATTAAATGCATAATACATAAGCAAGAAATGAAGTATTTCTATCAAAAAAATTCAGAGCATTTACATAAACAAATATATATGTAGCAGATCAAATGTGACATCATATACATAAATGTAACATAGAAGTATTTTGGTAACAAAATGCCATTCAAATATATATGTTTATCAGTCTTTTCACATTGTCATAAGATAGTTTTAGCTTTCGAATAAATAAGGAAACTGATTGTTCATGTTGGACACATCCTCCCAGGTGGCATTTCTTTCAGAGTATTGGTCCCACTGAACTCTACACTGGTCTACAATCCTTTTCCTAAGCTGCTTGGTCCTAAATCCTAAAATTTTAACTGGTCGCACCTCAATGAGCTGTGGGTCCGACATCTGCAAATGAGTAGTATCCAAGATATGGGTTGGGTCAGCAACATATTTTCGAAGCAGGGATATATGAAAGACATTGTGGATTTTTGACAAATTTGGTGGCAATGCAAGCTTGTAGGCAACGAGACTGATTTTGACAATTATTTCAAAAGGTCTGACAAACCTAGGGCTTAATTTGGTGGACTTAATTGAGCTTTTAGTAGGCTTGACTCTAAGGAAGACCTTGTCTCCTATAGCAAATTCTTGAGGTGCTATTTTTAAATCAGCATAGCTTTTCTATCGGTCAGCTGCCTCACGCAATCGCTGATGGATTTCCTTCAATTGGTTTTCCATCCGCTTCACAGCTTCAGGACCGATCGCCTCTCGATCATCTAGATTATCCCACATTAATGGTGTCTTGCACCTACGCCCATATAGAGCCTCAAACGGGGCCATGCCCAACATGGAATGATAGTTGTTATTGTAAGAAAATTCTACCAGGAAGAGATAGTCCTCCCATTTGCTTTGATGATCCATGCAATACATGTGTAGCATGTCTTCCAGCACTTGATTGACCCTTTTAGTCTATCCATCCGTCTTAGGATGATAAGCAGTGCTGATATTGAGCCTCGTTCCCCAAGCTCGATGTAACGCTTGCCAAAATTTAGATGTAAATCGAGAGTCTCTATCTGATATAATAACTTCAGGAAACCCGTGTAGCCTTACAATTTCTCGAGCAAATTTTTGAGCAATTGTTGAGGCATCATCGTGAGTACTGCCAGGTATGAAATGTGCTACCTTGGTCAACTTATCTACCACCACAAATATTGCATCATGCTGGAATCAGGTTTTAGGAAGTCCTACGATGAAATCCATGGTTATAGCCTACCATTTATGCTCTGGGATTTCAAATAAATGCAATTTCCCACTAGGATGTTGGTGTTCTACCTTCACCTTCTGGCATTCAAGGCATTTTGCCAAAAATTATACTGTCCTTTTTCATTCCAGGCCAGTAGTAGTCCTTTCTCAAGTTTTCCCTCATCTTGACTACTCCTGGGTGTGCTAAATATGGTGCATAATGAGCCTCTTGCAGAATAATTCTTCTAAGCTCATCCTTTTTGGGTACAATAATTTGGTTGCGAAAGCATACCAACTCATCTCTGATGCTATATTCTCTAGGAATTCCTTGTTCAATTTTCTCTCGAAAGGTTTTACAAAACTCATCTGTCCTTTGCAACTCTGCAATTTGCTTCTTAAATCCATACTGACATCTTGTAATAGCAGCTATGTGTTTCCTCCTGCTAAGAGCATCTGCCAATTTGTTCTCTTTACCCTTGATATATTCAATACCAAAATCATATTCAGCCAAAAATTCCATCCACCTTCACTGTCGAGCATTCAGCATTGGCTGAGTAAATATATACCTTAGACTCTGGTGGTCGATTTTAAGCTCAAAGGGTTTTCCCAACAGGTAATGTCTCCAAATTTTGAGAGCATGGACCACAACTGCCAGTTCCAGGTCATGTGTGGCATAATTTATCTCGTGCTTCTTGAGTTTCCTAGACTCATAAGCTATCACAACTTCCCTTTGCAGCAATACACCTCCTAATCCCTCTATAGATGCATCGGTGCACACTGTAAATGGTTGGTTTGGGTCAGGTATTCTCAGTATTGGTGCGGTTGTCAACTTTTCCTTGAGAATTCTAAAGGCTTCTTCACACTGCTTTGTCCACTTAAACACCTTTCCTTTCTTTTGCAAGTTGGTTATAGGATAGGCTATTTTTGAAAAACCTTTGACAAACCATCGATAATAGCCAACCATTCCCATAAAACTCCTTACCTCTGACACATTAGTAGGAGTTGGCCAATCTATAATAGCTTCAATTTTCTTGGGATCTACTGCTATACCTTCAGCTGAGATGATATGCCCTAAATACTGCACCTGAGGTGTATAGAATTCACACTTGGACAGTTTCCCATATAGCTGATTTTTCTTGAGTACCTCTAGCACAATTCTCATGTGTTCATCATGCTCTTCTTTGTTTCGAGAGTAAATCAATATGTCATCCAAGAATATAAGCACAAATTGGTCTAACTGTTCACGGAACACACTATGCATCAGGTTCATAAAGGTTGTTGGTGCGTTGGTTAAACCAAAAGGTAACACTATGAACTCATAGTGCCCATATCTTGTTCTGAAGGCATTTTTATAAGTATCTTCATCCCGGATCCTTAGTTGGTGATATCCCGACCTAAGGTCAATTTTAGAAAAGATAGTAGCACCTCTGAGTTGGTCAAACAAATCATCAATCCTAGGCAAGGGATATATGTTCTTGATTGTCATTTTGTTAAGCATTTTGTAGTCAATGCATAGTCTTAAGGTTCCATCCTTCTTTTTGACAAACAGAACTGGCGCTCCCCAAGGCGACACACTGGGTTTAATATGCCCTTTCTCCAACAAATCTTGCAGTTGGTTTTTGAGTTCTTGTAGCTCCAATGGTGTCATTCTATATGGTGTCTGGACTACTGGTGTTGCTCCAGGAACTAATTCAATAGAGAAATCAAATTCTCTTCTTGGTGGCAACCCAGGTAGATCTTTCGAAAACACATCTCTAAATTCTCCTAGCATCAGGTATTGTTGGAATAGTGTCGAGCTTGGGTCTGATTCTTCTTTTTTATTCATCTTGATTACATACAATCTGCATCCCTTTTTCTAGGCCTTTTTAGCTTGCATGCTACTTATCAAATGAGGTTCAAGGGAGGCTCTACTACAGTGGATGTGGATTCTTTGATTGGCTTCATTAGTATAATCCATCCATCTCTCCTCAAAATTTAATATAGCCTTATGTGCTTTCAGCCAATCTAGTCCTAGAATCACATCAAATGCATGTAAAGGGGCTACATACAAATGCCAATTAATTTTTCCTTGAGGTAATTCTATTGTTGAATCAAATAGGCATTGGTTTACTAAGTAAGTTTGTCCTGAGCCATATTCTACTTGCCAACCATTTGCCATGATCCCAGGTCTAACAGGTATATCCCTCAAAACATTATTTGAAATAAAGCTATCAATAGCACCACTATCTATTAAAATTTTCACATCTCTTTTGCCAATTTTTCCATTAATAAAAAATGGAGTAGTTTGTCCTTCTAGTTTAGGATTACCTGTAGTAGCAAAAATTCTGTGGGACGCCTCTTCGAAAGGATTCCTGGGATCGAATTTCTTGGGGCACTATCTCGCAAAGTGATCCAATGCTCCACATACATAGTAGGCATTAGGTTCTATCATTCCTTGGCTTATCATTCATTTGATTACGATTTCTAGTCTTATTTTGGCTACTATTGTTGGATTTCTTATCCTGGAAACTTCTTCGGTCAGACTGTCCTCTATTCCCCTGGTTCCTGTTTCTATTGCGGTTATCATATCTTTCTCGACCCTTATCCTTATACCTATGGTTTTGGTCAGAACCACGGTTTTGCTCAGCATTCTTTCTTTTTCTTGAGTTGTCCTTCTCTTGCTGATAAAAAGCTTTCACTTCCTTTTGACCTGACTCAAAGAATCGAGCAACATCATAAGCCGCAGTTAGGGTTTGAGGAGTTTTTCCCCCTACATGCAGACTAAGTTTTGGGTGCAATCCCATAATGAACTTATGTGCCTTAATTTTTTCTTGATTATCAAATTTGGGAGCATATTTTTGTAACTGAACAAATTTTTGATAGTACTCAATTACTGACATATTACCCTGTCACAGGTTGGTAAATTCAGCATGCTTTTCAATAAAGAACTGTTCAGTGAGAAAATGACTCTTGAACTCCTTAACAAATTCCTCCCAAGGAATATCAGTTGCTTCCTTTTGAGCGGCTTTCTTATATGTGGTCCACCATGTCTTGGCGGAACCCTCCAAGTGAGCGACCGCCCATGTGGTTTTTCCTTCGGAGCTAAGAGGGTTGATAGCAAAGTATCCCTTGGCCTCACTTAGCTAGTTGATAGCGGTTTCTCCATCATCGCTCCCATCAAACTTGGAGATATCTAGTTTCTTTAATTCTTTCTGTAATTCCTCACCCATTGTCCTTCTAGTGGATCCTTCAGGTAATTGGTTTATGTTACTATTTACTTTCTTTTTTGTCAGGTTCTCAATAACCTTTTGTTGTTGTGAAATGAGCTCCTATTGTTGGGCCATTTGTGCCCATTGTTGTTCCATGTGCTCATTCATTTGAGCCCTCTAGCTCTCCATCAGCTCTCGCTACTGATTAAATTGCTCTTGCATGAGCTGGAACATTTGAGCCATATTTCCTTCTTTGGAGGTAGCCCCCGCTACTGGCTCCTTTTCCTTCCTAACCACGCATCGTGGTTTTTTAGCAGTTTGTGCTCTTTTTGACTCTCTTATGAGTCGTCTGAGTCCCTTCCTCGGACCTTCTGCATTTTCCTCTTGCAGATTCATACTAGGTCTTCGAGAAGTACCTACCATCTGGCATTAAGAGTTTTTGTTAGAGAACTATGTTAACCAGGTTTTCACAAACCTAGGCTCTGATACCAACTGTCACAACCCAAAATTTTATCACTAAATTTATTTTATTTAAGACAACAATACTTTGTTTGCAATCCCATCATAATGTTAGTTTTAGGCATACAAAATATGCACTTCAATATTAGCCACCACTACAGCTGGTGTCTTAAGTGCTCAGGATCGGCCATTTCTTGTGTTTCGCCTTGTAGGATTCTTACTCCCCACATGAGCCTATCTAGAATCCGACAAAGGGTTACCCATTTAGGGCCCATATCACCTGAATGGGGTACGCTATCTCCCTTGTCCAAAGTCAGAAGAACTCATAGTCCTTTGAGTACTCAACTCATTTCTTTGGAACCAGCATCTGTATGTCGGTGCTAGTCATTGACCCTCTACTAAGGTTTGACTAGAGTCCGTCATCTCATGGCTTATGGACTAGATATTCATGTCCCTTCCCGAGCTGATGGTAATGCTGCACATAACCATCTATGCTGGATATGCCAAATGCAAGAGTAGCTCTCTAGCTATACATTATGTTGGCACTTCCCGGCACGAGTTGTGTGATGAATATCACCACCACTAACTGATTGTCCACCTAAAGCGACGTCCCATACCATCGCTTGTTACACTCAACGGCTAGGACCCCTATCCAAAAGTAGTCGGAGTACAGTGACTCAGTCTCACATAAGCCACCTCGTGACTTAATGCGGATGGGTAGAGAAAAGTCCTAACTCGACTTCCTCAAAAAATGGTTTTTCAGCAGGTGGTAAACGGTTTTAATGTTTTCTCTCTCTTTTTGTTTTAGATTATTATTTTTTTACTCTAAGAAAAGGCTTATGGTTATTCCTCTTTTCCACACCACATGAGAATTTTATGATATAACCTTATCATAACACAAAAACACTTTTCAACAGTTCCAAGATAATTAAAAATATATATTAATATAATTTCTAATAAAGGCACATGTATTCAAGTTAAATTTAAATCATCCTAAAAATATAAAATATCTTCACAAAAATTTATATAACATATCAAACACATGTATCCTATTTTATATCTATAAAATTTTGATTCGTAGCAATCTTATGATTTGGCTAAGCTTACCAAAGTATAAACTAATATTTAAAACAAAGCTTAACATTTATCTATAAGGTGAACACATTTTTCAAACCCACTTATCCAACCTAGAATATAGAGCACGACTTATACATGTTTAACTAAATTCTTCTCAAATTTATATGAAACAATTTAGTATAATACCATTTATAATAAAAATGAGATTTATCCTATGCTATACTTCTCACAACTTCCTATAAATGGATTACGTAATCCCAAAGAAAACATCTTCCAGCCCAATAACAGAATACTTAATACATCCAACTACTGGTCAAAGACGATTTATGAGTGGAAAGATATCAAACATACCAAAATAATTCATAGGATTGGCAATCAAATTATTTCCCCATAGTGATAGAACATACTACGCTGAGTTCTGATGAATTGATGTTCTAACTGGCGTCAAAACCTAATATCCACATTACCAAATTTTTAAGTAGTTTCTACAATAATGAAACATGATTTATATTTTAATATTGCTTCATCTTACTACACAGCAAATGATTTAGTTTTTTGGTTTTAAGTTTTTCCTCAAATCTGACATACAACGTCTTCTCAAAATTTTTACTAGGAATATCCATACATCTATTCACTCCACCTTTAGGAATGAAAGTGCGCCTCCAACACCCACCCACATCAACCGAATGAGAACGGAGGCTAGGAGTTTGGCTCAGAATTGGTCCTTAAACTAAATGACATTCTCAATCATATCCAAAACATCCATTTCAACAGCTATCTCAAACATGAATTTCAGCAGCTATCTCAAACATACATTTCAGTAGCTATCTCAAACATGCATTTCAACAACTATCTCAAACATGCATTTCAGCAGCTATCTCAAACATGCATTTCAGAAGTACGTTGTCTTTAGCAATGTAAAAGGAATGGGTTATATCACTACCATATAACAAGTAGACATCCATCAAAATCAAATCAATTGAGCATAGATAGAAAAAAATGCAGTGTTGGTGCAAAGCAACAACCATTTAATTCGTTTGTATTCCTCCACATATTCTAGTATAATTTTAATTTTTTTCTTATTTAGATTATTTCTTATCTTTTCAAAATATTGAAGACTCCCTCAAAGAAACATACTACGCAGACTCTTTTCAACATGACTTCTCAACTAGTCCAATAAATTTATAGCAAAAATTAATGGTTCAATGGATAGATTGAGTACTTATTCCAACATGGCTTCAAACTAACGAATTTAACAGTGAGATTCATTAATCAATTAGTAATTAAATTGGGATATTATATCTAGCATGGCTTCACAACCATAATACCAATTTTTACAGCATGATTATTTAGTTAATGAATTATATAAGCTGGCACAGGTAAATTAAGATAAGCGCCTACGAACACAATGCATAATATTCACCAGATCCAAATTTTAATCTTCTAAATACTTAGAATGACACTTCATTTTTAGCATGACAGAATTCTGACCTTATCACGTAGAAGCCCAGACCCTCCTTTCGTGAACTCTCCCCCCGCAGATGAATGTTGGCCTTCACTTGGCTCAATGAAAGCTTATTCACCCTCACTCACATACCTTCCATGCCTTTTCGCTTTCAGCCAATTCGTATTATTTTTATAAGAGAAGGATATTGACGGGAAGAGGACACTTCACGAGTTTTCCAGGCAGAACATGCAATTGTCTTCCACGTAACCGTCCGGCTCCCATAAACAATAATTTATTATTATTATTTTACTTAGGTATCTTCGATTTACTTTAAACATATTTAGTCATACTTTGGCGTAGGATTTCATAGGTCCTTAATATGAGTCAACTCTTAAGTTTATTTCCTTTAACAATAAAGGTATTCTTCGATATCTTATATTCGTATATATATATGCATAATTTTATTTTATTTTTATTATTTTTTATTATATATATATATATATATTTACTATTCTTATAGGTAATTCCATGATTATAGATTTTTAGATAAATACATTTTTTTAATTTAATTTAATTTACTTCTAATCCAGTATATTTATATGCATTATTATTTATATATATATATTTATTTAAAATCATCATTTTAAATGACAGAATAGCAAACTGACGAAAGCAAGTGTTAACATGCAAACATTCATTCAAACATGATAGGCAGAATGTAATGCAAACCTACGGTGGGCTTCCATGTACCCACAGACCAAGGTGCTCGAGGCACAACATCATATCCACTTACCCGATGTTTCCAATCTGCCACCTTAGTCAATGGGGTGGGTGCTCTCTTTAATATCTGCCTCGAATCCTACACCTACACCACAAACACTAACCGTAGAATCATATTCTTCCAAGAAAATTAATCACTAACAGTGGGGATGTGACATACTTCCCCCCTTAGAATTAACACAGTCCCTGTGTTAGTCTATGCAGGAAATAAAAGAAATTAAATGCATAATACATAAGCAAGAAGTGAAGTATTTCCATCAAAAAAATTTAGAGCATTTACATAAACAAATATATATGTAGCAGATCAAATGTGACATCATATACATAAATGTAACATAGAAGTGTTTTAGTAACAAAATGCCAGTCAAATATATATGTTTATCAAGTCTTTTCACATTATCATAAGATAGTTTTAGCTTTCGAATAGATAAGGAAACTGATTTTTCATGTTGGACACATCCTCCCAGGTGGCATTTCTTTTAAAGTATTGGTCCCACTGAACTCTGCACTAGTCTACAGTCTTTTTCCTAAGCTTCTTGGTCCTAAATCCTAAAATTTTAATTGGTCGCACCTCAATGAGTTGTGGGTCCGACATCTATAAATGAGTAGTATCCAAGATATGGGTTGGGTCAACAACATATTTTTGAAGCAGGGATATATGAAAGACATTGTGGATTTTTGACAAATTTGGTGGCAATGCAAGCTTGTAGGCAACGAGACTGATTTTGGCAATTATTTCAAAAGGTCCGACAAACCTAGGGCTTAATTTGGTGGACTTAATTGAGCTTTTAGTAGGCTTGACTCTAAGGAAGACCTTGTCTCCTACAACAAATTCTTGAGGTGTTATTTTTAAATCAGCATAGCTTTTCTGTCGATCAGCTGCCTCATGCAACTGCTGACAAATTTCCTTCAGTTGGTTTTCCATCCACTTCACAGCTTCAGGACCGATCGCCTCTCGATCGTCCATATTATCCCACGTTAATGGTGTCTTGCACCTATGCCCATATAGAGCCTCAAATGGGGCCATGCCCAATGTGGAATGATAGTTGTTATTGTAAGCAAATTCTACCAGGAAGAGATAGTCCTCCCATTTTCTTTGATGATCCATGCAATACATGTGTAGCATGTCTTCCAGCACTTGGTTGACCCTTTCGGTCTATCCATTCGTCTCAGGATGATAAGCAGTGTTGATATTGAGCCTCGTTCCCCAAGCTCGATGCAACGCTTGCCAAAATTCAGATGTAAATCGAGAGTCTCTATCTGATATAATAACTTTAGGAAACCCGTGTAGCCTTACAATTTCTCGAGCAAATTTTTGAGCAATCATTGAGGCATCATCGTGTGTACTACCAGGTATGAAATGTGCTACCTTGGTCAACTTGTCTACCACCACAAATATTGCATCATGCTAGAATCGGGTTTTAGGAAGTCCTACGATGAAATCCATGGTTATAGCCTACCATTTATGCTCTGGGATTTCAAATAAATGCAATTTCCCACTAGGATGTTGGTGTTCTACCTTCACCTTCTGGCATTCAAGGCATTTTTCCACAAACTACACTATGTCCTTTTTCATTCCAGGCCAGTAGTAGTCCTTTCTCAAGTTTTCCCTCATCTTGACTACTCCTGGGTGTGCTGAATATGGTGCGTAATGAGCCTCTTGCAGAATAATTCTTCTAAGCTCTTCTTTTTTGGGTACAATGATTCGGTTGCGAAAGCATACCAACTCATCTCTGATGCTATATTCTCCAAGAATTCCTTGTTCAATTTTCTCTTGGCAGGATTTACAAAACTCATATGTCCTTTGCATCTCTGCAATTTGCTTCTTAAATCCATACTGACATCTTGTAATAGCAGCTATGTGTTTCCTCCTGCTAAGAGCATCTACCAATTTGTTCTCTTTACCCTTGATATATTCAATACCAAAATCATATTCAGCCAAAAATTCCATCCACCTTCGTTGTCGAGCATTCAACATTGGTTGAGTAAATATATATCTTAGACTCTGGTGGTCGGTTTTAAGCTCAAAGGGTTTTCCCAATAGGTAATGTCTCCAATTCTTGAGAGCATGGACCACATTTTCCAGTTCCAAGTCATGTGTGGCATAATTTATCTCATGCTTCTTGAGTTTCTTGGACTCATAAGCTATCACAACTTCCCTTTGCAGTAATACACCTCCTAATCCCTCTACAGATGCATCAATGGACACTATAAATGGTTGGTTTGGGTCAGGTATTCTTAGTATTGGTGCGGTTGTCAGCTTTTCCTTGAGAATTCTAAAGGCTTCTTCACACTGCTTTGTCCACTTAAATGCCTTTCCTTTCTTTTGCAAGTTGGTTATAGGATAGGCTATTTTTGAAAAACCTTTGACAAATCGTCGATAATAGCCAGCCATTCCCATAAAACTCCTTACCTCTGACACATTAGTAGGAGCTGGCCAATCTATAATAGCTTCAATTTTCTTTGGATCTACTGCTATACCTTCAACTGAGATGATATACCCTAAATACTGCATTCGAGGTGTATAGAATTCACACTTGGACAGTTTCCCATATAGCTATTTTTTCTTGAGTACCTCTAGCACAATTCTCATGTGTTCATCATGCTCTTCTTTGTTTCGAGAGTAAATCAATATGTCATCCAAGAATATAAGCACAAATTGGTCTAACTGTTCATGAAACACACTATGCATCAGGTTCATAAAGGTTGTTGGTGCGTTGGTTAAACCAAAAGGTAACACTATGAACTCATAGTACCCATATCTTGTTCTGAAGGCAGTTTTATAAGTATCTTCATCTCGGATCCTTAGTTGGTGATATCCCGACCTAAGGTCAATTTTAGAAAATATAGTAGCACCTCTGAGTTGGTCAAACAAATCGTCAATCCTAGGCAGGGGATATCTGTTCTTGATTGTCATTTTATTAAGCATTTTGTAGTCAATGCATAGTCTTAAGGTTCCATCCTTATTTTTGAAAAATAGAACTAGCACTCCCCAAGGCGACACACTGGGTTTAATATGCCCTTTCTCCAACAAATATTGCAGTTGGTTTTTGAGTTCTTGTAGCTCCAATGGTGTCATTCTATATGGTGTCCGGACTACTGGTGTTGCTCCAGGCACTAATTCAATAGAGAAATCAAATTCTCTTCTTGGTGGCAACCTAGGTAGATCTTCTAGAAACACATCTCTAAATTCTCCTAGCATCGGGTATTGTTGGAATAGTGTCGAGCTTGGGTCTGATTCTTCTTTTTTATTCATCTTGATTACATACAATTTGCATCCCTTTTTCCAGGCCCTTTTAGCTTGCATGCTACTTATCAAATGAGGTTCAAGGGAGGCTCTACTACAGTGGATGCGGATTCTTTGATTGGCTTCATTAGTATAATCCATCCATCTCTCCTCAAAATTTAATATAGCCTTATGTGCTTTCAGCCAATCTAGTCCTAGAATCACGTCAAATGCATGTAAAGGGGCTACATACAAATGCCAGTTGATTTTTCCTTGAGGTATTTCTACTGTTGAATCAAATAGGCATTGGTTTACTAAGTAAGTTTATCCCGAGCCATATTCTACTTGCCAACCATTTGCCATGATCCCAGGTCTAACAGGTATATCCCTCAAAACATTATTTGAAATAAAGCTATCAGTAGCACCACTATCTATTAAAATTTTCACATCTCTTTTGCCAATTTTTCCATTAATAAAAAATGGAGTAGTTTGTCCTTCCAGTTTAGGATTACCTATAGCAACAAAAATTTTGTGGGATGCCTCTTCGAAAGGATTCCTGGGATCGACTTTCTTGGGGCACTGTCTCGCAAAGTGATCCAATGCTCCACATACATAGCAAGCATTAGGTCCATCATTCCTTGGCTTATCATTCATTTGATTACGATTTCTAGTCTTATTTTGGCTACTATTGTTGGATTTCTTATCCTAAAAACTTCTTCGGTCAGACTGTCCTCTGTTCCCCGGGTTCCTGTTTCCATTGTGGTTATCATATCTTTCTCGACCCTTATCCTTATACCTGCGGTTTTGGTCAGAACCACGATTTTGCTCAAAATTCTTTCTTTTTCTTGAGTTGTCCTTCTCTTTTTGATAAAAAGCTTTCACTTCCTTTTGACCTGACTCAAAGAATCGAGCAACGTCATAAGCCGTAGTCAGGGTTTGAGGAGTTTTTCCCCCTACATGCATACTAAGTTTTGGGTGCAATCCCATAATGAACTTATGTGCCTTAAGTTTTTCCTGATTATCAAATTCGGGAGCATATTTTTGTAACTGAAGAAATTTTTGATAGTACTCAGTTACTGACATATTACCCTGTCGTAGGTTGGTAAATTCAGCATGCTTTTCAATAAAGAACTCTTCAGTGAAAAAATGACTCTTGAACTCCTTAACAAATTCCTCCCAAGGAATATCAGTTGCTTCCTTTTGAGCGGCTTTCTTATATGTGGTCCACCATATCTTGGCGGAACCCTCCAAGTGAGTGACCGCCCATGTGGTTTTTCCTTCGAAGCTAAGAGGGTTGATAGCAAAGTATCCCTCGACCTCACTTAGCCAGTTGATAGTGGTTTCTCCATCACCGCTCCCATCAAACTTGGAGATATCCAGTTTCTTTAATTCTTTCTGTAATTCCTCACCCACTGTCCTTCTAGTGGATCCTTTAGGTAATTGGTTTATGTTACTATTTACTTTCTTTTTTGTCAGGTTCTCAATAACCTTTTGCTGTTGTGAAATGAGCTCCTACTATTGGGCCATTTGTGCCCGTTGTTGTTCCATGTGCTCATTCATTTGAGCCCTCTAGCTCTCCATTAGCTCTCGCTGCTAATTAAATTGCTCTTGCATGAGATGGAACATTTGAGCCATATTCCCTTCTTTGGAGGTAGCCCCCGCTACTGGCTCCTTTTCCTTCCTAACCACGCACCGTGGTTTTTTAGAAGTTTGTGCTCTTTTCGACTCTCTTATGAGTCGTCTGAGTCCCTTCCTCGGACCTTCTACATTTTCCTCTTGCAGATTCATACTAGGTCTCCGAGAAGTACCTGCCATCTGGCATTAAGATTTTTTGTTAGAGAACTATGTTAACCAGGTTTTCGCAAACCTAGGCTATGATACCAACTGTCACAACCCAAAATTTTATCACAAATTTTTTTATTTAAGACAACAATACTTTGTTTGCAATCCCATCATAATGTTAGTTTTAGATATACAAAATATGCACTTCAAGATTAACCACCACTACAGTTGGTGTCTTAATTGCTCGGGACTGGCCATTTCCTGCGTTTCTCCTTGTAGGATTCTGACTCCTCACATGAGCCTATCTAGAATTTGGTGAAGGGTTATCCGTACAGGGCCCATATCACTTGAACGGGGTATGCTATCTTCCTTGTCCAAATTCAGAAGAACTCACAGTCCTTCGAGTACTCAACTCATTTTTTTGGAAGAAGCGTTTGTATGCCGATGCTAGTCATTGGCCCTCAGCTAAGGTTTGTCTAGAGTCTGTCATCTCATGGCTTATGGACTAGATATTCATGTCCTTTATCAAGCTGACGATAATGCTGCCCATAACCATCTGTCGCTAGATATGCCAAATGCAATAGTAGCCCTCTAGCTATGTATTATGTTGGCACTTCCCAGCCCGGGTGGTGTGATGAATATCACCACCACTATCTGATTGTCCACCTAAAGCGACGTCCCATACCGTCGCTCGTTACACTCAACGACTAGGACCCCTGTCCAAAAGTAGTCGAAGTATAGTGACTCAGTCTCACATAAGCCACCTCGTGACTTAATGCGAATGGGTAGAGAAAAGTCCTAACTCGACTTCCTCAAAAAATGGTTTTTCAGCAAGTGGCAAATTGTTGTAATGTTTTCTCTTTTTTTTTTTTTTATTATTATTTTTTGACTCTAATAAAAGTCTTATGGTTATTCCTCTTTTCTACACCACATGAGAATCTTATGATATAACCTTATCATAACACAAAAACACTTTTCAACAGTTCCAAGATAATTAAAAAATATATATTAATATAATTTCTAATAAAGGCACATGTATTCTGGTTAAATTTAAATCATCCTAAAAATATAAAATATCTTCACAAAAATTTATATAACATATCAAACACATGTATCCTATTTTATATCTATAAAATTTTGATTCGTAGCAATCTTATGATTGGCTAAGCTTACCAAAGTATAAACTAATATTTAAAACAAAGCTTAACATTTATCTAATAGGTGAACATGTTTTTCAAACCCACTTATCCAACCTAGAATATAGAGCACGACTTATACATGTTTAACTAAATTCTTCTCAAATCTATACGAAACAACTTAGTACAATACCATTTATAATAAAAATGAGATTTATCTTATGCTATACTTCTCACAACTCCCTATAAATGGATTACATAATCCCAGAGAAAACATCTTCCAGCCCAATAACAGAATACTTAATACATCCAACTACTTGCCAAAGACAATTTATGAGTTGAAATATATCAAACATATCAAAATAATTCATAGGATTGGCAATCGAATTATTTTCCCATAGTGACAGAACATACTACGTTGATTTCTGATGAGTTAATGTTCTAACTAGCGTCAAAACCTAATATCCACATTACCAAATTTTTAAGTAGTTTCTACAATAATGAAATGTGATTTATATTTTAATATTGCTTCATCTTACTACACAACAAATGATTTAGTTTTTTGGTTTTAAGTTTTTCCTCAACTCTGACATACAACATCTTCTCGGAATTCCGACCAAGAATATCTATACATCTATTCACTCCGCCTTTAGGAATGAAAGTGCGCCTCCAACACCCACCCACATCAACCAGACAAGAACGGAGGCTAGGAGTTTGGCTTAGACTTGGTCCTTAAACTAAATGACATTCTCAATCATATCCAAAACATGCATTTCAACAGCTATCTCAAACATGCTTTTCAGCAGCTATCTCAAACATGCATTTTAGCAGCTATCTCAAACATGCATTTTGGTAGCTATCTCAAACATGCTTTTCAGTAACTATCTCAAACATGCATTTCAGCAGCCATCTCAAACATGCATTTCAACAGTACGCTGTCTTTAGCAATGTAAAAGGAATGGGTTATATCACTATCATATAACAAGTATACATCCATCAAAATCAATTCAAATGAGCACAAATAGAAAAATAATGCAGTGTTGGTGCAAAGCAACATCCATTTAATTCGTTTGTATTCCTCCACATATTCTGGTATAATTTTTTTATTATTATTATTTAGATTATTTCTTATATTTTCAAAAGATTGAAGACTCCCTTAGAGAAACGTACTACGCGGACTCTTTTCAACACGGCTTCTCAACCAGTGTAATAAATTTATAGCAAAAATTTATGGTTCAATGGATAGATTGGGTACTCATTCCAACACGGATTTAGAATAACGAATTTAATAGTGATATTCATTAATCAATTAGAAATTAAATTGGGATCTTATATCTAACATAGCTTCACAACAATAATACCAATTTTTACAGCATGATTATTTAGTTAATGAATTATATAAGCTGGCACATGTAAATTAAAATAAGCGCCTACGAACACAATGCATAATATTCACCAAATCCAAATTTTAATCTTCTAAATACTTAGAATGACACTTCATTTTTAGCATGACGAAATTCTGACCTTATCACGCATAAGCTCAGACCTTCCTTTCACGAACTCTCCCTCTGCAGACGAATGTTGGCCTTCACTTGGCTCAATGAAAGCTTCTTCACCCTCACTCACATACCTTCCATGCCTTTTCGCTTTTAGCCAATTCGTCTTCTTTTTATAAGAGAAGGAGATTGACGGGAAGAGGACACTTCACGAGTTTGCCAGGCAGAACATGCAATTATCTTCCACGTAACCGTCCGGCTCCCATAAGTAATAATTTATTATTATTAATTTACTTAGGTATCTTCAATTTACTTTAAACATATTTAGTCATACTTTGGCTTAGGATTTCATAAGTCCTTAATATGAGTCAACTCTTAAGTTTATTCCCTTTAACAATAAAGGTATTCTTGGATATCTTATATTCGTATATATATATATATATGCATGCATACTTTAATTTTATTTTCATTATTTTTTATTTTATATATATATATTTATTTATTTACTATTCTTATAGTTAATTCCATGATTATGGATTTTTAAATAAATACATTTTTTTTAATTTAATTTAATTTACTTCTAAGCCAGTATATTTATATGCATTATTTATATATATATATATATATATATATATATATATATATATATATATATATATATATATATATATATATATATCATCATTTTAAATGACAGAACAACAAACTAGCGAAAGCAAGTGTTAACATGCAAACATCCATTCATACATGACAGGTAAAATGCAATTCAAACCTATGATGGGCTTCTATGTACCCACGGACCAAGGTGCTCGAGGCACAGCATCATATCCACTTACTCAAAAATTTTGATCTGCCGCCTCGAATCCTCCCTCGAATCCTGTACCTGCACCACAAACACTAACCGCCTCGAATATTGCACCTGCACCACAAACACTAACCACATAATCATATTCTTCCAAGAAAATTAATCACTAACAGTGGGGATGTGACAGCAATTCACTCAAATTTGTAAGCATTTCACTTTACTTATGGGAGTTGGAAAGTTTTACCTTAAGAATAGTCAATTAGTCAAAAGGAGTGGCTAATTTTAGGAGATCAAATAATTTGCTCAAGTTGGATTAGGCCTTAAATATTCTTTGCTTGGAGGTTTTGGCCAGATGTATCACTTTAGAATGATTTGCTCAAGTTTGAGGGAATCACTATTTTCCGTTAAGGAGAGGTTGGTTCTAAGAAGGAATCCTATATTTCTTGACTCATTTGGTTAGGGTATCAAAGGTGTTGTTGAGAAATTTTCATGAACAAAATTCTTGTGTGATGTGGAGAACAAGTGCATTTCAACTTAATGTGATGGATAGCAAAAACATGAGGACCTCTCAGGTCCACCCAAGGGTTGTATAACTATGATAAACATGTGCCTTGGTGTAGGCCCATCCAAAATGTATAGTTGACCTATTGGAGGTTGAATTTTCCCTAATACTAGTTGGTGTAGGGAGGGATTGGACACAAGTGGCTTGTTTGTTTTTTGTGATGACGTGCTCACTCCAAGTTCTTTTATGAATTTTTTGAAAATACAATGGTATGGATCACCACATAAGGAGATGCTATGATAGGAAAACTAGGCTTATAAAAGAAGAGAGAAGAATAAGAAGATAACAACAAATTTAAAATAAAAGGAATGATAAAAATGTGATTTTAAGAATAAAGAAAAAAATAACTGTCAAAATACTATCTACTAAAAGGAAAATGTAAATACTTATTTACATATTATTTTGGCTAGAATTATTATTGCTAGATTGGATAGAGGTGTTGCCTATTCACCAAATTTGATAGCATACTTCTTTTCATGGTAGAAAGTTCATAAGCATTGGGCCCATGATATTTTTAATTTTATGGGGTCTACTGCATAGGGAGTAAAAATTTTGGTGCTCCCTTGGTTTTCTCCAAGTTTCATCCCATTTGAATATGAGCTATCCTTTTTGTAGTCCGTCTTTGTGGCTTGTTTGTTGAACCACCTTTTAATGGCCTCCTTATGTTGCATTATTTTTTAAAATATTTTTTTCTTTCTACCCCTAAGGCAAATAGTGCATTCATCTCTTCTTATATGGGTCTGATGTTAATGTCTTCTAATTTAAGTTGTTATAATTTTTGGAGGGAAGAGATATATAAGTTGATTGGTAACATGGCATTCTTGTCATAGACTAGCTTGTAGGGTGAAATCTAGTGAATATTTTTGGCGTCACTCAATTTTCCCATAATACTTTATGTAGCTTGGTGTGCTAGTCCCTTTGTGATTTAGAAATGGTTCTCTTCAAGATCCTCATGATATTCTTATTAGTGTATTTAGCCAACACATTTCTTTGGTAATAGTAACTAGAAGATGTATTAATCAAGAAACTATATTCAATGGTAAACTTGATCACTTTGGCTCCCTTGAAGTAGGTAGCATTATCTATGACCATGGTGGCCAAAGTCCTGAAGTTGGTGATGATATCTTCTAAAAATTGGACCACTAGATCCTAATTACATTCTTTGACTAAGATTGATTCAATCCATTTAGTGAAATAATTTGTAGTGGTAAGGAACCATATATTCCCTATACTTAAAGTGATTTATTTTACCTATGAATTATAGGCCCTAGTGTTAGAATATTTAGTCATAATTATGGGCTTGAGGGGTATTGATGCTCTTCTCTTCTTTCTTCTGGATATGTAATAAAATCTACAGTTTTTAACCCATCAATAGCAATATGAAAATATGGTAGGCTAGTAGTGTCAAGTTCTTAGTATTCTATGAGTTGTAATTGGTGTAAAATATCTTTCTCTATCATTAGTATTGTATGATTAGGGTCTTTTCCATTCCTTATTCAATGCAATGCAACAAGGCATTGTCATAACAAGATGTCATCAAGCTAGTACTAGTATGTTGTCTTATACATGAATCAATATGTCTCTTTGGATATCAACTCTTTTTGTATCTATCCTATGACCTTATATCTACATAGATAACCCATCCAACCTATTTTGTCATCCACATCTATTTCTTCTTCTAGATCAATATGATATTTAGGGATTTTCATTGCTATGATTTCACATAACACCCTTCCCCTAATGATCCTGGTGGGTTTTATTTCAATGTCAAATTTATGTATTTTGTTGATCCATACAATCCTCTTTCCTCCCACCTTGCCATGAAGCACGATAGTTCAAATATCAGGGTGGACTATAAAGATGGGTTTTCTCTGCAATAAGTATTTTTTTAAACTTATTGAGAGCTTTCATGATGGTGAACACCTATTATTCAATAAGGGTATATATTTCTTTGTATTTGTGGAGAGATTGGATCATGACTGAGGTGGGATCATCCTTATCATTATTTTAGGTCATAATAGAAATGATGATTTTATATATACCAAACACCTATATCTTCAAATATTTCAAAAAGTATGCATTGATCAAGATCGAGGATCTAATTATGGCATGTTTATTATCTTAAAAATATTTCTTACCTTCATCAATCAATTCTAGGGTGGCATCCTTTTTAATATTTTTGTAATAGATCTAACCATCTAGGAAAAATTTGTGATAAACCTAGCAACAAACTAGATTTGACCTAGGAATAACTTGATTCCCTTGAAAAAATAGGTTAGTGGGAGGTCTTGGATGGATTTTATTTAGTTAGGGTCTATGGACAAACCTTTTTTCAACATAATGTGGCCTAGTATTTTGCCTTCTTAGACCATAAAAATAGAAATTGGAGATTAATCAAGACATCAAAATATCTATACCTCTAGAAGACTGACTTGAGATGTTCAATGTGCTTACTCCTATATTTGGAATAAATAGTTAGATCATCAAGGTAAATGAGAGTTATCTCACCTGCAATTTTAGCAAATACTATGTCCATATCCCTTTGGAAATTTACCTTGTGTTTAATAAAACAAGTGATATTCTTTGATATGTGAAGGTCCTACATTTGGCAGTGAAGGTTGTCTTATGTTGGTCATAGTCTTTAACCTAGATCTAATTTTACCTTGAGAAACCATCAAGGAGAGACAATATTTGTGACCTAGTTTCCTTTTGTAGAGTCTAATCTATGGAAAGCAAAGGATAGAGGTTCTTTACCAAAGCTTGGTTTAGGTTTTTGAAATCAACACATAACCTTTTATCATCATTTTACTTGCACATAAGAACCAAATTGGCAACCCAGTTAGAGTGTTTGATTGAGAATATTCTTTAAGCCTATAGGAGCTTCAATTTTCCTTTTTCATCATTGTCTTGATTTTAGGGTTCATTAATTATTATTTTTAATGGCCTAGTACCTAGTTCTAACTTGATGGTGTGCTCTATGATTTTTTTGGTCATAGACCTTGAGATATTCATATGATCCTACAATGATATCCTTTTGTTTGTTGCAAATCTCTTTAAAAGGGTTTATTTCCTCGAGTGCAATCCTTTCTAGGTAGTAGGTTCTTTCCTTCAACCACTTTAATAGGATGATATAAGGAGGATTTTACTTTGGGGCTCATGTCTCTTAAGCTATCATTTGAGCTAAAAAATATATCTAGAGTGGTGGTAAATTAATTCATCTTTAGTTGCATAAATCTATACTTGAATTTGACCCCATACTCATTCCTCTTTTCTGCATATTGGGCTTCTCTCATTAGGAATTCTATGCTATGTTCAACATTGTTAAAGACTTACCAATGATCAGAGTTACCAAGGATAGTTGGTCTAAAAACTACTTCCAATTATTTGGGTTTATCCCACATATCATTGGTGGGATTGAATCTAGCTACCATGCCTTCCAACTCATCTACCTTGGTGTTTAAATATCTAGGGATTGCTTTGATTGCATATGTGTCAAAAGTTTCTAGCAAATCCTAGACCTGGTGCTTATATGACTTTAGGTGCATCTTCTTTGTGGTGCATTGATAATGAACCTAATTTATAATTAATTTAGAGTCACCATATATGCTTAGGTCTTTGATCCCCAACTTGTTAGCCTTCCTCAAACCAATACAAAGTGCTTCATAATATAGTACATTATTGGTATAATTGAATATAAATATATATTTGAAATGTGTTTGTGCATCCCATGAATTAATGAACTAAATACCAACACCTTCCTCATTTATTATTTTTGTGCCCTTGAAGTATATTATCCAAAATTAATCTACTTCTAGAATTATCAACATTACTTTGATATGCAAGGGATCAAGTCCCTTTTATAGATCATGAAGGGAATACCTTGAACCATTTGTTTCCTCTTCCAAAGGAAGCCTTCGCAAAACTGTTCATTTCTATGCAGAACTAAAGTAATTCATCTTTCATGTCCCGACGTCTATCCTGGACGTCTACTTGCCTAGACGTTTGGCCTAGATGTCTAGTCGCCCAAATGTCTGGTCTACTACCTAGATGTCTGATCTAGACGTCTAGCAGCCCAGATGTCTGGTCTTCTGCCTAGACATCTGACCTCAATGCCTAGAAGCCCAACCGTCTGGTCTATTGCCTAGATGTCTAGCCTAAATATCTACCAACCCATACATCTAGTTTGCTGCCTAAATTTTTGGCCTAGACATCTAGTAGCTCAGACGTCTGGTCTACTGCCTAGACATCTGGCCTAGACATCTAGAAATTTAGATGTTTGGTCTGCTTCTGCTGACTGTGCACTTATATAGTGACTTCACTTCCTAACAGAGGAAGGTGTCTTAGTGTACATTTTCTCAATTTTATTTGGTCTTTAGGGAAGACCATGTGCTTCCATAATAGGGTTTCTTGGGATGGCTTCCTGGTTAGGAAATCTTTGGTCTCTTTTTCATTTGGTTTTTTGGAAGGGATTTCATTGGGATTTTTCTCTATGTTTTTGTGTGGTCTTGGGAAGGGACCATGTGTTTCGATGGCCGTGGAGGAGAGGTTCTGGTGTCAGCTTCGTGGTCAGGCGGTTGGAGGGGTCTAGTGGGTGGTAGAGGTGTCATGGTGGGTCATGGTGGTCTGCATCTGTTCTGGACATCCTCCATCCTTTTTTTTGTTGTTGTTTTGAGAGACCTCCCGCTCTTTCCTAGTTGGTGTTCTGGTTGGTGATGAGTGGCTAGGAACAGGATTGGCGATTTTTTGCTATTATATTTTCCAAAAGTGGTTCTCCTATGGAGGATTTTCTTATTTTGGTTTCATATTGGTTTTAGTTGGGATCTGGTGTGAACCCCTGCTTGTTCTAATTTGGGAGGGCATCCTCCAAGCTTCTTGTCATTCTATGTTGGTCTATGGGACCCTCCTTTCCTAGGAGCTTGCTGGTGAAGGTTTCCTTGAGCAAGAATCTTCGTTTTAATTTTTTATTGGAAGCTTGTTAGTGCAGTTTCTTTGCTGGTCCGTGGGACCCTCCTTTCCTCGAAACTTGTTGGTGAAGGTTTCCTTGAGCAAGAAACTTTGTTTTAAATTTTTATTGGGAGCTTGTCAGTGCAATTTCTCTGTTGTTCTATAGGACCCTCCTTTCTTGGGAGCTTGCTGGTGAAGGTTTCCTTGAGCGGAAAAATTCGATTAAAAATTTTATTGGAAGTTTGACAATGCAGTTTCTCTTGGGTGGGGAACTTTTTTAATTTAGTTCTGAGCGGGAGATTGTCTCCCCTTTCTAGATGCTCTCTGTTTATCTCAAGGAGACACTCTCTTTTGTTGTCTTTATTGTAAAAGGTTCAGGTTCCTTTCAAAACCATTAAAAAATAATAATAATAAATATTTATTGAAACTAGGTTCAAGGTGTAGATCAATTGGTTCTTCCAAACCCTATAATACACCACGCATAGAAGCCACACATAGCTTAAAAAAAAAATTATTACCTTATTAGATTTCGTATAAATGCTTAACTCCAACCATATTCATGATCACCCTCTTATGTGCAAGAGGATTATAGTGCACCTTACAATATAAGTTAAAAAGGTGAATTGTTTGTCTTTAAATTCATTATAATCTATAATACCTAGGAAATCAGGTTAAAAAAATGATTTATATTCTATTAAAATATTTTGTATGAATATAAAATAATTTTATATTATAAATTTTTAATTCAATAGATTATTAAATAAATTTATAAAATTTGTATTATATATTATTTTTTAATATTTTTTAATTATAAATATGTAATTTTATTTGGTTAGTCTAAGAAATCCTTAGACCAACATACAGGGTTGAGCAATCTCCTCCCAACCATGACCCCTATAAAGTTAAGAGACATAACATGGTCTTTATTATTTATATAAATAAACTTTTATTTATTATTTCAATATGGTCTTTATTATTTATATAAATAAACTTTTATTTATTATTTCAATAAAGGAGAACAAGGCACTCCACACTGAACCACATAGCTACCTAGCAAAACTAGCATCATTGGGTATTAGATGGTTTTCACATAGCTTTTTTCTACCTTTCTAAATCTTTCATCAAGTTCTTTTAGTTTAGAGTGTTTATTTGTTTGATTTAGAAAGTTTAATTTAAAAATATTTATTATAATTTATCATTATTTTTGCATTAGATTTTTTATTTTTGTTATTATTGTTTATTTTTAGAATAGAGATCTATATGCCAAATTTTTTAATTTAAAGATATTTTGTTTGATTTTTTAATTGATTATACGGGATTAAATTTGTACCACTCATATTTTTTTCAATGAGTTGGTTTTACTTGTATTATATCAATGACCATATGATAGTATTACAATAGCTTGACTATTATGCATGTATTGCTAGTAATATTACAATAGCTTGATTATTATGCATGTATTGTTTGACAAGATTCAAACCTAAGTCTTCTTAAAAATTGAAGAATTTAACTAATTGATCTAATATACATGATATTATTATTTGCAAATATTCTATTGATTGTTATAAAAATCTCAATGTAATTACATTATATTTTATTTATATAAATTTCTAAACAGTTGTAATTTATTTTCTTCCTAAAGTATGCTTGTACTTTTATAGAAAATTAAAAATTAGAAATTATTCTTTTCTTGCATTAAATTCTTTCAATTTAAGGAAGAAATTGTTATAAGAAAATAGGCACACATGAATAAACTATTGTAGAAAAATAAAGGGAAAAATGTTATAGAAAAAAAACGTAAAGGAAAATTATTGTTTCATATCTAACAAAATCAAATTTGAATGACCATACAAAAGCGATATTTCAAGTATATGTGAAACAAAAGGAAGGAGGAAACAAAAAGGGGGCTACAACCCCACATCAACCCTCTTACTTGACCATCAACTTTATATATGCAAGAGTTGATGAAATGCAAGAGTACATTAGAATGCAACCTTTTGGCAAAATGTATGGTACAATGAAGAATGTAAAGCAACAAGAAGAGCTCTAAAGAAATCGAGTAATGAAGAGAAAACAAAAGTCTATATAAACATATAGTAAAAGCAAAAAAAGGAAGGTGTGAGTGCAAGATGAGAAGAACTAATTTATTTAGGAAAAAATAACCCAAAGTTATTTTGAAAGGAACTTCAGTAGAAAAAGTAAACAAAAATAACATTACAAAAATCCAATGGCTCAAATATGCAAAACAATTATATGAACAAGAGTAAGAAGAGGAAGCCTCTTCCATAATCATCACAACAACAAATATATTTACCTTAAGGGAGGTCAAGGTAGGTATTCAAAAGCTAGGAACACATAAGGCTTGTAGTGTGGATGGACTACGAGTAGAACACTTAAAATGGAGAATAAAGGACTTATCATCATACACAAAGAGAATATTCAACAACATCATCCACCATAGCTTTCTAAGGGATTATACAAGTCTAACAATACCTCCCTTAAAGAGTGGAGACATAGGAAATCCCTAAAATATATAATTATGGTTAATCCCCTCTTTGCAATTTGTTTGAATGCATGTTTGAGAGTAGAACCAGCAAGTGGATAGAAGAAAAATGAAATAGGATAAAAGGACAAGCAAATTTTAGACCAAGACACTCAAGAATAGACCACATCATCACTTAGACATCATTTAAAAATATGGAATGAAAAAGGATAATCATATTGTTGTTTTGTGGACTTTAAGAATGCTTTTGACATAATACCTAAAAGTAAATTATGGAATCGAATGGAAAACCTAGGAATCCTAGAAAAGTATAGAGCAACAATCCATAGACTCTATGAGGAGGTAAGGGCTAAAATCAAAACACAAGAAGGCCTTTTAAAATGCGCTAGAAGTGACGCAGGGGTTAAACAAGGACATGCATCATCCCCTACCTTATTTGATTTATATATTGATAAATTAGAAGAACGACTAAATTTGAATGGAGGGGACAATGTTCATTTGAGAAGATATATGGTGAGGCTTCTTTTGTATATAGATGATCTCATTTTGATTGTAAGGTCAACACAAGGTTTGAGAGAGCATTTAAAGGCCTTAGAGCACTTTTGCAAGAAGGTAGGCATGCAAGTAAATACCAAAAAAACCAAGATCATGATCTTCTTCAATTAAAAGAAAATGGATCAATTAAACTTTTATTTTGAATGGTATCTTTTGGAAGAAGTAACAACAAGAGAGAAGATAGAGAACCCAATGATGGTATTATATATTTTGGAAGAAGCAATGATATCATTATAAAAATTATTTGAAGAGACAAAAGTAGAGACAATAAAAGAATTCATTATCGAAATTAATAGCGATGTATAAAAGTGCAAAAAGAAAATTGAGTAGGTTAGATGTTAGGGTTAGCAATAATGGTTTTTGTCACATAGGCTATTTTTTTTTAGTTTAGCGAAAAACCCTTTGCGGGACCTCCATGGTCTGAGAAACCACGACCAGAGGCTTCTACACCGTGAAAATCACCAAGGAGTCGCACCCGACCCTGATCGCACCAGTATTATCAACTGGATTTTGGGTATCCGATGGACATTTGGTAGGGTGGGGATTCGAACCACATAGGCTATTATAAGCCCCATAGATGTTAAAAACCTTCTATTCTATTCTAAAATAACTATTTTTTAAATAATTCACACTTCAAATTTATTATACATAAAATTGTCAAAATTACCACTAAACCCCATCTTTGTGTAATATTTTCAATTAAATCCCAAAAACACTTTGGCCACGCAATATTAGTGGACTAGAATAAGATAGTAATATTATATATTAAAAAATATATATATTAAAATTTTAATGATAATCAAATTTTTAATTAAATTTCCAAATTAAAAAAATTAATTAAATTTAAAATATATTTAATTATTGTTTGTTTTTAATATCTTAACAAATATATTTAATTTTATCATTTATTTGTTTTTAGTAAAGTGTAAACCAAAGTCAATGGAGCTTAGAGTAATTGGTTTGGAGTGAAGAGTTTCGCACCCTAAAAGAAAGGTTCAAATCTCAAAGATAAATCTTAACATTTTGGTCCATGAAAAGGAAGAAACTAGTTAATTTCTTAACTTACGAGGAGACCAAGGTTTGAATATCACCCAACTATACAATGCATAATTGTTTTTTGTTTTGAACCAACAACACTATTAGATGTTGTCACTATAAATCTTAACCCATTAGCTTAAACAAAATTAATAGAACCCCAACCATCCAGAGCATCAAATTGGAGGCAGCCAATTGACAAACACTATCATCCTACCTATCCTCTTTCCTCTTTTGGGTACGTAATAGTTTGAATCTTGTACTTTCCCAAAAATGGTCAAAGCCTTACATTGACTTTGAATCTTGTACATCCCCAAAGAGTGGTCAAAACCTTACATTGACCTTGAACAAAAAATTGAGTTCATGGGTTTTTACGAGGGGTCCTAATCCTGTTCTCCTCGTATCCAGGTTTGAACTTTGGTAGTTGTAGTTTGAATCTTGTACTTCTCAAAAAATGGTCAAGGCCTTACATTGACTTTGAATCTTATACTTCTCCAAATAGTGGTCACAACCTTACATTGATTGAATCTTATGCCTCCCCAAAGAGTGGTCAAAACCTTACATTGACCTTGTCAAACAAAAAAATTAAGTTTATATAGGTTTTATGAGGGGTCATGATACTGGTCCTCTCGTATCTAGGTTTGTACTTTGGTTTCTAAATAAAAACCCAAAAACAGCCTTACATTGACCTTGTCAAACAAAAAAATTAAGTTTATATAGGTTTTATGAAGGGTCATGATACTGGTCCCCTTACATTGACCTTGTCAAACAAAAAAAATTAAGTTTATATAGGTTTTATGAAGGGTCATGATATTGGTCCCCTTACATTGACCTTGTCAAACAAAAAAAATTAAGTTTATATAGGTTTTATGAAGGGTCATGATACTGGTCCCCTCGTATCTGGGTTTGAACTTTGGTTTCTAAATAAAAACCCAAAAATTTTAACTATTAAATTGTTATAATACCATTATATAATCATAATACAATACCATTTCAATTCCAACTGAGGGAAAAGAAATAAACAATAAACCATTTTGCTATTGAGCCCGCAAACAATTTGAAAAATCTAACAATAACAAAATTTGGTTAAGACAAAGATAGCCATTAATTCATGTAGCGCATCTTTTCTAAAGATGGAAAATTTTGAATTCCCTCCTTTGAAGCGCATCTTTTCTAAAGATGGAAAATTTTGAATTCCCTCCTTTGAATAAAAGGAATAAACACTTTTAAAAAAAAAACACTCAAACTACAAAGTCTTAGTAGAATGATGAGTAGAATGATGATGAGGTAGGAAAATCCCTTTGCTAGGGGAAAAAGGCAAAGGTCCCACAAAAACAGTGGGGCCTTCATTGTGATGAAAGAAAGCGTCTGTTTAGGACACGACATAAACGCGGCTTACAGCTCAACTCAAGGAACACGTGTCTGACGTCATCAGAAGCTTTGTCACGCCAGGTGCCGGTAAAATGAGCGGGAGCGCGTTGTTAGTTTAAATGTGAAAGCGGGAGTCGGTGATGAGGAAGGAAGCCACGCGAAATCCGGAGAGAAGGCACACGGCGGCCACGAAGACAAAAGCCGCGAAGCCCAGCGATACGGCGACGGCGGCTTGCACGCAGAACACATTCACGTCCTTGCACGTGTGATCCAGCGCCCCTATCCACATATGTCCGCTCCGTAGATTCTGCGCCAGCGCAGTCCCTGCTGAACTAGCCGACAACAGCACATATGCAAAGACCTGCAGTGGCTCGGTAGATTTATAACACATTCTTTCCATTTACCCAATTGAAAATAAATACTGCTTTCAATTTTCCCATGCTCGAAATTACCTGATCATGGCCGAAATCGAACCAGACTTGGATCATCTCAGGCAACAAGGTGTTCCCCCTCAAGAGCTCCCACATAACCAGACCTATTTGACCTCCCGAGTACACGCAGATGATTGCATTTGCAGCGAACACATATCTACAAACAATTGCAGAGTCAAGGCTAAATTAATATTAAGGTCAAGCCAACCAAATTCATGATCTCACATATATATTTCTGATAAGGGCAATCTCAAATATGCTTACACCGCATTTATGTCTTCAATTCCATCAAATACACCCAAATTCAAACCAAAATTCAAAGCTTGCGAGCTATTTGTGAGTGTGTTCAACCAAAAAAAAAAGCTTGGTCACTCTTAACTATCCTTTGGACAAAGTACAGAAGTATCTCTGTGTGGCGAAATGAGGGAGCTTATTCAAGGTGGAAGTTTCAGTCGCCATGAGCTCTACAAATCACACTTAGCTTGCAATTTGTTCAAGTTTATAGTTGTCTACTGCAGTTTCAATAGTATTAGTTTCAGTACTGATTAGAGGTGCATATATGGGATGTGTGTAGCACACTTCAAATTTCAACTTTGACAAAATCTCTTAAGTAGATAGAAATCAATTTGTTCAAGTTTATAGTTGTCTACTGCAGTTTCAGGAGTATTAGTTTCAGTACTGATTTATATGTGCATATATGGGATGTGTGTAGCACATTTCAAATTTCAACTCTGACAAAATCTCTTGCGTAGATAGAGATCAATTTGTTCAAGTTTATAGTTGTCTACTGCAGTTTCAGTAGTATTAGTTTCAGTACTGATTTATATGTGCATATATGGGATATGTGTAGCACATTTCAAATTTCAACTTTGACAAAATTTCCTGAGTAGATAGAGATCTAAAAGTTTTAACAGTAAGTCTCAGCAGCATCGGATGTATAAAGCTAGAGTTTTGGAAATTTTTCTTTAGTGGCCTTCTTCTGTTATTGTGCTCTAGGTACAGTCGGGTTTACCCTGGTTTTATAGATATTGGAGCTCAAGTCATTTGATTGTATATGTACCAATTGATTATAAAACACTTTTTTGTCTAGCCCTTTTCCAAACCAGAAATCATGAAAGTTTAGATTTTGATGAAATTAGAACAATTTCAGGAGGCCTTCATTACAAAACCCTAAAAATATACTGGACATTGGCTTGGCTTCTGAATTATGCCTGCTGTCGAACAGCAGACAAAACACAAGGGAACTAGGCCTGGTAAACAAAGAGAGCACTGATGACTTCCATTTTGCAAGACAAGGAGATGAAGTAGTGCAGAATTTACTATCCAAATACAACAATCCACACAACGGAGATCTTTACCAGACATGGAATGATAGATCCGTCCTCTATAAAACCAAAATTTAGGCACAAACAACTCACCTGAAAGCATCATAATCGTACCACCTGGCCTTGTTAACGGCGGCGATGGCGTCGCTGGTGTCGGTCGCGGCGGGGCTGTGGATGTTCATGGCCATGAAAATGGAAGCGGCGAGGGAGAAACACAAGGCGACAAGACGGAGCACAAGGATTAACATATTGAACCTTCTGAGCTTGTGTACCGATGTGGTGGAATAGTAATGGCTTGCTCTGCCGACTCTGCCGACTCTGCCCCTCCCAGGGCTCAGGCTAGGGCTCCGGCTGGGAGTAGGCCTATCTCCATTATGCTGCGCTGCGCCCCTCAGCGCCGCGCTTGGCAGCTCCGGCGACTGCATCCACCCTCCCCTTTAAGGTCTCCTCCCTCCACTTATACAAAAAAAACTGAGACGAACAAAGCAGAGGCAGAGGCAGAGGCAGAGAAGGCTAAAATTGTGATAGTGATCATGATCGTTATCGCTTCAGACAGCAGTCAGGCGCCTTCTCCTTCTCCCTGCCGTCCTTCCCCTGCCTTAGTCATGGCCGACTGCAACAGAAACAAAACAAGGAAAAGCAATGAATGGGTTGCAGAAATTCCCACAGAGCTCCCAGCGGCGCACCTCTAACTCCCTAGGCAGTTGAAAGAAGTTATTTACCAGGGAGTTACTCAGCAATGGCAGGGGAACGGTAATGGGAGTGGAATGACACTGTGCTCGGACAGATTCAATTTGGGTCCCGAGGATTAGAGGCTACTTTTGACCCATCATGGCTGACTTACATCGGCCATCTGGCTCTTGCCCTGTTGACTCCTGCTGTGGTGTGCATATCTGTCCGTCTGTTTTACTTTTTCCTTCCATTTTAGTAAAAAGTAAAAATTTGATTGGTAAGAAAAAATTTAGGTTTAAACTTTAGGACAAGTTGCTAGGCTTTAGCAAAGGTAGTAGTCTGTCCTCTGAGTGCATGCCAAACCGATGATGACGGTATGAAACCTGAGCTACGGATCGTCTCCATCTCACGCAAGTTCAACAACAAGACGAAGAGCAGTCCTTGTCATTTAACATACCAAACCAACAATGATGGTACGAACCCTGAGCAATGGGTCTCTATCTCATGCAGGGTTAACAACAAGACGAATAGGCTGTTGAGAGCAGTCCTGTAGTTTGAACCTTACCCTTACCAGCAGTTACTAAAAATGATGGTACGAACCCTCAGCAACAGGTGGTCTCTATCTTAGACACGGTCAACAACAACAAGACGATTAAATTATTGAGAGCAATCCATATCGTTTAAACCCTACACTCACCATTTATAAAAAATAATAACTATAACCAACTTCATTAAGTCTGAACTGGACAGAAAGGACAATTGGAAGCTGACAGCTTCCATCTTCCTTTATTACAAAGGGGTAGGGCTCGTACATCCATCGGCACTTAGAAAGGAGAGTTAAGGAAAGTTAGAAGAGACGGTATTCGAGGTCAGAGAAAGCGACTAAGACTATAAGAGCCGTCGTTAATGGTTGTAATTGCAGGGCCCTACCTTGTCTCTTGTTTTTTCGCCCGCCCTTTCGTACAGGGTGAACTATCAGCAAATACCTAGCGTGTTGGTGGGGTTTGGAAACCTGATGGTACCATTCAGTAAACATCCAAGCAACTTGTCTTTGTCAGAAGAACATGGAATAGGTATTTCTTTTTCAAACTAAATATAAATATGATTTTATATATTTTTATTTAAAAAAAATCATGTTCAAACTACAAATGGATATGACCTCATATACTTTATTTAAAAAATAAAACATTCAACAACTTCATGGTGAAGGAAAAAGGAGAGGGAAGAGGGAAACTCAAGATTGAGTCAAAATTATTTAATTAATAAAGATGAATGGGTGCTGATAAAGTTTTAGTGCTTTTACTCTTAGATTAATAGATTGGTATAGGAAGGGATAAGTTGGATAGGTTGGTAGCAGTTTAGTGTTTTTTTTGTGGAATGTTTGTTGGTGGGCTACTTCATTTTGATTTCATGAACAGTCATTAAATAAAAATTATAAAAGTTATTACCCAACAAAAATATATATATTAATAAAATGATTTTCAAGTTAAATTGTTCAGATAAGTCGTCTCCTATGAATAAAATATAGAAGCTCAATCTTGCTGAGCATAAAGGTGAGCAATGAGTGCTTGATTTCCAAATAAATTATTTATGGTAACTTAAGTAAAATGATTAAAAAACATCATCAAGGGTTAGGTGGATTGGTAAGTGTAGGTATGGTTCGGCATTTACTAAGAAGAAGAGACTTTAAAAAACATCATCAAGGGTTAAGTGGATTGGTAAGTGTAGGTGTGGTTCAACATTTACCAAGAAGAGACTTAGGTTCTTTGGGAAGAAGTTAACCTTTTGCAAAGGTAGTAGTTTACTTTAAATCCTTTAAGTGCGCGCCAGATCGACAAGGACGATACGAATCCCGAATACGAATCCCGAACGATCATGGTTCCCATCACAAGTCAAGTCAACAAAAGCGAGATAGATAAGTTTATTGAGAGCAATCCCTATAATTTAAATCCTATGTTAATCAATTACTAAAAATAATAACTATAACCAACTTTTTTATATAACAAAAATAATAATTAAAAAACAACCTTAAAGGAAGCAAATAACATTCCCATCCATCCACGGGTAATAGGTTACTTAGAAGGAGAATAGATTTGAATGTTGGAACAATAGTTACTATGAGGAAGGAGACATAAAAGCTTTTGGAAATTTATAATACTTTTAAAAGAATAAATGAAACCAAGATACAGTACTTAGAAGAAATAAAGGAATATAAAAGAAAGGATATCTATATATATATATAGTTAGTTAGTGTTTTTAAATATTAAATTTTTTCATAATAAATAAAATAATATTTTATTTTAATATAAATGAATGGGTAAGTGTAAGTTTCTACTATATTACATTACATAAATTTAAGTAATAGTCAAACCTGCATATTACTAGATTGCTATAAAACTTATAGATAACCTTTTAAGTTGAATATGGGTCCATAGACCAAACAATAATAATATTACAATGTTGGTTGTGGTCAATAAGCAAAAGATTAACATATTTTAATTTCCCAAATTAAATAAGGGTTAGAAAGGGTTATAAAGAGAAGACATTACAAAACATCTTATCTTATGGAATCTCTTTTATACCATTACACTTCCATAAATAAATGGATTAAGGTAACCTCAGGCATGATCTTCATGAAGATGTTTATGAGTTGATTTAACGAATCCATAAATACTGAAACATACTAGCCATGAAAGCTACGAAATGCAATGCATCCAGAGCTTAATAAGCTTGGCATGTTGATTTTCTACTAGATTAAAAACCAAGTGAATAGTATTATAATTATTGTTGGAGTTGAAATGCTGAAAAAGATAATACATCCATGAAATGAAATACAAGATCGAGATGTAGTAAATTAAGATGCAATCATAAAGATAAAGAACGAAATAAAAGAAAATGATGGACGGTGCCCTTTTTATTAATAATGTCTTGTTCTTTTCCAAGAAGGTTACAAATAAGATCCCCTTTGAGGGATTACTACCAATCTTGATACAATGGATTACAAATGAAACAATTTGGATGTACTATGCCAAATATTTTTGCATCCACAAACTGATTTGGGACAGGTTTTTAGGACTGTCGCAATGGATGATGATATGTGAATCTTTATGCTATTATTTCCTCGTATATACCTGTGATCTGCACACAAGAAGATTAAATAATATTAAAAGCATATGTAGAGCCTCTCGAGATAAGGCATGTATTAATAGCAACAAAAATTAAAAATAAACTAAAATAAGACAAATGCATGTGTGAAATTGAAATCTATCTATGCTAAAAAGTAATTAGAAATGCTGCTAAAACTTAACAAAAGAAGGAAAACAAGAAACAAATCTCTTCCTATGAGGTCATATTTGTGCAGGATAATCGTACCTACAGGTCATCTCTGAAAGAGATGATTGTACCTACGAGTCATCTCTGAGAGAGACAGTCACTAATTTGTGAGCGATTTTCTTGTGGCCAATGCAAGGTAACGTCGGGTTCGATCTGTGGATTAGTCGACAAATTGGTGCATTCATGGGAAACAACTTAGGGGGTGGAATTCAACATCAAAACAAGGATGTTAGATTGCATAAAGAGCACAAATGTGATCTTCAACCTTCAAAATGATCCATTGGCATGCTTTCTACGAAGAAAAGAATGCAAAAGGGGTTGGAAGCTTCGTGGTTGAAATTTGGCAGCACTTCATTGCTTGAAAGTTGAAACTCTCCTTGATAAATATATGAAGACTGGATGCCATTATATAGACTTCCAAAAGGAAGTCCAATATTGCATGGGAAGAAAAGAAGCGATTAGATCCAAGAAAGGTAACTGCCCATTCTTAAATCTTCCCCGCAACTAGTTGTATATGTCATTACGCTTTATGGCTCGTGTAACCGCTTTAATCGTGGTGCAAAAAATTGGGTCCCATTTTCTTGAATTTGCTTCTGGTGCAACCATATCGGGGTGAGACGACCTTGACTAGAGGTGGCCTCGTGGTAAGATGGTCTTTGGATACCGTCCTTTAGTGGGACGATCCTAGCTACAAAAGAAAATTCCTCCTTTCTTAAGTGGTGAAAACCACTATTTAACCCTAGGGCTGCCTAAGGTGGGTCAAATGGCCTTAAAGGAGTCCATATAGGTATTCTCCTCAACATAACATGTTTTAGGTGTCTACAGATGCCCCTTTTTGGGATGCGTTGTGTGAAAGCACAACGTAGAGCAAAAATAAATGACCTATAGTCAAATTGAGGGTTGGTGGTATTCGTTGATTTAATCACTATTAGATGCCCCAATCATGAAAAGAGTATACATTTTTTAATTATTGCTTCCAACACTTTGATGGACTTGGATTTAGGTAAACTTTTTAGTTGAGGGTAGATTTTCTATATCAAATGACTTTAGTCGTACCTAAGCTTAGCGATATTAAATGTTTCAAGTAGATTTTCTACGTTCTATGTTTTAAACCTACCAAGTGTTTGTTGAAATTTTTGCTTTTGCCCCAACAAATAGGGAGGTGTATGATAGTTTTTGGTAATTCTTTTTGAATAAATACAATTTGCATTGATTGAGTGTTTGATTATTGATTTCAATTATGAACTTTGCAATTATATGACTACCCCCTCAAGCGACAAGTCGATAGAGGAGATGGAAAGTGATGAAAGTGACGAGTCGCTTGACCAAGATGACTTGTTTTGGGTTTTGTAGGACCTTTGCAAAAGTGGAAGGGAGGAATATTGGTAATTGTTTTTGTTCAAGTGGCCTTATGGTAATCTATCCATCCGATCGGATTGCATGGATAATTAGTTATTGCAACCGCTAGGTGTGTAGGGTAAATCACTAGATACAAGGATCACTTGAGATAATTTTGACCAAAATATTTTGGGTATCTTTGGAGCTCCTTCTTTTTTGCATTTTTTATAATTTTTGGGGTCGTCCCATAGTAGGAAAGTCACACTAAATACGACCATATAACCCAAAGACGATCGTACAGATTTGAAAATATAAAAGCAAAATTTTCATATTTTTGACATCATTTGCACAACTAGCAGTTGGAGAAAAAAGGGGGTGAGGAGGATGAGAATGATTTTCAACGTGAAGCGCTATCAAATTTTGAATCACTATCCACCTTGGACCAACCCAGGACCTCTACCGCTGGAGGAGTTGCAAGGAGAAAGGTAAGTACCGGATTCTCACTTGTGCTTATGCAAAATAGAATGAACCCCACTAAGTAAAATGGTAAATGAACCTCACTAATGAATTAAGGCAAAGAATCACACCATAATTTAGGAGGGTAGGGTAGGTTTGCTCTTTATTGTTTATTATTATTATTAATATTATATATATATATATATATATATATATATATATATATATATATATATATATTAAGGGCATGAAATTGGAACTCGGTTTTGATTCGGGGTTATCTCTAGGTGAGACGACCACAACTTATAACTCCCAACGGTAAAAAAATTGACTGTTGGGGAGGTTATCTCAATCCGAGATAGCCTAGCCTAGAGACTGTATCAATCCGAGATGATCTCGCCTAGATATCGTCTTGGTATGAGATAGCCTTGCTGGGCCACGGTTTATGGGATTTGTGTGTGTGTGTGTGTATTTGGACTTGATTGTCAAATTTGGTAATTATTGATTCAACATGTGAGGGCTTGCCATATATTCCTTATAGTCTATACAAAATCTCGGGGTGCACTGACTAATTACGATTGGACGTGGCTTGAGGCCCTTGGCCTCAAGCAGATGATGAGACTAGAGGTAGTAATCGTAGACCAGGCCTACCTGATAACCTTGATAAATCATTGGGATAGTCGAACTAACACCTTCCACTTGTAGATTGGGGAGATGATAGTTACCCTAGAGGATGTCTATCAGATTCTCTACGTCCCCATTGAGGGACGCCCTCTCCTAACTGCACCTACGATCCAATGGATTAGAGTACTCCAGAGGGTTTTTCAGAAGGATTAGGAGGTGGTTGAGCACAACTTGGACAACAACAGGGTTATGGTTGAGGTATGGTACATGGTAGAGGTCCTCACATCTAGACATGTAGTGCTGATGACACTCATGTCAAATATTTTGCTGCCTAACTCTTCTGGAGTGAGTTTCCCCTAGAACCTCCTAGACTTGGTACAGGATTTAGTGGAGTGCACAATTGAGGAGCCTAGGATCATAGCTTGGGGGTGACCCTACTAGCACACTCATATGATGATCTTTGTGAGATTTGATAGCGAGGGCGATCCAGATTGTGCTACAACTTTCTACTTCAGATCTAGGGTTGGGAGCATATCTAGGTAGACAAACTAGTTAAACTTCTATGGTCAAGGTGAGCTCGGATGGTGGATCGAGAGATTGGATATGGGATGCAGTGGATGTGATACCAGGAGGTTGGTTGTAGCCGACCCCATTCAAATAGGCTCGCACACTACATAGAGTCTCCCGAGGGACTTAGGATAGAGCAGGTGATATGGCAGCCATACAGGGATTGATTTCCATGGATAGAGGTAGCAAAGCAGCTAGGGTGAACTAGACACGAGCGATGGGTGTTTGGGTGCCATGACATAGAGTGGGAGTACATCTAGTACTCCCACGTTTGTCAATAGTTAAAGGTTTGCCAATATGTTCTTATCAAGCCTATCATTTATCGACATTACGAGGATGAGACTCAGCTTGAGTGGTCATGAGTGGAGCTAGTGGGGGAGGTAGTGGATCAACCACTAGTAGATCTAGGGGTGGATGATGTGGGTACTATGAGAGAGTATGACGCATGGTGGATCACTCAGCTATGGTAGGGTGGTGGACCTTGGGTGTACCGACTAGAGTAGTAGTAGAGGAGGGCTCTAGGGAGGTTAAGGATGAGCGATGAGTGCGTCATCAGATGGAGGGGGAGTGGGGTTAGTCTAACGAGGGTGATGATGAACCATAGAATGAGGGTGGGGATGAGGAGGATTCGCAGGATGGGGATGCTCAACTCAGAGAGCAAGTTTAGTCTCTTAAGGTACAGTTGGTAGAGTGAGAGACCACTATTGCAGTACTACAAAGCTAGTTTGCCAGAGAGAGACAGAGATGGAGGTGATTCTCTAAGGAGAATGTTGTTCTGACTGCATAACTACAGATCTCTTGGGAGGATATGGGCAGGGTGACAGAAGAGCGAGACACTCTATGAACATGGGTGGCGACTTTGACCGCAACTTAAGGGTAAGTAGGGACAGGTGGGTAGGCCACCAAGGATGCAACAAGGCTATAGGCTGAGGTGGACAAACTGTACATAATACTAAGTGACTATCAGGCTTGACGTCAATTAGATGGAGCTTATATCCAAGATTTGGAGGATCAAGTAGGGCTACTTGGCGGTTGCCTACTTGAGCTCTCTTCAACAGGAGGATCTTAGCAGAGTCGATGCAATAAGTCGATACAACCTTATGTGAGGCTACGAACTCCTTGGTCGATAGTCAGGCCAAAGACTTCGATAGCCAATAGATCAAGAGGGGCTTGTAGGAATGCAACTTAGGGTAGTGGTTAATCAAGGGGTGCAAGGATAGGTGGATAGGCCACAGGAGATGCCATAGGGCTATAGGTCAAGGTGGGTAGATTGTAGACTTTTTTGAGCGACTATTAGGATCACTATTGAGCGACTATCAAGCTCGATGTCTATCAAATGGAGCCTATATCTAGGGTTTGGAGGATCAGGTAGGGCTACTTTGTGATCACCTACCTAAGCACTCTTCAATAGGAGGATCTTAGTGAAGTCGATGCAGTGAGTCAGGGTAGCCTTCTATGAGGTTATGGACTCCTAGATCGACAACCAAGCCAGAGACTTCAACAACCAGTGGTTTAGGGTAGCCTCATAGAGATGAGACAAAATATGGTGGTGATTATGGGGGTGCAGGACCCGCTTGATTTCAACTTATGTATTATTTTTTTTAGTGTAAGGTTTGAATACCCATTCTATTGTAGCCTATGGGTATTTTTGTATCATGATGTATTAGACTCTCTCTCTCTCTCACACAAATATATATATACATACATATATATATATATATATATATATATATATATATATATATATATATATATATATATATATATATATATATATATATATTTTATTATGGCCCATCATGTGTTTATGTCATGTTTTATTTTATTTGATGTATGGATGCACTTTATGGATGCAATTGTGGATGATGGATGTATACCTAGACATTGTAATATAGATGCATAGATGTATGCCTAGATATATGCATGTATATGATGTACTAATGATATGATGATGCACAATTTTTATGTTTATATGTTAAAACATAATGAATGAATCTAAGATGCTCAATAACCTATATGTAAGCACCATCGAATATATAAAAGTCATCAATCAAAATGTTTAACCTTTTCAAAAAATTCATACATTTGAAAGCCAACCATATGTAATATGATGAAAATGTAGATGATGGATGGATGATCAATACGATGCTATAAGGGAACAACATGGTTTTCATGAGATAAACACCCTAGTTAACTAGTCAAAATATGTATACTGACTATACAAGACTCTAAAAGATACACGTCTGCTAGGAATATCTATTATTCAATATCCCTATGTGTGCATGTGATATTTATTAATTATGCATAAGCCTACCCCATTGCTAGGCAGGTTTGATTCAACCCATTGTCATAATGCGGATCACCTTATGGTCATCCTTATCCTAATTTTGGACGTAGTTTGAATGGACTACTAGGCAATACAAACTGCCAAAAGCTAGCTCATTCGCAAGCTAACATTGGTCTGTACAAAAGAAGATCGCTAATGTGATAGGCATATCACCACGCGTAAGAATCCTCCATTGCCAGGCGGGTTTCATTCAACCCATTGTTGTAATGGAGATTACCCCATGGTTTCTAAATAACTAAGGATTCCAAGGATTCAAACCCATTACCCCCTTCTTTTCTTTTTATTGCTTGGGATACTTGCTCATTTTTGATGGGGAGCAAAGGGGATTTATTTACTTAATGGTGAAAACCAATTTACTTGCTCATTTTTGTGGAGTAGCAAGGTATTTTATTGCTTTGGGTAGAGGGGCTTGTCCTTTTGTCAATTCTAAGCATTCTAGACCATGCACATAATAGGATGAACAAGGAAAACCTTTCACTCAAGGTGGTAAGGACTACATTGTAGCGTCATCCTTCCTTGTTCAAACTCAGATTTTGAATGTGTGAATTTGTGTTTGGGATTTTGATATATGCAAGGTACTTATCAAAGTAAGACCTTCCCTTCTGAAAGCCAAGATAATTTTATACAAAATCTAAAAATAAAACTAGAAATGGCTAAATGACCAAAAACCCTAGTGAACACCCTATATCAACTTATTAGTTGTGTTAAAAAACACAATTACTCGCAAAGAGAAATGTGGATGGTGGTGATATGTGGGATGTGAGGGTTTTCCCTATGATATTTTACAAACTAAAAGGTATGTGTAAAATATTCAGTGGCCGTCTAAACATCGTTGTTGATATTTATCCGATATCTACCCTATCTTACGAGGACCCCTTAATAAGGAAAAGTTCATAAGTAAAACTACAAATTATGGATAAGGTTGATTAATAAAGATGACAACTATACAAGTGTGATGCCAGATCCTAGCATATAAGAATCAAACTAGTCCTAATGCTAACGCAAATGAAAGGACATGCCTAATGAAAGTTAACAAATCCAACTACGTGAAATGCATGATGTTTTGTAATGCAAGTGAAAATGTAATGTTTTATGTTTTTACGATCTCCTAATTTTTTTGTGGTTTTTATGGTTTTTATTTTGTTTTTTTTATGAATTATGTGTTATGCATGAAATACCTGTAGATGGAGAATGTTAAGAGGTTCAAGTTCCTCAACACCCTCGAGAGACACTAGACAATAAGTCCTTGAGTCTATTTTTTGTGTGATGATGAAAGGGCCTAACCAGTTTGCCACAAATTTATCCCGTAAGTGGGGTGATAGGTTTGAATTTTGTTTGTTCTTTTTATCCCCAACTATAAATTCCTTGAGATGAAATTTTGCATCATAAGCTCATTTAAGGTGATCTTGATAAACGTGAAGATGCTCGAGAGCATTAACTCATTGTTCATCAAGAAGGGTCAATTGGTCAAGGTGAGCTTGTCGCGTAGTATCATCATTGATGAATTCTTAGAGTGATATGTGCAACGAAGGAATTTCCAATTCTAAGGGTATAATAGCCTTAGTGCCACAAACTAGCAAAAATGGGGTTGCCCCAATGGGTGTCTAAATGCTATTTCAATAAGCCCATAATGCTAGAGGCAGATGAAGATGCCAATATTTGTGATTGTCCTTGATGGTTTTCTTAAGGATGGCAACTACAATCTTGTTTGATACCTCTACTTACCCATTAGCTTGTAGATAATAAGGCATGGAAAAACTATGCTGGATATTATACTTGGAAGTTAGAGCACACACATTTTTGTTTTTAAATGGGGTCCCATTATCGAAGATAATCTTGGATGGAATACCAAAACGACATGATATTATGAAATATGAACTTTGTAATGCAAAATCCAGTTTTAGTGGTAAGAGGGATGGCTTCCACTCACTTGGTGAAGTATTCGATGGTCATTAAGATAAACATGTGATGGTTTGAATATGGGGGCAAGATTTTTCTAATTAAATCAAAACCCAAAATGTGAAAAAGGCCATACTAAATGGATCGGTTGTAAGGCTTGAGAAGTTACATGTAAAATATTAACATGATGCTGACATTTTATGCGCTTATTAACATAAGTGCAATAGTCTTTCTCCATGGTGGACCAATAATAACCTATTCTAAGGATGCACTTGGTGATAGCTATACCGATGAAATGGCCACTGCAAGTACAATTGTGAGCTTGCAAAATTACCCAAGAAGATTCTTGGGGTTCTAAACAACGAAGGAGAAGACCATCGTAGCTTCAATGATACAATGTTTCTATGAGTAAGATATATTTTATCGCTTTTTCTTTGAATTTTTATTTTGTGGCATGCACTAATCTCGAGGGGATATTACCAAGTTTCAAGAAATATTTAATTGAATGAGCCAATCTTGATATGTTTGGTTCTTGATTGAATGAACTGATTCTTCCCATTGTGACTCATCATGCATGAATATGGATTGGGAGATAACCTTAAGATGAATGGTCATGCCATTATCAGAAGGACCCTATGGAACCAAGGACCCCTAGGATGTATGTTTCAAAAATTCATGTACTTGAGAGAACTGACCTTGGTTCAGTTCAATCTAAATCATGTCAATAACTTCTTTATTGATCGAAGCTTCATGCAAAAATAACTTATTATGAAAGCATTTTGACATGAATGGTTGTGATATCATCGAAAGGGTTCTATGGAATTAAGGACCCTAAAGAAGCAATTGTATCCACAAAATTATTAGACAAACGAGGGACTACCTCGATGTTGTACTATTCCAATTCAACTAGTAGCTTGTCCATAAGGGCTTTGTACAATTTCAAGATCGGACATCAAAATTGATAGATTTTCTTGACTTGATTAACTATGAGCAAGGATTCACCAAAATTTTTAAGCTTTTTTTCATGGTGATAGTTTTTTGAAGACCTAAAAGGATAGCCTTGTATTCAACATTATTGTTGGTGCATGGGAAGTCAAGTTTAAATAAAAGGGGTATAGGGACCCCTTGCGGTGTGAAAAACATGATTTCCATGCCATGAATTTGCTCGCACTTAGAACCATCGAAGAAAAAAGTCATGTCAACTTTATTTTCAAGTTTTGCTAGTTCGGGTGAGTCTAATAATGCAAAGACTGCATCATCAGGTAATTTGATTACGAGAGACTTATCGTCCTGGAGAGAGGCCTCTGCTAGCTGATTGACAATGACTTGACCTTTAATGGTTTTTTGACTTATGAATTCAAGGTCAAATTTAGTCAGCAATATGATACATTTTATGGTTCGACTATTATGGTACGTGCAACTCATCATGCACCGCAAAGGATTCTCTTTGGAAATGATATACTTTGTATGATTTAGCATGTAATATCGAATATTCTTGGTGGTGAATACCACTACCAAGCAAATATTCTCAATGTATGCGTACTTCAGATCATAGCTAACCAAGATGCGACTAATGTAATAGATAGCCTATTCCTTATTTACCTCATTATTTTATATCAACATGGTATTTAAGGTAAAATCAGTAGCTAATATTAATAGCAAGAATGACAAACTTGGTCGAGGCAAAGCTAAAATTGGAGGTGATGCCAAGTATTGTTTGATCCAGGATTATGCATAGTGGCTATTATTCGCAAAATTGGCTAAAATTAGGATTTTTAAAATTTGGAATTGGCTAATATTTGGGACCCTTGACCAGGGACCATTAGCTAAAAAATTTAGGGTGTAAATTTTTTTAAGGTCGATTCGCCCCAATTTTATAATAATTTGACCATTTTAAGTTTAAATTCCAATATTAACCCTAATAATAGTGAACTTTATACATGCGTTTGGACACTATTTTCTTGGATTTTGAAACTGATTCGCCAAATTTTTATAAATACATTTTAGGGCCGACCCCTTACGCATAACCCTAGTTTGATCTCGTCAAATGCCTTTTGAAACTCATCATCCCAATGGAATGGGACCCCTTTTGTAACAGTCGATTCATGGGTCGACATTTATCTGAAAGTTGTGCTATGAAGCATTGAATAGATTAGACCTTCCCTTGTAAGCTACAGAGCTGCTTAAGGTTTGTAAAGGGAAGCATTTTGAGTATCGCCTTGATTTTGGTGGGATCAACTTCAATCCCTCATTTTGAGACTATAAAAATAATTTTTTTTCCAGATGTGTCTCCAAAGACACACTTTTTGGGATTAAGTCTAACGTTATGTTCGATTAAGCGATCAAAGACCTTCCATAGAACATCAATATGATCTTGATGCAATAGAGATTTGGCTAGCAAACAATCCATGTAATCCTTTATGATTTTTTGCATGTAGTCATGAAATATGTAAGTCATGGCCCGTTGATATGTGGCTCCAACATTTTTGAGGTCAAATGACATGACTTTGTAACAAAAAGTCCCCCAATACATGGTAAAGTCTATCTTGGATTGATCTTCAGGATTGACCCAGATTTGATTGTATCCTGAGAAACCATCCATGAGGGATAACATTTCATGACCTGCGATGACGTCAACTAAAGCATCAATGTTTGGAAGGGGGAATTCATCCTTAGGAGTCGCTTTGTTAAGATCTCAAAAGTCTATGCATATACAAATCCTCTCATCAGGTTTCCTTACAGGTACCATGTTGGAAACCCAGTTAGGATAGTTAATAGGTTGGATGAATCCTACATCCAACAATATTTGTAATTCATATTTCACCATTAAGGCTATTTTTAGATGCATTTCGCAAAGCTTTTGCTTGACCAATTTGATTTTTGATTGAGCGTGAGGTTATGCACTTCCAAATTCAGGTCAAGACCTGACATGTCTTTGTAAGACCAAGTAAAATTTTTTATCTTCTCTGTTAAGAGAGTTGTGTATATGGATTTCTCTTCAAGGGAAATAATTTATCCCAAATTTACATTCTTAGAAGCCTCAGGATCAGTTTTAATGTCTACATCAATTGTTTCCTCTATTAACATGTAGGGTCCCTCCTCAAGCTGATGAGGCGTAGGGATCAAGTGGATATCGTTAGCTGGATTCAAAGATTCGATCATATCTAGTTCGATATTAGCTTGAAAAACATCTTCAGATGATCCTTGGGAGAAATGAAATGGTTATAACATTTCTTTGCAAGGGAAGAACTCTTTGAGTGATTATAGCAACGCGATGTGATCAAAATCGATGGCCTCTTGGTTGAGGTGCAAATATTTGATGGGTCACTGGGATTATGGTGGTGTGGTTAGATAAATGGAAATCATATTGATGGATAGCGGATAGTTTCAATTTGCAAGTAGAAAAATCCTATCAAAGATGGGTGGCCCTAGATATTTCATAGGTGGCTGAGGTGGTAGTGGAATGACTGGATGAGACCTAGGAAGAGCCAGGCTGATTGAATATTCTAGGGGAAGAAGCTGCCTCCAGATGGGTTGGCACATAGGAAAAACCCTAAGATAGATCTCATCCATATCTATAAGAGGTTCAATGGGGTGAAGTATTCTCCTTCATTGCCAATCCACTGAATGTGGCGAGGACCTAGATACGTCAATTATGTCTCATCCTCATATTATTTTGATGCCTCACTGAAGGAGTAAAAAGGCTTAACATAAACCATTATAATGGAAATATGGTCTCCTAGCAAATGAAAATATCTTGGGTTAACGTAATAATTCTCATCAATATCATCCTCAAAGCCTATGATTAAGTGTTAGAGGGAGTCTGCAAGGAGTTCGCCCGACATAGGTACAAAATACCCTAAGCTAAATTTATTTGTAGGGAGCTGGTATTATGGCTGGTAGGGTATCTGTATACCCTGATCATATTGACCAATACCATTCCCATGCCAATGGTAGTGGTAAAAGTATCATAGGGTGAAATTTGGGTTTGACAAATAATTGACATTCCCTAAAAATGGATCATCATCATCCTCCATCGTAGGGGACAAACTCGAATTGTCAATACCTCCATAAATGAAGTTCATTTGATTTGGAGACACCCCTGAGGGAACAACTATATCAATAGGTAGTGATGGCAAGCAAGGCATGCCCATGTCCTGAATGGACTTAATGAGAGGAGTAAATATGACATTTTGCATTAGATATTCAATGAATCTAGGATTAGTCAAATGAACCATGACTTGCGATGGGGTGGGTGGAGATGATGGAGGTGTGGCTCGAGATGGTTTATCCATAGCAATAAGTGGTTACTCTTCATACATTTGTGTCAGAATATCCATTGTAGAAATGGTTCAAATGGATTGTGGGATTTCTTCAATTGGCACATTCGATACCTTATCATTCAGAGGGTTTGATGATAAAGAAGGGGTATCAAAAGAAACCGATGGAAATGGTGAAGATGGATGAGGTGGTGATGATTCAATGAGTGTTTTTATGGGAGTGGTGGCTTCGATGGGGGATTTGGATGTTTGATAGCGCCATCAGGATAGATTTCTAGATGCGTAGATGACAAGAAATTCTTGTGGATTATTGACTAGATTATAATATTTGAAAGGCTCGAAGTCTAAGGGGACTGATGAGGCCCAAAAATGCCTCATTATTGCACAATGTTTGACTACCATATGATAAGTTAATTGCCAAATAGTTGACTAAAATATACTATTTGTTAAGTGTTTGCATGATTTTATGTTAGGAATACTATATCTCTGTTTTTGACTATTTTCAGCATTTTGTGACTGATTTTGCTTGATTAAGTAGCAAGTAAAAACATGCATTTCAATTAACCAAATGTGGTATGCTGATATCCATTAACTTCTCAATGGTTTTTGAATGTTTTCCTGCCCTTCAACTTGTTTCAAATCCACATTGAAGCCAAAATTTTAGGACTGTCATAAATCTGAAAATCTAAAAAAAATAGCCATATAAAAATCAGCAAGCTGTCACTTTATAGGAACACCTTGAAGTTGTCAAGCAAAGCATGAGGATATGGATGGAATGAGTTCAGAAGGACTACAGAAGACATCTGACCTATTTAGAAGCATTCACACATGGTCTAAATAGGCAAGCAACGGGGTATAACAGAGTAGGGACAATTGTGCAACAGCATTGTTGCACTATTTCAGACATGGTTACTTGGTGAATGAAGTGTATAAATTCAGTAGCAACTTGATGTACTCCTTCATGTTGATATTTGAATAATTTTTCCATGTTATAATTTGTTTGAATTTGCAAGAAATGCCAATATTTTACAATTGTGCAGTAGAGTTGGAAAATGCAGTAATTTACCATGTAAATTCTAGCAAGCTACCAATGAATGGCAAGGCATGGAATTCACACATGGAGAGGAATGAAGGCTATTGCAATCTGATCCTGAGGGCTAATCCACCTGAGAAATGCAGCTAAAATCACTTGAAGAGCACATAGTTGGTCATTCCGAAGATCTTCGGATTGAACAGGTATCTTCGGATTGAGAAATACAATCTCTTTGGATTGAGAAATACAGTCTCTTCGGATTGAGCCACTTAGCTCCGGATTGAGAACAGAAAGTGCTTTTTGAATTTTTGACTATTTTTTGATGGTGGAAAAAGGGAAAGAAGGTTGAGAAGGTTAAGGGAAAATATCCCCCAATTGTCTTTGTCGTCCTTGTCATCCAAAGCCACCATTCATGGAAAAAGATCAATTGATCCTCTTCTAGGATAAACCCAGAAATAACTGCAGCATAATAGGAAGTTGTTTGCAAGATAGAAATGGCATATTATGAAGTGGAGAAAGATGTGTGAGATATTTCTAGACTCCTCCCATGTACTCCCACCATTGAAGATGCTTTCTAAGGGCCAATGACTACTATTGCAACACAAACTGTCCAGATTTGCATTTATTTTAGATCCAGAATTATTGGCAAATCACTGTAAAGTAGCACATAGGCTGATTTGAGCATGGGATATGTTGTAAATATTTATATAAATAACATAGCTCCCTCCTTGGTTGAGCCAGTTAGGAATTAGAATAGAGGAGAGTTTTCAATAGCAGCAATTAGGACTGTACAGTAATTTTTTGTAACAATTTTTAGCATGTTTTGTCATCAATAAAAGTGTAGTTATTTTATCATTTTCTGTTTTGAGTGTTAATTAGTTAAGGAGTGCTTTTCACCTCCTTCTAGATCAGGAAGTATGGGCCCACTTTCAGATCTAGAAGGAGGATTTTTATGGCAGGTTTTAATCTATAATTTTGCTACAGCAGAATTAACAGATTACTTGTCAAGTTTACTTTTCTTGTTTTAAGTTTGTATAATGTTCTTTATGTTTTCTATTATGTTTGTGTACAACATTTGTGTGTGTGTCAGCTGAAAAATTATATTAAGCATTTTTCCTTTGCTTTCCATGTTTTCCCTGCTTTTCTATTTTAGCAACTTTCCATTTTTAGCATATTTCATTTTGTTGTCAATTCCTGTAGCAGAAGCTTGACGACCTTTTGTGGCAGGACATTGACAGGTGTTTTTAGCATAAGTTTCATTTACAAGCATCATTTCAATTATGCAAGAGTAACTAGGTTTCAATTCTGCAAATGTAACTTAGGATTTCATTTCAGCAACATTTAAATTCAACAATTTAAATTCTGCAAAAGTAGATTAGACTTTCAATTTAGCAATTCCAATTCCTGCAATTGTAGTTAGATTTCAATTCCTGCAACTTAGAATTAGTTTTTAGTTCCTGCAAGTTTCCATTCTATAGATTAGGTTTAGTGTGACACCAAAAGGCTAAACCAAATCTATCTCACCCAATAAATGCTTGAAATCTGAATGCCTGAATTGTACTCTGCCCTAGCCTTCTATCGTAGACAACCTTGGACACCACCCTAGATTGATAAGATCTTTGAGATTTAATGATGTGCTTAACGACAACGCATCATTTTGGCACCGTTTCAGGGAACACGATGTTGTTAGAGGGTAAAAGTAGCCCAATAATTGTTAATTATACTAAATTGTGAACTTCAGAGTAAAATCTGGATAAATGATTGGTATTAGTAACAATTTTTGGTAAATTGCATTTCAGTCCATTTAGAAAACAAGCAACCACAGGGAGGTGATCTTCACACCTAGGGGTTAAATTGCTTATGTTTGAAATTCTTGATAAAAATTGAAAGAATTCATCATCCTCATTATCAAGAAACATAAGATCTCTTAGAGGAGCCATCTCCTAGTACTACCATTTTTATATCCATATCATCAGGGTAGTATAAACAAATTTGTACTAGGTGTTGGGAAGACATCATGGCAGATATACAAGACTATCCCTTGAACAAAACAATCATATCAGCTACTTGTAGCATTTGTTCACAAGGACATATCACTGATAAATGCCATTTACTTCCACAACTCAGAGATGCAAAATTTGTTGCCTGGTCTAAATTCTTCTCAAGGGAGATCCCAACAACAACAAACAAAGCAAGTAAAACCACTACCTCCAGCCCAACCTGTGGTCAATATGAATAATACAGGACAGGTAACCCCTGTCTATGTAAGTTGAGTCAGTTAAAAAAAAAAGTCACAAAACTTTTGCACAATCAAAATAGAAGTTTACAGCTTAACAGTGATCCTAGAGTTTTGCCATTATTGCTTAAATATTGTTAGGGTTTTACCATGCTAAACCGCAACCTAACAATTCTTAGCCTACATCGACAATAGTTGATCTCATTAGAGGTGATCCTACCTGACAAGTAGTTGATCTGCTAAAGTTGTACACTTCTTGTCTTATTGTGCAAACCAAAAATACATCTTTTTCAGCCCAACTTGTGATCAATCTGAATAATACAAGATAGGCAACCCCTGTCTATGTAGCTGAATTTGGTAAAAAAAAAAAACCTACAGGAAATGTTATTGACTGCAACAACATCCAACTGTGCTCAAACAAGAACTTACCTGAGCTTGAAGAGACAAAAATCAATGGAGATACACAGAAAACCTTTAGTCCAAACACACAGAAATTAGCCTTGGATAAAGGAGAAAAACTAGAAAAATTGCACATAGAAAATTTACTTCCATTGAACTCCTTAGTAAGAAATTACAAAGGGGTAAATTCTGTCCTCCTAGGAATGAAACAAATTGAAGTGCAACCAAGAAAATTCTTGAACATTATTAGCTGGCTGACTTATAAACAAAAAGCAAAATTGTTGCTATTTTGAAACAATATTTCAATCCCTTTACATGGAATTACAAGGGTATATCAAGATTTTATCTTGATGTAAGCACTTAACATCTTTTGGGAATTGGTATTTAATTGTTTCAAGTACAGATTGACAAGATTATGCAGACTAGGAGGCATGGACAACACTTGATTGAAGAAGTTTTCAGATATGGAGCAATGCTTCTTTCTCCCATTAGTAATTCATGGAGGATGTTAGTGGTGAATGGACATTGCCTTCGGGTATACCATGCACCATTAACTAAGGAGGAGTTCTTGAAGGAGATTCCATTGGATGTACACATAATGGAAGAGAATTTCTCTTCAATATCAGATTAAGAGTGATGATAAAAAGTTTGACAAAAAAAAAAATACAAGAAAAGCAAAAAGAAGAATAGTCTTGTTTGTGAACTTCCTTCTTGGGTACAAGCAAGACAAGAAAAATTGAAAAAAAAAAAAAAAAAAAGAGAGAAAAAAAATTTGCAGCAAAGGCATGTCCCACAAAATGGGGATACATGAGGACAAGCATCAATTTCAGCAAGGAAGAGGAACAATGGAGCCAATACTTCATTTCCAACAATAAGGAGGCAATTATGATGTAAGAAGATTCTTATTGCTCATCTAGAAAGGAAGGTTGCATCAATGTTGCAGGTTTCAATAGAAAGAGATGGTGTTTTCATACAACAATTGACATGTTTTTGCAGAATAAGGATTGGTCTTATCCAAATAAGAGTGAGAGATGTTCTCTCTCATTGAAGCACTTGAAAAAAAAAAGGACAGAAGTTGGTTGAAAACCAGAAATGGCAGCCTCTTTTGATGAAAAAAATGAAAAAAAAAGGAGATGAAAAAAAAATGAAAAAAAGGAAAGAAAAAAATGAATAATTCAGTAGTGAAAACCTTCTTGGAGGCGCTACTGAGTTGGCTTGCATGAAAACCAATTTTTCGGCATGCATTGCCTTGTTGATCTACCCATCATTGTTCCACCATTGTACAAATCTCACACTTGCACATGTGTTATGTTTATGTTTTCAGATAGCCTCCTAACAATCATCAAAAGCAACTTGTAAGGTGCATGACCAATTTTCAGGACAGTAAGGTATGTGTTTCTTGCATTTAATTCATAGTAAACATTTAGCATTTAGTGTATGATAATCGGTATTTGGCATAAACTATTCATACAATATTGGCAAGTTGAAAATGGAACATGTTCAAGATGTCAAGAAACACCCCCTTATGCCCTTAATTGCATGGAAATTCCAAAACTGTGCAAAAACCTGATTTTGGGACAGACATGGCAGCAATTCTATTTCAATTTGTAGGGCAAGTTTCAGAAGGAGAACTGCAAGTTTATATCTCACAATTGTCTGATAAATTGAAGGAGGATAATCAACAAAATGCACTTGAAGGTTCTATTTTAGTACTACTAGAATAAAACAACAACATACAAAACAAAGAATAACATCTAAACAAAAGGATGAAGAAGGGATTTTTGATGTTATGGAAGGCTTATACACTCTAGAGATGGGCCCACAATAGAATCTGTAGCTAAATTTTGCATAGGAGGTCATTTTTGCATTTTTTGATGCATCTTCGAAATGAACAATCATATCTTCGAAATGAACAGGCATATCTTCGAAATGAGCAGGATATCTTCGAAATGAGCAGAAACTATACCAAAATTGCTGAAAATGCTACAGAATAGCAAAAAGAGTAGGGTACATCAAATATTGAGGTTCATAAGGCTCTACCACAAGTAAGTACATCCCTCAAGCATTTCAAATCCAAAAATTTTATCAATTTTGTTCAAAAGGTGCAAACAACAGAAATAAGCATTCAAGCTGAAATGTTGTTAAGAACAGAAAATTCCATCAGTAGTAGTGCATCTGCCAAATACGGTTCCACAATAAGACTATTGCAAGATGAATCACATGATATCAAGCCTTTAAGAGGTACCTTGCAGCACTAAAACTTGTAGAAAGACAGAAAAAGAGTCATACATGTGCTTAATTGCAAAATACTTGATATAGTGCAGCAAGGAGGAATTTCTCAATTAGCAGGTAGCAAAGGATGTTCACAAGAATAAAACCTGCATATTACTATGGCCTACTAAGATGCATGAGGGCATGCATCAGTTCAAGTTGGGGGGATGATGAGGCCCAAAAATGCCTCATTATTGCACAATATTTGACTACCATATGATAAGTTAATTGCCAAATAGTTGACTAAAATATACTATTTGTTAAGTGTTTGCATGATTTTATGTTAGGAATACTATATCTCTATTTTTGACTATTTTCAGCATTTTGTGACTGATTTTGCTTGATTAAGTAGCAAGTAAAAACATGCATTTCAATTAACCAAATGTGGTATGCTGATATCCATTAACTTCTCAATGGTTTTTGAATGTTTTCCTGCCCTTCAACTTGTTTCAAATCCACATTGAAGCCAAAATTTTAGGACTATCATAAATCTGAAAATCTAAAAAAAATAGCCATATAAAAATCAGCAAGTTGTCACTTTATAGGAACACCTTGAAGTTGTCAAGAAAAGCATGAGGATATGGATGGAATGAGTTCAGAAGGACTACAGAAGACATCTGACCTATTTAGAAGCATTCCCACATGGTCTAAATAGGCAGCAACAGGGTATAACAGAGCAGGGACAATTGTGCAGCACTGTTGCACTATTTCAGCATGGTTACTTGGTGAATGAAGTGTATAAATTCAGTAGCAACTTGATGTACTCCTTCATGTTGATATTTGAATAATTTTTCCATGTTCTAATTTGTTTGAATTTGCAAGAAATGCCAATATTTTACAACTATGCAGCAGAGTTGGAAAATGCAGTAATTTACCATGTAAATTCCAGCAAGCTACCAATGAATGGCAAGGCATGGAATTCACACATGGAGAGGAATGAAGGCTATTGCAATCTGATCCTGAGGGCTAATCCACCTGAGAAATGCAGCTAAAATCACTTGAAGAGCACACAGTTGGTCATTCCGAAGATCTTCGGATTGAACAAGTATCTTCGGATTGAGAAATACAGTCTCTTCGGATTGAGAAATACAGTCTCTTCGGATTGAGCCACTTAGCTCCGGATTGAGAACAGAAAGTGCTTTTTGAATTTTTGACTATTTTTTGATGGTGGAAAAAGGGAAAGAAGGTTGAGAAGGTTAAGGGAAAATATCCCCCAACTGTCTTTGTCGTCCTTGTCGTCCAAAGCCACCATTCATGGAAAAAGATCAATTGATCCTCTTCTAGGATAAACCCAGAAATAAGCTAGCATAATAGGAAGTTGTTTGCAAGATAGAAATGGCATATTATGAAGTGGAGAAATATGTGTGAGATATTTCTAGACTCCTCCCACGTACTCCCACCATTGAAGATGCTTTCTAAGGGCCAATGACTACTACTGCAACACAAACTGTCCAGATTTGCATTTATTTTAGATCCAGAATTATTGGCAAATCACTGTAAAGTAGCACATAGGCTGATTTGAGCATGGGATATGTTGTAAATATTTATATAAATAACACAACTCCCTCCTTGGTTGAGCCAATTAGGAATTAGAATAGAGGAGAGTTTTCAATAGCAACAATTAGGACTCGTACAGTAATTTTTTGTAACAGTTTTCAGCATGTTTTGTCATCAATAAAAGTGCAGTTATTTTATCATTTTCTATTTTGAGTGTTAATTAGTTAAGGAGTGCTTTTCACCTCCTTCTAGATCAGGAAGTATGGGCCCACTTTCAGATCTAGAAGGAGGATTTTTATGGCAGGTTTTAATCTGTAATTTTGCTATAGCAGAATTAACAGATTACTTGTCAAGTTTACTTTTCTTGTTTTAAGTTTGTATAATGTTCTTTATGTTTTCTATTATGTTTGTGTACAACATTTGTGTGTGTGTCAGCTGAAAAATTATATTAAGCATTTTTCCTTTGCTTTCCATGTTTTCCCTGCTTTTCTATTTTAGCAACTTTCCATTTTCAGCATATTTCATTTTGTTGTCAATTCCTGTAGCAGAAGCTTGACGACCTTTTGTGGCGGGACATTGACAGGTGTTTTTAGCATAAGTTTCATTTACAAGCATCATTTCAATTATGCAAGAGTAACTAGGTTTCAATTCTACAAATGTAACTTAGGATTTCATTTCAACAACATTTAAATTCAGCAATTTAAATTTTGCAAAAGTAGATTAGACTTTCAATTTAGCAATTCCAATTCCTGCAATTGTAGTTAGATTTCAATTCCTGCAACTTAGAATTAGTTTTTAGTTCCTGCAAGTTTCCATTCTATAGATTAGGTTTAGTGTGACACCAAAAGGCTAAACCAAATCTGTCTCACCCAATAAATGCTTGAAATCTGAATGCCTGAATTGTACTCTGCCCTAGCCTTCTATCGTAGACAACCTTGGACACCACCCCGGATTGATAAGATCTTTGAGATTTAATGATGTGCTTAACGACAACGCATCAAGGACTACATGAACTTATCATTCATAGACATATTTAATGCACTAGTGCAGTATAGATAGGACAAACTTCATATCTCTAATCCAATATCGACCAAGCAATATTATATTTGAGGTTGGTTGTGGTATTGCGTAGGAGGGGATTAATCCTGATAGTTGGGTTGTTGGGATGTTGTCTATTTCTCAAGCCTTGGAACACTCAGGACAACTTGATTAATCAAAGGTGAATTTTGTTGTGTATGATTACCTCTAGGGTTCTTGTTCCATTTGTTCTTACGAAGTTTGATCTCCCCTCTTGAACCTTGATGTCATCGATGACCTTGTCTTGTACCAAAGCCTCCTCGAATGTTTGGTATTGTTGTAGTTGTAAGAAAAGAAAGATTTGCTTTGAAAAAATCCTAGTGAACATTTGAGTAAGTTCTGTTATGGGTAAGGTGAAAGATAATTTTAACATAACCTTTCTCCACTTGTTACCATATTTCATGATCGACTCATCGTCAAATTATCGAAGGTTGGACAAGTTAGTCAAGTTTACTTTCTTTTTTACATCAAATGAGAAGCATTCCAGGAATGCATTTGCAAGCTGTTCAAATATATAGATGTTGTACCTTGGTAGATGGTTATACCACTCTAAGGCTAGGCCAGAGAGCATTATCAAGAAGGTCCTAAGTAACAAGGCATCGTCATCCTAGAGTTGGAAACAAAGGTTCATGAAACTAGTTATGTGTTCCTGTGTATTATCATCTCCTTTAAATTTATCTAATTTTGGTATTTCAAAATATTCAGGATATGGAGGACATGGGACTGAAGGATGAAGTGTTTTATTACACAATTGACGCAATGTGGGTTTTTGATAACTTGTTCCTTGCTTCTCTAATGATTTTAAGCACTTTGTGAGCACCTTGTAATCTTGAGATGATATTATATCATCTTCCTGCATTGGTCCTCGAGGAGGGAGAGGCAAAATTTTTTTTTGGGATGATGTGGTTGAATATAATCATCAACCATGTCCTCACAGAGTGATTTAGGATATCCTTGGTCCTGATACTCTGGCTCTAGATCCTCATAGGCTTCATATTTTGATCGACAATTTTGTGGTTGACGCTGTTGAGACCTATGGTGATGGATGGACACACGAGGAGGGCAATTTTGATTTAGCCTAGGAGACAGGTCATGGTGTTGTGCAATGCGTATTTTATGAGTTTGTTGCCCATAGGTAATAGGTGTGAGGACCTACTCATACAATACTTTTTGTAATCATTCCTGGTGTAATTGTTTCTGATGCAACCTTTGTTGGTGCACCTTTTGTTGGGCTGATCGACTTTGTTCTAGTTGTTCTTGATCCATTTGGAACTTATCCAAATGTAGTTGGTGTAGCTGCTCTCATTTATTTATGTTCTACCTAGATATTTAATTTATTTGATCAATCGTGTGAGGTCGATGAGCCCTTGTATTAATATAAAGGGACTTGGCTTGCTCTGTGGGTCCAACAAGGTTGGCTACCAATTTCCTATGATTGAGGGAAGTAGCGTTGACTTGGTGCTCAGGATTAAAGGTGAAATCAACATACTTGGATGGTGCAAAGGCAAAATGCACTTACATGGAACACTCTCTGCAAGGAGAAGCAAGATGACCTAGGTCTTCCTCTTACTCATTCAAGATATACATGAGCGAATGAGGCTATATTATTAGGATGATGAGGGTCATACCTATCTAGGTGAGAAAATTTATCTCATCCATGGATTTTCAAGCAAAGTGGCTTGGTCATCCAGGCTAGGCGATGGCATATACTCTTGATCCTACTCATATTGGTGGATAGATCGAGTTAGGATGTAAATCCATGACACTCCCCTACTAGGCCCCTCAGTGGGTGGATTATGTCTAATAGTAGCACATGATTGGTTATGACCAAGAAGCTTGTCTTATTTATCATATTGAGGATCCATAGATGCATCTTGGATAGGGATATTCTAAATATCAGATTCCCTATAGGTGATGTTAGCATTACAATGGACACCAGGATGCCATTTAGGAATGACCATGTTATCAAGACTAAACTAGAGATGTTTTGTACCTTCTTGTAAATTTCAATAGCACTAGCTCGTGAATGAGCTTGGCTGTGTGTTATTACCATGATGTTGATTAAGAAAAAAATAAAGAAATAAACAAGTAGACAATACGATTATATCATTTAAGTTTTTATTGTGAATTCCTATAACTATTTGAGTGCATTTTGATGTATACCTTATTCCTTATGAATACCAAGGGTGAAAAATAGAAAACTACTAAAGGTAGTTTGAACACCCCCTATCGAGGAGTGTAACTCAAATGAAAAAAAGTGGCTTCCTATTGGATATTGGATCAAGGTAAAACCTAAGGAATCAAAATTAACTCCTGAAGAAGGTCGCATTGTCTCAGTCCTACAACTTGCCTAATACTTGAGAATTAACTCACAGGCTTTTGATTCACTCTCAGACAAGCTTGGATAAAAATGATAGCTACGTTCCACTTATTAGTAAGTCCCATGATAAAAGGGCATTACTAACCTTCCCACTCTGGGTGCACCCAAGAGTAGGGGACTTTTCGATGGTGAAATATAGAAAGCCACTCACTTTGGCCACTAGGGTTGCTATGGTGTGAGCCAACAGATGGAGATGAAGCCTACCATCGTTGGTCTCAATTCATGGTTGGTGATGAAATATAACTCGTTAATGTTAAAGTGAAACATGGTGTGTGGGGTTCCTTTTATTATGCAAAAGCAAATAAATCACGAAGCATACGATGATTTTCACTAATGCAAAAATTAACGTTTTATTTTCAGAAATCCTAAAAAAATAATCAAAACCTCTAAAATGTAGAACCCTACAATGAGACCAGCCTTTAAATAGGTAACAACAAACAAACCACAATAGTATTCAAATAGAGGCCATATTACACAGGGATGACTACATACAGAGGTCATATGATACATAAACAACCAAAATAGGGGTCGTCTAGGATAGAAACGACTACAAATAGAGGCTGTCTAACCCAAGGAGGATCATAAACAAAGAGTTTTAAAAACTCAAAATATTCTTAAATTTCTTCACTTAAACATGAAAAATTTACTTTTATTTACTAAGAATAGAAAAATAAAGACAAAATGACTTATTGTGATAGCCTACGTCTGATGTAGATACTATTTTTTGGTGTTTCTACTTTTTTATCTGAGGTCGTCTCTGTAGGGGATGGTTGTACCTACTAGTCATATTGCTAAAGGATGATCATACTTGCAACTCACGAACACAAAAAATAAACTAAATTAGCAATATGAATGCAAGATGTGGACTTAGTCTGACTGTGAACACCACTTGAAATGCTAAAAAAGATCATACATCCATGAAATGAAATACAAGATCGAGATGTAGTAAATTAATATACAACCATAAAGATAAATAATGAAATAAAAGAAAATGATGGATAATGCCTTTTTTATTAATAATGTGTTGTTATTTTCCAAGAAGGTTACAAATAAGATCCCCTTTGAGGGATTACTACAAATCTTTGATCCAATGGATTAGAAATGAAACAATTTGGATGTACTATGCAAAATATTTTTGCATCCACAAACTAATTTGGAATAGGTTTTCAAGATTGTCACAATGGATGATGATATGTGAATCTTTATGCTATTGCTTCCTCGTATATACCTGTGATCTGCACATAAGAATATTAAAGAACATTAAAATCATATGCAGAGCCTTTTGAGATAAAGCCCGTATTAATAGCAAGGAAAACAACAAAGAAACTGAAATAAGATAAATGCATGCATAAAAGTGAAATCTATCTATGCTAAACAATAACTAGAAATGTTGCTAAAACTTAACAAAAGAAGGAAAACAAGAAATAAATATCTGCCTGGGAGGTTGTCTCTGTGCAGGATGGTCATACCTGTAGGTCGTCTCTGAAAGATATGATCATACCTATGAGTCATATCTGAGAGAGATGATCACTAATCTATGAGCGATTCTCTTATGGACGATGCAAAGCGATGCTGGGTTCAATCTATGGATTGGTCAACAAATTGGTGCATTCATGGGGAATGACTTAGGGGGTGGAACTCAATGCTAAAACAAGGACGTTAGATTGCACAAAGAGCATGAATGTGATCTTCAACCTTTAAAATTATTCATTGGCACACTTTCTATGGAGAAATGAATGCAAAAGGGGTTGGAAGCTTTGTGGATGAAATTCGGTAGCACTTCGTTGCTTAAAAATTGAAACTCTCCTTGATAAATGTATGAAGGATGGGTGCCATTATATAGACTTTCAAAAAGGAGTCCAATATTGCATGGGAATCCAAGGAGCGATTAGATCCAAGAAAGGTAACTACCCATTCTTGAATCTTCCCTGCAACTAACTGTATATACCATTATGCTTAGCTGGATCATGTAATCGCTTTAACCATGGTGCGAGATTTTGGTTCCCGTTTTCTTGATTTTTCTTTTGATGTGACCTTCTCGGGGTGATACGACCTTGAATGGAGGTCATATCATGCTAAGACAGTCTTTGGAGGTTGTTATTTGGTGGGATGGTCCTAGCTACAAAGGGAAATTCCTCCTTGCTTGAGTGGTCCATATAGGTGGGTCATATGGCCTTTAAGGAGTCCATATAGGTAGTCTCCTCAACATGACGTGTTTTAGGTGTCTAGAGGAGTTTATTATATTATTTGGTACCTTGGAAGTACTTTGTAAACATTTGGTTTGAAGAATATCTTGTAAATATTTATCATTTAACAATCATTAGATGTTATTATTAGGGAATCAATAAATATATTTCTCCTATGATAAATATGAAGAGTCATATCTCCCATGAGTTTGAGGAGATGAATATTTAATTGAAGATGAAATGTCAAGTATTTGTAAAAACTATTTGTAAATAGGTCATGTAATGTATATGTAACAATACGAGAAGTTTAAGATCCGAGGTGTAGACCAATTGGTTCATCCAAACCCCATAAGGGGGGCAAAGGTCCAAGGTTCAAATCTCGGGCCTCGTCGGACTGAAAGCTTGTCCCTTTCCTGGTGCTTTCAGCGGCGTAAAAGGTTTAAAATAATTGTGGCATGGTGGTTATAGGGACGGATTGCACGAAGATCTGTGTGGCGGCTTCTAGGGCGAACAACGCAAAATACTGTGGCGACCATAAAAGCTGGACATCCTACCCAGATTTGTGGCGGCTACCGATTCCACCATGTAAATTAAAAAAAAAAACAATACGAGAAGTTTCAGCACTTCATTTGTATTGGAATACCTTGTTTATCATCTATGAGAATATAGTGAGTTTGTTTTGATACTTGTGTATCTCAATTTGATATGTTTTGTGAGATATTTGATCATCAAACATTATTGAAACTTGCTTATATGCTAACAAGTGTATTAGAGCCTCTATAGACTAGTTTGTGAGAGTTCTTGATTTTCATTATGTGAGAGATGTTTATTCTATATTATAAGATTTAGTTTAGAGAATGCGAAATACTAAACTAGAATGGACACAAGTTGGAGAATAAAGCACAATTTTAAAGGTAAATTGGAGTGAACAACCAAATCAAGTTAAAGATAGCTTGAGTAATGGACGATTGAAGTAAGCTGAAAAGCTATCAACAAGTCAAAATGCACTAGAAAGGATCAATATCGAATGAAGAGCTATCAACAAGCTGGAGATCCCTAGAAAGAAGCAACACCAAACAAATAGCTATCGACAAGCCAAAGTGTGAAGAGAAAGAGGAAGGAGATGAGCGCATGTGGATATTGAAAGCATTGAAATGTGGACAAGCATAGGTGGATGTTAAAAGTGTGTGATGAGCACAAGTGGACATTAAAATAAATGCAAGGATAAAAGAAGAAAATGGAGAATGTAAATGTAAGGTAAGCGAGACAAGTACGCAAGACAGTTTAAGGTAGACCTAGAAGAGCATGATGAAGAAAGTGAAGAAGGCCTGAAAACGAGCAGGCAAAAAAAGACAACCTAAAGCAAAGCAGAACACAATAATGTAAGGTAATAAATGTGTTAGGACCCCATCCTAACATTATTATGTAATAATTCCTTCCAATGTGGGGATTCCATTCTAATGATATTTTGTAATATTTTGAAATGGTATGTGACACTTGAGGCACCTAGACAAGTGGGGTCATTTCATGTAATCATTATAAATAATGTAATTTTTTGTTTGGTAGAAGATTCTAACCCATTTTATTCATCTTTTCAAGCAGATCATTTTGATATATAACACCCAAACATTTTTTTTGATCCATTACTAAAAATAGTAACTCGTTGAACAACACTTCTATTTTTTAAGTCAGTTGGGGTGGTCCAAATCATGCATATATGGCTAGAGAAACTAGAGGAGAAATGAAGGAGTTGGAACAAAGCCACTATATGGAACAATTAAATCAAACACTTAGTAACCTACAAAGCCAAATGTCACACATTAGGCAAGAAGTTAAAAATATGAAAGATCACATGCAAATTATAAAAACTGACCAGGTTAAAGTCAAAGCAATGATTGAAGAAAGATTCTTAGAGGTTGAAGAGCATTTAAAGGAAGGCCCAAAAGTATTCTAGCATATTGACACTGAAGGACCGGGTGGTAGTTTAGGCAATAAAGAGAAATAAACTCATCATGCTATTTTTGACACAAATACCTATTTAAGATGCCCAAATTAGACTTTCCCAAGTTTAATGGAAAGGACGTTGATGGTTGGTTGTGTCAAGTAGATCAATTCTTCAAACTTCATAATGTTCCTCGTTATTTTAGGGTCACCATGACATATTTTAATTTTGAATCTGAGGCCATCCAATGGTATCAATGGTTACAAAACATGACTCCTGACCCTTCTTGGAAAGACTTTAGTTCCTAATTACTCACTCATTTTGTCCCTAATGAATATGAGGATTTTACAAGAGCCTTAACCAAATTGAAACAAACCTGTACTATCTAGGAATATTAGACCCAATATGAGAAGTTGGCTAATAGGATAGAGGGGTTGAGTGAAGGATTTTTTTAGATTTGTTTTATTAGTGGGTTGAAATATGATATCAAGGTAGAGGTAAAAATTTTCAAACCATAGTCTATGAGATGCAAGCCATAGGATTGACAATATTCGTGGAAGAAAAAAAAAATTCCCAAAGGAGGTTGTTCAAATTCCCATAGGCCAAGCCCACATTTCCCTCTAAGTTCATACCAAATAGTAGCAATGAATCTCCACAAATTAAACGATTTACTAGGGAGGAAATGGATGCCCATAGAGCACAAGGATTATGTTATAATTATGATGAGAAATATGCTCTAGGGCATAAATGCATCCAACAAAAAATATTTTTGTTGGATGTGGATGACTTAGTAGTGCATGAAATTTATAACAAAGAGGTAGAACCATAGGAGGAAGAGCATCAAGATGAGAGTGAAACAAAAGAACCACAACCCAAGATTTATGTTCATGCACTTGCAAGAATATCGACCCCTCAAACTATGAAGGTAGTCGGGTTCTTCAAGGGAAAAAGAATTATAATTTTGATTTATTCAATTAGTATGCATATTTTTATTGATCCCTGAATAGCTAAGAAAGCAAACTATTATATACATACTTGTAAATCTTTTGAGGTCGTGGTGGCAATGGAGGAACATTACCTTGTAAGAGAAAATTCCAAAATATTAAGTTGAAGATAGGGGACTATGAACTCAAAACTCATATATTTGCCCTTCCACTTGGAAAATGTGATGTTTTGCTAGGAGCATAGTGGCTCCATAACTTGGGAATAGTAGCCTGGAAATTTGTTGAATTATGGATGAAATTTAGCCATTGGGGAATAAAGTACACCTTATGGGGCTTGAAGGCTAGGACTACTCAATGTGTTTCATCTCACAAGATGGAGAAACTATTAAAAATGTCAACCTATGGAGTTATGGCCCAACTATTTGTTATACAAGCCTTAGATAGTAGAGATAAATACCATCAAGATAAGTTGCAACTTTTATTGCAAAAATATACCATAAATTTTGAGGAACCAAAAGGACTACCCCCTCATTATACCCATGATCATGCAATCCAGCTTATTCTAGGTAGTCTTCATCCCAATGTTTGTCCTTACAAGTTTCCATATTCCCAAAATCCATACATAGAGAGAATGGTACAATAACTTCTTGTTGTAGGGGTTATTTGTCCCAACTTCAGTCCCTATTCTTTCCTAGTGTAGTTGGTATGAAAAATGATGGGTCTTGGCATTTGTGTGTGGATTTTAGAGAAAATAAAATTATTGTTAAGGACAAATTTCCCATTGCAATAATTGATGAGCTATTAGATGAATTGCATGGTTACCAATATTTCTCAAAATTATATTTATGATCAACATACCATCAGATCATAATCAAGGATGATGACATTCCTAAAACTATTTTTAAGACTCACGAAGGACACTATGAATTCTTGGTTATACCATTTGGTTTGATTAGTGCACCCTTAACTTTTTAAGAGTTTGATTAATTCCATTTTTTGGCCCTTCCTTCGTAAAATTATTCTTGTTTTCTTTGATGATATTTTGATTTATAGTCGCTCTTGGGAGGAGCACCTCAAACATTTGGATCAAAATTTGAAGCTTTTGTTTGAGAATCAACTTTATTCCAAGAGGTCTAAGTGTTCTTTTGGGTTACAAGAAGTGGAGTATTTGGATCATGTTATCACCAAATATGGAATTAAAGTCAATCCTAAAAAGATTCAAGCTATTCAAGAATGGCCAAGCCTCACACCCTTAAGGCACTTCGAGAAATTTTGAGACTCGTAGGGTATTACTATAAATTTGTACATAACTATGGAAAGATAGTGTCTCCTTTAACAACAATGTTGAAAAAGAATTATTTTATTTGGTTAGAACCAAGAGAGAAGGCTTTCAAGGAATCAAAGCAAGCTATGAAAACCACCCCGGTGTTAGCAATACCCAATTTTTCTAAATATTTTGTAATTGAAAGTGATGCTTTGGGCAATGGAATTGGGGCCATTTTGATACAAGAAGGAAGACCATTGGCTTTCACCAGCAAAGCACTTTTAGGTTGAAATTTGGGCAATTATACTTATGCAATGGAGATGCTAGTAATTTTACATATTGTTAATCATTGGAGGCCATATCTCATTAGACGTAATTTTTCAACCAAAACCAACCATCAAAGTCTTAAGTACTTCTTGGAACAACTAGTAGCCACACATGAACAACAAAAGTAGGGCTCTAAATTGATGGGCTATGATTATGAAATCACATATAAAAAAGAAAATGAGAATATCATGGTTTATGCACTATCCTGAAAGTTTGAAGATTAGAGTATGTTATAGTTATTGATGGTTTCTGCACTATTCTATCTACTTAAGAATCATAAAGGAATGAGAGGAAAGCAAATATTCATGAATATGAATTGTAATAATATCAAAGTAGAATGATACAATTTGAATGGAACTATGAGTCCATTATATAGAAGAATAGGTTTCTTGTTCCTCACTCTACCTATGACACTTGGTACAACTTACATGACACTTGTCATGATTACAATATTTTAAGAAACTAACTTTACTTTGAAGTAAAATCCTTCTCTAGTTATGTACCAAAGGTGGTACATTTACATGACCCAAATAATGTAATATAATCTAACACTCCCGTGTTACATTATTTGGTATGAAGTTCCCTTGAATTGCATAAATGATCCCTGAATATTTGAAACTTGGTTTTCCCAAGTGCCTTTGTAAAAATATCTGCTAGTTGGTCTTATGTTGTAACATGCTTCAGGATGATATGATGGTTCTAAAAATGATCTCTGATGAAGTGACATTGTGCCTCAATATGTTTAGTTCTTTCATGTACAATTGGATTTTTGATCAAGTTGAGTACTCCTTGATTGTTGCAAAATATCAATGTTGGATTTCGTATGATACCCATATCTAATAATATATATTATAACCACAATGATTCGCAGGTCATATCTCTTGTTGCCCGATATTTTGCTTTAGTAGATGATTATGCGACTATATTTTGTTTCTTACAATGCCAAGATATAGGACCTGATCCAAGATAGAATACATACCCTAAAGTAGATTTTCTATCGTCAATAAAACATGTATAATCTGAATCTCAGTAAATTATCCATATAGGTTAGTCCATAATCAGTAGTCTTCTTGATATATTGCAGTATTATTTTTGTAGCTTTCCAACGACTCTCTCTATGTTCTTGCATAAAACATGAAATATAGTTTACAAGAAAGGCTAAATCGGGTTGGCTATTTGTTAAGTACAAAAGACTTCCAATTAACTTTCGATACATAGTTGCTGAAACCAAAGGTGTTTCATATTTTTTGGATAACTGAATTCTTTGTTCCATTGGTGTATCTTTCAACTTACAATCCTTCATTCTATATTTTTCAAGTAAGGCTTCTGCATATTTTTTTGATTAGTAGTGATATTATTCTCACTTTGTTGGATCTCTAGACCAAGACAATAATTTATCATACCTAGATCTGTCATCTCAAATACCTTTTCTAGATCTCTTTTTATATCACTTATTAGTTTTTTAGAACTTCTAGTAATTACTATATCATCAACATATACTATGAGAATTAGTATATTGTTTCCAATTTTCTTTGTATACAAATTGGGATCGGATGTACTTATTTTGAAACTATACTGTAATAAATAATTGATCTTTATATTCCATGCTCTAGGAGGTTGCTTTAGACCATATAGTGATTTGTTTAATTTGCACACTTTTTTTCTTGTCCTTTAATAACAAACCATTATGGTTGTGATATATAGACTTCTTATTCTAAGTCACCATTAAGAAAAGCACTTTTTACATCCATTTGATGAAGCTTCCACCCCTGATGAGCTGCTAGTGCATAAACTATTCTGATAGTAGTCATTCTAGTTGTTGGTGTGAATGTTTCTTCATAGTCAATTCCCTCAGTATGAGTATATCCTTTAGCTATTAATCGAGCTTTATATTTTTCAATGTGTTTCATGCTTTATATTTGGTCTTGTAAACCCATTTGCACCCCACTACTTTCTTTCCTGGAGGTAATTTCACTAAATCCTATGTTTTATTCTTTTGGAGTGATGTATATTTAGATTCCATTTGCTGCCTTCCAATGTGAGTGATTTAGTGGCTTGGATATTTGATGTTGACTCTAAGGTTTGAGTCCTTGAGAGTGTCTCTAAGCCATATTGGTTCTTTCCTATGAGAAATTGTAGATGGTTATGTATGCTCTTTGTCTTCTTCTTGAGATTTTGATTCTAAATCTTCACTTGTTATATCTTCTTTTGATTAGTTTAGAAGAATTTTTGTATCTTTATTTTTTTTCTATGTAAGTTTAATTTTTTTTATCAAAGATTACATATTTGATTATGTAAACCTTCTTTGTATGTGGATCTAATATTTTGTATCCTGTAGACTCGTTATCATAGCCAACAAATATTCCTGCCATAGTTTTGTCATCTAATTTTGTCCTTTTTTGTTTTAAAATATGCATGTAGGCTTTGCATCCAAAAATTCTTAGTTTTCCTATATTTGGTTTTTGTCTTGACCATGCTTCTTCAAAAGTGATATGTTTGAGTATTCTCATTGGTAATATATTTTGTATGTATATTGTTGTTTAAATTACTTTTTCCTAGTATTTATGATCAAGATGAGCTTATTTTAACATACATATCACCATTTCCATTGTTATCCTATTTCTTCTTTCTGCAATTCCATTCTGTTGAGGTGAATATGATGTACCGAGTTATCTTTTAATTCCATTTTCTTCTAAAAATAAATCATATTCTTTAGATACAATTTCACCTCCTCTATCTGAACGAAGTGCTTTAATAGTATTTCTTGAATATTTTTCTACTTGAAGTTTGAATTGTTTAAAATAACTAAATACCTCTAATTTGTACTTCATGAAATATACCCACATTTTCCTTTTGCGATCATAAACAAGTTATTGAAAATACCTATGTCCTCCAATACTAGTGACATTCATTGGCCCATATCAGTCTGTGTATATCAATTCTAGTGGTTTTTAAGTCCTATGTTGACAAAGTTTAAAAGGGATTCTATGTTGTTTTCCCGCTAAAAATTCTAGACAAACTGTAGATTCTAAAGATAGATTTGGTATTCCTTCAACCATTTGATATTTGAGCATTTCATTCATAGTAGATTCACTAGTATATCCTAGATGCTTGTGCCATAGATCTAAAACTTTAACTAAAAGGGCTGAGTGTGTAGTGGTGTTTAGAATGAATAGACCACTTTTATAAGAGCCTAATGCTATATTTTCATTTTGTTTAAGAATATGACAATATTTTCTTCCATTGGAAACTTTGAACTCTACAATCATGTTTTGGTCCATGAGTTAGAAACTAAAATATTGGTAGACAATCCTGGTACATATAATACATTTTTTATTATCCCTTTTCCATTTTTCAGATCTATTAAAATATTTTCAATCCCCTTTACCTCATAATTTTTACTATCAGTTATAGCAACGAGTTTCTCTTTTACCTTTTGTAGACAATTAAATCAATGTATGTTTTTGGTCATGTGTTTGCTCGCCCTTGAGTCTATATATCAATAGTCCATGACTTATGATACCTTAGTGTAGATAATGCGTACTTCTTTCTAAGGTTTAAGTTTTGTAGAATCCCTATGTCTCCCTAGTGATTAGAATAATTATTAGTAATCAATAGTTCACTTTTGAGTTGATTTTGTAATGTTTTGTAAGTAACAATAATCAACTTCTATTTCACCTTATCTCTCCTAATGAACTATGCACTTAATTTGAAGTTATCTATGGTTGGATTTATTTTGCCTCTTTAGTATGAATATGAGACAAGTGTAAGTATATAATTCCAACTTCTTTAAATAAATGAATAACTTCCTTTTATATCCCTTGATATTAATAGTTTAATGTTTCTAAATTCCAATAATATATTTTTGGTGTAGTATACCTTATAACTCCCTAATTTGGAATATTAGAAAACAATAATAATAGTATTTACAAATTTAATATTTCTGATTTACTAAGGTTGATAATATTATATTTCCTACTTGGTGGTTTGCAAATATCTATAATTTATTCTACCTTCGTTAGAATGGCTTCCTTTCTTTCTAAGGTTGTTATTTTAATAATAGTAATCAACCTTATGCTTAACACCTTATAACTCCAGTTTTGAGAAATTAAATAATTAAATAATATACTTATCTTCGTTCAACGTAGGTGGCTCGACTGGCAGTGAGTATTCTGAGATAGGACATTCTCAGTGGACGACAGTATTATAACCAGTTTGTTCTCCCTTGACAGTTGTGATGTAGGCGGTTTTTCTCTCCCTTAACCATGATGATTTAAGTGGTTTAGCTCTCTCTTGATGGTGGTGATGTAAGATTTCACTAGACGTTGGTATTATCTTTTCCACCCAAATATTTAACACCTGATGGGCACTGGAATCATTGATCGATGATAGGATTTTAATGGACGTCCTTTGACTCCTTGGCTTCAGGATTTCAATACATCTTCACTGTAATACGACTAAATTCAATATCCTCTCCTTGGACTTCACTTAAAATTGCTTACGCTTGCTTGGACTTTGTCGTAATTGCTTGAATTGGACACTTATGTAGCTTCTCCTCTCCTTAGACTTGCACCCACATGTTACTATGAGCTTGTGAGGTGTTATAATAACACTTTGGTATTTGAGTAACATTCCTTACTTTAACTGATTGGCGATGATGATTATGCTTGCAATTATGCATTTCAACATCTGAAACTTAGATGTTATCTTAAGCATTTTCCTTTGTGAGCATTTTCCAACGCTCTATTGTATGTGACAAGTAACAGTCTTCTCAATTGTATGTATGGTCTCTTCCAATGTCTATTGAACTTTATAAAAACTCCTTTGATAGCAAGTACACAACTATTTTTTCTTACTCTCAACACTTTCTTTAGATGAAAGAAATGTGCTTCCACATTAGCTCTGGTTCAATAAGACCAATTCTATGGTGTTACTCTCAGCTGGATAATATCCCACAATAATGCACCTCTTCTATTATCTAGAAGCCCTCTTCTCTTTACTGTATCATGTTGTAATGACTACACTAAATTATTGTCCTATCGTAGGTTCGATGCTTGTAGACATTCGATGTTGTAGACTTTGATGTTATGGATGATAAGACACCACAATACGTGCTAGATGTTGATCCCTAGGATGGATCTTTGATATAGCACTCTTGAGCCCTTCATTGGCTCCTGCTCTCTACCTGGTACTTGCTCCTTATAGATGACATATGTTGAACCTATTTCAAATGACTCTATCTAATCCTTCTTGTAGATAGTTATAGATAAGAGCTATGTATACTTAATATCTCCCTTCGATGTAATAGAGGGAGGTAAGTTTGGTGCTCACATACAAATATGTAAACCTTTATTTGCACCTTAAATCTGAGACACTTCAAGTCTTATTTTGTAGCCCCTTCTCTGATTTTAATGGCTGCCTTCTTTTCTCTGCTTCATGGAAGAATTTTGATCTACTTGGTGGCTTCTATAGGCCTCAATAATTTATAGGTATTAAGTATTGAATAATGTCTTTAGAGACTTTGATATTTAAATTTTTTGTGCTCTTTGGTTTTCTTCTCAAGTTAATAACCAATGCACATAATGGTATTTAAGAGTAAATAAGTTATAGAATCTAGAATAGTGCAATAGTAGACTCACCTTATTGCTCCTTTAATGTACTAATAGAAACTCTTATAGAAATCTCAAATGCACTAATAATTTTTGTAACTCTCTTAGGAGTAATTATAAAGAACCCTTAAAAGTAAATTCCTTCTGCACTCCTTGAAGACTATAAAATGCAACATTTTCTTTGCAACTTCTTAATTCCAATAAGGTGCTTTAATGGAACTGAATAATAACCCAAATTATAGTTCAAATAATGAACCTATTTGCACCCAAGTTGCTTACCTTACTAATCTGTATATGAAGGATTTCAAGGTGATTCGATTCACCTTATTGTTGTTTGGAACTATAGTTTGGTAGCTTCAATTCTCCTTCAATGACCTTCAGTTTTCTGTTGTAGAAATCAACAATTTCCTTTTTAGGCTTGTTATCGAATGGTGATAATTATCCCAAATAGATCTTGTAGGAGTTGCTCCTTATTTCAATCCTTTTTAGGTTTCTCGAATCTTACTTAAATCACTCTCTCTCTCTCTTATGGCTTTCCCTATTCCTATCGATCTACCATGTGCTCTGATACCATTGATGGTTTTTGCACTATTCTATCTACTTAAGAATCATAAAGAAATGAGAGGAAAGTAAATCTTCATGAACATGACTTGTAATAATATCAAAGTAGAATGATACAATGAAAATGGAACTATGATTCCATTATATAGAAGAATAAGTTTCTTGTTCCTCACTCTACCTATGACACTTGGTACAACTTGCATGATATTTGTCATGATTACAATTTTTTGAGTAACTAACTAACTTTAATTTGAAGTAAACTCCTACTCTAGTTGTGTACCAAATGTGGTACATTTACATGACCCAAATAATGTAATATACTCTAACAGTTATCTCTTCACCAACCCCTCAATAGATTAATAATTCCAGAGAAGAAATGACCAAGGATTATGGCTTGCAAAATTTAATCAACAAACTTCAAGGAGAGCCTAACTTATTCTCTGGATACACTTGGGATGGTCAAGACTTGAGATATCATGATTGACTTGTTATTTTCCAAACCTCACAAATGCAAGAATCCATCTTGTAGAAAATGCATTCCTCACCAACAACGAGACATTTTAAGTTTCTAAAAACTTATGAAAGGACCAATCATACTTTCTTTTGGAAGGGAATGAAGAAAGATATTTGAACTTTTAGGGCTAAATGTGACGAGTGCCAAATAATGAAAGGATAAATTGTGTGTTCCCATGGAACCCTTTAGCCCTTACCAATTCCAAAACAAGTATGGGTATATATTCCTATGGATTTTATTGAAGGGTTACCCAAATCAAGAGAAAAACCAGTTATTTTGATAGTGAATTGTCTCACAAAGTATGCTAATTTTTGTTCCTTCTCCCATCCCTACATAGCCTCTGTAGTTGTCCCAATATTTTATAGGGTTATTGGCATATGTGAATTTGAAGTGATTATTTTAGGGTTGTAGGCAGAGGAAAAACATATCCCCCACTTCAAATATACACTTAGAATAGTTTTGATCAATTTGTTGACACATATAACTCTGATTCAATTCAAGATTTATTCGAAGGATGGTGACATGTCGGCTAAGAGTGGTGTCGATATATTGAACCTTGGAGCTTCCTAGAATGTATGAAGAGGGTGTTTATGGAGGAAAACTGTATATTGCTCCAAAGGGTGTAATCTTGGTCACAATGTGATATGCAACATTATACCACCATTTGAACAAAAGGAGTTATTTCATCCACTATCCAAGATGTTAAAATGCAAAACAATATATTTAGATTTGCAAGCATTTCTTATCAATTTTTATTTTACCATAAGTTTAAGGATGATAAGCCATTCTCATTTTGAGTTGAGGGCCCTATAACTTGAATAGTTCCTACCAAATATGACTAGTAAAAGTAGGGTCTCTATATAACACAATATATTTGGGTATTCCATGAAGGCAAAAGATGGAGTCTAATTTTTTTTAATGTTGGTGCAGAAGAAAATAATTTTGAATTATTTTTACATGAGCAAAGGTTGGAGAGAAAATTCTAACATTAGGTAAAATGCACATTGAGTTATTTTTGGTAAAGTGATTAAGTTGGCATGTAAGTTAAAGTTAAATATATTAAAGTTTGATTAAAGATAAAAAATTTCCCTAATTTTTTTTGAGAATTATATCTTGGAAAGGATTCCTTAAATGAGTATTTAAAAGAAGCTTGCTACAAATGAGTAGAAGGAATAATTCAAGGAAGGAATAAGGACAAATTATAAGGTATAAAAATATTTTTTTTGTTGAAAGTGACTTGATATTATTAAAACAAATAATAAGAGTACACTATTCACAAAAAATGGGTGGTATGGAAGCACACCCCATAAAACTTATGCAATAAAATTCAATCTAGAACCAATTGGTCCTAGAGAAACTAAAAAACATCTAATAGTTCAACAAGAGGAAATGATGGAGAGCCCTCTAACAATCAAGTTTCCATAGGGATGGTTCCAACAAAAGGAGGGGATCCTTATCTATAGGATTTTTTTTTATTTGTGGAAAACATCCCAAAAGGGATGCCACTTTCGGTAAGACCCAAGGAGGCAGGGGTATCCATTCCGCCAAAAATGCCCATGACTCGGACCTAGCCTACCACATTTGACATACTCAAGGAGCAAAAAAAACACACAAAACCAATTTAAAAATAAGTAAATAACAACAAAAATAATAAAATAAAATAAAAAACATGCTCCTTGAGTGTGTCAAAAACAAAAGCACAACCAAACACGCACAATAAGATAAAAGAAACCACAACATAAACCACATACAAAAACACAAGAACCACATAACAAAACACAAACAAGACAAAAACAACAGAACACTACAAAGACATAACCCAAAAAAACATGAAAAATAAACACAACCAAAACCTAAAAAATTAAAAATAAAATAAAAATAAAAAACAACCAACAACAGACAAAAAACATAGAAAACACTCACACATAAAAACACGAAATAACACAAACAAAGAGAAACCCAAGAACAAGAACGAAAAAAACACAAGAACAATAACAAAAAACATAAAAAACAAAAAAACAAAACAAAACAACAAAAACACATGAACAAAAAAAACCAACACAAAGAACATAAAAACAAAGCAAAACAAAAGAACCCACCCACCTTAAAAAACTAAACAAAAACCACAAAAAAGAAAAAAGAAAAAAAAAAAAAAAAAAAAATTGAACATAACAATGACCTATCTAGACCAGAAGACTATTAAGGCAAGAATCAACAGAGGAAACAAAATAAAGAATAGAATGAGCTAGGGAACTAAAAAACATAAACCCAAACCCACAACCACCCAAAAGACCAACAAAACAGGCCACAAAACCCCCGGCCCAACCAAGGCCCCAACCAAAAAAAAAAAACTGAATTAACCAAAGAGAAGAAAAAAAAAAAAAAAAGCAAGAAACTAGGTACCTTCAGAACTGGAGCCATCCAAAGAAATGATAGAAAGAAGAGCTTCCCTAATTTGAGAAGCCCACCATATAGGAGGGTGGCCATAACAAGTAAGATCACCTTTTTCCAAAGCCCAATTAGCTAAAGGATCAACACTCTTGTTTTGATCTCTGACCACATGATTGTAATCAACTTTCAAAAATCCCATCTGGATTAATTGAATCTTCTCAATAATTCTTTTTATTCTCCAATCCACCTTATGATTCTTAGAAGGAGTCTTCAAGAGATTAATCATAAGTTGAGAGTCGGACTCAACTAACACCTTTTCCCATCCAACCTTAGTAGCCTCTTGAAGGCCTCTTGAGGATACCATACCCTTGAGCAAGGTTATTGGAAAGAATACCCAAATTCTCAAGCAAAAGTAAAAACCAGGGAGCCATCCGAAAGTCTACCAATTCCTCCCACACTAGCTTTTCCAGGGTTCCCTCTAGAGGCTCCATCAGTATTGACTTTTCCAAAATCCTTAGGAGGAGGTTGCCAATTTCTAGTCCTATCCATCTTACTAATACTCACATTCCCTTTAAGTTGGTTGCCCTTAGAAGATTTAATCTTCAATCTTTGCATCACTTGATCCCATATTTGGTGGGAGTTTTGGGGGTGATTAAGGAGTTGATGGACTGATTCAACTAAGTTGGCTATGGTCTTTTGCCAAATATAGTGAATATCCTTCCTATCTTGATTAAAAATTTGGTTGTTCCTTTCATTCCAAATATTCCAAAGAAGAATGGTAGAACCCATCCAAACTAACTTCCTAATAAAATGATCAACACCCTCTTGATTAGGCCAATCCCTCCAAAGCTATTCAAAAGTAAAAAAATTGGACCACTTTAAGCCAAGTAAAGTGGCCATTCTCCTCCATAGCTCAGAGGCTAAAGTACACTCAATAAAAATATGGTTGAGATTTTCTACATTCTCTTCACACATTTCACATCTAAAAGGGCCATGAAAACCATACTTCATAAGTTGCTCACCAGTAAGCACCCTACGATGCAATAAAATCCAATTAAATAACCTCACCTTAGGCCAGAGCTTTTGAGCCCACAATCGAGAAAATATGTCAGGAGAATGGTTGGGATTATTATGGCATAAGGTCAAATAACCTTGAGCAACTGAATACTCACCCTTAGTAGTGTTGTTCCATCCAAAATAATCTTTTTCATGGGACCAAGAGAGGGATATCATATGAAGGATGCCTTGGATATCTTGTATTTTTTAGGATTTGAATAGGCCAGTACTCAATAGGGATCCAATATCTACCAACCTTTGAATTACCAGTATGGTACCGACATTAATTAGCCACCTTTTTCCAATTAGCTCGGTGAAGCTCCTCCATCCAAGGCCTCCAATTGGGAAACTAAGTTATCAAAGGCTTGTGACCATCCCAAGAATCTATCCAAAAAATGAATGAAACCAGTCTTAAGAACTTCTAAAATAGGAGAACCTTTGGTAGGAAGCGAACAAGGTCTTCAGGAGTTTTGTTCTCAGCATATTTAGCACAGAGATTATTGGCCCAAAGAGCATTGGGGTTATGCAACATCCTCCAATATAATTTAGCAACTAAAGCTTTGTTGTTATTAATAGAAGACCGAAATCCTAACCCCATTTCACTCTTAGGAAGACATAAAGTATCCCATTTCACCAAGGCCCATTTTATTTTCTCCTTAGTACCACTCCAAAGGAAATGATGACTTATTTGATCCAATTCTCGAAGAACAACCTTTGGGATATTCAAAATGGAAGAAACATAAATAGGAATAGCTTGAAGGACTAATTTTACCAAGGTGATTCTACCCCCAAAAGAAAGCCACTTGTTGGTCCACTTTCCAATTTTCTTCTTGACTTTGTCCAACAACCAATTCCAATCTTTATTTTTTTGCCTTTGAATATTTATGGGAATACCTAAATAAGTTATTGGAAGAGAGGTCTTCTTATATCTTAATTTATCCAAGACCATGGATTCCTGTCTAGCAGAGCAGTGAAAGAAAATAACTTTAGATTTGTCTTCATTGATCAATTGCCCAATGAGCCTTAGAAAACTAGCTAATGATTTGCTTAATATTAGAAGCTTCCTTAATCGTAGCTTTACCTAAAAGAGTAGAGTCATCCACAAATTGAAGATGAGAGATAGGTCTAGCTCCATGAGCAATGGTAACTCCCTCAAGGGTTTTGTTTTCCCTCTTTTTGGTTATAGTCCTACCCAAGCATTCAACAAGAATGATGAATAAATAAGGGGATAGCGGGTCACCTTGCCTAATACCTCTGGAAGCTGGGAATGATTGAGAAGGCCTGCCATTGATAAGAACTAAGTAGGAAACTGAAGAGATACATCCCATAATCCAATCCATCCAATCCTTAGAGAAACCAAATTGCCTCAAAACTTTGATAAGGAAGTGCCAATCCACTCTGTCATAAGCTTTGGATAAGTCTAACCGAATGAACATGGAAGGAGAATTTTGCATATCCATGGAATGGATGGCTTCCTAAGCAAGAACTATCTCATCTACTATTTGACGTCCTTCCACATAACCCCTTGCTCTTGGGAAATAATCTTATGCAAAAGAGGCTTCAACCTTTCTGCCATGATTTTAGTAATGATTTTGAGAAGAACATTACATAAAGCAATAGGTCTAAAATCTGAGATATGATCAACCTCTTGAGCTTTTGGAACAAGAGTAATATAAGTTTTATTGATAACCTTCAAAATTTATTTGGCTTTCCTACATTCTTCCACCACCTCTAATAAATCAACATGAAGGATATCCCAGAACTCTTGGTAGAACTCAATGGGAAAACCATCAGGACCTGTGGTTTTCCCTTTTTGCATTTTAAAAACTACTTGTTGAAGCTCATTGATAGTAATAGGAGCAGTCAAAATAGAGTTCTCCTCAAAAGTGATAAGAGAAGGGATTGCTTGAAGAACATTTTGTTGAGAGGATGAGTCAAGAGGAGTAGCAACAAAAATATTGGAAAAGTAATCAACAACAATAGAGTTCATGCCATCCCAAGTATAAACAACATCTCCAAAATCTGATTTGAAGGAAGAAATAAAGTTGTGAGATCTTCGAGCTAGAAGATATTTGTGGAAGAAATTTGTGTTTCGATCTCCTTATTTGAGCCATTGAATTCTAGATTTTTGCTTCCATAAGATTTCTTCTCTTTTTTCCCATTCCTCTAACTGAGTTGTGAGTTTAATTTCATCTGCACTTCTCTTCTCTATGAGGCCATCTAAAAGAATTTTCTTATTCAAATTTTCAAGATGAGCAATAACTTCATGTTTTTTTTTATGAACATCCCCAAACTCTTTCCAATTCCAAGTCTTGATTTTGGATTTAATGTATTGCAGTATTTTGGCAAAACAAAACATATTAGTCCCATGCCTAGGTTTACCTTCCTTCCACCATTGTTGCACACGAGGTCTGAAGGAAATGTCTCTAAGCCACATTAATTGAAAACAAAAAGGAGAGAAACTCACATTGGTTTTCCACATTTCCACCATGACTGGCCAATGATCCAAACCAACATTATTAAGAGTCTTCACTTTAGGAATGTGACCATGGATTAAGAAATTTTCAGAGAGCAAAAACCTATCCAATCTCTCCATTATACAAGCTAAGCCTTGCCTTCTGTTAGACCAAGTCATAAGGCCATTAGCTGGTTGGATATCCACAAGATGGAGGTTTGCAATATATTCACTCATGAGGTTAGTGCTTTTGTCCAAATTTCTATTACCCCCTCTTTTCTCATCCAGAGATAGGATGGTATTGAAATCTCCTCCGATCAAGATCCAAGATTTAGGAAAATGAGAGATAATATGAGTAATATCCTTCCACTGTCTTCTTTTTTCCTCCAAAGAAGTTGGAGCATAAACAGTAATGTAGAGCATAATCTGGTTGGAATGTCTACTTTGAATAGCTATAGCCAACAAACTCCAACTTCTAACCATATGGTGAATAACTACCTCTTTTGGGTCCCAAAGACAAGCAATGCCACCTGAAGTCCCTTGGGAACTGAGGGAAACCACTTTTCAACTGGCCAAATTTTATCGGCAATTGAGTCCATATCCTCCATTGACATATTTGTTTCTTGAAGGAAAACAAGATGTGGATGATTTATCTGAATCATTCTTCTAATTTCATTTTGTTTTGAAAGACTCCCTTTGAGTCCTCTAATATTCCAAGTGATGATCTTCATTAATACCAGGGCTAAAAAATTTGGGAAGGGCATTAATCTTACCTTCCTCTACAAGCTTTTCACCTTCTTTTACCATATGATATTGATTGGTCTTGTGACCTACTTTTTGATTAGAATCCATCTTCAATTTTTTTTCCCTGTTTCTTGAATTATTCCAATTGAATTTGAGATGGCTTCTAACCTTGAAGAATGCTCGTACACAACCAAAATTTTACTAGATGGTTCAACGGAGTCTATATTGGGACCTGCATTATTTGAAGTTTTGACATTTGAAAGATTGTTTTTCTTGTGTAAATTTTCTCCTTTTTTTTTCTATTGAAAACCTTTGATTTGTTGGTTTGTCTCTCGAGTTCTTCCCTTCATATTTAAATTGTGTTTCTAAGATTTTAGTTTCCATTATTTCCTCTTCCTCACTTGGGACATCATTTGTGGAAAGGATTTCAAACATATTAGTAGATGACTTTGATTGATCCTTCATAACTGTTTTTTTCTAAGTGTTCTTCTTCTTAGGTATTTGGAAACCTATTGAGTTTATATATTCTTTCTTTTGATCAGGGAATTTTATTTGGGCAAGCACTGGCCAAATGACCATATTCATGGAAAATTCTACAATGAAAAGGAATGTTCTCATAGTCCACTACTTGCTCCCAAGTGTCTTCCCCAAATTGTAATGTGATCTTTTTAGGTAGGGGTTTGTCAAAATCCATTAAAACACAAATCCGAGCATAAATAATATGTTCAAAATTTTGAGTACAATCAGTAGTCATCATAAAAGTTCCTAAAGAGTTTCCAATTGAAGAAAAAATAGTAGGATTCCAAAATTCAATAGGGAGGCCAAAGAGTCTAACCCACACGGGAGCTATAGAAGGCATCTCTTTTTCGGCTTTAAATTTAGTATGTCAGGGCTTCATGAAAAGCCCCGCCCTTCCAAAAAACCAAGGACCCCCTTGAAAATTTTTCTCTCTATCTTCATTATTAGCAAATAAAACAAGAAAATAACCATTTGGATAAATAGAGATTTGTAACTCACCTTTAGTTTTCCAGCTTTTTGCATCCCAAACTTTGAAAGCAGATAGACTCGAACGAAAACCCACGAATCGACAAATTAGTCCTCTTTTTTCCAAATCTTCAATGCCAGTTTGAATGTTACCCATATCAAGCTTAACAATAGGAGTTCCATCAGCTACTTTAAGACATCCTGACTCCATTTTCCTAGGATCAATATTAGGCATTCTTAGAGGTTTATGGGAAGCCCTAATATTGATATTAGCATTGGGCTGAGGCTGTCCACCATGAAGGGCATCCCTAAAATTTATTTTTGGGACTGAGTCTTTGAAATTCTTACCCTTGACAGGGGTTTTCACAGTAGAATTATTTTGTGGGTGCACCTTAGCACCATATTCACTTGAGATATGAGCCATTTTTTGATCAACTGCTTGAAACTTGTTTCGTGATCTCTTTAATCCTTGCCCTAGATTTCGTGGAAAGGTATGGTTTTCAATTTTATTTTGTGCAGCAAATTGGAAGCCGTTGTCACTCAAGTTCACAGTATGATCAATTGAAAGATAAATTTCTAACCCATCTTGGATCCCCTGCAACATTTCCTGCTAAAATATTGAGCATAAACCACAAAAATATTGGCCACTAGGGCCCAAAGGCCCTAAAAACCAACCTCTGGAGCTGCTTGCACTCAACCTAGATGAAACCCTCACATAGCCGCTTGCCAAATATCTCTTTCACACATAGGGATGCACTAGGATCTGTGTTGCTCCAAATGATATGAAAATTTGTGGAGACGTTCTAGGGTTTTTCAAGCATCTACCCTCAAAATTTTAACTCAATCCGAGTCCGGATGAGTGAGATATGGCTGAAACAAGTTCGATAGTTTGGGTAGTCCTGTAAAAAATGTCCCCTAGAGCAACCACTATCCAGATACCCCTTGATATCTATAGTATTTTACCAACCAATGTGTGGATTAGGATTTTCTAGTACTGGATCCCATATAGAGCCATCACCTTCCTGCCCAAAGGTGTTATCAGCAATTTGAGGGGGAGGGTTAGCCCAACCTGAAGAAGAACCTCAATACCGATATTATGTTGGGCATTTTGGGGAATAAAATCCACCTTAGGTGTGGCGTTCCTGAGGTCTCTTTCTACCTTGAGCTCTCTACTGATATGAGGAGTTCCTCTTATGGGGTGGAGAGGATAAGTCATGATCCACAATACAAGGAGAATTTGACCAGTGATCTAAAAGAGTCAATATATATTGAACCTCAAGGGCTACCTTGTTGGGCTGTGCTTGGATCTAAAGTAAAACATTAGATAAAATTAGAGCTTTTGAATATATTGAAAAATCTAAAGGAGCTTTTTATTTAGAAAAATAACAGTATTGTGGCTTTTTCATATGTCAAATAGAATTTTAACTTTAAAGATATGAAAGATCTGTTCAATGCTTATCGACATTTTGGTCGTATCCCCAAAAAATAGCATACGCCATGAGAATGGTCTTCGTCTGAAAGGTTTGAACAACTCATGGATCCAAGCCCAAGTTGCTTGGGCTCTAGGAAAATACCATAATAGGTTCTTGATGGATTCCTTGCAAATAAAAAAGGAGTATTTAGGAATATTTAATCCCAGATGAACTAGGCATTCTCCTACAGGTATCCCCTGGAAAAGGAGACACCAAAGAAATTGAGCCACTTTAGGCTCCAAAACTACATCCCAAAGAGTATGAAAATGATTTTTTCATTCTTTTCTAGTTGATGGAATTTTTCATTATTCATTCAGCTTTGGGACCATTGGTAAATGAGGTGAAAACCATGAATATCATTTTAAGGCTTTTTAGTTCCTAAAAGGGGTGTTAGGATACCACATTTGGTATTTCCACCATGGGCATAGGCTTTGAATCCCAATTTTATGAGCATATAAGGTGATATAGTATCTTGAACCACCTTAAATATCTCCTTGTTTGATTCAAAGAGATAAAATTGGGCTTTAGCTTCTTCCCATGAGAGCCAATTTTTTGACTATTTGGAAAAAAGGTCAGAGATGACCCTTATGCCCTTATGGAAAAAACAAAGGGCCTAGATCTAAGGTATTTTAGCTAAAGGTTGATTATGACGAGTAAGAATGGGGGACCACCAAACAAATTGTTGGTTGATAGAGAGCCCATTGTTGAAATCATTTCCATTCCAATGAAGCCAAGGTTTGAGAGCTTATCAAGATTTCCAAATACTTTTGGTAACAAAAGTACCCTAAATTTGCACAGGCACCTTCATCACCAAGATGGATTGAAATCTAATCCCCTTCTATGATTTTCTCCCATGGGGGGCATCAAAGGGTATGCAAGTAAAATATTCTAGATCTTATTGTCTTGAATAGCATGAGTAACCCATTTGGTACACAGAGTAGTTCCTTGTTGGAATGTGTCTAGAAGCTCTAACCTCCTGACTCCTTCGAGAGACAACATAATTCTTAGGCAAATATATGGAAATCCTATTTCTCTTTTGAAGAGGTCCACATAAAGTCTCAAAGAATTTTCTTCAATTTTTGATAAGAGGATTTGGAAGGTGCCCATCAAGAAGAATAGTAAACATAAGTGGACACTATAATATTAGAGTAGACTTGTAATTTCCTTTATAAAGTAAGTAGTTTAGGAAGCCACTTTTGAAGTTTATTTTCCGCTCTATTAAGGACATATTATTAGAGAGTGGAGGAAGAGTACTCAAAGGTGAAAGGGATTCCAAGAAATTAGAACATTTTGCATGGTGAATCCATTTCCAACTGTAAGGCTTGAGCCAAGAGGGTTTTGGCAAAAAGTATTGTAGTAAGCAAATCCACCTACCAAAATAAGAAGAAACGATAATATAAGGATTTACACAATTTTGGTGAAAGTATAATTTTTTTCTAATTGTAAAATATATATTTTTTCTAATTGTATAATGTAGGGAAATAAATGTGAATGCATGAAATGAAATGAAATTAGTTGTAATGTGTAGGAAATGCAATTTGATGAAAATCAAATTAGAACCTTAGTAAAGCATTAATGAAATTAAGTTGGTTGAGAAGTTGTGGGTGGTAGTTGTAAATGATGTGATGTCTTAGGAACCACTTTGGAATGGCCTGGACATGCATTATAAGCCCCCATTCAATTTTTGTAGGTTGTTCATTATTGTTGATGGTTATTGATAATAGTGAATATACATTGTTGTTGATCTTAGCCGATATGATTGATTGTGGATTGCTAAGGAAAATTGCAGAGTGTAATTCAACATTGCCGTGTCCTTGCATATTACCTGTTGATTATGAATTTTATATTTTTATGTAGTTTTTTAGATATAATATTGTACTAGAATGATTCTATAATGAGAATAAAGCATTGATTGATACCTAATTGTGTATGAGAATTGTGGATGGAGAATTGTTCATAATTTCTTCCTGTAAATTGTAATTGCCATGTTTGCAATGTATCACTACACCAAAAAGGATCTTTTAGAGCAATTTTTAATCACCCTTAAAGACCTTTGAGGGCGGTTATTCAACTACCGTCTATGAGGTCATCGTAAAAAGTTTGTGTCATACGACGATAGCTAAAAATTACCTCAAAATACCACCCTCTTAGGGTCTAAGAGGGTAGTTTAAAATTGTGCTCTTAGGGCTACGAGGGTGGTTATAAATTACCCTCTTAGTCGTAAGAGGGAAATTTTAAACTCATAGGGTGGTTTTAAACTCATAGGGTTATAAATCACCCTCTTAGAAGAGGGTGGTTTAAAACTGCCCTCTTAGGGCTAAGAGGACGATTTATAATTGCCCTCGTAGCTCTAAGAGGGTGGTTATAAACTATCCTCTTATAAGAGGGCAGTTAAAAAATATAAACTACCCTCTTCTAAGAGGGTAGTTAAAAAATATAAAATACATGAAAAACTATCCTCTTTGATTTTTCTTACAACTCATATGACTGTATTTTAATATGGTGGTTTAAAAATGTAGAGGAAAATTGAAGTGTTTTGGCCATTTAAGTGTAGTTGCGTATAGCTGAAGTTTCCATTGTAACTTATTTGGATTGGGTTTGGGAATATTTAGAGAAGTTTAAAAAACTTTAAGGTGAATCAATGCTAGAAAATAAATGTAAGCAATGTACAGACTGAGCTCTCCACCCAAGAAATAAATATGTTGAATCTAGGAATAGATGATGCAAGTATTGCATGCCTAACAACAAATCCCAAATGAAGAATCTTAAATATGGTCATTGGCATATGAAAGAATGATTTTTTCTGAAACCAATTGTTTTTCATTAATTTCATTTTATTTATTTTTTATAGATAAGGGGGTTTTGAAAGGGTCCCCAAACCTTTTACAAGGAGGAAAAAATAAGAGATACACCCTCCCAAAGAAAGTCTAGAGTAGGGAGATGATATCAGAAAAATAGGAGACGATCTCCCTAAGATCATATCTAAACAAGTACCAAGACAGAAGATAGTTTCACTGAAACCATCATTGGACAAGTAGAGAAACAGGAGACAGTTTCCCTGAAACTATCTCTAGACTATAACAACAATAAAAGGTGGGTTTCCCAAGGAAACAACCACCTTCCTAAAAATTGAATTTGAGTTCCCGCCTAGGGAACATCTTGGATTCAAACAAAATTGAATCAAAAAATGGAACCAAGTTCCAGCACAAGGGAACTTCTAGGAATCAAAAAAATTGAAACACAAGCTTCTTGCTCGAAATGAAACACCAAAAAAATTAGAAAAATATTTCCCACTTGAGGAAACCAATTCTTGCAACACAAAACAAGGAGAGAAGTTCCACACTAAGGGAACCCTTCAACAACCAGCTGGACCAGAGAAACAGATCCAGTAGAAGGAAGAAGCTGGTAAAAAAGTCGAAAGCAGGGATAGTCTTGAGAAGATACAAACCACCAACACCACCACCCAAAGGGCCTCTCCAACCAACCGAAAAAGAAGCCAAAACTATAACCCTCCTCAATAGCCATCGTGAAAGTACTAGGTCCACCCCAAAGACATCAAATAGTTGTAAGGAAAGGAGTTCAGAGAAATAGACTCCTCTTTAGAAGATGCAAGAACCCGTGCCAACCAAGGGCCACCCCTGGAAGCCAATAATAAACCCCTTAACTACAACCATAATGAGAAAATCATAGAGATAGGTTCATAGGGACTTCAACACCAACGACCATAGGACCAATAATGCCAAAATACTACAAAGGTCGCACAACCTTCATTCACTATTACCAAATCAAGAGATTGTCCAGAAGAGGCCTCTCCTACGACAATGAACCACTTGGTCTCCACCCCAAACACCAACAAAATATAGAAAAATAGCATATTGGATTGCCTCATGCATTTGAAAATTAATAGATTGCACCACGGGTAGCCCAAATCCATTGATGTAAAAACAGGAAACCATTCTAGAGAACCCACTTCTATGACTGGGAGAGAAGGGAAGGGAGCAGGGAGAATGGAGAAGTGGACTCCTTCCTAGAGTGGGAGATCTCCTACCTTCCTCACCCATGATCCATATCCAAAAATGTGGAAAGAAAATTACAAGACCATCTCACACATCGGGAAAATAGCGTATGATCCAACCACCAAGGAAGCACTGCTGATCCACAACAAAGACAACCTCGCCCACTAGCATAGCCCAACAAAATCCAAAATAATGAAAATGGAGGTAACCCTTCCTGAAGGCACCTTCGAGAAAACTAAGATCCATCCAAGATCCGACTAGGATCACCACTAGAGGAGCAAGAGAAGGAGCAGGGAGAATGGAGAGGTGGTATCTAGCCCAGAGCAAGAGACATCTTACCTCCCTCTGATTTACAAGTTCATTCTACAATAATGAAAGTTTCTTCATTTTAAAACATTTCTTCATGACTTGAAATATGAATAAAATAGCCCACCTTTAGAGCAATTGTAGACCAGTCACTCAATTTTTTTTGAATTTCAAGATATCCTCTTCGATCCAAATACAACATAAAAAGTAGTAATAGTGTAAAATTTAAAACCCATTTCTTCCAAATTTCCATATCTGCCATTGTAGCTTCAAGTGATGATGTCAAATTGAATGATAATTAGAATGTCATTAACTGTAAGAAATGACAATAACTGTAAGAACATTCTACAAAGCAATTTATACTACTTTCCTTTGCAACTAATGAGGGAAAAAAATTCTATTTAGGAAAGGGATATACTCCAGGACTTTAGGGGTGAAGATTTAGAATCCAAATCCAAAAATAATATTTTGATAATGCATCAAAATTAAAATATAATCCATCCAAAAAAGAGATAAAAGGATTATACAAAACAAAAAGAACATGTATAAGCATAATGATTTGACCCATGGTCAGTCCAGTGATTTAGCAAAATTTATACCTACATAATTTATCTGAAAGTGGGAATGGTGAAAAAGTGTGAGATACAAGATTTTCTTATTTCCAGGTCTATTTCGTTTTTGCCTTTTTTGTTTCTAAAAAGTTGTAGTTTGGAGAGGAACATTTTTGCATTGCCGAGGATGGCAGATTCTAGAAAGTATATGATGAGAGGAATGTAAGCCAAAGGTATGAATTCACAAATAGAGTAGCTCAATTAATAGTCCTAAAATGCATAGGAGAGGACTACAAAATAAACCTTTGGCTTATGTCTCACTATGTTTAGGTCTTAAATTTTATTAATAATTGTGGTTGGTCAAGTTACTAAACTAAACCTTTCAGTTTAATTTTAATGATTAAAGGCCCAGGTAAGAGTTAAATAGTCATGCCTGGTGGTTTTTGAAAATCATCTCTTACACCTTGGCATGGTTCTTCAGCCTATAAGCCAACATAAGAGCACCAATGATTATCACAACCCAAAATCATGTAACCCAAAATCACATCCCATTTTTTTTATATATTGCCTTTTTAGGGAGATTGTTTTAAACCATATTAGCAATTACTTCCTGGGATTGGCCTATGATCTTAATGATTCTTGGTTAAGTTGTTTGTCTCATTTCATTAAGAGATAACTTATTTCTTTAGAATCCTCAAGTGAGTACACCCATCTCTACTCCTTACATAATTATTTCTATGTAAGTGTCTTAGGTGCTTCGAATGGTAGCTATCCATCTCATTTTTAATAAGCTAGCTTATTCTTTTCACATTTCTTCTAAAAAAAATAAGCAAATATCTTTACCTCGATAAGCCCATTTATGTGGTGAACTAAGCATATTGACTCTAGACTATCCTTCTCAACTCCAACGTTAAGCTAGTCATTTGAGAGTAACTCATTTTCCATGGCTTGTTTTAAAAGTAGCATAATTAGTTTTGTTAATTTATTTGCTAAGGTTAATAATGCTTGGTATAGAACCATCCCATGAATTTATTATCATTTATTTAAAGCACAATTTTAGAAAATATGAATCCATAAGAACCTTCCATCACTTAAAGTGCATAAAAATCATTGACAATTCCAACAAGAAAACCATAGACAATTTATCTCACAAATAACCATGAACACATCGTAATTATCCTGGGAACCCTCATGGGGAATAAACCCAACTTGAATCATTTATTATATTTATTCATAAAGAATTTATTAAATACAATGAGTCAAGGCTTCCAATAAAGCCTTTATACTCTTCTAAAGAGTTCCATAACTCTTTTAAAATTACAATATAAATTCGTTTCTCAATTCAAAGATACAACTTGGTTCTCACATTTGGAATGAAATATCTCCTATACCATATTTCCACCATAAGAGTCACAATTATCTTATGTTGTTGCACACCATCCAAGTTTGTTTGGATTCATTTCACCTTTTTGCACACAATCCAAGTCTATTTGGATTTTTCTCCATTTCCTTTATTTTTTAATCTTTGCTATCAAACAAGAATTAAATCACTTCCAACTCATTCGTAGAATTCCATGCAAATATTTCTTTGACTTATCATTTAACTAAATATATTTCATTCAAATAAAAATGATAAACACATGATCATCATCTATATCAACTTTAACCAAAGCATAAAGACTTCATAAAAACATTAGTTAATTCCTTTCTTTGTCACGATTAACATTTGGTAAATGCTAAAGGTTCATATCTCAAGAACAACCCACACCAACCATGAGACACAACAAGTTTACATCTTGCTGAAGCAACTACCAAGCAGTAGCCTACCAATCCTCTGTTCAGAATTGAGTAAGCTTAGGGTCAAGTGTCCTATTAGGCACCATCGGGCCTTGTCTTATCTCATGTGGGTCAAGGGAAAAGTACTCGAGTTGGTCCTTACTTTGTAGAGTCTTTTATCAAAATGTGGCATCACTCTACAAATGATTTAATTAACTAAAATATCCTAAGATCCTTAAATGATAGGCTATTACACAGGTGATGATTTAATATATTCCATTGCAAAAACATTTAAAGAAACCACACACACACACATATATGATCAGCTTGGGTTCATATCTAGATGTAATCTACTCACATAAGGTAGTGGAGCAAACCATAAGACTCAAAAACACCAACCTTCCTCAACGAAGATCACATAAATACAAAGGGTCCTATCAGTACTCTCCCTATACAACACTCCGTCTACAGTGCATATCTTAGTTAATACTTCAATCTTTAACAAAGTACTACGTTAATTACAACGTTGTTTCCCAAAATATGTAGCACTGTAACAAATCAACATATTCATTTCTACAAAGCTACAATAACATGGTGATATCTTATCTTCAATAAGAAAGTAATATCGAGTTAATCAATTTAACGGTTCCCATTTCGGTAGAGATACGACAAAGTAAAGTCTCCCTTCAATCAAACTTTAAAACCATTATACTCTAAGTATTACTCAGCCAATATACTCTAAATATAAATCCTACCTATGTTAAAGACAACCATAAATTCTCTTCAAATAAATAAGGTACAAGATTAATGACATCTCTTCACAGTATTGCTTCGAATACACATAAAGAATACACAATATTAATGACGTCATTTCATAATATGGCTTCGAATCTCCAACATAACACAGTAGCTACTATTACAATCCAAAAAGGCATACCAGTACAACTTCCAAAAATTTTATCTCTAGTCTTCCAGCGAATGTATAGCAAACATTCTTTTCCAAGCTTAAAGAGGAAATAGTAATAAATTCTTTGAGAATTTCATCTTCTAATTTCCAATGAATGCACAACAAGCATATTTTCAAGCTTAGAGAAGAAGTGATAATAAATTATTTTAGAATTTCATCTTCTAATTTTCCATTTAATGCACAACAAACACATTTTCAATCTTAAAGAAAAAGTAATAATAAATTCTTTCAGAATTTTATCTTCTATTTTTCGAGTGAATGTATAGCAAACCATTATGAACACCGAGGAGCAATAATATTGGACTTATTCAAAATGTTTCTTACCATCACAACAAGGATACAACAACACTTAATGTAGATGTTAAAACTCCAACCATAAAAGTTAGAGCACACAAGATTCAATCTCAGTCCTAAATCACCATACAGTTTCAGTTCCAATCATAGTTTTTTTTAGAACAAAAACATTTTTGCTCCTCCTTTCTTTTTCCACCAAAATCTTCCAAATTCATCATTGAAAGAACCACTTCCTCACTTTCATTATTTTTTTCGCATGCAAAATAACATCATCCCTCTCTTTTGGCGGTAAGATGTTCTCTCCTTCCACTCCATCCGCCACTTCTATCTAACTAAACTACTTAATTTTCCCCACTCTGCCATTTCAAAAAATGATTAACATTTTTATTCAAACGTGACAAAGACCATGATGCTCAACATTAAACCTCTAGTTTATGATTCACATCATTTAAAATAAAAGTTTAGATTAGTCACAATCATAAAAGGTAAATTATTAGGCTATGAAACAATTTAGAATATTTTTTTTACATTATCTACCCTACAATATCATACAAAAGCATTCAAAAGACATTTACTCACCGTTAAAGTATTCTACAAAATGAGTAAAACAAAACATCGTGTTAATACATTTAAAACTAAGTTGAGGCCTACATAAAAAGATAACAAGAATCCTTACTGTTAAATACTTTATCAGTTTCAAGTATCCTGCAAAAGTGCAATTCTATGAGTGGCATCATATTTTTTCTATAAAATGTATTCTTGTAGAAATTAAACTTGAAATAGTCAATCATTCAATTAGTAAAATGCATTATATTTTCTCCATAAAATATATGTCTCACATAAACTAATCATAAAATAGATAGTCATTCATCAACAAGATAACATAAGTAAATCATGAGTCCATCCAATGAAAATTCTGCCAAGGGAGGGTCATGACATCCTACCCACCTTAGGCTTAACACAGTCCTCTGTATTTAAAATAATTCATATAAAAAATAACAATTATATAACATTCTCAAACAGGAATGAAAACTGTCTCTACATATTTACCACTTTCTCCCAATTAGCATTTCTCTCGGAGTAGCGGTTCCATTGGACCTTGCATTGCTCCAAATTCCCTTTCCTCATCGATTTAGAATGAGACTCAAGGATATTTACTGGACGCACCTTTATAGCCTCTAGATACACCATCTGTAAATTAGAAAAGTCCCACACATGATCATGATTGGAAATATATTTTCTAAGCAAGGATATATGAAAGGTGTTGTGAATATTCAATAAATTAGGTGGTAAGGCGAGTCTATAAGCCATAGGACTAATTCTTTTCATGATTTCAAAAGATACAATAAAATGAGGATCCAATATTGTGGACTTAATAGCACTCTTCCTTGGTATCATCCTCAAAAACACTCTGTCACCAACTAAAAGCTCTCTTGGTGACCTTTTAAGATCAAAATTACTTTTTTGGCGATCAATAGCTTCTTTAAGACTTTATCTAACTATTTTTAACTGATTATCCATTTCCCTATCCATGTCTGGCCCAAGAAAAATCCAATCCTCTGGCTTATCCCATGACAAGGATGTCCTACACCTCCTACCATACAAATATTTGAATGGAGCCATGCCTAAGGTTGAATGATGACCATTATTGTATGTAAATTCTATCAGGTGCAAATAGTCTTCCCAATGAGACTTTTGATCCGTACAGAACATGCGAAGAATATCCTCCAACACCTGGTTCATATTTTCTGTTTGCCCATCAATTTCTAGATGATAAGCAAAACTAATATTTAAACTGATACATATGGAACGGTGTAACGCTTACCAAATTTTAGATGTAAACCATGAGTCCCTATCTAAAATACTCACTTCCAAGAAACCATGAAGCCTAAATATTTCTTTGGCAAATCTGTTAGCCACAACCACAACATCATCCTTGGTATTTTTAGGTATAAAATGTGCAACCTTGGTCAATCTATCAATCACAACATAGATTGCATCATGTTGAAACCTAGTTTTAGGTAAACCCACAATGAAGTCCATCAAAATCACCTACCATTTTTGCATAGGTATTTCATGTGGATATAATAGTCCTACAAGGTATTTGTGTTCAACTTTAACTTTTTGGCATTCTAGGCATTGAGCAACACATTCAGTGATGTCCTTCATTCCTGGAAAGTAGAAAGTTTATGTTTTCCCTAATTTTAGATCCCCCTGGATGAGTGAAATAAGGGGATATATGCACTTCATTCATGATCATTTTTCTTAGATCACCTATCTAAGGAATTATTACCTAATCCTTGAGAAATAGGAAACCATCCTTAATGCCAAAATCCTTGTTTTCCTCGATTTTTTTTCATTTTTACCCGAATTTGATTGTAGTACACATCCTGATATTGCATTTCTTTGACTTGATCCATCAAGTCCACAGAATGCGGGTTAATACAACAATATGCCTTATCCTACTTAGAGCATTGACAACCTTGTTTTCCTTCCCTTTGATGTATTCGATCCCAAAATCATATTCGACGAGAAAATCCATCCACCTTCATTGCTTGGCATTAAGTAAAGGTTGAGTAAATATATTTCAAACTCTAATGGTCAGTCCTCAATTCAAACGATCTTCTTACTAGATAATATCGCCAAATTTTGAGAGCATATACAACTGCTACCAATTCGAGATTATAAGTAGCATAGTTGACCTCATGTCTCTTGAGTTTTCTTGAACCATAAACCACAACTGCTTCATCCTGTGAAATAACTCCACTCAAACCTTCTAAATATGCATTCATGCACACTGAAAAACTAACCTTAGGATCTTGAATCTTTAATATGGGAGTTGTAGTAAGTTTTAGTTTGAACAGATTAAAAGCTGCCTGTAATGACCCAAAAATAAGAAAACAAAAAAACACACAAAAGTTTTTTTTTATAACTAAGGAGAGATTCATGAACCATTCATAAACCCCTAACCAATCCAATATTTACCTAATGTTTAAATCCCCTAAGTTTTCTCAGTAGAGCTACATCTCACATGATACCCTCCCACAAGTTTCATCTATGTAGGCGTATCATTTAATATCACAAATAAGCCTATCTATATCATCATCCTTGATGATCTAGACTATCACAGATAAGCCTATCTATATCATCATCCTTGATGATCTAGACTTACCACCTTCAACCATTAGAAGGTGTACATGCATCTCCATACTCTACATAAACCATTATGCATATGTATGCTACGTGTACTGGGAGTTAAGCTATCAATATCATCTTTAAACAAGCTATCTTAACTCAGATGTAATACTTCCTTAACTTAGATCTCAATATCCCTAAGGGGGTCTCAATTTACTTAGGTCACCTATGTTCACCCTAAGGGGGTCTTAATTTTATTAGGTCACCTCTGAGTTCACCCTAAAACTCTATACTTAATTTTATTATTTAACAAACAAACAAGCATACATCTAGATACTAAATCTGACAAAACATGATTAATAAGCATATAAAGAATACAAGTAAGAAGTAACACTAAAAGAGAATATCATCAATGGAAAGAGAATCAATTACATAATATAAACCATGCGTAGCAATAAAGTAAAAGCACCTTCCCTAAACCATTAACCAGTTATTACATAATAATCGTGTATGGCAAAACCTCCATACTTTAAAGAATATTATGTCAATTGCATCAGGAATATATCCCCACAACTCTAGTCTATTTAAGCATAAGTAAATCAACATAAATAAAGTTACCTATATATTGATTCCACTGAACTCCTTGCTCCTCATTTGCTTTCCATAGATTATTTAAGGGTAGTAGGGGATCAGGGTACTCATGGTTCATGATAGGCATGCCTCTACATGCATTCAAAATCTACTTTGCCAAATTGCAACTATAAAAATTTAATTATAATGCATAGTTGATCTCATAAAAGAATCGTTACTTTTACTTTTACCTCTCAAGTATCTTTAGAGAGCTTACTCAATATACAACATATAGATCACGGTTACTTACTTAAATCAAATCTAATCATGCTTCAAAGCATTAAAGTCCCTTACGTTCAACCTTTAAAATAAATCTTCTATTTATTTACTAAATTAAAGCTCCCCCACTTCAATTCTAGAAATAAATTATTCCCTTTCATTTTATAAAGTTAAAGTCCCATAAACCTTAACTTATAAAACAAACCTTTAAATTCCAATATTTAATAATTTAAAGCATAACAATATTTAACTACAAGACTAAATAGTTCCTTTTATTTTATAGTTCAAAGTCCCATAAAGTTTTACCTCTAAAACCATTTTCACTTTATTTAATAATAAAAGTATAATATCTTTAATTCACAAATAAATCCTCATTCCTATTTTATAAACCAAAGTCCCATAATATTCAATTTATAAAACAATCCTTTCAGTTGCTCTTATTAACTAAAGTTCACAACTTTAATTAAATAAGCCTATTATTGTTAATTTAAAGCTCATAACTCTAAATAACAATTAATTTAATAACAATGAATTATCATGAAAGGAAACCCTTTTAAACCAGAAAGAATAAAACCTCCTATACCCATCAAATATTTGAATACCCAAAAAGGTGGTTTTACTTTCAAATTAAGCCAACAATGAAATCAATGAACCCCGGTCAACTGGTTCAATTTTGTCAACATACGGGATCAAGGGTGTGAGTGCCATCTCATCGTACCTCCAACTGGCACCAATCGAATGGCCATCAATTAGCCCTCACCCAAAAGGCCCTTCCTTCCTAGCGCATTCCATTGGTGTGAATGGGTGGTTATTAGATATGTGGACGCTAGTTGCCTCAAAACCTTATATTCCCGCTACCAATCCCATATGGGACTAAAATCTTGAAGGCCGAATCAACACAGGGATATTCCTATAAATTGCTTGAACTTTGACATGACCAGAAGAGACAAAAGAAAACGAGCAACTTTGGTAGGAACCTAGGGTTCCTAGCACATAAAATGATAAATAAATAATAAATAACCTAAAACTAAAAGAATCACCTTTTGATATTGTCGGGAAGTCCCTTCAATAAATTATATTATATTTTATATTCATGGATATCCCAAAAGGTATGATTGTATAATATCTTATACCCCTTTTAGGTTATGAGTGAAGAGTCACAACCCTAATGTTAAAATAATATAATAATTAATATATAATTAATTATTATATTATTTTATATTTTAACCATAAGATATACAATTTATATTATTATTATTATTATTATTAATTAATGTTAGGATAGGATCCTAACAAACTTGCCATCGTTTAGAAGAGTCCAACGGTTGGGAAAAGGGCCAATCCTAAATTAGCCAAATATGCTTGGCTATAAAATTAAGTCGATATTTAAATCTTATTTAATATACTAAACCTAAAGTGCATCCCATGGTGAGCTTATGTCAACAATACTCGGCTCTCTACGTTATCACCACGTCTCTACTGAAGAGTTTGGACAAAATGGGAATTACGTCTAAAATCCAAAACTAAGGTTTTAACATAAATTAAAATGAGTTTAATACAGTAGTCATCAACAAGCACCAACCACTTACGTTCTCTTCAACCCACTCACAACCAATAAAATATATACAATTATCAGGGTTTCAATCCTAGGTGGTCAAAGGAGGATGGTTGTATTTTATACCCCTTATCATACCTTTGCCACACCATAAGATAATTTGGTAACAATGGTTATTATATGTGTGTGGGTCTGGTTTAACGTGAAGTGTCATCAGCGACATGGCAACATAAGAAATTCTCCTAGGAGATCTACAACTTCATCTAATCCCTCCCAAATATGATATAAAATCACTGAACGCCATCCGCTAGAGATCTAAGGACTAACACAAAACAGGTCGATAATAACATTCAAATGAGTTTCATCTTTGGCCAAGATAGAGATCTCGCTGATTTAATCCAACTATATTGATTCGTAAATTATCAAGGCATATGAAGGTAATCCTTCTATAGTATAGATATTTAACCATTTAGAATCATAAGCCTAAGTTTTATTTGTATTCAACAACCTTTAGAATCCACCAAAATATTCTCAAAAATACCTTAATCTCGTATTCTTGGAGAGCATACCAAATACACAACAATGGGAGATACAACCTTGGTTTCTAGTGGATCGAATCCATCTATCCTCCAAAAATGTTTTTTCCCTTCTCTCGTGCTATCCAAGATAATTTGTCCTCTTCCTAGAGGAGTCTAGGTATCCCCAATCTCGTCCATCACCCTACGTGGTCGCCTCCTTCCTTGTCGCCCGACCTCCCCTCCTTCTCTCTTCTACACGTCTCTCCTCTCCTTCCGAACTACGCTTGCCTTAGGATTCACTCACCAACATTCTCTCTCAACTCCCCCTTCATCCATCTCCCATGTGGCCTCTTCCATTACTTCCTTCCCTTATCCGCCACCCTTTGCACTCTTTCCCTCAAATCCTATCCTGCTCATGGGCGGTAAGGCATTCATACCTTTATTAAACTCTTTCCCCTGCTTTGAAATCCTAAAACATTAAAGAGAATATTCTTTTGCATAAAGTAGATCATACCACTATAAGACGAATATTTAAAATATTTTAATATAATTAAAATATTTCTTTTAAAATATCCTTTAAATGATACTTTATTATCATTTAAACATATTTATTTTATTTATAAAACAAACTCCATTAACATTTTAATAATACTTCAATAATTAATTTTAAATGAATTTTTATTTATCATTTAAATTAAAAGTTTATTAATTAATTTAAATGAATTTACATAATTATTTAAATAAAACTTCATTAATTAATTTAAATATATCTTTATTTATCATTTAAATTTAATCAACCATTATTTATAAAACGATGATCTCTTTTCATTTTACAATAACAATTTATTTTACGCATGCACATACATAGAGTAAAAGGTTCTCCTATTACATTTCAACATTTTGTTGTTCAAACCACGATGCAACAAGAGATGCAGTAAAGAGAAATCAAACATACTCCACAGACAAAGAGGGAATATTTCCATCAACCCCAATCACCTGTCTCAGCTAGAGAATTTACAATAGCTACCAAGATATCAACTAAGGCTCAATGTGACCAGTTATTGATAATTACCCTTCCGATATGCATGCCTATATGAAGGTATCTATCCATGTTACATTCAAGTTACCGTAATCATCATTTTCCTTGATCTTAAGTACCCTCATTTTTGGTGGATCATTCTGCCTTCTCTACCTACGAGTGTACCTTATCCTGCACACTTGGCAATATGTTAGCAATAACATGCTCTTCTAAATAAACTAAACATCATATAGTTGGTTCAATTACTCAAACTAGGTATTACCACATAATAGGTTAACACATTATTTATTTGTGCCAAAAGTACTCTAGGGAGGGTCATGACATCCTTCCCCACTAGAACTAAACACCGTCCTCGATGTTTCTATTTTTTCAAAAAAATAAAGTTTTTATTACATCACGTGTTTTCAAACAAGAAGGAAAATATTTTTGCATATCATCCACTTTTCCTAAGTGACATTTCCTTCAGAAAACCGGTCCCACTGGACCTTACATTCCTCAAGCATTTGTTTCCTCATATATTTAGAACAAAACTCAAGAATTTCTACCAGTAGTACTTCAATAGCTTTCGGATTTACCATCTGTAAATTAGAAATATCCCACACATATTCAAGGTTGACAAAATACTTCCTAAACAAGGATATATGAAAGGTATCATGGATTTTATACAAGCTAAGTGATAAGGCAAGTCTGTACGCAACCATACTGATATTTTTTTTTGTGATTTCAAAGGGTCCGACAAACCGTGGATCCAGATTTGTGGATTTAATCACATATTTCTTTGGTTTAACCCTTTAAAAACACCTTGTCTCCAACTGAGTTCTCTCTTGAATTCCTTTTTAGATCAGCATACTCTTCTGCCCATCAACAACTTCTTTAAGTCTTTACCCATTTGCCTTTAGCTGATCCTCCATTACTCTGACCATTTCTGACCCAATCATAGCTCGTTCTTCTAGGTTTTCCCAAGACAATGACATCATAAAATTTTGCCCATACAAGGCATCAAAAGGAGCCATTCCTAGCGTAGAGTGATGTCCATTATTGTAGACGAACTCTACAATATGTAGATATCCTTCCCAACGAGGCTTGTGATCCATGCAGTACATGTGAAGTATGTCTTCTAGTACTTGGTCTACCCATTTTGTTTGACCATCTATCTCAAGGTGGTATGTTGAACTCATTTTCAATTTCGTACCAACTACACTATGAAGGGCTTTTCAAAATTCAAAAGTGAATTTGAAATCCTTATCTGAAATGATTACCTTAGGAAACCTATACAATCAGAATACCTCTTTGGAAAATTTGTTAGCCACCACTTGAGCATCATCCTTGATGTTCCCAGGTATAAAATGTGCAACCTTAGTCAATATGTCGACTACTACAAGGATGGCATCATATTAATATTGGGTTTTGGGTAAACCTACTATAATTCCATAGATATAACCTACCATTTCTACGTAGATATATCATGTGGATATAATTTTCCTGTAGGATACTTGCATTTTGCCTTAAATTTCTAACATTCGAGACATCGAGGAACAAAATTGGTAATGTCCTCCTTCATTCCTACCCGAAATAAGGTTCTTTTTATATTTTCCCATATTTTGGATCTTCCAAGATGAGCAGAATAAGGGAATCTATGGGCTTCTTGCATTATTAATTTTCTTAAATCACCCATTTTTGGGATGATGACCCATCCCTTATAGCACAAAAGGTTATCTTTCATACCAAATTTCTCATTTTTTGAGGTCTCTATTCATCTTAACTTGAACTTCTTGATAATACTCATCCTGAGATTACCCCTATCTCACATGATTCATCAGGTCCATGAGACTTCTAGTTATGGCTGCTATGTATTTCCTTCTACTCAAGGCATCAACCACTTTTATTCCTCTTTCCTTTTATATACTCGATTTCAAAATCACACTCAATGGGGAATTCAACCCATCTCCTCTATTTAGGGCCTTCTTCAATTACATAGCCGACAACATCTGGGGTTTGAATACCCCTTGTTTGCTATGACTTATTAGTTTCCTCCCACCTTTATTTGCATACCCGATATATCAATCTCATAAATTGATCAAGTATTTATGGGCCTATAACCAATACATCCCTAGGATCACATCAAAGGTATGAAGGGAAACTACATATACACAACATCCCATGGTCTCATTGGTTAAAGTAGCTTTTACCATTGGATGACATTGGTTTACCGAATAGGTCTAACCAGATCCATACTCAAACTTTCAACCATGGGCCAAATATGTTGGCCTTTAAAACATAGCCATCGCCATACTAGGAGAAATAAAACTAGAGAAACAACTTTCATAACAAAAGAGAAGAACTTACACTCCTAAATTTGTGGTACGGTTGTTCTATTTCAGTACCTACTCGTTCCTACCATCTGCGTTCCAAGGCTCATTTCCTTGGTTTGAATATTTGGTACCTCTTTTCCTGGGTATTTGACTGCATAATGTGATCCCCCCACATACGTAACAACCTCCTGAAGGGTATTTGTTTTATTGTTGAACCAGTTTCCTGATTCACCCTACTTGGAGTATCTTAGGTTGATTTTGACTCTCTTCGTATATGAGTTGGGGTGGTCTCCATTTCCTTAAGTCAATATCAACAATTGGTTGAGGTTGGCTTATTTTCTCCTTTCATTGGCTTTCCCACTTTAGGAATCCATTGCTTATCTTTACCCTTTGGGATTGTTGATCCATATTTAGGTGATTTACCACGAAGGACTCTTTCAACTGCTTGTACTGATTTAATTGGTCTCTCTATTGGTATATTAGTTTCTCTTATTGTTTTATTTGTCCTTTCAATGTTGTAGTAAGGACAATAAGATTCTTCATCTCTTTACTAAAATTCCTTGATCTTCTAACTTAAGTCCTTTCTTCAACATCATTTTATCGAATCCGCCTAGATATAGGAATATCTCTTATGGCCTTAGGTGACATATTTAACCTAGTTTCAACAAAGAAAGAGATTATGTTATAGCTTCACCTTAAACTGTATCTCTAATTTAAACCATAATACAAAGTTCTCTTGCTAGAGCATTAATAATATAACTAGGGTATCATTCCAAGGTTATGATGTATCATCAATACCAAAGCCCATACTAAGGTATCATGACATCCACTTACCCTTGGGAATAGTCCCTAGTAGATTCTATCAAATAGGGCATTCTAGGTCATCCCGAATTTAGCTTATACTTCAAGCAAGCCTTCATTGGAGATATCAAACTACTAATTCTAGTTAGAAATACCCCATCCTTATAGCACAAGAGTACATCATCTATGTTTAACTCTCACTTTAGAAAAAATAAAGAAAAATATCTAATCAAACATTTATTCAAATCAAATCATGGAAATCAACCAAACAAAAATACATTAAAAGCAAATAAAAAGAGTGAACTAATACAATGCATAGGAACTCATAGTTCCCATGAATTTACCATGAATTACTCCTTTAATCCACATCATTCCTTGATTAACTAAAGTCCCATACTTTAGTTAATTCCATATTCCACATTCCATTTACCAAACTAACTAAAGTCCCATACCTTTAGCTAATTCAATAATTTTTGCAATATAAACTATGTTAATCACATTCTAACATAATCCATATTTGCAATACTAGCTATGTTATACCATCTTATAACATAATCTATTCTCTCTTATAGCATTTTTTCTCCTATTCCTTCTTATTAAGTAAAAATTAACTTAACTAGGAATAGTTACTTCACCTATGATGAGCTAACTTAAAGTATCTCCCTCACTTTTACTGATGAGGTAACTAAAGTTATCCATCCCATCTTTGCTATGAGTTGACTCAATCTGTTTACTTCACCTAAGACAACTAAAGTCACCCATATCTTATTTATGAATGGTTAAGGTTATTCTTGCTTTACACAAGATAGTCTACCAAAGTAAAGTTGCTTTTCCTAGGACCAATCCTTAAGCAATCCTTAACTTATTTTGGGAAGCTTTTAGCCCACCATTCCTAGATCATTATCTAGGAAATCTTGTAACCCCATAATTACATACCTCAACTTCAAGCAACTTGTTTGGTTCAAGGTCTTCCCAGACTTTAGCTTAACTAAGCAAAGGCCTTCATTGGAAGATACCTAAACCTTAACATATTCTAAAAAAACCTCTAGCCCATTATCTCCTAGGGTTTCTTTCATACAAGCATCTTGTCCTATGCCTTATTGCTCTGATACCAAATGTAATGACCCAAAAACAAGAAAATAGAAAAACATACGTAATATTTTTTTTTAATAACTAAGGAGAGATTCATGAACCATTCAAAAACCCCTAACCAATCCAATATTTACCTAATGTTTAAATCCCCTAAGTTTTCTCAATAGAGCTACATCTCACATGATACCCTTCCACAAGTTTCATCTATGTAGGCGTATCATTTAATATCGTAGATAAGCCTATCTATATCATCATCCTTGATGATCTAGAATTACCACATTCAACCATTAGAAGGTGCACACGCATATCCATACTCTACATAAACCATTATGCGTATGTATGCTACGTGTACTGGGAGTTAAGCTATCAATCTCATCTTTCGACAAGCTATCTTAACTCAAATGTAATCCTTCATTAACTTAGATATCAATATCCCTAAGGGGGTCTCAATTTCCTTAGGTAACCTATGTTCACTCTAAGGGGGTCTTAATTCCATTAGGTCACCTCTGAGTTCACCCTAGAACTCTATACTTGATTTTCTTATTTAGCAAGCAAACAAGCATACATCTAGATACTAAATATAACAAAACATGATTATTAAGCATATAAAGAATACAAGGAAGAAGTAACACTAAAAGAGAATATCATCAATGGAAAGAGAATCAATTACATAATATAAACCATGCGTAGCAATAAAGTAAAATCACCTTCTCTAAACAATTAATCAATTATTACATAATAATCATGTATGGCAAATCCTCCATACTTTAAAGAATATTACATCAATTGCATCAGGGATATCTCCCCACAACTCTAGTCTATTTAAGCATAAGTAAATCAACATAAATAAAGTTACCTATATATTGATTCCATCGACCTCCTTGCTCCTCCTTTACTTTCCATCGATTATTTGAGGGTAGTAGGGGATCACGGTACTCATGGTTCAAGATAGGCATGCCTCTACATGCATTCAACATTTACTTTATCAAATTGCAACTATACAAGTTTAATTAAGTTTCTAATCATATAATGCATAGTTGATCTCATAAAATAATCGTTACTTTTACTTTTACCTCTCAAGTATCTTTAGAGAGCTTACTCAATATACAACATATAGATCACGATTACTTACTTAAATCAAATCTAATCATGGTTCAAAGCATTAAAGTCTCTTACGTTCAACCTTTAAAACAAATATTCTATTTATTTACTAAATTAAAGATCCCCCACTTAAATTCTAGAAATAAACCATTCCCTTTCATTTTATAAAGTTAATGTCCTATAACCCTTAACTTATAAAACAAACCTTTAAATTCCAATCTTTAATAATTTAAAGCATAACAATATTTAACTACAAGACTATAAAGTTCTCTTTATTTTATAGTTTAAAGTCCCATAACTTTTTACCTCTAAAACCATTTTCACTATTTAATAATCAAAGAATAATATCTTTAATTCATAAATAAATCCTCATTCATGTTTTATAAACCAAAGTCCCACAATCTTCAATTTATAAAATAATCCTTTCAGTTGCTCTTATTAACTAAAGTTCACAAATTTAATTAAATAAGCGTATTATTGTTAATTTAAAGCTCATAACTCTAAATAATAAATAATTAAATAATAATTAATTATCATGAAATGAAACCCTTTAAAACCAGAAGGAATAAAACCTCCATACCCATCAAATATTTGAATACCCAAAAAGGTGGTTTTACTTTCAAATTAAGCCAACAATGAAATCAACGAACCTCGGTCAACTGGTTCAATTTGGTCAACAAACGGGGTCAAGGGTATGAGTGCCATATCATCGTGCCTTCAACTGAAACTAATCGAATGGCCATCAAATAGCCCTCACCCAGAAGGCCCTCCATTCCTAGCGCCTTCCATTGGTGTGAATGGGTGGTTATTAGCTACATGCGTGCTAGTTGCCTCAAACCCTTATATTCCCGCTACCGACCCATATGGGACTAAACTCTTGAAGGTCGAATCAACATAGGTATATTCCTATAAATTGCTCGAACTTTGATGTGACTAGAAGAGACAAATTGGAAACGACCAACTTGCTATCATTCAAAAGAGTCCAACGGTTGGGAAAAGGGCCAATCCTAAATTAGACAAATATGCTTGGCTATAAAATTAAGTCGATATTTAAATCTTATTTAATATACTAAACCTAAAGTGCATCCCATGGTGAGCTTACGTCAACAATACTCAGCTCTCTATGTTATCACCACGTTTCTGCTGAAGAGGTTGGACAAAATGGGAATTACATCTAAAACCCAAAACTAAGGTTTTAACATAAATTAGAATGAGTTTAATACAGTGGTCATAAACGAGTACCAACCACTTACATTCTCTTCAACTCACTTAGAATCAATAAAATATATACAATTATCAGGGTTTCAATCCTAGGTGGTCAAAGGAGGATGACTGCATTTTATATCCCTTATCATACCTTTGCCATACCATAAGATAATTTGGTAACAATGGTTATTATGCACGTGCGGGTCTGGTTTCATGTGATGTGTCACCAATGATATGGCAACATAAGGAATTATCCTAGGATGTATACAACTTCATCTAATCCCTCCCAAAGATGATATAAAACCACTGAACATCGTCCGTTAGAGATCTAAGGACTAAAACAAAATAGGTCAATAATAACATTCAAATGAATTTCATATTTGGTCAGGACAGAGATCTCATTGATCAAAGCAAAGGAAAATGGTTTTGGTATCGCTCACTCACAAGGAATATACTCCTAAATGCATAAAGAGCACAAGCTGCGTTCAATTTAATCCAACTAGATCGATTCATAAATTATCAAGGTGTATGAAGGTAATCCTTCTATAGTCTAGATATTTAACCATTTAGAATCATAAGCCTAAGTTTTATATGTTTTCAACAACCTTTAGAATCCACCAACGTATTCTTAAAAATACCTTAATCTCACATTCCTAGAGAGCATACCAAATACACAGCAATGCGAGATCCAACCTTGGTTTCCAATGGATCGAATCATTATGTTCTATAAGAATATTTTTCCTTTCTCCCGCACTATCCAAGATAATCCATCCTCTTCCCAAAGGATTCTAGGTATCCCCAATTTCTTCCACTGACCTACGTGGCCACCTCCTTCCTCGTCGCCTAACCTCCCCTCCTCCTCTCTTCCACACATCTATCCTCTCCTTCCGAACCACGCTTGCCTTGGAACTCACTCGCCGACCTTCTCTCAACTCCCCCTTCATACACCTCCCATGTGGCCTCTTCCATCAATTCCTTCCCTTATCCGCCGCCCTTTGCACTCTTACCCTTAAATCATATCCTGATCATGGGTGACAAGGCATGCGTACCTTTATTAAACTCTTTCCCTTGCTTTGAAATCCTAAAACATTAAAGAGAATATTCTTTTGCATAAAATAGATCATACTACTATAAGATGGATATTTAAAATATTTTAATATAATTAAAATTTTTCCTTTTAAAATATCCTTTAAATGATACTTTATTATCATTTAAACATATTTATTTTATTCATAAAATAAGCTCCATTAACATTTTAATAATACTTCAATAATTAATTTAAATGAATTTTTATTTATCATTTAAATTAAAAGTTTATTAATTAATTCAAATGAGTTTACATTATCATTTAAATAAAACTTCATTAATTAATTTAAATGAATCTTTATTTATCATTTAAATTTAATCAACCATTATTTATAAAACGATATCTTTTCATTTTACATTAACAATTTATTTTACGCATGCACATACATAGAGTAAAAGGTTCTCCTATTGCATTTCAACGTATTTTTGTTCAAAGCACGATGCAACAAGAGATGCAGTAAATAGAAATCAAACATACTCCACAGACAAAGAGGGAATATTTCCATCAACCCTAATCACCTGTCTCATCCAGAGAATTTACGATAGCTACCAGGCTATCAACTAAGGCTCAAGGTGACCAGTTATTGATGATTACCATTTCGATATGCATGCCTATATGAAGGTATCTATCCATGTTACCTTCAAGTTATCGTAATCATTATTTCCCATGATCTTAAGTACCCTCATTTCTGGTGGATGATTATACCTTCTCCACCTACGAGTGTATCTGATCCTGCACACTTGGAAATATGTTAGCAATAACATGCTCTTCTAAATAAAATAAACATCATATAGTTGGTTCAATTGCTTAAACTAGGTATTACCACATCATAGGTTAACACATTGTTTCTTTGTGCCAAAAGTCCTCTAGGGAGGGTCATGACACTGCCTCACATTTATCTGTCCACTTGAACTCCTTTCCCTTACTCTGAAGGTTAGTTATTGCAACTGCTATCTTGAAGTAATCTTTCACATAGTGCCTATAATATCCAGTCAAACCCATGAAGCTCCACACTTCAATCACATTTGTAGGCATCAACCAATTAAGTATAGCCTCAATATTTTTAGGATCCACTGTTATCCCTTCAATTGATATGATATATCCTAAGTATTGCAACTCCAACACATAGATGTTGCACTTTGACAAATTTTTATATAGTTTATTCTTCCTTAGTAGCTCTAGCATGATTCTAAGATGTCATTCATGCTCCGTCTTATTTCGATAATAAACCAATATATCATTCAAAAATATGAGGATGAATCGGTCTAGATGCTTCCTAAAAACACTATTCATTAAATTCATGAATGTTGTTGGAGCATTCGTTAGTCCAAAAGGTAGAACTATAAACTCATAGTATCCATACCAAGTTTTAAATGTTGTCTTATGGGTATCCTCTTTACGGATTCTCAATTGATGATATCCAAATTTTTGATTGATCTTTGAAAAGATGGTGGTGTCCTTTAACTGATAGAAAACATCTTCAATTTTGGGTAGATGATATATATTCTTGATGGTTTTATTATTAAGCATTATGTAATCTATACACAATCACAAGGAACCATCCTTCTTTTTGATAAACAACACGGGTGCATCCCACGGTGACACACTTGGTCTAATCAATCCTTTCTCTAGTAACCCTTGTAATTGTACTTTTAGTTCTTGTATCTCAATAGGATTCATTCTGTATGAAGCCCTATGAATAGGTTCTATCCCAAGTTTGACCTCAATTGTGAAATCAAACTCACATTTTGGTGGTAGTCCAGGTAAATCTATCATGAACCTCCCAGATGGACATTTCAACATGGAAAATAATGTATTAAATTGATGGTGCTTTAATACTCAATTTTGTGCAATTAAGCAGTTATGTGGTGCTAGTTATGATTATAGAGCATGATACTACTAACAAATTGCCAATGTGCAAAATCAGGTACACTCGTAAGTGGAAGAAGTTGAGTCATCCACTGAAGGTGAGGGTACTTAAGGTTGGGGAAGTGATGATGAGGCAAATCAGAGGTAATATGGATGGATACCTTCAAATAATAATGCATAATCGATAAGGTATAATCATCAATAATCAACCACCTTGAGCCCAGATTGATAGCCTAGTAGCTATCGTAAATTCTTAAAGGTTGAGATAGGTGATGAAATTGACGGATTGACTCCTTCTCTATATGTTTGATTGTCTTTTATTTCATCACTATCTACATCACTGGTTAAGAAAAAGAGCAAGCATAACCTAATTGTTTTGGAAAGACTCCTTGTTTTCTTAAACTTTGCAAAAGAGTAGCATGATGATAATGCTTAATAAGAAAAATTGGTATCATTTATAAATAACATGTTGGAATTATTTTAAAAATATAATTGAGTTCTTTTATAGATAACATGTTGGAATGATTTTAAATGATAATTGAGTTCTTTTATAAATAACATGCTGGAATTATTTTAAATGATAATTGAGTTCTTTTATAAATAACATGTTGGAATTATTTTAAAAAGATAATTGAGTTCATTTATAAATAATATGTTGGAATTATTTTAAATTATGATTGATTTTCATTATAGATAATATCTTAGAATTGTTTTAAAAGATAATTAAGTCTAAATATCTGAAATGGTTTGGGGCTTTTATTTAACTAATGATTATATAATAGCATGAGAATCTCCTTTATAACCATTAGTTAATAGAATATTATTAGCATAATAATCAAGCTCCATATTAATCCAATGCAAGATATTTTGTAATTCGGATGAACTCCAAGTGGATGTTCGAGTTGATAGGAGAAGCCTGTCAACATTGGAGGGGTGGGCTTAATTTATATAGAGTTTATCCAAATTATTAAAAAATACTTTCCATCATCAGTCACCTCATCAGGGTAGTTAGAGGAGTTATGAGGGACAATGTGTCGGTAAGGATAGGAGGAAGAAAAATATCTAAATATTGGGCAACAAGAAGGGGGATGAACTGTGAAAGAGAGAAGAGAACAACGAGAGGAAGGGGAGAACCTTTGGAAGCACCGGATGAGAGCAATACCACTTCATCAATTTCAAGGGAGTGATTAACACCAGGTTGGGCCTATTACCATTGTTTTCTTTATGATGCATATGGTTATTCATATTGACCCTGTGTTTTTGTTGGTTTACCTTCGCCAACTCGTTGGCTGTTATGATGCATATGGTTGTTCATGTTGGCCTTATGTTTTTGTTGGTTTACCTTCACTAGCTTATTGGTTGTGCTAATGAGACATCATCTCATGTTAAACCTTTTCTATGCCTATGTATGGGTTTTCTCTACATGCTACCATCGTGGTGTTGCTTGTGTTCCATAGATAGGAGTTGAGGATATTATACCTTAGGTTGCTACTATTATGTTGATCATGGGGACTCTCGAATGTTATGGGGGAGCCATTTGTATTCTTCTGTTTCTCTCTAGGAAATTTGTGCATTGTTGCTACCTGTGAGTTGTTACTGAGTGACACATTGTTTGTTCCCTCTATTAGATAACTTGCAAATATTGAGTGGACTTCATACCTCTTAATAGACTACCATACTTAGGATTGCATTGAAAGGGCACCGTCATTCTCAGTGTGGATGACCACTACTGTGCATTCAAAACCACCTAAAAAGTCCTCTATCATTCTGTCTTAGTTTTGGTCATGTTGGTGCCATGCTTGATAGGGTTGTTTGGACTGTAGGAAGACCATTCACCTTTGTTGTAGATTACCAGGTTGAGCGCACATCATGTGTAGGCACTGTGCTCAACAGGGTTCCATTGGTTTCAGTTGGAAATATTTTAATTTATGGTTTGTTGATAAATTAAGGAAAAGTTTATTTACGATTTTAGTAGTTGATTTCAAAAAAGGTTTAATATGGGTTTTAGGCAATGCTGAGAGGATAAATTGATAGAATGACAGGTGGGATAAGGACGAATCACTGACACAATATCCTAACTTAGCCCGAATCAGAGATATCATAGAAGAAATCATTGGCAGAAAATTCTTCGATCATATGGTTAAGGATAGAGGTAGAATGAAGTGGAAAAAAATAAGAATTCAGGGATTTCAAACAGAATCAAATGATCTTTGTAACGTTCTCGGGCAACAGTTTATCCCCATGAGACCCAAGGAATATCAAGTGACCTGGGCTCCTACGAAAAATGGGCAGTTCACTATTAAATTAGCTTACAAGCTTCTGCTTGATGACAAGGATTTTATCCTCCAAAAGGACTTAGTTTGGATAAAAAATTTAATTCCAAAAATTACAGTCTTTTCATGGCTAGTTATCCAAGGAAGAATTATAACCATTTATAATATGATGTGTAAAGGTATTTGTATCACTAATCATTGTTATCTGTGCAGGGCTAATTGGGAGACCATTTATCACATTTTCCTTGAGTGCCCTTTTTCCTTGACTGTCCTAAGTGGGGTTTTTCAGGACTTCAATATTTCATGGGTTAAACCAGCCACCGTACTTATTTTTTTCGTCCAGTGGACTTGCCCCTTTTCAAGCCAAAGACTTAGATACATGTGGAAAATTTGTCGCAATAACTATCTTTGGCAGGTGTGGTTAGGAAGGAACCATAGAGTCTTTAATGAGTCTATCCATGATCATCAAACTATCATTGCTAGGATCCTATACTTTGCCAACAAGAATGTGAACCTTATCCCTTTTAATAGCTCTAAACCTCATCTTTAGGAGACCACGATTGCTCAATATTTAAGCTTAACCTTGTTAGATGAGTATGTGCCTAGGGTAGTCAACCCCAGAGCCAATGTTAAGTGGTCTCCACCTCCTACGGGTTGGTTTAAGCTTAATTTTTATGGAGCGACTAAGGACAATCCTAGAAAAGTAGGCACTGGTGGCATTGTGCGAGATCATAATGGGAATATGATGCTTGCATTTTTTGAATATTTGGGAACAAGGACGAACAACGAAACTGAAGCTAGAGCTATGTGGAGAGGCCTTCAAATGACTCAAGAATTAGAAGGCAATTTGATCGTATAAGGAGACTCTATGTATGTTATAAATCTCCTCAATAACTGGAAAACACCTCCATGGAGGATTAAAACAATTGTTGAAGAGGATAGGATCCTTTTCCAGGGAAGACATGATAGAAAAGCCCAACATGTCTTTCGGGAAGCTAAAAAAATTGTTGATAAGCTGGCCAATTTGGGTGTCGATGGTGACGAACTTTTAAAATGGGAACACGGTGTCCCGAGTGAAGTAGAGGAGCTTATTCAACAAGAATTCCAAGAATGATAGTCGAATTTACCAACAGGGAAGGCACTGTAAGTTCAAAGGCTAGGAGTATTCCCATCTCTTTTTTGAATTGGACTCACAATAAAAATTATCCGAGCTATCAGTCTTCGTAGATGCTACTTGGAAATACCACAAAGACTAATAGGGACAGTCACATGTCAGATAACATGGCTCCTAGTCGTCTTAGTAATTTGATGTTGGTTGATAATCATAGGGAAGAAAAGAAACAACAATATAAGACTTCAAACCAAAGCCACCTGGACCACCAGATAGCCACCACCATAAATGTAGCCAGCAGGTTCACTTCTCCAAGGTTGATTGGCCAAGATAGTATGTGGTACCAAAGCATGTTATATACGAAAGAAAGCAATTACCAAAGAATTATTAAGAGTAACTGTTAGTACAGAGCTTATGGGAGTTTTTTTTAGTACTCTGCTATGTGTGTCTGTAGCTTTTTGTTTCTCCATTGTCTCAAGGAAGGGATTCGTGTCTGTTTCTTTTTTGTAATTATGATGCATGTGTGTTTTCTCGAGGTATACCCAAAATGTTGTATGGGAAGTTTCTTTTTGATAACAGGCTATGTGCCTTACCGGATGTAATGGCTTTGGCGGTATGTAGATTTTACATATATAGGATCCTTAGTAAGGATATGTTCATCAACAGCCTTAGGCTGATTTTTGTAAAAGGTTTTGGGTCAACCTGTAAAACCCGGTATTAATGCTATAGTATCTTATCTACCCAAAAAAATTGTAAATAAATATAATTTAGTTTATTGGAAATAAAAGGAAATGTATTATTTTTGTAAATTAAAGTTATGAGGCTTTAGTTTATTGAAAATAAAAGGAAATGTATTGTTTTCGTAAATTAAAGTTATAGGGCTTTAGTTTATTGGAAATAAAATGAAATGTATTATTTTCGTAAATTAAAGTTATGTCTTTAGTTTATTGAAAATAAAAGGAAATGTATTGTTTTCGTAAATAAAAGTTATGGGGATTTAGTTTATTGGAAATAAAAGGAAATGTATTGTTTTCATAAATTAAAGTTATGGGCTTTAGTTTATTGAAAATAAAAGGAAATGTATTGTTTTTGTAAACAAAAGTTATGGGGCTTTAGTTTATTGGAAATAAAATAAAATGTATTATTTTCGTAAATTAAAGTTATAGGGCTTTAGTTTATTGAAAATAAAAGGAAATGTATCGTTTTCATAAAATGAAAGTGTAAGCTTTAAGTTTATTGGAAATAAAAAGAAATGTATTGTTTTCGTAAATTAAAGTTATGGGGCTTTAGTTTATTGGAAATAAAAGGAAATGTATTGTTTTCATAAATTGAAAGTGTAAGCTTTAGTTATTGGAAATAAAAGGAAATGTATTAATTGTTTATAAACTAGAGGTATAGGACTTTAGTTTATGAATGAACGAGAAAAGGGTTTATTTTAATTTCAAGTTATGGGTCTTTAATTTAGTGAATAAATGAAATGATTGGTTTAAATATTAAAGGTATTGGGCTTTAATGCTTTAAGAAAATTCTAGATTTGATTTGAGTAATAACAATGATTTAAATGATGATTGTTGAAAAGCTCTCTAAAGGTATTTTAGGGGAGAGAGTAAAAGTAATGATTCTTTTATGATATCAACTATGTTATTATATGGTTAAAGACTTGAGTAAATTGTGTAGTTGCAATTTGGCAAATTAAACAAAGTAAATGCATTTAGAGGTATGTCTATTTTGAACTATGAGTGTCCTGATACCCTAATATTCTCACTTGATCAATGGAAGAGTGGGAGGACCAAAGTTATAGATGGACCAATGCTCAAGTTTGCTCTCTACTTTACATCTTGTTTATTTATGCTATTAGATTAGACTTGTGGGGATATTTCCCTAATAAAATTGATGTAATGTATTGTTTTAGGGTATGGAGGTTTTACCATACTCTTATGTAATAAATGATCAATGTGGCAAATGTACCTTTGTATTCTAATTGAGATATTGTGAATGTATTTAAATCCTTTCTATTGCATGTTTATTCTTTAATTATTGTTCCATGTTTCTAGTTATCTTTTGCATGTTTAATAAATTATGTTTTGTTAGATTTAGTATCTAGATCTATATTTTATTTTCTTGTTTGAACAAAATTTCATGGGAATTGAGTAGTAAGTTCTACGGTGAACTTAGAGGATAACTTAAGGGCTTGAGACCCCCTTAGGGAGAATGGTAACTAGGTTTATAAAATATTGTACCTGAGTTAAGATAGCTTGACAGAGGATAAGATTGATAGGTTAACTCATAGTATACGTAGCATACCTACGCATAATGGCTTGCATAGGATATAGAGATGCATGTACACATTCTAATAGTTGAAGGTAATAAGTCTAGCTCATCGAGGATGATGAGATGGATGGAATTATGTGCATAATTTGAGATACACCTATGTAAAAGGGACTTGCGTGAGGGGAATCTTATGTGGTATAGTTCTTGAGAAAACATAGGGGTTTTGTTAAACATTTAGTTAACCTAAGGTTGGTTAGGGGTTTATGAATCCCTCTCCTTAGTCAAAAAAACATTCTTTCTATTTTTGTGTGTTTCTTATTTCTAATTTTAGGGTCGTTACAAAATCCTTAGGAAATACATCCCTGAACTCCTGAAGTACTGGGTGTTTTTCAAACACCTCTTCCTTATTTTCCTTTTCAATTTCATTTATCTTAACTACATAAACTATTCCTCCCATTTTAATGGATTTCTTAAGTTGCATTGTCGAGAGGATCTGGGGTTGAAAAGCCTCTTGCAGACTATACACCCTCTATATTTTTTTGCCATCTTTCGTATACTCAATCCATCTATCTTGGAAATTGATCACAGTCTTATGTACTTGTAACCAATCTATTCCTAAGACAACATCAAAAGCATGTAGTGGTGCTACATAAATATATCCAATGGTTGTACCACTCGGTAGGGTAATTTTGATCATAGGATATCATTGATCTACTTAGTAGGTTTAATCTGAACCATAATCGATCTTCCACTCATGTGCCAAGATTCCTGGCCTTTTTGGTATATCCTTAATCAAACTAGTAGAAACAAAGCTATTTGTAGCTCCACTATCTATCTGAATTTTAATATTCCTACCAAAATCTTACCCTTGATATGTAAAGGAGTGGCTTGCCTTTCCAGATTTTGATTCCCTATCGTTGCATAGATCTTATGAGTAGGTTCCTTGTGTGCAAGTTATTTGCAAGCGGGTTCTTTCCCTTTCAAATTTGGTCCTGCTCTGAGCGGGTACTGGTTGGCATAATGAGGACCTCCAAAATCAAAGCATCTGCTCTTGGGTCTTGGATGTGTTTTTTGCTTTTGTCCTTATGGTTTCATTGCCAATGGAGGATTAGGCTGCCCTTGCGGTGGTGGCTTGTTATTACCATTGTTGCGATTGTTGTTCTTTTCACAAAATTTCTTCCTAAACTTTTCTTGTTTCCTATCATTTCTTTTGTCCTACCCTTGGGAGATTTTTTTCGTCTATTCTCTCTCCCATTTCATGAAACCTACACAGTTTTTTTCTTGAGTGTCTGTTTGTCTTGCTAAAAAGCTCCTTCATAATAAAAATAGGGTTTAATATAACTCTTAGCTTCCCTAATCAAGTCATAGGCCTTCTAAAAAGTACTAGGCTCTCGAATGTTCACTTCATGCCCTATTTTGGGATCAAAACCTAATATGAATTTATGAATCTTCATATTTTTACTATATGCAAGCACATACTTCAATAGCTTAACAAATTTCTGGTAATAAGCCTCCACCATATTATTTTCATGTTGAAGATTGATGAATTATTCAAACTTTTTGACATAAAATTGCTCAATGAGGAACCTCTCTTTAAAGGTTACCACAAAGTCCTCTTATTTCAGATCAACAAATTCCTTAATTTCTCTTTTTGTACTAAAAGTCTTCCACCAATATAGTCCAACACCCTATAAATATAAGGTGGAATAAGACGTTCAGGTTCTAGTGGAGTAATTCTTCATATTGCAGTAGGTTTCCAATTCCTTCAGCCAGGCTTCAACTCCATCACCACATTCCTCTCCATTAAACTTAAAGGATTTTACATGCTTTAGATCCTTACTGTAACAACCCTCTAAAATATGATTCTTATTTTAACCTATTTTATCTACAAGAATATGGTGTTGTTGATCCACCTGTGGATGCAGGAATAAATGTCATCACTGGCGGAAGCAATACAAGGTGTTGGTATCTTCTTCAATTTGTAAACGAGGGTATCGGGGGAAAGGTAAGTTTCGGGATATGATGAGTGATGGAGTTTTTTGCCTATAATAGGGTGTTAAAAATTCCTATTGGTAATACTTCCGTAAGAGGTCCATGTAGTTGCATCCACGTAGCTGCATTTTAGGGTTTTGTGTTTGATTTACAAAAATTGTGTGCAATTATTTGAAAACAATGATAAATAGTAAGTAACAATAATAGTGAAAATGGTGACAACAATAATAATAATATTAATAATTATTATTATTATAATTAATAATAATAATAAGTATTATTATTAATAATAATAATTATTATTAATAATATGCATTAGAATTATAAAGCAAACTTATAATCAAAGAAGGCAGAAGGAAATAAACCTACACATGGCAAGCTTTGGTGGAAAAGCGCTTGCATGTATTTTACAGGTGGCGCTCCTTATATTGTCACCGTATTTATTTATAGCATGAGTAACATGGTGTTAAGGGGGGAAAACATCGCGAGGACTAGCTATACAATTTAGGAGAACTAAAGGAAAAGGTGGAACGCCGTTTACTATGTTAAGGTCAGAACTTTCTATGATAAGTTTTAAATTATAAAATTTATATATTTAAATGAAAACTTGCTGGCATGGGACTCTGTGTTACAACGAATATTAAATATTCCTCCCAAATTTGGTTGTGAGTATCTTCTGCTAGTTTTAAAGTAAATTACTTGCAATTCATCTGGATGTGAACGCATTTCATGGAAAACCTAATAAGAATATTCATTCAAGGATATATCTAAACGTGAGTGCATTTCCTTGTAACCCTAACAAGATAATTCCACCTAAAATATAATTGAATGTGAATGCATGTTGCATAGCTTCTGTGTTGAAAATTAAGGAATGGAAAAACTCAGTATTAACCTTGTATCTCATTTAGGCTGTGAATGCATTACATGAGTATTCATATGGGAATTATCACCTACATTTCATATGGTAGTAAGTGCATATCTTTGCAACCCTAATAAAGAAATTTCACTTGCAATTCATATGGGCTATGGGTGTGTTATGCATAGCTCTCTACGTTGGAAATGAGGAATGGAAAATTGGGTATTGTCTTTGAATTTTCCTTTAGCAGCAAGTGCATTATGTGTGGGTCTCTGTGTGAAACATAGAGTAATTTTATCAGTATTATCTTGGTTGTGAGTGCATTTAGGGTAGTGTGCATTCATGGGTAGTTGACCGCTATGATCCCTTGGCCTTGATGATTCCCCATAAAACCCCATTCGTATTACATTCGAAATGAATCCTCCGGTTGGATAAAGATGGACTCCTTACCAAAATTTGGCGCTTGTCAATATTGCAGCCATGTTTATTATGCTTATTATATATGCTTGTATCGCCAATGCATTACCAGATGTGTTTTGCGAGGGCTCCTTCTATGAATGGGATACCCCTTATGTCAGTTATGGATGGTTGTACTTTCATTTTTCTAAGTTTATATTCAAATAGCAGGAAAAATTTTGTATCAAGAGTGTTGACAAGTTAGTCTCACTGCTATGTGAAGTTGATATGATATTATTTGTATCAAGGGTGTTGATAAATTGCTTTCACTGTCTAAAATTGGGTATTGTATCGCTCCAAATTTTTTGCATCCTTACCCTCAGGCTATAGGATCCGCGCCCAGAAGGGGGATGCGAGAAGGATGGGACAATACCTCAGACTGAGAGGCCCTTTGAAGGTCCCGCATCTCGGGGGAGAAGTATAAGGGTGAATTTTTGACGGATGGTGGGTTCACCAGGAAACTTTTGAGTGGCAGTTTCTACGCCTAGGTTGATAGTGGGTTTGATGTGTTCATTTTTATACTCAATCATTCAACTCCTAGGTTTGGCCAAGATAAATCTAAACTATTCTATCTACCAATAATAATTTAAATGGATACAGAAAATAGGAATGAGTGCTAATAATAGAGAATATGCTAATTAGAATGTGTCATACCTGATTTCGGATGTTTGATGAAGATTTTGAGGCTTGTAGCAGTTCAGATCACCTCAATTCGTACGTAATCATCTGAGATTTCATAGGATCATCCCAAATCACAGGAGGTCATCTGAAATCAGACATAATCGTCTAAAATCTGACGAATTTGTCATACGAATTCGTTAGAAACCTGCAATCACAAAAACAGACGCAAAATACCAAATGTGCAAGTGCAGAAGCAAAGGACAATGGTAGAAATAACAACAAACATGCCTAAATAATGGATTCCAATAAAAAATAAGGAAATGCAGTAGATTTAATGATTGATTTTAACTTTACCATGCAATTATGCTAAATGAGGTGAACTCCAATATGCAAAAAACATAATAATTCAAGACAGTGCAGAAATACAATATAAAAAAAATGCAGAGAAAGCTAAGGAAACACAAACTCTGGACTCGGATTGCCCCCAATCTGGACTACAGTCAGGATTGCCTCCAATCGTACGAGATCGTCTATGCTCCTCGACAAGATCATCTGTAGTCGTCCAAGATCGTTTGCGACGATCTGAGCTATCTTCAACTAAAAAATAGTAGAGTTCCTACAAGAAAATGCAAAGTATAGAACACAGACAGTAGTACGAGGATGCTCTAGTGAATAAAGATCCAAATTCGTCAGCTAAGGGGTTCAGGGAAATCAGAATCAAGGGGAGTCAGGGGGGTAAACTAGAAAATCCTAGTTTATATAGGCTTAGGAAGAGGTTTAAGAGGTTGGGGATCATCCCAATCTAGGAGATCTCCAACAGGGAAATCTCCAACTGCGTAGACGTGCTTCTGCCCAAGTTGGAGAGGCTGTTGAAACAGAAGCTAATTATGAAAATTTGATTTTGGGACAAAATCGTCTGGACGTTCTGTCCATGATGATTTCGTCAGATCTGGGACGATCTCATCTAATCTGCGACGATATCATCCAACGGTCAAAAAAAATCCTAAAAATGACATGAAAAACGAGGAAACGGGTAACAGGCGGTTTTGGAGCGGTTTTGGGGTTAAAATTCAAATTTCTATCTTTTATCTTTTACTAAGGTTTTAACCGTGCCAATTTTAGGGTGCTACATTTTGCCCCCTCTTTAGAAAATTTTTCGAAGAAAATGCATTAAAGACGAGTTTTTCCTGTTTTACGAGAAAGCAAAAATGTACTCAATTTTTTAGATGATGATTCTTGGTCGAATCGTACAACTGCTGACTATGGTGCCCCCTCCGTGTTTTTACCCAAATCGAACGTTTGAGGTAAAAACACGAAAAGACAAAATTTAAAAATTTGATTTTTTTTAAATAAAATTAAGAAAATAGGGTAAAACCCTAATTCATTTTTACTGTTCCAGAGCTCTGCAAAAAGAAACAATGGTGGAGACAGTGCATAGAGCGACAGATGTCTGGCACGGGCTACGGGTAAGGATCTAATCCTAGTAGATTAGGTTTGATTTTAATTTGTGCAATTGGTGGATTTAAATTTGGATTATTTGGGGCATCGCGACCGTTTTTAGACCGTCGACGACGTCCAGACGAAATCGTCCCTATTTCGTTGAAATCGTCTCTAAATCGTCGATTTCGTTTGAGGGCGAAATCGATGAACTAGGGGCGATCTCGTTCAACAAGGGATGATCCCCAAGTTTGTGAAATTGGAGACGAATTCGTCCTACAAAGGACGATTTTGCCAAATTTAGGACGATATCATCCGATGGTGGATGATAACATCTTTAACTTGATTTTAAAATGTGTTTAATTTGATTTTAATGATTGGTTATTAATAAATTTTGTTGTTATTGTTTGTTTTGCAGAGGGGATTACTAAAGAGCCAAGAATGGAAATACGGCGGACTAAGAGATGATATGGCTACGCTCGACTAGGTAGAGCATGACCGACTAGGACAGGTCGATCTATAGCATATGGCAGAGATGCCACAAGTACTGACTGACATGGGGCTACTGACAACCCTAGCAGAGAGATGGTATTCGGGGTTGTCCTATTTTTGGCTATCGACAAGGGAGATGGATCCCACACTAGAGGACGTATGGAGGATCATGAAGATCCCATACAGGGACGATTCATGACGCCTGTGGCCAATCAGGGCCAGGAGATGATGAGGCTGAATGGAGACCCGAGATTTGCCCTAGAGAAGGGTGAGGTGAACATCGAGTCTCTACGACAGATGCCTGGGGCATCTGGGCTGACTCAGGTTTTGGTAGGGGTGGTAGGTGGCTTACTATTGTGCCACCAGAGCGGGTGCTGACTACCGTGGGTGCTCTCAGACATAGTCTACGACATGAGAGACCATGGGTATAGGTTTGCATGGGGTAGCTTTGTACTCTGCCACTTGTATAGGATCCTGCACGGGGTCGTATACAAGGGAGGCCGATGTTCGATTTTGACATCGCTGCTGCAGGTTTGGTGCTGGGAGCACATTGCAGTGCGGAGGTCGATAGGGCTCCCACTGATAGGGGTTGACCAGGAGAGACCCCAAGTTTTATATTGGTGGCTACGGAGAGGGTCATAATGGCAGATAGATCTGTCGATGTCTCGGAGGTTGCTGGACAACCTCATCCCAGACCAGATCACCTGGAGGCCATGGCGAGAGCACCCCAGGGGGGCAAAGGATGGGTAGGAGCTGGCTCGCATCAGGCGAGTCTGCTAGCTGAGGATGGAGTGGGGAGAGGTAGAGCTCCACCGCTATGACCGGGTACTACGATAGTTTGGTCTACAGTAGGGGATCCCTTCTCTCAGATATTATGAGTACTCCCAAACTATTTAGGATAGTACTACATTGAGCGGGGCTCCAGACACGCAATGATTCTAGAGTTAGGATGCGGACGATGCCCCCATCTAGCCAGTGGATGGTGACGATGCTGGGGTTGCAGACAGCTATGATGCCTGGTACACAGACATCCGACCTCCTCGGATGATAAGGGCATAGGGTCCGGTGCACATAGTTGTGCGATGGATGAGGAGGCGATGCTAGGCTGCCATTGAGGCAGTGCAGGGTCACGACAGGAGAGAGCAACAGTGATCCCCATAGGAGAGACGCCAGCAGATGGGTCAGGCTCGATAGAGGCCACAGGAGACAGAGCGTAGGGAGGAGAGATTCCCTTCACAACAGGGGGAGAAACCACCATAACCTAATAAGGGCAAGGGTATTGAGGTAGGGGAGAGCAGTGAGATGGTGGATCTTCGGGCTGAGGTTGCCCACCTCCGAGCTCAGGTGCAGACACTGCAGGATGAGTCTACACGGCTCAGAGCTCAGGGTGGAGGAGCGAGCACTCAAGATCTAGCATGGTCTATTGCTCAGACCGCATTCTACCAGGGGTTGTACTATCATGCAGTCCCATAGGGACAAAGGATATCATTGCCAGCCCCCATTGCAAAGCCGATCATGATGGGATCATCGAGGACATCCTCACGATCAACTACGAGGACCCGAGATATGGCCCGAACCTCTATGGGACCACCTCCTCCACGTTAGGGTGGGGGAGGAGATGAGGCTGAGAGCTCAAGGGCTTCTCGAGGCTAGCTACTACAGAGTGTAGTTGATATTATTATTACTTTTAAGGGGATTGAGTATGCCAAAGCTTTGATTGTGGCATACCAATCCAGATGATGTATATAATTCATTAATATATATATATATATTATCTTTTTGATGATATGACTTGTGTATCTGTTGTATTATGATGCTTGAATTGTTGATTCATGTAATTATGTCGTTGGAAATGAATTATAATGTTATGTCATGCCATAAAATTTGTAAATGAAATAATCTGATGTGCAAAAATTGGTTGTTTTTGGTGTGATTTGATGAAAAATAAAAGGGAATTCTAACAATAATTTCAAAGGACATTGTCGCTGTTATAGACCATTTTATGGAGTCGTCGCTCGCTAGGTCGTCAAGCTAATCCTAGTATAGAAATATTGCTAAAAGTAAAAGAGTGCTTAAGAGACTGTCTTAAGACTTGGTGTTGTGATGATGAAAATGATGATGGGGATGATTTGTTTTCAAATTTTTCACAAAAGTATGCATGAAATATGTTTAAAAGTGATTTTTGCTAGGCATAAATTCCTAAGTGTGATAAATTTTTGAATAATTCCTTAGAAATTATACCATGGTTGCAAGATGAAATGTTTGACATAATGACATGAAATAGAATAAGTGTTCGTTCGTTTTGAAGCACAATTGTGTAACATAATGATGTAAGCCATATGTGTTTTTTTTTTAAATGGATGGGAAAATAAAATTAGAACAATGGTTTGCGCTAGGCATAGAATTTATAGGTATAGACTTATACCATCATCGCGAAATCCAAAGAAGAAAATGAATATTTTAGATTTATTGCAAGATTAATTTTTGACTATTGATAAACAGAAAAATAATAATATGAACATGTTGTTTGAAATCATTTTGTGATTTTGTGAAACAAAGTATATAATTGCTTGAAAACAAAACAAAAATTCTGAAATAAGCGGATAAAACTATTCCGAAAAGAATTACAGAAATAGTTTAAATTATCGCAAAGACAAATATAGATTTATTAAGGGATCCTCATGTACAAATGTGAGTTCATTACCGATCTTGATTGATCATAATGATACAAAATATCTCAAATACAAATGTGTGTGCGATTGTATTGTTCATTCACCAATTTTGAGCAAGATAATTTGATACAAGTAATTTGCCTTAACCAAATGAATGTTTGTTAACCATGATTTATATGCATATAACCGTACCAGACTACTGTGCAAGTTAGGTTATCAAGAGCTAGCTAATCCATAAGCCGACATAGGTCTCAGTACAAAAGAAGGTCACTAATGTGACAGACATATCACCATGCTAGGAATTTCCCAAGGCCAAGCGGGTTGGGCACAAACCACCTGTTATGGGGCTTACCTCACAGTTTTCGAATAATTGAGAATTCCAGGGATTCAAGCTCATTCACCCTTATTTTCTTTTCAAGGGGTAGGGAAAGGATTTTATTGCATTTTGCTTTTGCTTTTGCTTTTGCTTTGGCTTCTTTTTTTTTTTTTTGTATTTTTGCTTGGAATATTGTTGCGATGGTACAAAATGATATTATTTTTTTTTGCTTGAACTTTTCATTTTCTTCCTATGCTAGGGATACTTGCTCGGATTAGCTGTAGAGCAAGGGATTTTTATTCTGGGTAGGGGTGAGCTTGTCCTTTTGTCAATTCTCAAAGATTCTAGACCATGTGCATGATAGGCTAGCAGGGGAAACTTTTCGCTCAAGAAACCACGTCTACTATGTAGCATCATATTGAATGTGCAATGAAATCATTTTAATGTGAAAAGATATACTTGGTTCAAGTAAATAACAAGATCAATTCTCTATGCTCAAAACTTTATTTAATGCCAATGTGGACTTTGATATAAGAGAGATTAATAATCATACTAAATAAAATCAAGATATTTATTCATGTGTGTGAAAGTGTGGGATTCCAAATAAATGCTCATTTATCCAAAATAATTGAAAATATAACTGCAAACTCCAAGAATTGACAAGTATAAAAAAGATGTTTTTGAAGATTTTGATGTTTTTGTATTTTGATTTTAATTTATGAAATTGGTGGTATATACAAGATGATCTATATACACTATATAAGGTTATTTGAGTATAGCATGTCTAAGGTTGCTTCAAAATCAAAGGAGGTTTTGAAGGATAATTTGGTTGTGGTGAAGGTAAGAACAAAAGGTAGCGGTAACAAAATCTTTGTTATAATGTAGAATAATGTAGCAAAAGATTTTACTTTTATGTGTAAAATTGATCATGTTACAAAATAAAATGTCAAAACGATAAGAAGGTTCTTCATTCTTATCACTATCTTCTAAGTCTTGATAATATGGAGGGAGCATATGTGAAATATATGCACGGGTGTTATTTGGTAAACAAGGATGATCATATATGAATGAAGAAAAGTGATGGATAGAAGATAATTGTGACCATAGAGAATGTATAGAACTTGATGTTTCAACCGTTAAATATTCTTCAAATGGTGTTGGGTCATTATGTATGGTAACAATTTTACTTGCAAGTTCAAATTTCAAATATTGGTGAAGAGTGGAAGGGACAACCCTCATCGTATGAATCCAAGGACTTCTGAGAAGTAGGTTGTAAGGTGAAGGGCAATATGCTACATAAAACAAAGTATCTAGGATCTTGGATCCAATATTAAGGGGAAGAATTATAGTACCTTGAGCTTCTTGAATTTCATTGTTAAAATATTTTAAAATAACATTTGATTCATTAAGATCTTCTTCATTTATTTTGAATTTTTGGAATAATTGATAAGTGCATAAATTAAGAGAGGAGCCGTTATCTATCATGATAGTTTTAACAGGTGTTTCTTTACTAGATCCTGTAATGTAAAGAGAGGAGTCTTCTTGTGGAGTAGAGGAAGGAATCTCCTCATCATAGAATGAAATATGGTTAACCTCAAGAGGGTTTAAACCATTAATTATGTTCTTAGGGAAAATATCACGAGGAACAAATTGTTGGCTAGGTATCTTGAACAAAGTTTCCTTATGAGAACTTTGTAATACTTCTAAAAGGGATATCTTTGCTTAAGGATTAATCACTTGTTGTTGGCTATCAAAGGGGATTTCAGATTGAGATTTTAATTCTAAAGATGAGCTTTCTATGCTTACATTCCATTTTGGATCATTCTCTAGAGCTAAAGATAGTTTTGAAGGTTGGTCAAATGAGGAATCCATATCTTGAATATCAGATTGAGTTGATTGAACTTGAGGTTGCTCATTTGTAGTTTCTATTACAATATTAGTAATATCATCATGATGGGACACATTAACATGCAATATTTGATTGGTTTTCTATTGTTGATAATTGAATAGGGGTTCTTGGGAGATCCCCATGTCTTGATTGATTATTGGTATTTTTTGTGTAGGAGTTTGATAGTTTACTGGAGATTTATAATCAGTTGTAGATTGTAATTCCTTTATATTAAAAAGACCCTCATCAATCAAATCTTGAATTGCACATCTTAAATCTTTACAATTTTGTGTCATATGCCCATCTACTCTATGATATTCACAATGTAGCTCAGGTTTAAACCAATCTGTTGTGGCATCAAGTTGTCTTATGGAAGGGAGTTCAATCTTATTTGTATCAAGTAAATGCTTGAGAATTATATCCATTGGTTGATTGAGCTTAGTAAATTTACGTGATGAAGGTTTTCGAGAGGTTTTTGATAAGTGCCTTAGGAGTTCAGTCATAAAAGGACCTAATGGTTTTTCACCTCTCTTTTCTTTATTATGGGTAGAATGATGATAGGACGATTGGGAAGTATGATGTGAGTGCATGGTAGGATTGGAAGAATAAGTATTTTCTTGTTGAAATGGATGTGTTGTATTGAAAGAAGAATATTGAAGGGGTGGAGGAGGATTGTATGTGGATTGATAGACATAATATGGATATATGGGAGAATAGATAATATCGTTATGAAGAGGATTGGAAAAGGGATTGTCCTATTGGGGTAATGATGAAAAATGAGAAAAGTGTGATGGAGGTGATGTTGAATAGGGATGAGGTTGGTCATAATAAACAAATGTATTTGGATGAATTCTTCCAACATTACTAATGGGCTTATATTGATTTGAGTAAAAACTCATGGTTTCTTTAGTACTTCTAAAAGGAATATTTATTATCTACTATTTAGAATTGAATCTAAAACATACAAACTTGAAATGATGATTCAGTTTATTTTTATTTTTCTTGTATACATATATATATATTTTTGAATCAGAAAGATGCCTATGTTATTCACGTCGGGTTCACCAAAATGTATCACTCCAAATTTTCCGCATCCTTACCCTCGGGCTATAGGATCCGCGCCCGAAAGGAGGATGCTAGAAGGATGGGACAATACCTTGGACTGAGAGGCCCTTTGAAGGTCCCGCATCTTGGGGGAGGAGTATAAGGATGAATTTTTGACGGATGGTGGGTTCACTAGGAAAATTTTGAGTGGCAGTTTCCACGCCTAGGTTGATAGTGGGTTTGATGTGTTCATTTTTATACTCAATCATTCAACTCTTAGGTTTGTCCAAGATGAATCTAAACTATTCTATCTACCAATAATAATTTAAATGGATACAAAAAATAGGAATGAGTGCTAATAATAGAGAATATGCTAATTAGAAGGTGTCATACCTGATTCTAGATGTTTGATGAAGATTCTGAGGCTTGTAGTAGTTCAGATCGCTTCAATTTGTACGTAATCATCTGAGATTTCACAGGATCGTCCCAAATCATAGGAGGTTGTCTAAAATCAGACATAATCATTTGAAATCTGACGAATTCATTAGATGAATTCGTCAGAAACCTACAATCACAAAAATAGATGCAAAATACCAAATGTGCAAGTGCAGAAGCAAAGGACAATGGTAGAAATAATAGCAAACATGCCTAAATAATGGATTCCAATAACAAATAAGGAAATGCAGTAGATTTAATGATTGATTTTAACTTTACCATGCAATTATGCTAAATGAGGTGAACTCCAAGATGCAAAAAACATAATAATTCAAGACAGTGCAAAAATACAATATAAAAAAAATGTAGAGAAAGCTAAGGAAACACAAACTCTGGACTCGGATTGCCCCCAATCTGGACTACAGTCAGGATCGCCTCCAATCGTACGAGATCGTCTGTGCTCCTCGACAAGATCGTCCGTAGTCATCCGAGATCGTTTGCGACGATCCGAGCTATCTTCAACTAAAAAATAGTAGAGTTCCTACAAGAAAATGCAAAGTATAGAACACAGAAAGTAGTACGAGGATGATCTAGTGAATAAAGATCCAAATCCGTCAGCTAAGGGATTCATGGAAATTAGAATCAAGGGGATTCATGGGGGTAAATAGAAAATCCTAGTTTATATAGGCTTAGGAAGAGGTTTAAGAGTTTGGGGATCATCCCAATCTAGGAGATCTCCAACTGCGTAGACGCGCTTCTGCCCAAGTTGGAGAGGCTGTTGAAACAGAAGCTAATTATAAAAATTTAGTTTTGGGACAAAATCATCTGGACGTTCTGTCCATGACGATTTCGTCAGATCTGGGATGATCTCGTCTAATCTACGACGATATCGTCCAACGATCAAAAGAAATCCTAAAAATGGCACGAAAAATGAGGAAACGGGTAACAGACAGTTTTGGAGCGGTTTTGGGGTTAAAATTCAAATTTCTATCTTTTATCTTTTACTAAGGTTTTAACCATGCCAATTTTAGGGTGCTATAGGTATATATGAAGTTTATAGGATGTGGGTTTGGTAAATGGTTTTCGCTGCTTGAATTCGTGTATATATATGAAGCTTATAATGTTGCTTACATCATATGTGATTGGTAATTGATCTCCTTGCCTAAATATGCGTACATGTGAAGCTTGCATGATGTGGTTGCATTATGTATTATGATAAGTTGTTTTCACTATCATAAATTTTTGTATATTTTAAATTTATACAGTGTTGATTCGTAAACAAGGGCAAATGTCCATGTGTGTTGTGGAATCGATTTACTGCCTGTACAAAAATATAAGGAAACAATATTCACTTGTGTTTAGTTAAATTTTATGATGTAAACTTATATTAGGGTAATAATAATTCTTGGGTCAGCCGGAGAATGCGTACTGGATTGTTGAAGAAAGGAAATTTGCATTAATTATCCTAAGTTTCTTTTTAAAAATGAATTCAATAATACCATAGATATGTGATATGCCGAATAAACAAAAAACTTAAGCAATGGGAAGACATTATAGAAATTTTTGGGTCTATTGCTTTTCCTTTGTGGAATAATTTTAGATCATCCCAAGAGCTTGCTTCTGCAAATATCGTCTGTGGGTAAAGATCATTCAACCATGAGTGAAATATTTAATCAGATCCTGAAATAGTCCTTACTTGATCCCAAGACAGAAAAATGTAGGTGTTGGCAATCATTTTATATTTGAAAAGAATAAGATTTCAAGTTTCAATCAGTACCTTTATGTCGATATGAACAAAATATCCCGATAATATTTTGAACACTTAGTCCATTACAATAGCCACCTATTTTGTCTTCTGGAATTTAGTGTTGATTCGTAACTTTCCATTTTTTTGGGTTGTAAACTCAAAGTTAGTTGAGAATATCAAATTGAGTTTAATGCACACATGGGAAATGATGCAACATTGTTCTAGAAAAACGTGGCCTCCCTTGATTATAAATCATTTCGACAGCCCCGAGTGTCGTTATATGTCTCTGATAAACATTAAATTCTGCTATATGCTGGTATTCGTTTAGATGTGGCTGGTAGAGTATTTTATCGACCATAAAGTTGGTGCTCATTAAGGGAAAAAAATTGACTTGTGATTTAATCAGATCTTAATAATTATTAGGATTATGTCGTATTTGGTTTTGACCTTGAGTGCATGTAAAATTGGGAGTCATACTATCCTCGAGATATTAATAAATGTGCCATAAAACATCAACATAATATTTGATGGGATGTGACTTAAATATTTATATTTAAGATATACAATAAGATTGAGCAAATCTTGGATGACATGCTTTAATATTAGTTGCTTGGATGTTTTTATTAGTCTTTGGGAAACTAAAATTTATTGGATCTTATAGAATTAAATCAAAGTGCTCTTTAATCAAAATTTTAGTATGATGATTTGGATTTATTAGAATTAAATAAAAGCGCTCTTCTAATCGAAACTTTATTGAGGAAAGGTTATTATTTGGTTTTATGCTTTAATTTAAAAATATAACGAGGAAATGTTATTATTTAGTTTTATGCTTTAATTTAAAAAAATAATGAGGAAATATTATTATTTGGTTTTATGCTTTAATTTAAAGATAATGAGGAAATGTTATTATTTGGTTTTATGCTTTAATTTAAAGGTAAGAGGATTATACTAAGAAGCCAGTCAAGCCTATATTTATTTATTTATTTAGACATATGTTCTCTATGAATAGTTCATGAAGAATTATTTTAATATTAATTATTAGTTTGTTTAAATAAACTTTTCTCTTGAAGCTAAAATTTTTATATTAATTAGATATGCATATATCTGTCGAAACTTTGGAAATCTAGAATACACCTTGATAAATCCTTCGGAGAATAATAACAAATATTCCATAAACCTTAGACAAACCCTGTTAAAGAAGCCTCTGGAAGTGGGAGGACAAAACTTGTTCCGCAACCCAAGATTATGGGTAGACAATCTTGACTACAAAAGCTATTGGTGCTCATGGGTAGACAAACACCTTACACAGGGGTAATCACATTTCTGATGGGTAAGGTCAAAGGGTTGTATGGGCATCGCTTCTAGGTCATCCCTACTAGTGATGAGTGGCAAATTTTGTTTGACTAGGTAGTACCAACAATATAATGGTATGGGACATCATTTTGGTTAATCAACACATGACGCCAGGTGGTTACCAGGGCATTGGTAAGATCCTAGACGATTCTTCAGGGAGAATGGTTGATCATCTAGCTCGAGCATGTATGCGCTAAGACTCACATGATAGAAATATGTAAAATTGGGTAATCATGTTAGGAAATGGAAAAGTATGTGTCACACCTCTAGGTGATATGGGCCCTAGAGGAAAAGAAACCCTCTGCCTGGACTTAAGATCTCATGAAGAGAGTGTAGTTCAAAATGGAAACTATACGAGATCTGGCCAATCTTGATCTCATGAGTATTCTGATTGGAGCGAAATGGCACTCATTAAGACAATCTCAACATGCTCAAACTAGAAAAAGAAAATTGATAAGAATAAAATAAATAAAATTTTGACACCCAAGTGGTAGTGACTTGGGGTGACAAGACAACCAAGTGGTTATGACTTGGGGTGTTACATTTGCTATCAGATCCAAAGGTTGCGAATTTTTTTTTGACAATAAAACTAATATCTAACCTAAATATTGACAAATTAAACATCTAAGCCAAAATTGACTAGGCTCATTTTCTTTTCTCATGCCATGGCTAGCTCCTCAAAGAGATCTATAGTGGTGCAGCAGGAAGGGCTGATAAAAAATCCCATAAGGGTTCTCAAGAAGGATGTGAGGACTGGTGACATGGGAGGGACCGCAGAACCCCCTCGAGTAGTCAAGAGGGAAAAATAACTAGCTCTTAGAGAGGATAAATTGGCCTGAATGATGCAATTGATGCGAGAACAAATGAATGAACAAAAAGAAAAAATGGAGCAACAAAGAGCCCAAATGGCCAAACACATGGCTCAATAGAAAGATCAGATGCTGGAGCATATGGAAAAACATAAAATACAACTAACTCAATAGTAAGAGATGATCTCCCAATAACATAAAATAATAGAAAACCTGTCCAAAGGAAAAGAAAAGATAACAACTAAGGATGAGACATCCATTGATCCTAAGAGACAAAAAGTAGGCTTTGAGTTAGATAGGGATATGCCAAAAATTGATATAGCCAAACTCGATGGTAAAGGTGGCGAAGAAGAGGCCGAGAGATGGCTAAACAGTCTAGAGGTATACTTTGCCATTAGAACCGTCTCATCTAAATCCAAGACTTCTTGGGCAGTATTTCAACTAATAGGAGTAGCGGAATATTGGTGGGACACCTATAGGAAAACTCATAATGTGGAGGCTGCCGATGTACACTGGGAAACCTTTGTAAAAGCCTTTAAAGATAGATTCTTGACTTCACAATTTTACTTAGAAAAGATCATGGAATTTTCAATATTAACTCAAGGCAATATGACTGTTATTGAGTATTATCAATGCTTTGTGCAACTACTTAAATACATGCCTGAGTATGAGCAAAGAACTGAGATTAAGGTCCAAAAATTTCTTCTAGGACTCCACCCAAAAATTGGGTATCTGATCCTGATGTTGAAACCTACAACCCTCACTGATGCCTATGACTTGGCTACAACTATAAGACTAAGAAGGCCTATTATCAAAAATTCTCTGATAGAGAAGAACCTCTGAAGAAGAAAAATGTGGGTTCAGTTAAAATATATAGGAACTGGAAGGATCAAAATGAGAGCAAAAATAGATTCGACAAAAACAAGAATCGGTATAAGGGATCTTAGGGAAATAGGGGAGATCAATACAACCGAGGTGGCTATGATAGGAGAAATTTCAAATATAGATATGATCATAAACCTAGTAACCCAGGGATTGGTACTAAGGATGCCAATGATGGAAATAATAAAGAAAGGGAACCATGAACTGGTTACTGGATCTGTAAAGAACCTCATTATGCTGATAAATGCCCCATGAGAGCTGATAAAAGAAAGGAATCAAAGGAACCTATCCATAAGATATTTGCAGCAATAGGTAACCTTGAACTCAATGGGTAAGCTACGCCTTTTTTGTTAAATGGGAAAATTTATAATAGGAATGTAAGTATTTTAATTGATTCAAGAGCAATGGATAGTTTTATTTCTTCAAGCCTTGTGAGGGACATACCGAAAAACCTGGGTATATGGCAAATGGGTGGAAGGTTGAATATGGGTATGGGAAAACCTATATCGTTAATCAATGCTTATTCGACCCTCAGATAATCCTACCTCTGTTAGGGTAAAATAGGTAGTATATTGCATTACACTACTTGGGTAGATTATTACATTTACTTTTCTACTTTCTACCATGTAGATATTTACTGTCTTAAATATCTAATGGTTAATTTCCTAAATATCCTAGGTGGAAGAGTTCTAAATCAAACTCTCTTCCTCTTGATAGATTGTTTGGCGTGATCTCTGTTCAATCAGTTTTGATTACTATTTTGTAACCTATTTAAAGGCTATAGTTTCTAAACTATATGCTAATGCAAATATTCAATTATCAAACTTATTTTGGATCTCGTGGTCACATTGGTACCAGAGCTGGAGGGAGCTGGGAGGAGGAATCGTTCGCTGGAGAAGTCGAGCGTAGGAAGCACCAATTTGGTGACTTTATTATTTTTTTCTCTCCTATGTTCCTAAGTATCCTATAGTTTTTTATAATTGATTTTTTATTACTGAAATTCCTGGAGGCAGAGGAGGTGGACATTTTTTTCTAAACAGGCCACCTCACCCCACCTCGACAGGCTTTAGGGCCCGTAGGAGCTTGATCGATCGGGCAGGATATTCCCTACCGACGATCGCGCCCATAGGGCCCATGCAGCCGCGGCCAACCAACGGGAGTGCATAGAGGGTAGGAGCACCCTCACGCTCCCACGTGGCTCGACGGTGGCCTGGGAAGGAGTATTTTTCTTAAGACTCCCGCCCATAGGGCCAGCGCACCCATGGTAAGCCAGCGAGAGCGCATAGAGGGTAGGAGCACCCTCATGCTCCCACGTGGCATCACCTGATCGGGAGTGCCTAGAGGGCAGGAGCGCCCTCACACTCCCGACGGAGCGCATCAGGCACTAGACACCTGGCCGAACCTAAACTCTCCTAAACTCGACACGTGACCGAACCTAAACTCGACTCATGAGCCATTTGACTAGGCAGGACATGTGGCATGCACTACGAGGTGACACGTGACATAACGGGCAAGGGCAGCAAGGAGACACATGGCGAAAGTAGACCGTGACATGTGTGCGACAGAAAATTTGGTTGGGCAACATACTGCCATGTGGCAAGGTTTCATTGCACGCAAAGGTGACACGTGGCGGAGGCACAGAGGGGGGATAGTTCAATGATTTCCCGAAGGCAATCACGTGCTATTTAGCACATACAGGCTTTTAAAGCCTGTTTCATCCCTCACGAAATGAATGTGGGATAAAATCCCACAAAACCCATGAGCATCCCCGCTCGTCTATAAGGAGCTGCACGCGGGGCTAGCTTCCAAAGCCGCCCTAGCAGTGCAGTGGTCAAGATTGCTCTTGACGAGCGTGAGGTCGAAATTTCGACCCCCGCGCACTCTCTTTTTACAAAGAAGGTGCATTTCGACTTCAATTTGGTAAAGTTTCCAATTTAAAAAAAAAAAAAATTGCTTAAATTTAAATTTTTAATAATTTTATATAGTTTTGCCTAAAAATAATCATTTTTTTATATCAATTGATTATTTTTGTCAAAATATGTTTAATTATTTAAAATTAAGTCTTTAAAATTTTTTTTTAGCATTTACATTGGAAATATTTTATACACCAATTTTTTTTTTGCAATAATACCATTCTATTTCTTATGTTTTCTCCACATTTGGGGATAAAGAGACAAAGAAACCAAACATCTTATTGCAAAACATAAAAAAAAAAGAGAGAACAAAACTTCAACATTTCATGAAGATCAAATCTTGGGTAAGGAAAGCTCTTCGTCGTCAAAGAGTAATAAGAAAGAGAAACGAATTACGAAGGCAAACTACTCGATCAAATTTTTGTCGTATGCTTCGTAAATATCGTAAATCTATTCCTCGTTCCATTATCTATACTGATCCATGGAAAGGGTTGGACAAAAGCTATGGTCCCATGAGGATTCATGAACCTTTTGATCCTAATGCACCACCCATATTTGAGTGTTGAAGACAAAACCAAGTCGTGTGTCGACTGGTCTGGAAGCCTTTCAAAAGAGGGTCGTGTGTCGACTTGTCTTGAAAGGAGTGCTTGATTCTTAATTTTGTAAAAATTAAGGGGGGATAGAGGACACATTTGTGATTCTTCTTTTTTGTAAAATTGAAGAACAAAGGGGGGATATTTCAGTATAATAAGGTGCATTCTCGATTGTACTCGACACCTTTTTCTTAAAATTGGCTATACTAGGTGCATTTTCGGTTGCATCCGACACCTATAGTGATAAAAATTTGGGTCACTCTTTTGATTGATTATTGCACTAACCATCACTTGTTTTTTGCAATTACAAATCATAACATCAAAGAGCATTTCAAAAACCCAAACTTCACTAAATAATCGTGCTAAATCTTGCACAGGTTAAATAGCCAATTATTTATACATCCCTTCCAAGGTCATAAAATCAATCACCTTGATTTACTCTATTTTGTTTGGCTTAAACTCCTCAAACTAATCATCCTTATTTAAGGGTGTTTAGGCAGGGGCCATTAAATATCTTAAAGAGTAAATTAAAAGTCTTCTAAAAACTCCCCATTAATTTACTCTATTTGTTTGGCTTAAACTCCTCAAACTGATCATCCTTATTCAAGGGTGTTTTAGGCAGGGGCCATTAAATATCTTAAAGAGTAAATTAAGATCTTCCAAATACTCTTTTGAGAGTATATTGCAAGATAAGTCATCTTAGTCACATTTGTTTGAAACCTTCACAATGGCACTGATAAACAAATATCTCAATGAAAATCAATTGCTTAAAGGTTCAAATTATTCTGCCTGGAAAACTAAGATGAAAGCAATTTTAACTATAGAGGAGATGTGGGGTATAGTGGAAGGCACTGATACAAGACCCCCATCACCAGGAGCAAATCAAACAACATGGGATAAAAAGGACCGAAGACTTTCCTTGTTGATCTTGTTAGCTATAACTGATGACATCCAACCTCATATAAGTGAAGCTAAAAATGGTAAGCAGGCATGGGATGCCTTATCTACCATATTTGAAGGAAAGAATCAATCAACGATTCTTAACCTTCAAACACAACTTCACACTCTTCAAATGAAATCTGGAGAAACAGTAGAGCTATTCCTCTACAGAGTGGCAGATATAAAAACAAAACTGCAAGCCTTAGGAGAAATAGTGGATGACAAAGTCCTGACCTCAATAATTTTGAGGGCTCTTCTAGACTCCTATAGAATTTTGATCACTTCCCTTCAAGTCTCTGGTAGGACAGTGACTTTTGTAGAGTTGGTAAACATGCTTCAAACTGAGGAAGCAAATCAACTCCAAAGAGATGATGCATCAAACAATGCACTCTTCTCAAACAAACAAAGTGGAAAGAAAAAGTGGAATCAACAGAAGGGATCTTCTTCTAATAAAGGCAAAGGCAAAGAGACTCAAAAGAAGAAACAATATTGTAAAATTTGTGATAAAGACACTCATGAAACCAAGAGATGTTGGTTTAAGAACAAACCACCCAATGAACAAAGACAAAAGAAGGGCAAAGGCAAACCACAAAACAAGAACAAACAACAACAAGGACATATAGTTGTTGCTGAAGATTCTAGTTCAGACTCTGAACGAGCACACAAAGTGCTCATGACTCATACTGATTCCCCTCACAAGGATACAATGTGGTACATAGATTCAGGTGCTAGCAAGCATATGATTGACGATAAGTCTTGGTTTGAGATATTTGAGGCATGAGAGGGCAGACCAGTAACCATTGTTGATGATAAGACCTATCGAGTCCAGGGAGAAGGAAGTATTTATGTTTCCCTTCCAGATGGAAAATGTCAGATTCAAAATGTTCTTTATGTACCAGGATTGGCAAATAATCTCTTGTCAGTTCCACAAATTTTGGACAAAAACATGAATGTCAACTTCAAAATTGAGCAAGGAAAGAAACGTTGTTTCATCACCCAGAGAGGTAAACACATAGCAATGGGTTCTTACAAATATGGTTTGTTCACTTTAGATGCAATTACCTCACCACATGTTGCCATGGAAGTAACAACAAAAGAGGCCACATCTCTATGGCATAAGAGATTTGGGCATCTAAGTTCAGGGTATTTACTTGAACTCAGTAAATATCAAATGGTGAAAGGACTTCCTAACCTTTCATCTACTTTGCCAGTGTGCTCAGATTGCTTGGCAGGAAAGCAACACAGAGTACCTTTTGAGCCTAGCTCTTTTAGAGCTAAGGCACCTTTGGAGTTAGTTCACACATATTTGTGTGGTCCTATGTCTACCAGTTGTGGAGGAAAATGGTATTTTCAATTGTTTGTGGATGATCACTCACGAAAAATGTGGGTCTTCTTCTTGCAGTTGAAGTCTGAAGCATTTGACTATTTTTAGCAATTCAAGAAACTTGTTGAGAAAGAATCAGGATGTTTCATAAAGACCCTCCATTCAGATCGAGGGGGGGAATACACATCAAAAGAATTTTCTTCATTTCTACAAACACATGGGATAAAAATATAGTTAACAACAACCTATTCTCCTCAGTCAAATGGAGTTGTTGAGAGAAGAAATCATTCCATTATGGAAATGGTACGATGTATGCTTAAAGGAGCAAATCTTGAGCACAATTACTGGGCTGAAGCTGTGACAACTACAGTATATATTTTGAATAGGGCTCCCACATGGGCTCTTGAAGGTATGACTCCTCAGGAAGCATGGAGTGGAAGGAAACCCTCCATATCTCATCTACGTATATTTGGGTGTAAGGATTTTATGCATATACCTAAGGAGAAAAGAAAGAAGTTAGATGAGAAAACCTTGTAGTGCATTTTTCTTGGATATGATGAATTTTCAAAAGGCTATCGGTTGATAGATCCATTCACCAAGAAAATTCACATTAGTAGAGATGTGGTGTTTGATGAAGCTTTCACACCTAACACCACATCAGTATACCTAGAAGATGAGGAGCAACAACCACAGACTCCTCAACAATAGAAAAAGCCTCCAAAATGGTATACTAGTACTATGAGAGATTCCAAACTCACTTCACCACCAGATCTCACTCTCAATCGTCCAAAGACATGAAGCATGTCTCGACAGAGAAAGGCAGAAGCATCTACTTCAGTTGATGATCTTTGTGAATATTTTCAAGAGCTTTCTGTTAATAAAGAGTTAGAAAGTGGAGAAGATATGGAAGTTGATGAGGAGAGGGTTTATATGTCATCATATGATGAAAATGAACCTTCTACAGTTGATGAAGCACTTAGTCAACCTCAATGGAAGGCAGCTATGGATGCTGAACATAAATCCCTCATTAAAAACAAAACATGGAAGTTGGTCGATTTGCCTAAAGGAAAGAAGCCCATAGGCTGCAAATGGGTTTACAAAATCAAATATAAGGTAGATGGTACCATTGAGAAGCATAAAGCCCATCTTGTGGCAAAGGGCTATGCTCAAAAGGAAGGCATTGATTATGAGGAAACCTTTGCACCCACAACAAGGATGACCACCATTCAAATTCTTTGTGCTATGGCAGCACAATTCGGATGGAAATTACATCAGATGGATGTGAAAAGTGCCTTTCTAAATGGTGATTTAAAAGAAGAGGTATACATGACTCAACCTCAAGGATTTACTGAGGAAGGCCATGAGCAACAAGTTTGCAAGTTGGTCAAATCATTATACGGGCTGAAACAAGCCCCAAGAGCATGGTACATCAAAATGGATAGTCACCTATTGCAACACGGTTTCAAGAGAAGTCCATCCGATGCAAATCTCTATATTAAGAACACAGGTTCTAAAATAGTGATTCTTGTATTATATGTAGATGATCTGATCATTACCGATAATTCAGAGAAAATGATTAGCATCATGAAGGATGACTTGAAAGAGTCATTTGATATGACAGATCTAGGACTTCTCCACTACTATCTTGGCCTTGAGATAGAACAGAAGAAGAATCATCTTAGGGTGACTCAGAAAAAGTATGCCAAGACTTTAGTAGAAAAATATCGTATGACTGATTGTAAGCCCAAAGCAACACCGATGGAATCGGGGCTTCAGTTATCATGGTATGATGACTCACCACAGGTAGATGGCATGCTATATCGACAAATTATTGGAAGCCTCATCTATCTAACCAATACTAGACCAGACATCACTTATGCTGTAAACTATCTCTCTCGGTTCATGCAAGAACCAAAGGCTTCTCACTGGAAAGCAGCAAAGCGTGTCCTCCACTACATTCATGGTAGTGTAGAATATGGTTTAGAGTATAAGAAGAATAACTCATTCTTCTTATAGAGTTACACTGACTCTGACTACGTTGGATCTATAGATGATCGAAAGTCAACATCAGGATATGTATTTCATCTTGGATCTGGTCCTATCTCATGGCATAGTAAAAAGCAACAGGTGGTTGCTTTATCTTCAATAGAGGTAGAATATCGCATTGCACGTGGAGCTATGTGTGAAGTGATATGGTTAAGTCGCATCTTGGCAACTATGGGTCTACCAAAGAAACTTTTGATTCATCTATTTTGTGACAACCAAGGTGTTTTGAACTTGGTCAAGAACCCAGTCCACCACGAACGTACAAAGCACATTGACACAGATTGTCATTTCATTCGTGATGAGGTTCCTAAACATAGGATCAAGCTCCAACACATTCCCACCGACGAACAGGTTGCAGACATCTTCACAAAGGCACTTGGACATGTCAAATTTGAGTTGTTCCAAAATAAACTTTGTATATCAAAGTAATGTAATAAAGGGGGGATGTTAGGGTAAAATAGGTAGTATATTGCATTACACTACTTGGGTAGATTATTACATTTACTTTTCTACTTTCTACCATGTAGATATTTACTGTCTTAAATATCTAATGGTTAATTTCCTAAATATCCTAGGTGGAAGAGTTCTAAATCAAACTCTCTTCCTCTTGATAGATTGTTTGGCGTGATCTCTGTTCAATCAATTTTGATTACTATTTTGTAACCTATTTAAAGGCTATAGTTTCTAAACTATATGCTAATGCAAATATTCAATTATCAAACTTATTTTGGATCTCGTGGTCACAACCTCAAGGAAAAATAGACTGGCATTTGTATGTAGCCCCATTACATGCTTTTGACATAATCTTGGGAGTGGATTGGCTCAAGGCTCATAAAGCATTATTAAACTTTGAAGAAATATGGATGGATTTCACTGATGACGCTATGCAAAGGATTCAAATTTATTGTGGACGTGAATTAGTGAAACCGCATCTCCTAACCGCCATGCAAGTTAAAAGATCCATAAGGAAAGGAAGTAGTCTTTGTAGTTAAACTTAATAAGAGAGAGGACATCGAGACTGGGACAAGTATATTCCAGACCTATCCGATACTATATGGTTTTAGGGATGTCTTTCCTAAGGATCTACCAGGTCTCCCACCCCAAAGGGAATTTGATTTTTCTATATAACTCCTACCGGGAGAGACTCCCATAGCTCGAGCACCCTATAGAATGACTACTATCGAGCTACAAGAACTTAAGACTCAGCTTCAAGAATTATTAGAAATAGGGCTCATTAAACCTAGTGTCTCTCCATGGGGAGCACCCATTTTATTCGTTAAGAAAAAGGATGGGTCACTAAGGTTATGTATTGACTACAGGATGCTAAATAAAATGATAGTTAAGAACAATTACTCCTTACCCAGGATAGACGGCCTGTTTGATCAACTAAAGGGAGCTACTATATTCTCAAAAATTGATCTTAGTTTCGGCTACCACCAGCTCAGGATTCAAGAAGAAGACACCCATAAAACTACCTTCTGAACAAGATATGACCATTATGAGTTTACAGTGCTACCTTTTGGTTTAAACAATGCACCAACAACTTTTATGAACTTAATAAATAATGTATTCTGGGAACAATTAGATAAATTTGTATTGGTCTTTCTCGATGACATATTGATATATTCTAATAATAAAGAGGAACATGATCAACACATGAAGATTATTCTCGAAAAACTCAGAGAAAATTAGTTTTACGAAAAATTATCGAAATGTGAATTCTACACATCTCAAGTACAGTATCTGGGTCATGTGATTTCGGCTTAAGGGATATCAATGGACCCAAGGAAAATAGAAGCTATCATTGAATGGCCTACCCCAGCTAATGTATCTGAAGTACGATTTTTTATGGGATTGGCCGAGTATTATCGATTTTTTGATAAAAAATTATCTAAAGTATCCTATCCAATAACCAATCTTCAAAAGAAAGGTAAGGCCTTTAAATGGACTGCTCAATGTGAGGAAACCTTCAAACATTTAAAGAAAAAATAACAACACCAATTCTTAGAATACTGGATCCCAAACTACCATTCATAGTATGTACTGATACCTCCATAGAAGTATTAGGCGGAGTTATTATGTAGGAAGAGGGTATTATAGCCTATGAGTCCCGAAAACTTAAGAAACATGAGCTGAATTACGCCACCCATGATTTAGAACTAGTGGTAGTAGTGCATGCTCTTAAAATATGGTTACGTTACCTACTGGATAAACCTTTTGAACTCAAGACTAATCATCAAAGTCTAAGGTATATTTTTACTCAACCAGAGTATGATTTTGGCATTGAGTATATTAAGGGGAAGGAAAATAAATTAGCTGATGCTTTGAGTAGGAGAAAGTACATTACTACATTATCTTGATGCTAGTTTGAAATAATTGAATAGATAAGAAATCTCCAACTTCAGGATGAATTCTCTCAAAGATGTCGGGATTTGTTAAGACAAGATTTGATAAAAGCAAAGGATTTTGAAATGCATGAAAATACATTATAATTAAGAAAAAGAATGGTAGTACCAAATGACCTTAATCTACGAAACACGTTGCTTCAGGAGGCACATTGTGCTCCTTATTCTGCTCATCCAGGCTATTTAAAGATGCATGAAAATATGAGAAAAGAATATTATTGGCTATGAATGAAGAAGGATATCATAGAATTTGTGGCTAGATGTTTAGAATGACAAAAAGTAAAGGCAGAACATTTGCACTCGACGGGATGCCTATATACGCATGATATTCCAATTCACAAATGGCAGGTTATGACTATGGACTTTATTGTTGGGTTACCTAAAAATCATTTTCAGCATGATGCTATCATGGTTGTAGTTGAAAAATTGACTAAAGTGGCACAATTCCTGCATGGTAATATTAAATATGGAGCTCCTACAGTAGCCTACAAGTTTTCTAGGTAATTGGTATGGCTACATGGTTTTCTTGAAATAATTATATCAAATAGAGATTCTCGGTTCATGTCTGAGTTTTGGTAGACATTACACCAGGCATGGGGAACAAAACTTAACATTAGTACCGCCTATCATCTTGAAATATATGGATAAAATGAAAGAGTAAACCAAGTATTAGAAGATATGATTTGGATGTATTGCATGGACCATCAAACTAAATGGGAATACTACCTCTTTCTGGTAGAATTTGCTTATAATAATGGTTACCACAATTCCTTAGGTATGGCCCCATTTGAGGCGTTGTATAGGAAAAGGTGCAGGATGCCATTATATTGGAGCAATTTGGAGGATCGGGTGTTGATCGTATCGGATATGGTTAAATAAATGGAGGAGAAACTCAATGAAATTCACCAAAGGCTCAAGGAGGCCTCAGACCGAAAAAAGAGTTATGCCGACCTCAAAATAACTTTGAGGGAATTATCTATGGGAGACAAAGTGTTCTTGAGGATTAAACCGACCAAGAGCTCTATAAAATCTTCTAAAATTAGCCCAAGATTCGTAGGACCCTTTGCTATTCTTGACAAAATCAACCCAGTTGCCTACAAGTTAGCCTTGCCACCCAACTTGTCTAAAATCCATGATACGTTCCACGTGTCCCTCCTCAAGAAATATCTTTGATCCTTCTCATGTTTGGAATATTGATCACTTGTAGATGATCAACCCCCTACGCATTGAGGTGCGACCTGCCAGGATATTGGGTTTTTGAACCAAGCAATTAAGAAAGAGAAACATTGAACAATGTAAGGTCCAGTGGGACCAATACTCTAAAAACAATGCCACGTGGGAAGATGTGGCTATCATGCAAAGACAGTTTCCATTTTTGTTTGAACAATGATTTAAAACAAGTTTTGATTAATGTTGAACAATGATATAAAAGTTTGGTTTGAAATTTTGGTTGGTTGTGAATACATGTTTTCATTTTAGTAATTATGATTAAGTTTGACTATGTAATTGTGTTGTTATTATTCCACATTTTGACTTGCTCTTATTTCGTATATTTTGGTATGCATTTAAAAACACAGGGACTATGTTTAATCTTACAGGGGGAGGATGTAACAACCCTCCAAAATATGATTCTTATTTTAACCTATTTTATCTACAAGAATATGATGTTGCTGATCTACTTATGGATGCATGAATAGATGTCATTACTGGCAGAAGCAATACAAGGCATTGGTATCTTCTTCAATTTGCAAGCAAGGGTATCCGGGGAAAGGTAAGTTTCGGGATATGATGAGCGACAGATTTTTTTACCTATGATAGGGTGTTAAAAATCCCTATTGGCAATCCTTCCACCAGTGGTCCATGTAGTTGCATCCACGTAGCTGTATTTTAGGGTTTTGTGTTCAATTTACAAAAAATGTGTGCAATTATTTTGAAAACAATGATAAATAGTAACAATAACAGTGAAAATGGTGACAACAATAGTAATAATATTAATAATAATGATAATAATGATAATAATAATAATAATTATAATTAATAATAATAATTATAACTAATAATAATAATAATAATAATAATTATTATTATTAATATGAATTAGAAATTATAAAGCAAACTTATAATCAAAGAAGGCGGAAGGAAATAAACCTACACATGGCAAGCTTTGGTGGAAAAGCGCTTGAATGCATTTTACAGGTGGTGCTCCTTATATTATCACCATATTTTATTTATAGCATGAGTAACATGGTGTTAAGGGGACAAAACATCACGAGGACTAGCTGTACGATTTGGGAGAACTAAAGGAAAAGGTGGAATGTCGTTTACTCTGGTCAGGTCAAAACTTTATGTGATAAGTTTTTAAATTATAAAATTTATATATTTAAATGAAAACTTGCTAGAATGGGACTCTGTGTTACAAAAAATATTGAAAATTCCTCCCGCATTTGGCTGTGAGTATCTTCTACTAGTTTTAAAGTAAATCCACTTACAATTCATCTGGATGTGAACACATTTCATGGAAAACCTAATAAGAATATTCATTCAAGGATATATCCGACTGCGAGTGCATTTCCTTGTAACCCTAACAAGATAATTCCACCTGAAATATAATTGACTGTGAATGCATGTTGCATAGCTTCTGTGTTGAAAATTAAGGAATGGAAAAACTCAGTATTAACCTTGTATCATTTAGGTTGTGAATGCATTACATGAGTATTCATATGGGAATTATCACCTACATTTCATATGGTAGTAAGTGCATATCTTTGCAACCCTAATAAAGAAATTTCACTTGCAATTTGTATGGGCTATGGGTGTGTTATGCATAGCTCTCTACGTTGGAAATGATTGGGTATTGTCTTTGAATTTTACTTTAATAGCAAGTGCATTATGTGTGGGTCTCTGTGTGAAACATAGAGTAATTTTATCAGTATTATCTTGGTTGTGAGTGCATTTAGAATAGTGCGCATTCATGGGTAGTTGACCGCTATGATCCCTTGGCCTTGATGATTCCCCATAAAACCCCATTCGTATTACATTCGAAATGAATCCTCCGGTTGGATAAATATGGACTCCTTACTAGAATTTGGCGCTCGTCAATATTGCAGCCATGTTTATTATGCTTATTATATATGCTTGTATCCCCAAGGCATTACCAGATGTGTTTTGTGAGGGCTCCTTCTATGAATGGGATACCCCTTCTTTCAGTTATGGATGGTTGTACTTTCATTTTTCTAAGTTTATATTCAAATAGCAGGCAAAATTTTGTATCAAGAGTGTTGACATGTTAGTCTCACTGCTATGTGAAGTTGATATGATATTATTTGTATTAAGGGTGTTGATAAATTGCTTTCACTATCTAAAATCGGGTATATACGAAGTTTATAGGATGTGGGTTTGGTAAATGGTTTTCGCTGCTTGAATTCGTGTATATATATGAAGCTTATAATGTTGCTTATATCATATGTGATTGGTAATTGATCTCCTTGCCTAAATATGCGTACATATGAAGCTTGCATGATGTGGTTGCATTGTGTATGATGATAAGTTGGTTTCACTATCATAAATTTTTGTACATTTTAAATTTATACAGTGTTGATTCGTAAACAAGGGCAAATGACCATGTGTGTTGTGGAATCGATTTGCTGCCTGTACAAAAAGACAAGGAAACAATCTTCACTTGTGTTTAGCAAAATTTTAAAATGCAAACTTATATTAGGGTAATAAGAATTCTTGGGTCAGCCGGAGAATGCGTACTGGGTTGTTGAAGAAAGGAAAAAATTACATTAATTATCCTAAGTTTCTTTTTTAAAATGAATTCAAAAATACCATAGAGATGTGATATGTCGAGTAAGCAAAAAACTTAAACAATGAGAAGATATTATAGAAAACATTGTGTCTGTTATTTTGCCTTTGTGGAATTATTTTAGATCATCCCAAGAGCTTATTTCTACAAATATTGTGTGGTTAAAGATCATTCAATCATGAGCAAAATATTTAATCAGATCCTGAAATAGTCCTTACTTGATCTAAAGACAGAAAAACGTATGCGTTGGTAATAATTTTATGTTTGAAAAGAATAAGTTTTCAAGTTTCAATAAACACCTTTATGTCGATATGAACATAATATCCCGGTAATATTTTGTATACTCAGTCCGTTACAGCAACCACCTGCATTGTCTTTTGGGATTTAGTGTTGATTCACAACTTTCCATCATTCAGGGTTGTAAACTCAAAGTTAGTTGGGAATATCAAATTGAGTTCAATGCGAACATGGGAAATGGTGCAACATTGTTCTGGAAAAACGTGACCTCCCTTGCTTATAAATCATTTCAACAACCCTGGGTGTCATTATATGTCTCTGATAAATATTAAATTCAGCTATATGCTAGTATTCTTTTAGATGTGGCTGGTAGAGTATTTTATCAGCCATAAAGTTGGCACTCATTAAGGAAAAAAATTGACTTGTGATTTAATCAAATCTTAATAATTATTAGGATTATGTCGTATTTGGTTTTGATCTTGAGTGCATGTAAAATCAGAAATGAAATGAAATGAAAGATTTTAATTACGTCCGTGAGACCCAAATATGGTCTATGGGACCTCAAATATGGAAGTACAACTGCTCAAATCATATCATATGATCTTTAATATCTTTGAGAAGGTTGTTCCTTATCCCGATGATTTGGGTTAGCAATTCCCCAACTTTTTTAATTTTACTGTCTTCAAATAACTATGTCATAGACCCGTTTTGCCATGGATGTCTGGAAAACTCAAGCACTTATAGATGAAGTGTTCCTCTGTCTCTACTACCCCTGTGTTGCATAAAGTACATATCCTTTCTTCCCATTATTTTTTGGGTGTTGTCCATATCCTTGTTTCACATCGAAGCCTGTGAGAGCTAGTCCTTATCTGAGCAATGAGGATTTTTTCCTTCCACTTGATTTCAACGCCTATATATGCTTTTTCCTTGTGATCATATGTTGGGTTAAACTTTGCAATATAATATTGTCTTTTCCTGCTTGCATTTTTCCACATTCCACTTCTAAACTTTTCATTCACATAGCTTTTGATGTCTTTGTTGAAATTTGGGCATTCATTTATGTTGATTTCCCAACGTTTCATCCATTTCTGATTTTGTTTCATCCATGTGTTCTTCCGCCTATGCAACTCTTCGTCCTTAGTTGCCCTTGGGCATCTGTCATTTTTTCTATTTTTTTCAAGTAACATAACAACTTGTTCATAGCAATTGCTTCTAAAGGAAACATTCCAGTTTTAGCTAGAATAATTTCATAAGGGGTTGTGGCCTTAATTTTGAGAAAATTTATGACTAGATATTTTTGAATCCTTTCTATTTGCCTCCATTTTGCCTTTGTTGTACCACTAGCTCACACATCGCAACCATACAACAAAACTAGTGTAACAAGTAGGTCAAATAAAACCTTGGTGGCCTTCCAGTCCCACAGCTCGACATTCCTACACCTATTTTGAAGTGCATACAGTTCTCTCCAACCGCTTTGAGTTATTTTCATCCTACATGTATTCCAATTGAGTTTGTCATGAAATTATATGCCCAGGTATTTGTATTCTACTACTACCTCAAGTGGTTCTCCTGCAAACTAAAATTTGAGATGTTGCTTCTTCTTTTTTGCTGAAAAAATCATGATTTTTGTTTTGCTTATGTTTACCTGCATCCCAACTTCCTTACAAAAGAGTTATAGAGCTCGAAGGTGATCTCCTAGATCTTTGGTTGTTTTGGCCACAAGAATTACATCGTCTGCATACATGAGGAGTTTTACCACATATTTGACTAAGTGCACACCCTCTCCCACAAATTTTTTTATCCATTCTTCTAACTTGTAAATGTACAACCCAAATAAGGGAGGATATAGAGGGCAACCTTTTTTTACGGGAGCCAATAGGAGCCATACTATCCTCAAGATCTTGATAAATGTGTCATAAAACATCAACATAATATTCGATGGGATGTGACTTAAATCTTTATATTTTCGATATACAATAATATTGAGCAAATCTCGGATGACATGCTTTAATATTAATTGCTTGGATGTTTCTATTAATCTTAGGGAAACTAAAATCTATTGGATCTTATAGAATTAAATCAAAGTGCTCCTTTAATCGAAACTTTATTATGTTGATTTGGATTTTATAGAATTAAATAAAAGCGCTCTTTTAATCGAAACTTTATTGAGGAAAGGTTATTATTTGGTTTTATGCTTTAATTTAAAAATATAATGAGGAAATGTTATTATTTGGTTTTATGCTTTAATTTAAAAATATAATGAGGAAATGTTATTATTTGGTTTTATGCTTTAATTTAAAGATAATGAGGAAATGTTATTATTTGGTTTTATGCTTTAATTTAAAGGTAAGAGGATTATAATAAGAAGCTAGTCAAGCCCATATTTATTTATTTATTTAGACATATGTTCTCTATGAATAGTGCATGAAGAATTATTTTCATATCTTAATATTAATTATTAGTTTGTTTAAATAAACTTTTCTCTTGAAGCTAAAAATGCTATATTAATTAGATATGCATATATCTGTCAGAACTTTGGAAATCCAGAATACACCTTGATAAATCCTTCGGAGAATAATAACAAATATTCCATAAACCTTAGACAAACCCTGTTAAAGAAGCCTCTAGAAGTGGGAGGACAAAACTTGTTATGCAACCCAAGATTGTGGGTAGACAATCTTGACTACAAAAGCTATTGGTGTTCGTGGGTAGACAAACACCTTACAAAGGGATAACCACATTTATGATGGATAAGGTCAGAACGGGAGGTAACAAAGGGTTGTATGGGTATCCCTTCTAGGTCATCCCTGCTAGTGATGAGTGGCAAATTGTGTTTGACTAGGTAATACCGACAACACAATGGTATGGGAAATCATGTTGGTTAATCAACACATGACACCGAGTGGTTACCAGGGCATTGGTAAGACCCTAGACGATGCTCCAAGGAGAATGGTTGATCGTCTAGCTCAAGCATGTATGCACTAAGCCTCACATGATAGAAAGACATAAAATTGGGCAATCATGTTAGGACATGGGAAAGTATGCGTCACACCTCTAGGTGATATGGGCCCTAGAGGAAAATAAACCCTCTACCTAGAATTAGGATCTCGGGAAGAGAGTGAAGTTCAAAATGACAACTATACGGGATCTGGTCAATCTTGATCTCATGAGTATTCTGACTACAATGGAATGGCACTCGTGAAGACAATATCAACATGCTCAAACTAGAAAAAGAAAATTGATAAGAATAAAACAAAGAAAATTTTTGACACCCAAGTGGTAGTGACTTGGGGTGACTAGACAACTAAGTGGTTATGACTTGGGGTGTTACACTTACCCATTTCTACCTATATCTAAATTTTGGTCTGTTGTGCCTCTGTAGGGGGTTTATTAACTTGACCAAATCTAGGGTTCCCAACCTGTGAATCCTGATTCATTATGACTTTCAATAATTATTTTTGTGTTTCCTATTGGACATTTTAGGTGATAAGTTGTCATTGATGTCAAGATTAAGTGGTCATTGATGTCGAACTTACAACATCAGTCAGTGGCAGTTTCATTTGGCAGCATCTGTTTCGGTTTTAGTTTCAAGACCCAATTCCAGGAAGTCATATGAGGTCCAAAGTGTAAGAAAAAACCCAAATAAATAATATTATAATATTATTTTATAATATTATACAAAGGAAGTTTAAAATTAATTATAAATTAATTTATTAGTGAATTTATTTAACTTATAAAGTTATTTCAATTAATTATTAGTTAATTTAATTATTAATTATAAATTAATTTAAGCTAAGGTTAAATAACCCTAAGGTGGGTTATTAAAAATAAAATTCGAAATTAGATTTTGAATGACATAGCGCCGACGTGAGTGAAGTTTAAAAAACGTGTATATAAGGAGGAACTCCCACACTACCAAATATTACCATGCCTTTGAAAATACATTACGAGATTTGTAATTTGTGCTGCATCCAAGGAAAAAAGAACGTTTGAATTTATGGAAAGAAAAATGACAACGAAGGCATAAGAGGAAGGGGTTCTACCTTCCTTCACGTGGGTCTTAGTAGCCCACGCGGTGGGCTCCCAAGCGCTAAGGTGCTCAGGATAGAGGAGACAACGGATCGAATCTCACCGAATCCCCTTTTTGGGGAAGTAAGAGGTATGCTTTGATATTGGTTACCGAAAATTTCAGGAATATAGTTTGGGCATTTAAAAATTAATTTTTACATATTTTTAGTTAATTCTAAGGTTGCAAGGGAGTTATAAGGGTTTTGCAAAATTAAATTTTTAATGTTATTTTCTCAAAGGTGTTGAAATAAGTGTAAGGTGTTTGGTTGATATTTTATGGTATTGGATATTATTTTAAGTTGAAGTTTATAAGGTGTATCAAAGAAATTATTTTTATGTATGTTATGATGATTGTTATTTTTAAAAGGGAGAAATAAGGCATAAATTGAGTTGTGATTATTTTGTGTCTAAGGGAATATTTTTGAGAAAGTATTGAAGTGACATTGTTGTGTTTAACCATTGAAATTGAAAAAAGGAAATTGTGATTAAGACAGGTTTTTACAAAGGCACTTTGACATCCAACAAAAGGTATGGGCATATTCTTCCTAGTGAGTGATTGCTGAAAGTTGTGTATGAAAAGTTGGAGTAAAAAAGATTGTTTGGTTAGCATTGTTGAGAGTGTTTTGATTTATTGCTTCAAGGTTTTCTGGAATTAAGAGTTGTTGATAAAATCTTGTTTTATAAGCATTGTTGTTGAAGTGAGTTGTTGAGTGAAGAACTTGAACTAGGGTTCGCAAAGAACATGAGTATCATTGTTATGTGAGAGTGGTTGGTAAAGCAATGTTGGAAATATTTGAGTGAGTATTCATATGCTTGGACTAGGGTTTTTGAGTAAGGATTATTTCATTGAGTGATTGGTTGAGTAGAGTTGGTTGAGCCTAGTCAAGTGAATATGTGAAGTGATTGTTCAAGTTCTATGAAATAAATTATTCTATATTATGAATTGAGTTGATAAAGTGTTTGAGTATTGAGGTGAATGTGAAGAATATTGGGTCTTTAAAAATTCTCTGTATATTTCTAAAAGAGTGATTGAAAGTGATTGAGCATTGTGATGAATGTAGAGCATATTGAGTCTCTAACAATTCTCTTTATGTTTCTATGAGATTGGACAAGTTCTAGTGAGGACTTATTGAGCAGATTTGAGGTAAGTATTTGAGAAGACTTGTGGACAAATTTGTGTGAGCTTTTGTGTAAGCTTACAATACATATTGAGAGCATATTTAAACAAGTTCTAGTGAGGACTTGTTGAGCATATTTGGACAAGTTCTAGTGAGGACTTATTGAGCAGATTGAGACAAGTTCTATTGAGGACTTGAGCAGATTTGAGGTAAGTCTTAGTGAAGACTTGAGAGCAGATTGGACAAGTTCTAGAGAGGACTTGTGGATATATTGGTGTGAGCTTTTGTAGAAGCTTACAAGGCATATTTGAGATAAGTCTTTAAGAAGACTTGAGTGTAGAGTTGATTTATTTATTTGTTCAAACCTTGAGTTAAGATTTGGGGCAGATCCAATAGAGTTGAGTTGAGATTGAGTCAAACTTTGTGTTGAACCTTGAGACAGAGTTTGAGGACAGATTTGTGCTAGATCGAAGGACTATTTTTAGTGCAAATCATAGGACAAAGTTTGAGGACATAGTTGTGCTAGACTGAAGGACTACATTTAGTGTAGAGGACAGATATTGAGGACAGATTTGTGCTATACCAAAGGATTATGTTTAGTACATATTTGAGATAGAGCTTTGAAGTTGATAGAGTATAGAGGACGACAGTCTCCATTAGATAGAGATCCATTAGCTAGGGTAGTGAGAACATGAGTCTTCAATGGATAGAGATTCATTAGCCAGAGTAGTGTGGACAATAGTTCTTCTAGAAGATCACCAGTAAGAGCTAAGGAGAAAGGAGTTCTCATGTGGATAGATATCCACAAACTTGATTAGGGGATTGGTGTCTCCTTTGGACAGAGGTCCATAAACATTGTAATAGGGAAAGGATTCCCAAGAGATTGATTGAGAAAATTTTAGTGAAATATTTTTTTTGTGGAGTAGCCCATATTGGGTGAACCACGTAAATTTGGTGTCTCTATTGTGTGTGGTGATTTGTGCATTTCTTTGATTACTACTGTTGATATTGCTATATCTACATTGCATAATATTGATGGGAAAGAAAAGCAAAAAGTGGTATTATACTGTTCACCCCCCCTCTCAGTATAATCTTGTGTTCTTTATTTCCATCTATTCTCGAAGTAAAGCAACTATTACTATGAGATCTTCTCTCTCATTATTAGAATTATCCGAACCTACATATGGGGTTCTGACCTCAACATTAATTTATCATGTCTACCTCATTGATGGGGTAGCACTTCCTCTCCTCTTCTTTGGTGGCATTTTCCCTGGACACACAAGGAGATATAGTAGGAACTAGATCATAATTACTTCTCCGAATTGCTTCTCCTACTACTAACTAAATACCTAGTTATCTTAACTAGACAAATGGGGTTAACTTTTAGCAAATATTCTATTCATGTAAAGTATAACCATTACATGGGTATGTATCCTATTACACACCACCAACTAATTTTACACTTATATCCCTATGAACCAAGCGCTCTGATACCAAATGTCACAACCCAAAATCACATCCCAATTTTTTTTATATTTTCTTTTTAGGGAGATTGTTTTAAACCATCTTAGAAATTATTTCCTGGGATTGACCTATGGTCTTAATGATCCTTGGTTAAGTTTTTTGCCTCATTTCATTAAGAGACAACTTACTCCTTTAGAACCCTCGAGTGAGTACGCCCATATCTACTCCTTACACAAGTCTTTCTATGTAAGTATATTAGGTGCTTAGAATGGTAGCTATCCGTCTCATTTTAATGAACTAGCTTATTTTTTTCATATTTTATCTTAAAAAAAAAATGCAAATCTCTTCATCTCCATAAGCCTGTTTATGTGGTGAACTAATAATATTGACTCTAGAGTATCCTTCTCAACTCCATCATTGAGCTAGCCATTTGAGAGTAATTTGTTTTCCATGGCTTGTTTTAAAAGTAGCATAATTAGTTTTATTTTATTTGCTAAGTTTCATAATGCTTGGTATATAATCATCCCATGAATTTAAAGTACAATTTAAAAAAATATGAATCCATATGAACCTTCCATCACTTAAAGTGCATAAATATAATTAACAATTCCAACAAGAAAACCATAGACAATGTATTTCATAAATAACCATGAACACATCGTAATTATCTTGGGAACCCTCATGGGAAATAAACCTAGCTTGAATCATTTCTTATCTTTATTCATAAATAATTTATTAATTACAATGAGTCAAGGATTCCAATAAAGCCTTTATACTCTTCTAAAGAGTTCCATAAATCTTTCAAAAGTTACAATATAAATTTGTTTCTTAATTCAAAGATACAACATGGTTCTCACATTTGGAATGAAATATCCCCTATACCATATTTCCACTGTAAGAGTCATAATTCTCTCATGTTGTTGCACACCATCCAAGTCCTTTTGGATTTGTTTCACCTTTGTGCACACAATCCAAGTCTATTTGGATTTTGCTCTATCTCCTTTATTTTTTAATCTTTGCTATCAAACAAGAATTAAATCACTTCTAGCTCATTCGTAGAGTTCCATAAAAATATTTCTTTGAATTATCCTTTAACTAAATATCTTTCATTCAAATCAAAATTATAAACACATGATCATCATCTATATCAACTTTAACCAAAGGATAAAGACTTCAAAAAAATATTAGGTAATTCCTTACTCTGTCATGATTAACATTCGGTAAATGCTAAAGTTTCATATCTCAAGAACAACCCATGTCAACCATGAGATACAACAAATTTAAATCTTGCTCGAGCAACTACCAAGCAATGACCTACCAATCTTCAGCTTGGAATTGAGTAAACTTGGGATCGAGCGTCCTATTAGGCACCATCGAGCCTCATCTTATCTCATATGGATCGAGGAAAAAGTACCTAAGTTGGTCCTTACTTCGTAGATTATTTTATAAAATGTAGCATCACTCCACAAATGATTTAATTACCTATAATATCCTGAGGTCCTTAAACAATAAAATATTGCACATGTGATGGTTTAATATACTCCATTGTAAAAACTTTAAAGGAAACCACACACACACACAGATATGCTCAGCTTGGGTTCATAACCAAATGTAATATACTCACATAAGGTAGTGGAGAAAACCATAAGATTCAAAAACACCAACCTTCCTCAATAGAGATCATAGAAATACAAAGGGTCATGCCAGTTTTCTCCCTATACAACACTCCATCTACACTGCATATCTTAGTTAATACTTCAATATTTAACAAATCACTACGTTAATGATAACACTATTTTCCAAAATATGTAGCATTGTAACAAACCAACATATTCATTTCTACAAAGCTGTAATAACATGGTGATATATTCTCTTCAATAAGAAAGTAATACCAAGTTAATCAATTTAACGGTTACCATTTTGGTAGAGATACGACAAAGTAAAATCTTCATTCAATCAAACTTTAAAACCATTATAATCTAAGTATTACTCATCCAATATACTCTAAATATCACTCCTACCTACATTAAAGACATAACCATAAATCCTCTTTACATAAAGAAGGTACAACATTAATGACATCTCTTCACAATATTGCTTCAAATACACATAAAGAATATACAATATTAATGACATCGTTTCATTATATGGATTTTAATCTCTAGCATAACATAGTAACTACTGTTATAATCCAAAAAGCATACTAGTAAAAATTCTTAAAATTTTATCTCCAGTCTTCTAGCGAATGTATAACAAACATTCTTTTCCAAGCTTAAAGAGGAAATAATAATAAATTATTTCAAAATTTCATCTTCTAATTTCTAGCGAATGCACAACAAGCATATTTTCAAGCTTAGAGAATAAGTAATTATTGATTCTTTCATAATTTAATCTTCTAATTTTCCAGTGAATGAACAACAAGCACATTTTAAAGCTTAAAGAAGTAATAATAAATCCTTTCAAAATTTCATCTTCTAATTTTCGAGTGAATGTATAGCAAACCATTACGAACACCAAGGAGCAATAATATTGGATGTATTCACAATGTTACTTACCGTCATAGTGAGGATACAACAATTCTCAACACAAATGCTAAAACTCCAACCATAACAGTCAGAGCACAACAAGATTCAGTCTCTGTCCCAAACCACCATACAGTTTCAGTTCCAATCACAAGATTTTTTAGAACAAAAATATATTTGCTCCTCCTTTCTTTTTCCACTAAAATCTGCCAAATTTACCATCGAAAGAACCACTTCCTTGCTTTCGGTATTTTCCCCATCCAAAAAACATCATCCCTCTCTTCTAGTTGTAGGATGTTCTCTCCTTCCACTCCATCCACCACTTCTATCTAACCTACTTAATTTTCCCCACTTCGTCATTTCCAAAAATGATTAACATTTTCATTCAAATGCGGTAGAGACCATGATGCTCAACATTAAACCTCTATTTTATGATTCACATCATTTAAAATCAAAGTTTGGATTAGTCACAATCATCAAAGGTAAATGCTTAGGCTATGAAACAATTCAAAAGATTGTTTTTACATTATCTACCCTACAATATCATACAAAAGCATTCAAAAGACATTTACTCACCATTAAAGCATTCTACAACATGAGTAGAACAAAACATGACGTTAATCCATTTAAAACTAAGTTGAGGCCTGCATAAAAAGATAACAAGAATCCTTTCTGTTAAATACTTTAACAGTTTCAAGTATCCTACAAAAGTGCAATTCTATCAACAACATCATATTTTTCTATCAAATGTGTTCTTGTAGAAATTAAACATGAAATAGTCAATCATTCCATTAGTAAAATGCATTATATTTTCCCCATAAAATATATGTCTCACATAAACTAATCATAAAATAGATAGCCATTCATCAATAAGATAACATAAGCAAATTATGAGTCCATCCAATGAAAAGTCTGCCAAGGGAAGGTCATGACAATGATATCATGATCAAGAATCAAGGTGATACTACAAGTCTAATTACCACTGAAAAGAGCCATTGTTTTAGGAGGCTTTGCCATTTACTCTGGTAGGATTGATCTAGAATATATATTAAGAATCCCTCCTCTAAAGTGCATGCATTAATACTCACCATCACAAATGCCTAGAAATAATTCTTTGTGCTTTACATTTAGGGTGGATGGAAAGAAATAATGGTTCATGGGAAGCAAGCACTTAAGGGATGTAGAGGTGAGGAGGAGATACTGTCATTCATTTAGCTTCCAGGGAACCAGGGAGAAACCTATCAAACAACAAATTCAAAGGAAAGAGGGAAGAAGAATGTGCTTGATTTGATGACCCTAAAGAACCTAGAAAAGGATAGTAGGTATGAAAGGCATGTAGAAGACTATGTGAAGAAAAAGATAAATAGGAAATTATTTTCTAATGGAAAATAATGAAGAACATTTATATTCATCCCTTTGAGCTACACCAGGAAACTAGAGAGCTTCCACCTAAATTTTGAATATTCCTAGAGATGAGGATAAAAAAGTTAAAGATTTTAAACCAACAGATGCCAAACAATTCAAGTGGTCTTCATGCCATAGAATTAATGAGCAGTAGGAGCATTGTGGATTCCCTAAGCATTTAGAAGGTAGATGCATAATCAATTTCCTACAATTTGGACCATGTTGCAGCTACAGTTCTAGTATGAAATCATAAAATTGAATTCCTTCAAATTGAGGTCTACAACATCAATAATAATTTCCCAACCAATGCACTATTAAGCGAGAAAGAAGAGGAACCAAAACACACTATAAAATTCAAGGGGATAATTGGATGCCTAATTTTGCTTATTTGTTTAACTTTTGAGGATGGGTCCAATTAAACTCTCTTTGTTACCATGTTTATTTTCTTAAAGATTTTAGATACAATTTTCATAATGTAACCATAACCAACATCTATGCCCAGATAGAGGATAGCGTTACATTTGGCAATCGTAGGACATGGTTTACACATATTTGGTATAAGGATATATCTTTTTCCAAAATTTTATTGTGATGTTAAGCTTTTCCAAAGTAAAAATTAGCCATATAAAATAATAGTAGAGGAAATTTGTTCGAATAGGACAAAGTTTTTATATGATGATGATAATATCATTGCACTCTTTGCATCACATGAATGCCAAGTTAAGAAAAAATACCATTAAGACTCAAGAGTACAACACACTATCATGAACAATGGAAATTGCCATGAATTTGGCTCTTCAGGTTGCTAATTTATAATCTATTTCAACTTCTTTAGTCACATCATATTATTAAAGTATCTAATAAACTTTTCATAACAATTGCACACAAGACTATTCCAATAACAAAGAATATAAAGAGTATATTGACAGTTTATAGTTATCAAAGAAATTATTTCCTTTAAACCTTGCACTCTCCATTACAAGCGATATTGCAGACCTTGAGAGAGACTAAAAAAGGAATAAATATGAGTATACTTTTTATAGCCAATTACCCCATTTTATATCACAAATTCTAGAACTAGTAAATCAATGACATGTAAATTCAAGTCAGAGCAACGTGGAAATTGTTGGTGTATACACCTAGTCTTTAAGTATAAGAGATGCATGACACAAATCTATAGACATTTATTGATAACTTGTCAAATGAAGTATAAAAGTGATGCAAGAGCATTTATTTCATTAATCTTCCCATTAATACTTGTTCAATGATACATGTAATTTTTTCTTCTCATCTTAGAGCGGTCAAATCCTAAAAGGAAATACAATGTCTTTTATTGAATTCATGGGCTCAAAGCTTAAAGAAAACTTTTTCATGCTTCATGATTGAAATAAAATACCAGATGATTAAGATGTAACTTCAATTCTATACAAATGAATTTAGTGCAGACCTTCTTAGCCTCATAGGATCCTTATTCACCTCCAGGTTATCAAATGGCATTAGCTCAACCGGATAAATTCCTTGACTTTCAAGGAGGAGACCAAGGTTCAAATATTACCAAGATATACATGCATAATTGTCAAGCCATTGTAATATCACTATTTGGTCATGATGTAATATGGGTAAGGCCCGTTTCAACCCCATTTCAATCCTATATAAATGCACCTCTGGGTTATAATTTTTAAACTAGGAAAAATGACTGAAAATATTTGCTTGTATATGTTGCACACACCCGGGCCAAGCTAATTGATTGTTAAAGGGTTAATGTATACTAAACACGGACACCAAACTTTGCAATAATATTCTTAAGGGTGTTAAAAGTAATCATAAAAACTTTTCTTCAAGATTAACAATGATTGCAAAGGAGGCAGTAGCATTAGGGCTAGACCAATGAAACATTTGTTGTAAAGGGGAAAGAATCAATCAACTCTTGATCTTGAAATCTTACCATGTGGATGAGAAAGTCATATTTTTAGAGAATGAAAGATAAACTTAAACTAAAGCTTCGAATTAAAAAAAAATTTGAATTAAAAATTTTTTGAAAGTATCACTGGCAGCTTCTGAAAATCAACCAAGATACACATTCACATTATGTGCAGTATGGCTAGGATCCACTTGTATAGGTGCTTTGAAATCCTCATCTACCATGCATAATTTTCCTTTCTCTAGGTTCTCCTCAACCTGCATTAGACAAGATAAGAAATCTCAAATTTCAAGAGTTCGTAAAATACAAGTTAACCCTCTGGGCTATTTGCCACCCTACTTTGAAGGAAAAATAATCACAAGAGATGGATTATCACTTACACTCTTAGTCTTCTTAAAAATATTCTTAAGCTTAAAGTATTCTTTCTTCAGTTCACCATGCTCAAGATCCAAACACAACCCTTTCAAAAAATGCCTAAAAGAACCAAATATTAAGCACAGAAATAGCAAATATTTTCCAATATCTTCCCGTGCATCATTTAATTTTTCCCGTGCATCGTTTAATTTTTTCCCATGCATCATTTATTTAATTTTTTAAAGTGAGAACTCACCCTAAGATGGAGGTTTAAAACTACCATATTAGGGTGACCCTAATACAATGGTTACCCTAAGAGGGTAGTTTTAAAACGCCCTCTTAGGATCTATTAGGGCAAATTTTTACCATTGTAAAAAAACCACTTTGTTTTAGCCGCATTTAAAAGCCTTTTTTGGTGTAGTGTATTGTACGATTTTTGGAATGGGCAGTACGTATTGTGGTTGTATCTAGAATAGAATTTGTGATTCCAAATGTGCATGATAAATTACTAAGTTGGTAATCCCATCACTAGAGTTATCCAATTCTTGTTATATAAAAATCTTACACAATGCATTATAGATTTGAGATTGAGTAACTGCAGCAAGGGTTTACTGTAACTATATAGTTAGCCTTCCTAACTGTACAATTGGTCAATAACATTACCTTGGGATTGTAATTTCATATTTTATACTTGTAATTACTGTCAAGTAAACAATTACAAAATGACCAAGTTATTGCCCACTAACTTTGGTAGATTGTACAATTGGAAAATCGTACAGTTCAGGCCATTGTACGGTTATAACCATACAATTGAACATTTTGTGACCATACAATAACTAATTGTACATTTTGGAAATCATACTGTTGTAACCATACAACTATACATGTTGGCCCATAAAGAGTGCAAATTACTAGAATTCATACCAATGTTAGAGTATATTACATTATTTAGTACTTACCATTGTACCACCTTAGGTACATAACTAGAGTAGTTTACTTTAGAGTAAGGTTTGAGTAGTTACTTCAAGTAAGTACTAAATGTGCAAGTGTTAGAATGTGTAATTATGTAAATGTACATATAGTCCATATGTACATGAGTCATAGGATAGGTAGATGAAGAGCCATGGGTAGAGTAAAGGCCAAGACACATATCTTCCTATAAATAGGCCTTGAGAGTAGAGAAAGAGAAGAGTGAGAGAGATAATGTTATTATAGAGAGTTAGATTATAGTAGTGAGTAGGTACAATGTAGTTATTCATTAGAATTTATAGAGTGTTCAAGTCCTCCATTATATTACATTGTACTATTTTTGTGATATTTCATTAATGGCATATACTGAGTTATTGCAGAAGTCTATCTCATTATTTTCCTGCATATTATAGTGTCATTATCATATAGTTATCATAGATTGCTTATTTCATATCTTGTGGTTGCATTTCCTTCAATATACATCCTGAAAAACTAACACCCAAAACCTTCCATTTCATATCCTTCATTGGGAATACTACCGCTTGTGCTACATTTGTCACTGTTGCCTATCAAAAGTGGGTTAAATTATCATAGTCAAGGACCTGTGATTGACAATTTTTGAGAAGGAATACATTAAAATTGGAGGTGAATGATAGATATAAGTCTACGAAGATGTGGGAGACAAGCTCATAGAGAAGAACAAGTTTCAGTAAGGAGGAGTACTAGAATTGCTCAAAGAGAAAATATGAACAATTCAACACAAGACACGAACAAACCAGTATTAGAACAAGTATGGACTTCAAAAAAGGGAGACATTGAAATGTGGAAAATATTGTTGATAGAAATGAAAGAGAGGGTACAAGGACCACCAAAAGTCAAGGATAACATTGATGTAAGGGAAGATTTTGACATAGAAATTATACGAGGAAATGGTGAGTGGATGGTAATACCTGAACAAGTGATATATAGGTTGTCAAGGGTTGTAGAGGATGGGAGTCAGGTGCCAAAGCAACAATGTGTGAGGTCTCAAGAAGAAATACCAGGACCATAATTAGGACATCGATGAAGGAGGTCACATAGTGAGGATGCACAAGAAGTTAGGAGATGATTATTTGGTGAAAATAAGGTGCCTTGGATAGAAACACCTGATTAAGAGTAATATATTGAATCACCCATAGAAAGAAGGAATCAATAAAGGAATCTAGTGGATACCTCATCAAGTGATAACAATGAAGGAACCCCACCAATGGCTAATGTATCCATGAGAGCAGGAAAGCAGAGATGCCCACCCTTCATAGGAGAAAGGAAATAGAATCTAGTTAGACATATTGGTAAATGTATAACCATATAGAGAGCAAATATTGTAAATCAACTAGATGAATGGTTGTAACTATTTCCTTCCACATTATGAGGACTCACAATAGATTGGTATCTGAAGTGAGAAAATACACTAGTATTTTGGGTTTGGAACAAGATGAAAGATACCTTCATCGAGGAATTTTGTCCTTTGAGAGATGAGACTAAAATAATAATAGAAATATATATCACAAAACAAGAAAAATATGAGGAGGCTAAAATATTTAACCATCGATTAAAACAACTAGCATATAAGATGCAAATACCAACAACAAATGGATTTGTTAAGTGACAATTTCTTGATGGGTTATCACTTAAATATAGAAAAATATGAAGGTAATACCATCTTAAACATATGAATAAGTGCTAGAAAAAGCGAAAAACTTTGAAAGTGAGGCAAAATAGACAACAATAGGAATTGTAGCACATGCCAGACATGAGGACTTGAATAATGATGAAGCTGATACGATGCATCATACCATCCAATAATTATGAAAGGAATTTTATAAGATGTTGAAGGAGGTTAAAGAAGAAACAAAGAGAGATCAAAAAGATATTTGGTGTATAGAATGCAAGATCGAAGGGCATACGAATGTAAATTATCCTCAAAATGTATATTGTAATATATGTGATGTGATAGGAAATTAAGTGGTGAATTATCCATTAAATCTTAAAGTACGACATCAGACTCTCAATTCAAGAGAATGCGAAAAAACAAAAATCTCAATGTAATGAACAAGCTACAACCAATAGAGGTTATAGAAATAATCATAGAGGGGGAAGGCCATATCAAGGCAATCGACAAGGAGGTTAGAGTCGGTTGCAGTATGATTCAGAAGGAAGGCCAATCATACAATTTTATAATTGCCAAGAGTGGGGGCACTTTGTGAATAATTTTCCTTCTCCCTAGACACAAAAGAAAAGACAAAACAATGCTACACATGTGTAGATGATGTGGTCCTGATAACCACAAGGAAGTTAATTGTCCTAATAAAGTGAGTAAAAGTGGCTTGCAGAATGTTAATTTCTTGGACATTGGCATACCCTCAGTTAAGGAGAAAGGAAATGAAAAGTAAGTATTAGTTGTGACATGAAGTCAGGCTAAGAAAGATAATTACCTAAAACCTTCTAAAGAGAAGGAGAGATGGTAGGAGGCAAAAAAGGTAATTGTGAAAGAAGCATAAAAGGCTAAACAAATAAGGTTAGAAGAGTAAAAATAATTAAAGAAGCCAAGTGGTCCTAAAGACAAAGCATTAGTGAAAAATCTGGCAGTACAAGTTCTGAATACAACAATATAAATCAAAATGGCTAATTTGTTCGAAGTCATACCATACTTACTATAGTTATACAAGAGATGGAAATGTTATAACAAGTGTTAAAAAATTGCATTATCAGGAATGAATGAGCTGAGGTTTAGCGGGTGCAACGAGAGTGAGGGTTTGAATTTTTTGGGTAGGAATCTTAGCCAAGGTGGCAGAGGTAGAGAAGGTATGGAAGGAGCGGGTGGGAACCTCGAGCATGGATCAAGCGAGTATCCATAGGAAGGCGATTAGATTACGGTAGATTTGGAGGTGGGCATCATGCGGGGGCCCTACCCTCCTCAGAAAGATCCCAACAAAAAATATACAAAGCACAATGCGGGGCCCAAGAAGTGGTTGTATTTTGCTGAGACTCTTAGAAGAAAAAGAAAGGTGGTTCTCTCTCTTCCACCCCTAGTTCCAGTAAATAATAAAATTTTGGCCTTGGCAAGTTCCATGAGCCCTTTTATTTCAATGGAAGAATTCTCCCTGGTAGGCAAGTTTTTGGGAGGTAGGCCGGACATGGAGACTATCAAGGCTTGGGCGATGAGTAAATGGCAACCAGTAGGCAGCTTGGAGTTGGTAGCTCTAACTCGAGGGTTCTTCATTATCCATTTTAACAATATGGAGGATGCTAACCGCATTTTAACAGGAGGTCCTTGGTTTTTGGGCAAAAGGAGCCTTTTTCTTAGATGATGGGGTGAAGATTTTGACCTTGAAAAGCAAAATATTAACATTACCCCTATTTGGGTTAGTCTCTTGAGTCTACCTGTCTAGTTATTCAATGAATATTGGCTATAGGGCATAGCCATAACTATAGGGAATATGATCTCCATTGACCATGCGACCTTGGCCAGGATAGGGATGACTCATGCATGAATCTACGTAAATGCTAATTTGGATAATAAATTGCCAAGGTTTGTGGAGCTAGAGTATGGAGAATACTATCAAAAATAGCTGTAGAATACAATAATAGATCGAAATTCTATGTAGAATGCAAAAATCAAGAACATCTATGCAATCATTGCCCTAACCTAGAAATTAATAGAGAAAAGCAGAAGCAGGTAATGCTAGACAGAGGAAATTTGAGGAGTTTCTCTGGCAAAGGCAATTTCAATTAGGTAAACTATGTCTACCAAAAAAGAAAAGAGAGGGTGCAGGGTCCCAACAAGACAAAGGAAAACAACAGGTTCTTGGAAACCAAAATACTCTGGTAAGTTCCAATCCTCTAGTTTCAAATAAATTTTTAATTCTATCCAATATGGGAGTAGGAGGATTATCGAAAGACATGGAAGCCCAGAACCTTCAAGCTAACCTTTCTAACTCTCTATAATTCCCATCCAAGTCAATATCCTCAAACCCTAATGCTAAAATTATTGTAAGCCCCATGGGCATCACAAAGCCAAACCCTAATGCCCGATATCTAGAATCCCCATCCAAGTCAAGATCCTTAAACCCCAATGTTGAAAATACTTCAATCCTAGTGGGCATCCCAAAGCCAAACCCTAATCTTTGAAGAACTTAGGAAGAAAGTTGATACATTGGAAAATAAAAAATCATATCTCCCTAACATCATCACTAGGAGCCAGGTGAATCCTACTGAGGGGTCGTTCCATAGATCAGGGGAATACATGAAAAAAGGAGAAGATTTGGATGTAGGGGTGGAGATATGTGAAACTATTTAGACTGAGGAATATGGCAGTCTAGTTCTGCAAAAAATTACCTCCCCCCAGTTTAGTACTAAACAAACCAATAGCACTGTGAAGTCTCCTATAGATTTTGGCAGTGAAAAAAGAAGAGGGAGAATATCAAATACTGAGCATCAAAAAATTAAAACTAATAATGACATTGCCAATGGAAAATAGAGAACCTTGTTTCAACAGGTTATTTCGGGTTCTGAAGACAACAAATTAGGAAAACCCCCTCAAGGGAGGGGGGGAGGAAGAAATCCCAAACAATCTAAATAAATTTCCTCTCATGGAATGTGAGAGGCCTCAATGGACTGCCCAAACACAAGGAAGTCAGTGCAATAAGAAATCAAGTGAATCCAACTATTATCATGTTGCAAGAAACAAAAATTGATGAGATTTAGTCAAAAAAAGTAGCAAAAAAAATCTGGAATCAAGGGGAGATGGTTTGCAAATTATCCAGAGGAGCGTCTAGAGGCCTTATGACTTTGTGGGATCCCCGTATAGTAGAAGGCATCATTATTCAAAAAGACGATAGGGTTATTAGTATTTTATATAAGGAAATAAATAGCAACGGGTCATGGATCCTTTCAAATATTTATGCCCCAAATTCAATTCAAGGGAGATCTCTACTGTGGGAGTACTTAGGCAATCTGAGTGAAATCTTTCATAATGTTCCCTAGATTATGGCTGGGGATTTTAACACTCCTATTTACCCTTCAAAAAAAATGGGTAGAAATGGACCACCTATCAGGAGAATGGATGAGTTCAATGACTTTGTGAACTCCAACATGTTGATGGATGTAAAACTTAGAGGAGCTACAACTCTGTTCGATGATTCTACCCTGGAGTAATTGACGGATAGGGTGTCATCTCATTCAAGAAAGGCTTGACAGGTTTTTTCTATCAAAGGAGGCTACAACTCTGTTCGATGATTCTACCCCGCAAGCCCTTCCTAAAATTACCTCTGATCATAATACCATTTTTTTGGAGATCCCTAACTCTCTGTTCTTCAAGAAACATTTCATATTTCAATCTATGTGGATCAAACATTTAAGTTTTAGAGATAACTTAATTCAGTGGTGGTAGCAGCCTGTCAGGGGTAGTGCAGCTTTTAAACTTGTTGGTAAATTAAAGTTTGTTAAGGAAAAGATTCAAACTTGGAACAAATAGGTCTTTGGGAACCTCTTTGAAAATAAAAAATAGGTTGTTGAAAGTTTGAAGATAATTGATTAGAGGATTCAACATGGTGATGCTGATGAAACTACTAGGCAGGAGGAATGGACAAAACTAGCAGAGTTTCATAACATTTTGACCTATGAGGAAATCTATTGGAGGCAAAAATCAAGGGCTCTTTGGTTGAAATATGGAGATTCAAATTCTAAGTTTTTTCACGTCACCACGCTTAGAAACATAAGTAACAACAAGATAATTTTTTTTAAAAAGCAGATGGTTCTATTACTCAGGACTTAACAGTAATAAGAAAGGAGGCAGTAACTTATTTCAATTATATCCTTGGTCAGGAATCGCGGTGCAATGAGGAGGCCAAAGATATTCTCTTGCAATACATTCCTAGCATAATAAATGAGGATATGAACCTTAAGCTTCTAGCTCCCTTTTCTGATGAGGAAATTAAGGAAGTCGTGTTTAGCATGGAGCCAAACAAAGCCCCGGGACCCGATGGCTTTCCCCCACGTTTCTAACAAGATTTTTGGGACATCATAAGTGAGGATGTAATTTTCTTGTCAGAGAATTCCAAGCAAGTAATCATATCCCAAAAGGTCTCAACTCTACTTTTATTTCTCTAATTCCTAAGCAAACCCCTGAATCTATGGCCGACTTCAGGCCAATTAGTCTGTGCAATGTTTCTTACAAGATCCTAACTAAAGCCATTACAAATAGAATGAGATATGTTCTACCCCACATCATAGATCCGTGTTAGGAAAGCTCTATCCAGGGCAGGTCAATCTTGGATGGAGTTATCACAGTTCATGAAGCTCTACACTCTGCTCATAAGACTAACGAGTTTGTTTTTACCCTCAAGCTTGATATGAACAAAGCATTTTACAGGCTAAATTGATACTTTCTGATTGCTGTCCTCCTTAAGTTTGGTTTTCACCACCAATGGGTTAATTTTATTAAATAATGCATTTCTAAAGTATGGTTCTCGATTCTGGTTAATGGAACAACTGCTAGTTACTTTCAAAGTCATAGAGGAATTCAGCAGGGGGACCCTGTCAGCCCCATGTTATTCATCATTGTGGCAGAAGCTTTAGGCAGAACCATCAAAAATACTTGTAGTTCAAGGCTAATATTAGGAATCAAGGCAACATCTCTCACTAGGGTTGTTTCTCACCAACAATTCGTTGATGATACCCTTCTATTGACTAAGGCATTGGTGGTTGAGGCCAAAATAATTAAATACATCCTACAACTCTACGAGGACGCTGCTAGTTAGAAAGTTAATTTCAGTAAAAGCAAGTTATATTTCTTGAACACCCCCATTCAGAGGTAAGGAAATATTGCAAAAAATTTAGTGTGTGATATAGCAAACCTCCCCACTTCGTATCTTGGTCTCCCTCTTTTCGTTGGTTCTCCGAGAGAGTCAATGTGGCACAAGGTTATTAAAAGAATTCAAAAAAAACTTGTTGGATGGAAAGGTCATCTTCTATCTCAAGCAGGAAAGTTGACCCTCACTAAGGCCTCTCTTCAGAGCATTCTAGTATATTTCCTCTTCGTTTTCAAAGCCCCTGTGAAGGTTTTCTAGAAAATTAAGAAACTCCAAAAAGAATTTTTATGGACTGGATCAAAGGAGAAAAAAGGATACACCTTGTAGGATGGACCAAAGTGTGCAGACCCAGGGAAAATGAGGGTTTAGGTGTAAGGAGAATTGCTCATATGAATTTAGCTTTACTAGCTAAGCAAACATGGTGCATCATTTCTGGTGAAGAAAATGAATGGAAAACTATCATCAAATGAAAGTTTCTTCAAAATATGGAATTTCTAAGTGACTCAGTTCCAATTAGAGGTTCTACTTTTTGGAAAGCAATTCTCAATTGTAAGGAAATCATCAAAAAATATTTAATATGGGTTTTAGGCAATGGTGAGAGGATAAATTGTTGGAATGATAGGTGGGCTAAGGACGAACCACTAACGCAATATCCTAACTTAGCCCAAATCAGAGATATCACGAAAGAACTCATTGGCAGAAAAGTCTTTGATTATATGGTTGAGGATAGAGGAAGAATGAAGTGGAAACAAATAAGGATTCAGGGATTTCAAGTGGAATAAAATGATCTTTGTAACATTCTTGGGCAACAGTTTATCCCCATGAGACCCAAGGAAGATCAAGTGACCTGGGCTCCTACGGAAAATGGGCAGTTCACTATTAAATAAGATTACAAGCTTCTGCTTGATGATGAGGATGTTGTCCTCCAAAAGGACTTAGTTTGAATAAAACATTTAATTCCAAAAATTGCAATCTTTTCATGGTTGGTTATCCAAGGAAGAATTCTAACCATTGATAATATGATGTGTAAAGGTATTTGTATCACTAATCGTTGTTATCTGTGCAAGGCTAATTGGGAGACCATTTATCACATTTTCCTTTAGTGCCCTTTTTCCTTGACTGTCCTAAGTGGGAATTTTTTGGCCTTCAATATTTACTGGGTTAAACCAGCCTCCGTACTTGATTTGTTCATCCAGTGTCCTTGCCCCTTTTCAAGCCAAAGACTTAGATACATGTGGAAAATTTGTCTCAATCACTATTTTTGGTAGGTGTGGTTAGAAATGAATCATAGAGTCTTTAATGAGTCTATCCATGATCATCAAACTATCATTGCCAGGATCTTATCCTTTACCAATGATAACATGAACCTTATCCCTTTTGATAGTCGTAAACCTCATCTGTAGGAGACCACGATTGATCAATATTTAAGCTTAACCTTGTTAGATGAGTCTATGCCTAGGGTAGTCAACCCCAGAGCCAATATTAAGTGGTCCCCACCTCCTACGAGTTTGTTTAAGCTTAATTTTTATGGAGCGGCTAAGGAAAATCCTGGAAAAGCAGGCGTTGGCAGAATTTTCCGAGATCATAATGGGAATATGATGCTTGCATTTTTTGATATTTTTGGGAACAAGGATGAGCAATGAAGCTAAAGCTAGAGCTATGTGGAGAGGCCTTCAAATTACTCAATAATTAGAAGGCAATTTGATCATAGAAGGAGACTCCATGCATGTTATAAATCTCCCCAATAATTGGAAAACACCTCCTTGGAGGATTAAAACAATTGTTGAAGAGGCTAGGATCCTTTTCCAGGGAAGACAGGACAGAAAATCTCAACATGTCTTTTAGGAAGCTAACAAAGCTGTTGATGAGCTAGTCAATTTGGGTGTCGATGGTGTTGAAATTTTCAAATGGGAACACGGTGTCCTGAGCAAAGTAGAGGAGCTTATTCAACAAGAATGCCAATAATGATAGTCGAATTTACCAATAGGGAAGGCACTGTAAGTTCGAAGGCTATGAGTATTCCCATCTCTTTTTTGAAATGAAATCACAATAAAAATTATCCGAGTTGTCAGTCTTGGTGGCTGTTGCTTGGAAATACCACAAAGACTAATGGGGATAGTCACATGTCAGATAACATGGCTCATAGTCATCTTAGTAATTTGAGGTTGGTTGATAATCATAGGGTAGGAAAGAAATGGTAATATAAGACTTCAAACCAAAGCCACGTTGACCACAAGATAGCCATCGCCATAAATCTAGCCAGAAGGTTCACTTATCCAAGGCTGATTGGCCAAGATGGAATGTGGTCCTAAAGCATGTCATATACGGAAGAAAGCAATTACCAAAGAATTATTAATAGTAACTATCAATACAGATATTGTGGGAGTTTTTTTCAGTACTCTGCTATGTGTGTCTGCAGATTTTTGTTTCTTCACTATTTCAAGGAAGGGATTTGTTTCTGTATCTTTTTTTGTAATTATGGTGCAGGTGTGTTTTCTTAGGGTATACCCAAAATTTTGTATGGGAAGTTTCTTTTTGATAACAGGCTATGTGCCTTACCGGATGTAATGGCTTTGGTGGCATGTAGATTTTACATATATAGGATCCTTAGTAAGGACATATTCATAAACAGCCCTGGGCTAATTTTTGTAAAGGATTTTGGGTCAACCTATAAAACTCGGTATTAATGCTATAGTATCTTATCTACCAAAAAAAAAAGTCATACCATCCTTACATAAGGCGATAGGAGACAAGATGCAACCACAAAAGGTGATGGAAGTCTAGAGCGAGCAAATACAAGAAGTAGAAAAGAAGAATTACTTTATGGGTCTAACTATATTAATGATTGATGCTGGAAAGAAACCAACATTGGTCCATATGGAGATAATGGGTAATAATTTAACACAAGTTGTTATGGATGGAGGGTCCATTGTAAACGTGATACTAGAAAAAACTTGGAGAGAGATCGAGGCTCCATTTTTGTGGGCATCTAGTTTTAGGTTGTATTGTGCTAACCAGTATGGCATTGATACTAAGGGGATGTTGATAGCACAAAAGGTAATAATAATGGACAAAAAAATTATCTTGAATTTCATTGTGATTACGATGCAGAAGCCTGCATATAATGCATTTTTAGGAAGAGGTTGGCTATGAATGTCCAAAGTTAATCACAACTGGAAAAAATATCATATTAGATTCAAGAAAGGTCAACACAAGTATATGATCAACATAAAAAATTAAAGAATCAACGAGGACATTGCTACGAAAGATGAATAAAATAGTTCTTCAAGTGAAGAAGAGCAACATGAACCCAATGAAGATGGAATGTTGTACCTTGATAAATATAGTGAGGATGGAGCTCGATCTAATAGTGGACTTCTTCTTTGGCAGATGGAGGAGTATGAAGTATTTCAATTCAACTATCTCTATATTAATACAAAGGATATCATGGGAAGACAATATGAGAAGAAGGTCAACAAGAAACTAAAAGAAGAGGAACAAGAGAAATGGATATTTCCTAAGAGTTTCATAGAATATACAATTGGATATGCGAAAATAGATGCAAGACCAGAACATCCAATAAATATGGTAAAGGCTAAGGTAGAGCCAAAGAATATTGAGTTTGAAGGACCCTAGATAGTGGAAGTAAATATAGGAACCAAGAATGAATCGAGGATGATTCATTGTGGTGAAGATTGGGATCTGGTATTGAAAGCAACAACTTTCAAGATATTTTTGGCATATAAAGATGTTTTTGCATGGATATATAAGAACCTGAAAGAGATACCACTAGAATTATGTGTCCACAAGATTACATTAATACCTGGAGCATATCCAGTGAGGAGGATACTCTATAGGATGAACCCAAAGTACGTAGCTATGGTAAATATAGATATAAAAAAGATGTTGAATGTTGGCATTATTTTTAGAGTTGCCACAAGCAAATGGGTTTCCCCTATTATGGTCACCTTAAATAAGGAGGTGGATAAGATTCATATCTATGTGAAATTTTATAGTTTGAATGTACTAACGATCAAATACCCCTTCCCTATTCCATTCACGAATTCCATCCTAGAGGAAGTCGTCGATCATGAAATTTATTCATTCTTGGATAGGTTTTCTAGCTATAATCATATCAGTATAGATGAAGTTGATAAATTGAAGACCACATTTATTGTGGAGAATAAAATTTATGCATATAATAGGATGCCATTCGGGCTATGTAATACCCCGACCACATTCCAATGTATTATCTTGTATATATCCAATCATTTTGGTAACAAGGAAATTCAAGGTATTCTTGGATGATTGGTCAATCTACAATAAAATCAAGGACCATCTACCAGCTCTAAGTGAATGTGTGAGTCAATGTAGGAATATACAAATATTCCTGAACCCAAGGAAATGTTACTTGATGGTGCCCTATGGGAATCTTCTAGGACATATAGTGTGCAACAAATGATTGAAGATATATCCTAATAAAATTTGTGTCATTCTGCATATGGAGGAGCTATATGACACGAGTTCATTAAAAAAATTCTTAGGATCCACATGATATTATTGAAGGTTTATCAAGAATTATGCTCATGTAACCTACCCATTGGACTCATTTATGAAAAAGAATATTCCCTTCAATTGGACAGAGGAGCATCAAGGAGCTTTTGAAGACTTAAAATTAAAGCTTGTATGTAGCTCCATTTTGGTGTTTCCATATTGGGATAAAGAGTTTTATGTCCATATTGACACTTCCAATTTTGCAATAGGATGCACATTGGCTCAAGAAGGTTAGTTTAAGATAGACCAGCCTATATACTTTGAAAGCCACTTATTGTCAAGGGTGTAAAGGAATTATAGTACAATAGAATGAGAGGCTTTGGGAATGGTTTATGCAATTCAAAAATTTAGGCATTACCTATTGGCAAACCCAATTTCCTTCTATGTTGATCACCAGACTTTGTTGTACTTGATAAATAAACTAGTGATACAAGGGTGAGTCAACATTTGGCTCATTACCTTGTAGGAATTTGTATTCCGGATAGTGATGAGACCTAGCAAGAAGCATGTGATTATAGATATGTTATCTCAATTTTGATTAGGGGAACTTGTAGGGGCAAAAATTCTAGATGAATTCCTCAATGCACAGTTGTTTGTAATTAACATCGTACTATCATGGTACAAGTTAATTGGAGAATATCTATCCATTGGGGAATTTCCACAAGAGTTGGCAATGGCAAAGAAAAAAAGGTAATCATGAAGTTAGCGCATTTTCAGCTAAAATCTAGATTGTTGTACAAAATGGGTGCATATGGTATATTACGATGATGCATAATGGAGAAGGAAGATAAATCAGCATTAAAGGAAGCCCATGAAGGCTTGGTAGGACACATGGGGTCGAACGCTACTGCTAGATATTTTTGGTAGGATTGTGATGGCCTACGTTGTATCATGATGCAAAAGAATATGTACATGCATGCGAAACTTGTTAGAGAGTGGGAAAACCACTACGTCAAGACTTTATGCCTTTACATCCATCACAATCTTAGAAATTGTTCAAAATATGGGATTTGGATTTTGTCGAACCATTGAGAAAAATCATTGTCTAAAATATCAATATATAATGGTAGCAATGGAATACCTAACCAAATAGGTAGAGGCAAGGACACTACCAGATAATACAACAAAAAGTATGGCCCGGTTCTTATATATAAAAAGTGATTATAAGATTTAGAATTTCATTGTGAATAACAAGTGATAGAGACAACCACTTTTTAATGAGGTTATTAAGAAGTTGTCAATTGATTTTAGGATTTTGCATTCATTTTCAAGTCTGTATTATCCTAGAGCAAACAAGTAGGCGAAGGCAAATAACAAAGTATTAGTCTCTACCTATATAAAACCCATGGAATAGGAGTAGATTAGGAATAAAGGTTACCATATGTTCTATGGGCTTATAGAACAACCTGTAAACTAACAATGAATCATATGCCATTTCAGTTAATGTATGGTTAGGAGGTATTAGTGCTAGTAGAATTCTTTGTGCCTAGTTTGCAAGTAGTTGTGGAGCATCGCTTAGGTGACCAGGAAAGTATGGAGGAAATACTGGTAGCACTCATCAAGTTGGATGAGAGGAGAGTCATGGCACAATGGGTGATCGAGGTGGCCCAGAAGAGGAGGAAGATGTGGCATGATAAACATCTCCAAAAATTATAACTTAATAAAGGTAATTTAGTTTTAAAGTTTAATCAAGGGAAGAAATTAAGCTAAGAAAATTGAAAATATTGTGTCTTGATCCCTTTAAATTTATAGAAGTGATGGACAATAATGTGGTTAAATTACAGAATTTGAACGGGATAGTGATATCCAAAATAATTACCAATTCAAAGTTAAAACCTTATAAGGCATAATGCATGTTCATCACTTTACAAGAAATAGAATGAAGACAACAATAAGAAGTAGAATCTAGCAAACCACGATAAACAACCCAGAATAATCAAGATTTTCTATAAGGGGACAATTATTTGGGGATTACACGTCTATTTGTAAAAGGGGAGGAGGCACAACCAATCATAGAGCAACAAAAATTGGCACCTTGCCCTAGTGAAAGGAGAAGGATGTGAGTACATGTGAGTTTCATAAATGGAACAAAAAGAATTGAAGAAGAGGAGGAATGCATTCCTCCCAATGAAATAAGAAATCAAGAGCAAGCACCATTAGCACTATATTGGGAGTGACAATAAGAAGCTACTCAATTAGAATATGTAGTAGTGTATCCACAAGTAGAATAAAGGGAGTTGCCTCATCAAGTAGGACGATGTAACATGTGACTAACAATACAATATGAAGATAGAACGAATACCTTCGATATAGAAATTATAAATTCAAACAAATGTGGTATTGCAAAGGAGGAGTTAACAAGGATTACTCCATTATCTTAGATAGGTATGATACAATAGAGGATGCAACATCAAGAACAACAGTTTCAAGAGGAGTGTGAAGTATTACAATCCCATAATGCATAATTTTGAGGGCAGATCATTCAAGAACTGGATGATCCAATGCAACAACTTGATGAGCAATAGGTTACAAGGCTAAGAGAACTTGAATCACAATATGAGGGAAACAACAAGGAACCTCAGTTACAAGGGAGAAAATAGGAACGTAAAGTAGGTCTAATTTCTAGTGATAAGGAAAGATCACAAGTAGAACCAAGGGGACCAACTCAAGACCCGCCAAACACAAATGAAGTAGCAAGGATAGATTGGAAGGATATTGAAGAAGACCTCACATCACCTAATCCTTAAGGAAATCTACATGACTATTTAAGTGAATCTAGTGATGAAGGAATTCCCTTACTCATGAGGAATAGTAGTCAAGAGAATAGTAGTGAAGAATTATTGGCAAGAGTGTAGGAACCCTATGACCGTCTCGATTCGGATGCCTATGTGACAACATATTAGAAGTTAAGGAGGTAAATAAGGGAAATGAGGAGGCTTCAAATAATAATGGAATTTCCAATAGAGTGGTTGACACAACATGAAGATAATCATAATGATTCGAGCATGACTTCCATTTTTTTAGAAAACTATAGAGAAGCATTAGCTAGTTTCATCCCTCAACATCGTTTTGAAGAATGAATATGGATAAGGTGACCAAGGCATGTGAAGAATAGACTAAGAGCATTACAAAAAATATCACTAGGAGCTTGATGCAACGAAGGACACCTGGCCAATATGGAGTTTGTGGATATGACTCCCAATACTTGGGAAATAGGTAGACCAAGTCAACAACAAGATAACCAACAAGGAATTCCAAGTACTACAGGGTAATAATAAGGTCATAGAATGGGATTGCAATGAGTGACTAAGAGTAGGAATCCTTCAGATACTTTACCTAGAGGAATGAGATGAAGAAATCAACCTCCTACTCCAAGATGGCCTAGGCAACCTAGGGAGGCGTCATACACACCTTTGGATGTGATTGAGAATGTAAAACAAGGACGTAATTTATGGGGTGGATTCTTGCCAAATCTTAGGGGATGGCATCCACATAGAGGAAATTTAGGATGACCACCAATGCCCCGATGAGGACCAAGAAGAATATAAGCAAGAAGAGGATTGCTTCATAGAGAAGAAGGTCCATTTAATACTTGAAGAAGTTCTATAGCAAGAAGATAAATCCATGGTAGACAAATGCGAGGAAGAGAACTTGTCAGCATGAGAAGAATACAATTTCAAGAGGAAAGAAGTCAAAGTAGACCAATGATCCATTCACCAAGTTTGGCGGTTGATTTAGTATAAGGAGATAGAAGTCAGAAACACTCAAATAAGATCAAGTAACAAGTGTATCTCCATGAAATTATCAACCAATAGGGAAAAGGAGAAACCTCGAATGAGATAATATAACCTTGGAAGGAGGAAATTGTGTAAATTCAAATTGTACATATTGCAATTGTAAATTCCAAATCATACCATTTGAAATTATATAGTTTCAAATCATACAATTGATAATTATACGGTTACAAATTGTATAGGTTACCAGCAAGAGGCAACAAATCGTACAAATGATCATTTGAAACAATATTGTATGATTGCTCAACCCTTGATTGTATGGAATGAGGTGGTAAAACCTTTGGTTGATACATCAACTGAAGGAGTCGTACAAGTGAATGTCATTGTATGATTCCTACGATGGTAAGTTAGAAAAGTAGACAACTTTGAAAAACATTGAAAAATGAAAAAAAAAGTATATATAAAAATAATATTGATTGTGAAAATCCCTCTAAGACATAACGAGACAGAAGATGGTTGAAAACCATAAATGTCAGTCTCTTCTTAGAAAAATAAAAGAAAAAGAAAAAGAAAAGCAAAAATAATAAAATATTAAGGAAAAAACAAAGAAAAGGATAATATTGCATGCAAAAAGGATTGATTTGGCAACCATCCATACAAACAGGTAAAAACACATGTAAATAAGATTGAGGTGGTATAGTTTCATTAATTAGACATTTTGGCTATAAAAGAGAGTGCCATGTACATTTTTTTTAACCAGTTGAATGAATTGGATAGCTAAAATTAGGTGATTTCAGGAGCAAGGAGCAGTGTAAATTTTAATTTACCAAAGAATTTACCATATGGGCATGCAAACAAACACCAGTTAACTAATTTTTCACATCCATTATAAATTTACATCATGGAGTTTCCTTTATTTTGAAATTTCAAGGAAAAGCAAGCATAACACAAAGTGCATTTGAACGGATGGAAGGTTTTCTCTGGTAAAAAAACCAGGATTGCTTTTTTTTTAAAAAGCTAGGGTTTGCAAAAAAATTTCAAAGATGAACATTAAGTTGTTGGGTTTTAATTTTTTTCTAAAAAGCTAGGTTTTGTTGGGTTGTTTTAGAAAAAACAAAGGAAGGAGTGTGAAGTTAAAAACCCTAATCGTGTACAATAAAATTGCCACAAAGAAGATGTTTCAACCATTGCATGCATTGGAATACAAGGAAGAAGGTCGTACAAAGTCAAAAATTGCACAAATTTTGAATTGTACATCTAAAGAATTACATATTAGCGAAAAGTAAAATTGCACAAGCAAGCCAAAAATCATACCAAAGAAGCAAAAAATTGCACAACAATGATAAAAAAAACACAATGAAAATTGTACAAATTTGACCAAGTAAGAAAATTTGGGGTCAAGTGCAAGTTTTAGTAGCAGATTGTATGATTTTGGGAAGCAATTGTATGAATTGAAACCAATTATATGATTTTAGGTATAATTGTATGATTTGGAAGTGCAATTGTACGGTTTGGAAGTGGAATTGTACAATTTGGGGCACAATTGAATGATTTAAGGTACAATTATATGATTTGGGAGCTCCATTGTATGATTTGAGTGTAATTGTATAATTTTAGGGCATCATTGTACGAATTGGGACATAATTGTACGATTTGAATGAAATTGTATGATTTTAGGTGTAGTACAGAATTGCAGTGTAGTACAATTTTAGGTGTAATTTTATTATTTTTTAGTGCAATTGTACAACTTTGGGAGCAATTGTACATTTCTAGGTGTAGTTGTACAAAATTAGGGTCGGTTATATGGTTTTTAAGTGTAATTGTTTAGAATTTGTTAAATTGTATAGAATTGGTGAAGAAGAGGGGTTCCACAAATATGAATGTCTATGAAGGATGAACATCGATCAGGAATTCTAGGATCATATATGATGAATTATAAAAACAAGAATAGATCGCTCACCAATTCCACTACATTAGAGGAATTTGTGGCCTAGGCAAGAAGTGACGTACCCTGCACAAGGCCAAGAAAGAGGATTTCAGCCACAAGGAGGATAGAGCTACTGTACTTGGAGGGGAAGAGGTTATAGGCCATGGAGGGGATAAAAAAATTGGCATGGTGGTAGAGGAAGGGAGAAACCACAATTCTAGGAGGAGATTCATATGGAACCACCTAAAGCACATCAAAGGGAGCTTTAGAGTGAAATTCATAGAGAAGCTACCTCAAAAAATTAGATGGGCCTACCTAGCAAGGATGAAGGAGGATAGGTAGACTTGAACAACATCACCTTCACAAAATTGATAAGTGATTTATGTAAAAAAATGGTGGAGTGAACATGATGAAGATCACTCGTTGAAGGCAGCGTTAACTCAAGCAAGATTGAGTGTTTTGGCATGATTACCTCCACTGGATAAGGTTTTCTTTAATGATTACTTATTGCATATGGTGCAGTATTATGATGCTAGTAAGAATTGCACCTTTGTCAGGATAGGGAATCATCATTTGAAGGTGGAGTTCTTGGTTGCCAATTTTTGGAGAACATTTGGGTTGCCAAAGGAAGGACTTTTGATTAAGAAAGTTCATGTGGATCCCATTGAGGACCATGGGTTAATTATGGAGTTTACATCACTTAAGTCTCCATCATCCACTAAGTCTTTCAGTCTTGGAGGATGAGGGATTAAGTAGAGTATGTTGAAGACCAAGGAGCTTATGTGTGCCATGAATGTAGTCATGTCTTGACTATCAGGAGAGGCATGATTTTTGGAAATTACAATCTAGATGGCACAATATGTGGAAGGCATCACCAAGGGAGTATAATATGACTAGGGCACATACTTAACTCAACAAATTTAGCGGTTGTCACAAAAGACAAAGAAAATTTTTAATGACATTCCATGCAATCGTTGTAATGTTGGATGCAATTTCTCAAGCAGGTATCCCATTCTATGGGTTATTAGCTCCTTGATATCTATCGAAGGATCACCATATTGCAATGGGTAAAGATAGTTCTAATCCGTAAAGCTACTTTGAAAAAGCCAAAGCAAAGGAAGCACACAAGGAGACCAAAATATACCTTGGTTGAAGAGACTAAGACTTCGAAGGAAAAAGTCCACCATCGATGGAAAAGACATCGCTAACTACATCTAGAATCTAATTTAGAGTAGTAGGAACCCACACAAAGGTTGCAAAAGCAGCCATTATCTCACAAGGAGGAGGAGGCAACAACACCAACACCAAGCACAATGTAAACATGAAGGCAATGGAAGAGGCGAATGCGAGAAAAATCTCCTGTATAGAGTGAGAAATTGCAAATAATGCTCATATATGAGTAAATGCACTTGGGACTATAGGTATTAGAGTTGGAAAATGTCAATGTACCAATGGAAACAAACTAGTTAGGAGAAGTAATAGTATCTCAAGCATTGATCGATGCCAACGAGTTTGAAATATTAGAGGCATCCAAGCACATGCTATATAGAATGGTAATACCACAACAGATGAAAGCAAAATAAGTGATGGTGATCCCATCGAAAGAAAAAAAGGAGAAGAAGAAGCCACAAGTACGAATCATTATGAAAGGTGGTAATAGTTAGCCAATGGAGGGAAATGTGATACAAGCACAAGAGTGATCTTATTTGGTACTTGTACTTGCAATAATGAAACAAGAGCAATTGCAATCATAGGAAGAAGTATAGGTACCTAAAAAAGAACAAAAATTGACTAAATAAGTCATTGATGTCGATGAGATCAGATCAAAGGAAGAGGACTGTAAAGCATTAATTGTAGCCCAAGATTCACTACAGAAAGAGACTACGACATGTCCCATTAAGGAAATCAAGGAAAGGTCACTTTTGGATGAGAAAGAGGAAGAAAAGACAAACATAGAAGATGAACCACACACTTTGAATATGATTTCTGCTTGAAGTACCACAATTAAAAATTTTAGATGGAGAAGGAGAAGATACAGATGAAGTGGACCATTTCCTGGAGCAAATCTATAAAATTTTCTTAAGACCTTGATTGTAGTTTTGAATAGGTTGTATAGGACAACTGAAGTAGTGGAGGGAAAGAACCTTCATGGAAATGGAGAAGGTCATGGAATGGGTGTACAGTGAAGACTGAACAAGGATCATAGCAAAGATACATGTACAACACCCATGGTAGTTATTGAGAGGGGATGTAACAAATATGTTAGGAATTGATGATTTTCTAGAAGGGATGAAGATAAACTATAGGGCATGCCCACAAGTATATTTGGATTTGGAAAAAATAAAAGGTGCCCATCGAATACAATCGACACAGAATATCAAAGGGCATAACCAAAATTGACCTTCATTTTTTAGAAATTCAATTTCCTAACACATTAGATTGAATGGCTTAGCTTGGGAATTGAGTGATATTGGAGAAGAATGAGGAGCTTTCCATTGTTGTTTGAATGGAGGTAACTTTAAAAGAAAAGTTATGCAAAAGCACATCTGAGAAGGAGAAGGAGCTACTACATCTCCTAGCTACCATAGAGTAGAAATCCAACACATATGGACTAAAATTTGTAGAGTTTAGTAACTATGCTAACAAGTTGTGGAACGAGCGAGCCATTATCCAAGTTCAACTTCAATATCTCTGACAAGACCATTTAATCAAGAATATGAAAGATGAATCGACGAGAACATTGACTAATTTAAAGGGGAGGGTAGATGTAGGCAACAAATCCACCTCCTAAAAGAAGAAGAAATGATAATATAAGGATTTGCACAATTTTGGTGAAAGTACAATTTTTGTCTAATTGTACAATATAGGGTTTGTCTAATTATACAATGTAGGGAAATAAATGTGAATGCATGAAATAAAATGAAATGAGTTTTAATGTGCAGGAAATGTAATTTTATGAAAATCAAATTAGAACCTTAGCAAAGCATTAATGAAATTAGGTTGATTGAGAATTTGCAAGTGATAGTTGTAAGTGATGTGATGTCTCAGGAACCGCTTTAGAATGACCTGGATATACATAATAAGCTCCCCATTCAATTTTTGTAGGTTGTCCATTATTGTTCATGATTGTTGATGGTTGCTGATAATAGCGGATATACATTGTTGTTGATCTTAGCTAATATGATTAATTATGGATTGCTAAGGAGAATTGTAGAGCATAATTCAGCATTGTTATCCATGCATATTGTTGGTTGATGAATTGTATACTTTTGTGTAGTTTTACAAATATAATATTGTACAAAAATGATTCTACAATGATAATAAAGCATCAATTGATACCCAACTGTGTATGAGAATTGTGGATGGAGAATTGTTCATAATTTATTCCTATAAATTATAATTGCCATATTTGCAAGGTATTGTACGGTTTTTGGAATGGGTAGTACATATTGTGGTTGGATTCGGAATAATATTTATGATTCCAAGTGTGCATGAAGGATTACTAGGTTGGTAATCCCATCATTAGAGTTATCCAATTCTTGTTATGTCAAAATATTACATAATGCATTATAGATTTGAGTTTGAATAATTGCAACAAGGGTTTACTGTAACCGTACAGTTAGCCTTCGTAACTGCACAGTTGTTCAATAACCTTTACTTGGGATTGTAATTGCATATTTTGTACTTATTGCAATAGAAATAATGATTTCCAAGTGAAAAACTACAAAATGATAAAGTTATTGACTAAGTTTGGTAGATTGTACAATTTGAAAATCGTACAGTTCAGGCCATTGTACTGTGTAACTGTACAATTGAAAATTTTGTGATCGTACAGTCACTAATTGTACATTTTAGGAATAGTATAGTTGTAATCATACAATCGTATGGATTGGCCTATATAGAGTGCAAATTACTGGAATTCATCCCAAAACCTTTCATTTCACCTCCCTCATCGGGAATAATACCACCTATGCTACAAGGATTACCTATAGTCTTGGTTTTTCTACCATTGGATACTAGAGTCAGATGCTAGGTAGAAAGTATCCAAGCACTGAAAGGCTTGCTCCACATTGTCTTCCTCTACAATGAGGGAAAGAAATGAGACATCGACAAAATTTCCATTAGCAAGCTACTAAGAAGTGTTGGATAATAAGATTCCTTTCACCCGACCCTTAACAACAACTTCAACAAGGAGGTAGTTGAAGCCTTCTACTACTAAGACATATAATACTGGGGCAAGAGCACATCCTTGCCAAATAGATCTATATAAAATAAAAGAGAAAGAAGTTTGACCATTAATAGTGATGCAAACCAAAGTATTTACAAAAAACATTAGGATCAAATCCTAGATCTTGCAACATGGCTAGTATGAATGGTCACTCAGTCCTATCATAGGCCTTGGAAAAGTCAATTTTATGATGTCTAGAATATATCTACCCTTGATGATGTTAATTTTCTCTAGTCATATGACAAGGGGTAATATATTTTGTAGATGGAGAGCAAGGGCTTTAGCAATGATCTTATAAGAGACATTGAGTAAAGTAATTAGTCTCTAGTTATATATATCCTTAGGATCCCCAACTTTAGAAATAAGTTTGATTTTGCCCCTATTAATCAATTGGCCCAAGGAGTTCATTTTGAAGGATTATAGGTAGACTTGATGAAGATCAGGTCCCACTGTGTCCCAAAGGTCCTTATAAAACTTGTAGGGGAATCCATTTATGATAGGATATTTGTCATTGGCCATAGAAAAAAATTTCACTTTAATCTCATCCTGAGACACAAGATTATCACAAAGAGCCTATTGAGAGGTAAAAATTTGATAGGAGACCACTCTTAGACAATGTTGAAGAGAAATATCTTGAGAAAAGTAGGGGTCTTGTGGTATGAACACTTGTTGATAGTGCCTAATAAAGGCCTACATAATTTTTGAGAGATCATAAAGGATCCTCTAGCTCTCTTGAATGGATTTAATTTTTTGATTCATCTCACAATATTTGAGCCCATGAAAAAATTCCTTGAAAACTCTATCTCCCCATTTGATTCAATGAAATCTAACCTTAAGTTGAGCTCCACGAGCTGTATAGGTATCATAAACCTATTGTTGATGTTGAATCTTGTCCACCTGTAATTGGAGAGAGGTAGATTAGGTTGGGCTTCTTATGCCACAATGGCTTGTCTAAGCTTTTAAGAGATGGCCTCATAGGATTGATGAAAAAAAGTGATGGTTGGCATCCATAAGTGTGCAAAAGACATGTGGTGCATTCAATCACATTATTCCACCAATCAATCTAGCCATCCTTTATATGCGGACATGATGCTAATTTTCACACATGGAAAATGTGAGCTAGAGAGAGCTTGTGGTAAAGTAATGATATGTTGAAGTAAAACTAACTACTTAATGTGGCCCTCCTACTATTTTTCCATTCAATGCAAAAGCATATGGGGTAGTGTTTTAAGAGGACAACCTCGAGCATTGGTTCCACCGAAAGGTCAAAATAGTTATCAAAATTAGATATGGGTTTCCCCAATTGTTAGATTTTGATGAGTATATGATATAGGAAATGCAACCACAAGATGCAAGATAAGAAAGCTATGATATCTATATGATAATAGCACTATAATATGCAAGAAAACAAAGAGATAAAATTTTGCAATAACTCATAAATATGCCATTAATGAAAGCTCATAAAAATAGTACAATGCAGTATAATGGAGGACATGAACACTCCAAAAACTATTTTAAAGGAACTATATTGTACTCCTCTACCAATATATACTATGCACTCTCTATATTATCTACCCCTTGATTTCACTCACTATAAGGTCTTTATATAGGAATATAAGTTCCTTGGCCCTCACTCAGCCTTTGACTCTATTCTATGACTCATGTACATGTGGACAACATGCACATTTACATCATTGCATGTTCTAACCCTTGTGCATTTTTTACATTGCTTGAAGTAACTACTTAACTTTACTCTAAAGTAAACTCCTACTCTAGTTATATACCCAAGGTGGTACATTAGCATATACCCAATAATATAATATACTCTAACACCCTCATGTATTACATTATTTGGGTATTGAAGACTTTAGTCTTCAATATGGATCTTTGTCTTGGTTTTGGAATTTGAGATCTTCTCTCTTGCTTCCTTCATTGTCTTATTTATTGAATCTAGATGAGTAGCTTGTTCTAGTTCTTATTCTTCTTATTCTTCTTCTACTTTAGTATTAGATTCATTCTTTGTGCTTTCTTCATTATACTCTCTGTTTGTATCCTTTTGAGTATTTTTGTCTTGTTCTCTTCTGTTATGTTTTCTCTTCCTTCTTCTTCGTTTTTGCATTGCTACTAGAGGAATATCTGCTTCATGATGAGTTAGTATATCATCACAATAAAATTGAATTGGTTTCAAATATTTATTACTAGCAATTATTTTCTTTTGATTAATTCTTCGAAAGAACTCAAAAGTGATTTATGACAAATAGAACATTAAGCACTCTTTTGAAGAAAGAATAATCACATTTTGAGTATTCCACCAAGTCCTGAATAGATTTTCATGAAGATATCCAATTAATATTATAAATTTATCTTCCTTTGCTTCCTTCAAAAAAAAATAATCTTTCTTTCAACTCTGTAGATAAGAGTTTGAATCCATCAAATTTTTCTATTATATTTTGTGAATAGAACCTAAGTTTATGAAATAGCATTTCACTATTTTTATTGAATCCATTCTTAATTATTTCCTCCATATTGCTTTAAATAATAAACCTTTTATGTTTATATATTTTTATCACCTTTGAAGTTGGCTTCCTTATGTCTCCCTAGTATAGAGTATGTGAACTACTTTGATAAAACTTTTTTAAGACTTAGGTTTTGTAGAATCCTTATGTATCCCTAGTGATTAGAATATATTCTAATCTTGGTAAAGTGCTTATGATGGGGGGACACAAAATCACTCATACCAAAATTTTCAAAATGCACATTCATTAACTTGGAAAAAGAGATTACAATGCTAGCCCACAGGCTTAGCTTTCTATTTTCTAATGCAAGCTGCCTCACGTTCGGCGATCTGCCTCTGCACTCCCAGGAAGAAAACCTTCTTCCCAATCTCAACTCCTCTACTTCCCCCTTGGAAGAAAAACATACCCAGATAGGTCCAGAGTGGGCCTCTTGCCTCCAACTCTGCAACACTGCCTCGACAGTTTTTTGACCCCTTCTACATGCCTATGCTTCTCCTTTTAAAACCCCTCTGGGTTTCTTTCGAGGTCTCGACCCTCTAGGCCATTAATGACCCCCCTGGAAGAATACATCTTTCGAATCTCAAAAATCAGCTCTTCCTCGCCTTCGATGACTAAACCTTCACATATTTTACTTTATCTGGCAACTACCACCGGGGCAGCCACAAAAACTCGCATTGATGAGCCGCCTGATCGTCTCTGACCTCTGGATGCAACAGTCGAGTGGCCGCCATGCTCAACAAGCTTATCGGGCAAGAAATTTGGCTTTAATGAGGCCTTTGACTGCCTCGGGAAACACCATCTGGGGATGCATGTCTTTTCCTCCTCGCTACTTTTCCTCTTCGTCGGGTCACGATATCGCGACATTTCTCTTCCTTGCTGCCTTTCCTCTTAGTCGGGTCGCGATATCACGACATTTTTCTTTCATCGCCATCTTCTTCTCCTTTGGGTCACAAAATCGTGACATGTCATGATACCACGACATCTTCTCCTTTCGGCTCCTCTTTCTCCTCTCGGGTCACGAAATTGTGACATGTCACGAAATCGTGACATCTTTGCTCACTGCTTCCTTCTCACCTATTTGGGTCATGAAATCGTGACATGTCACGATATCACGACATCTTTGCTCTCTGCTCTCTCCCTCTGCTTTCGGGTCACCAAATCATGACAACTTTGCATTTTTGCCTTCGCTCTCTGCTTCGGGTCACGAAATCATGACATGTCACGATATCGCGACATCTTTGTCCTTCTGCTCTCTCTTCGCTTCTTGGGTCATGAAATCGTGACATGTCGCGATATCACGATAGCTTGCCTTCTGCTCTCTCGCTCTGCTTTAGGTCATGAAATCACGACATGTCGCGATATCACGATAGTTTTCTTCCTTGCTTCCTTTTATGCTCCTTCGGTCACAATTTTGTGACATGTCGCGAAATCGTGACATTTTTCTTGGACGCCTTCTCCTTCCTTCCTGAGTCACGAAAATGCGACATGTCGTGATATCGCGACACTTTTCTCTCTGGCACCTTCTCTCAGCTTCTGGTCGCGAAAATGCTACATGTTGCGATATCGTGACATTTTTTTCTCCCCGTGCCTCCTCTTGTCTTCTGGTCGCAAAAATGCGACATGTCGCGATATCGCGACATTTTTCTCCTCTGTGCCTCCTCTTTGTCTTCTGGTCACAAAAATGCGACATGTCATGATATCGCGACATTTTCCTCCTCTGCGCCTCCTTTGGTCTGCTGGTTGTGAAAATGCGACATGTCGCGATATCGTGACATTTTTCCTCTTCTGCGCCTCTTCTTGTCTCCTGGTCATGAAAATGTGACATGTCGCGATATCGCGACATTTTCCTCATCTACTCCTTTTCTTTGTCCTTTGGTCGCGAAAATGCGACAGGTCGCGATATCGCGACACTTTTCCTCCTTTGCGCTTTCTCTCGTCCTCTGGTCATGATAATGCGACATGTCGTGATATCGTGACACTTTTCTCTCTTGCGCCTCCTTCAGTTTTTTGGTCACGATTTCGTGACATGTAGCAAAATTATGGCATTTTATGCTCCACGTCTCTCTCTCCTTCCTGAGTCGCGATAATGCGATATGTCGCGATATCGTGACACTTTTTCTTGTTGCGATATCGCGACATCTAGGCAAGCACTTAGACATTTTCTGTTGAGGCAGGACTGCTCTACTGCCATCGGATGCTCCTGCATCAGAAAAACGGGGTGGATTGAGAAGTGACCTTCACTTCTATTTGGTTCTGCATTGTGCAGGTTCCATTGCTTCTTCTTCATCTGATGGATCATCAACACCATCTTCACCATGGCCTTCTCTCCTGGGCTCAACCCCTCTTCGCAACTCCTCTTGCAGGGCTCGCACTTGCCTCTGCAAAGCTCTGAAATCTTCTTCAGGTACCACCACCATGATTTCTTCATGGAGGCATTCTTCTTCGCTCTCTTCTCTCAACCCTTCAACAGATCCTGGTGTAAACTGCCTCACGTTCGGTGATCTGTTTACACACTCAGGAACTTTACGCTCTTCCACAGATCCTGGTGCAAACTGCCTCAAGTTCGGTGATCTGTTTGCACACTCAGGAACTCTACGCTCTTCCACAGATCCTGGTGTAAACTGCCTCACGTTCGGCGATATGTTTACACACTCAAGAACTCCCGCTCTGATACCACTGATGGGGGGACACAAAATCACTCATACCAAAATTTTCAAAATGCACATTCATTAACTTGGAAAAAGAGATTACAATGCTAGCCCGCAGGCTTAGCTTTCTATTTTCTAATGCAGGTTGCCTCACGTTTGATGATCTGCATTTGCACTCCCAGGAAGAAAACCTTCTTCCCAATATCAACTCCTCTACTTCCCCCCTAGAAGAAAAACATACCCAGACAGGTCCAGAGTGGGCCTCTTGCCTCCAACTCTGCAACACTGCCTCGGTAGTTTTTTGACCCCTTCTACATGCCTATGCTTCTCCTTTTAAAACCCCTTTGGGTTTCTTTCGAGGTCCCGACCCTCTAGGCCATTAATGACCCCCCTGGAAGAATACATCTTCCAAATCTCAAAAATCAGCTCTTCCTCGCCTTCGATGACTGAACCTTCACATCTTTTACTTTATCTGGCAACTACCATTGGGGCAGCCACAGAAACTCACATTGATGAGCCGCCTGATCGTCTCTGACCTCTGGACGCAACATTCGAGTGGCCACCATGCTCAGCAAGCTTATCGGGCAAGAAATTTGGCTTTAATGAGGCCTTTGACTACCTTGGGAAACACCATCTGGGGACACGTGTATTTTCCTCCTCACTACTTTTCCTCTTTGTCGGGCCGCAATATCGTGACATGTCATGATATCACGACATTTCTCTTCCCTGCTACCTTTCCTCTTAGTCGGGTTGTGATATCGCGACATGTCGTGATATCACAACATTTTTCTTTCACCGCCGTCTTCTTCTCCTTCGGGTCACAAAATCGTGGCATGTCGCGATACCGTGACATCTTCTCCTTTCGGCTCCTCTTTCTCCTCTCGGGTCACAAAATCGTGACATGTCACGAAATCACGACATATTTGCTCACTGCTTCCTTCTCACCTCTTTGGGTCACGAAATCACGACATCTTTGCTCTCTGCTCTCTCCCTCTGCTTTCGGGTCGCCAAATCGTGACAACTTTGCATTTCTGCCTTCGCTCTCTGCTTTGGGTCGCGAAATCATGACATGTCGCAATATCACGACATCTTTGTCCTTCTGCTCTCTCTTCGCTTCTTGGGTCACGAAATCGCAACATGTCACGATATCGCGACAGCTTTCCCTCTGCTCTCGCTCTCTACTTCGGGTCGCAAAATCGCGACATGTCGCGATATCGCGATAGTTTTCTTCCTTGCTTCCTTTTCTGCTCCTTCGGTCGCGATCTCGCGACATGTCGCGAAATCGTGACATTTTTCTTGGACGCCTTCTCCTTCCCTCCTGAGTCATGAAAATGCGACATGTCATGATATCGCGACACTTTTCTCTTTGGCACCTTCTCTTGGCTTCTGGTCACGAAAATGCGACATGTCGCGATATCGCAAATTTTTTTTCTCCCCGTGCCTCCTCTTGTCTTCTGGTCGCGAAAATGCGACATGTCGCGATATCGCGACATTTTTCTCCTCTGCACCTCCTCTTTGTCTTTTGGTCACGAAAATGTGACATGTCGCGATATCGCGACATTTTCCTCCTCTGCGCCTCCTTTGGTCTGCTGGTCACGAAAATGTGACATGTCGTGATATCGCGACATTTTCCTCTTCTGCGCCTCTTCTTGTCTCCTGGTCACGAAAATGCGACATGTCGCGATATCGCGACATTTTCCTCATCTACTCCTTTTCTTTGTCCTTTGGTCACGAAAATGTGACAGGTCGCGATATCTTGACACTTTTCCTCCTTTGCGCTTTCTCTAGTCCTCTGGTCGCGATAATGCAACATGTCGCGATATCGTGACACTTTTCTCTCTTGCGCCTCCTTCAGTTTTTTGGTCGCGATTTCACGACATGTCACGAAATCATGACATTTTTTGCTCCACGTCTCTCTCTCCTTCCTGAGTCGCGATAATGCGACATGTCGCGATATCGCGACACTTTTTCCTATCGCAATATCGCGACATCTAGGCAAGCACTTAGAAATTTTCTATTGAGGCAGGACTGCTCTGCTGCCACCGGATGCTCCTGCATCAGCTTAGCAAGTAATAGTTCACATTTTGAGTTGATTTGGTCATGTTTTGGGAATGATAATAATCAACTCCTATTTTCACCTTATTTCTACTATTGAACTATGCACTTATCAATTTGATGGAGTTCTCGATGGTTGGGTTTATTTTGTCCCTATAATGTGACTACGAGAAAAGTATAAGCAATAAATTCCTACTCTTTTAAAGCAAGCAGTAATTTTACTTTTCTATCCAATGGTTCAATTTTCTAGATTCCAATTAATTTAAGTTTGATGTAGCACTCCTTATATCTCCCTAGTTTGGAATTTTAGAAATTGATAATATTTCCAATAATAATTTGTTCCAAGTATAATGCCTTATACCTCCTATGAAATTAATTGCAAATATTAATATACTTGTATTTCAACTAATGAGATTTGAAATACTATTAAGGATATAAACTTTTATTTGCTTTCTAGTTTACTAGGGTTAATTTTACATGTATCTTCAATGCAAATAATAATAACTTTAACCTTATATACTATCCCTTATCACTCCTTATGAAAGCAAATAATTAAACTATATGATATAATACCTTTTATAAGGTTGAGAGCGTGAGGTCGATGGGCACTGCTTTGACTTCAATCTCCTTAATGGGTGCTATATCTTCTTGCTAGTTAATGATAGAGATATTTTTGGGCATCCTTTATGATGGTCTTACTTCCCTCTATTACTGCTTGACTTCTTCGCATTCAATGCTAGCTTAGGATGCACTTCCCTCTCTATTGATGCTTGACTTCGCAACGCACTCTCTTACTTTGTGCTCCTATTTTTTCTCTAATGTGCCTTGATTTATCTCTGTAATCATGCCTTGATTTCTCTCACTCTATTCATGCACTCCTCTTTAGTCTTGAGCAGTAGTTATGATATTAGTGAGTGTTATATTAGGTGCCTCCAACGCTCAAGTGCTCCTTGAATAATGTGCAATGATGATTATTCCTTTCAAAACTTTTAGAATAGCGTTATTATAATTTTTAACGTCTCCTTCCTATGCAAACATTAGAATGTATGTATGGATGCCTTGTTTAAATGTGCCAAGTGGTACTTTACTCTTATGCATGTAATGCTCCTCCAATGTCCTTTGTATCTTGTTCTTCAATGCTTTCTTTCCAAGGAACCGATGATGCTATGAGGTTGGCTCTAGTTATGACGATTTCTAGGGATTTACAATGGAGGTTATATGGAACTCCAATGGTGGATTTAGGTGCTTCCTCTTGTATAGTGGTTCTTCCAAGTTGCAGCCTGGGTAATGGACCTTTGGTTTCACCTTGTATCTTGTCAACTAACGATGATGTATTCCTCCTTGCACTATATTTACCTTATTGTCCTCATTTATTGCAGGTTTCCAACGTGGTAGTTATCTTCTGCTATGGTATTCTTTAACACCTTGATGAGGTAGATGTCGAGCTCTTTTGGATGGCTCTTATCTTAAGAACCTAGGGTTGTGCTTACCTTGCTAATGGTGGATGTTATGATCTCTTGGATGGCTCTTCTTTTAAGCACTTTGATTTTGCTTTCCTTTCACTAATGGTGGCCTCTTGTAGATAAGACAATGGGATACATAATGTATCCTTGAGACACTTAAATAGTTGTCTTCTTTTGGTGTAACGTAGAAGACAAATGAGGTGATTATAAATAACCTGTAATATACTACTTGATTGCACCTAGAATTTGAGACTCTTCTAGTCTTCTTTTGTAGCTTCTTTTTTTGGTTTTAGATAGTGGCTTTCTTCTCCACTCCTTGGAGGTATATCACCTTTTTAGTAGCTTTACTATGCCACAATAAGTTACATATTTTCTACATTGAATAGTGTCTTTAGACACTTTGATATTATGCTAATTTGTGCACTTTGGTTTTCACTTTAACTTACAAACCAATGCACTTAATAATCTTTCAAGAGTAACTAGTATAGTGCACTAATTTTCACCTTTGATCAATCCTTAATGCACCAATAATATCTCCAACTTAATGCACTTAAGGATAGCTAGAATAGTGCAATAGTAATCTATATTTATTACTCTTGTAAATGAACTCTTAATGCACTATAATCTATGCTTTAGAATGTAGTCTTCTTTACTTCAACTTAGACAATAGGAAGATGATATTTTTCTTTTGTTCGAAATATATCTAACTCCTATTTTAATGTGTAAGTATTAACCTTAAAATAAACTATCTTCAAAACTCCCTTGAAGACTCTAATATGCAACCTTCTCCTTGCAACTTTTAACTCTAATATGGTGCTTAACGAATCTTAATAATGAACCAAAAATCTAAAGTTCAACTATTGAACCTTCTACACCAAAGTTGCTTATCTTAATGAACTTTGTATATGAAGAATTGCAATGTGATTAGATTCACCTTATTGCTGTAATTTACTGAATGAACTTGCAACTCTTATTTTCTATCCAAAACAAATTCTCAACACACCAATTTGCAACTGTGTACCTCCTCCAACTTGCTGCTTAAATCCGTAGTTTTGTGGCTTCAACTCTCCTTCAGGATGTATCCTAGAAATCTAAAACTTAGTAGCTATTGATGTTGCTCAAGTTGCTACTTTCTTGCTATCCTAAAATCTAAAATTTTTAGATTGCAAAGCAATCAATATCTCCACTAAAATGCTATCCTTGAATCTCAAAAATTTGGTAGGAAACTCCTTCAAATTGCAAATGAGATTTTCCTTCATTAACCCTCTAGTTTTCTGTTGTACAAACCAGAAGATATCCTTTCTTTGAATGAGCTTTCTAGCCTTAAAAGACAATCTTCAAACTTATCAGGTTTGGTAATAATGTCTGGCTCCTTTCTCCTTCAACCTCCTTGTAGAAATTTCACTTCAATCTAGGCCTTCTTCTCAATAATATGAAAGTCTTGAGGTCTTCACCAATCTCCTTCAAAATTTGGTAAGATTCTTGCCAAATCTTTGTTTGGGCTTGTTGTTGGATGGCAATAATTGTCCCAACTTCTTCCTTTATCAGGAACTTCTCCTTGGTGGTAAATTTTTCCAATGAGTTCTCCTAGGAACTCCTTCAATGGCCTTCTTCAAATCTCCTTCAATGAGGCTTTCCTAGCCTTCTCCTTATTTCTCCTTGAGACCTCTTCTCTAGGGTCTTCACTCTCTTATCTTTTTTGTTCTTCCCAATGAGACATTTTCTTCAACCTTATACTATGGAATTTTGGAAATGAGATCTTTCTCTTGGACCTTTGAAATTTGTTGCTTTAGAAATAGGACTTTTGTTAGTCCTTCTCCATATTCAAGCTTACAAATTTGGAAGTTCTTCAATGGGACCTCTTATAGGTCTTTTCAGCTTCGTAGGCTAATTTATTCTACTCCTTCAAGGTGAAGTCTTCAATATTAAATAAATATCACCAATATCATACCTTCATCAGGAATCCTCTAAAGTCTCTTCAATCTGCTACTTGCAGTCTTCAATGGAGATCACCAACCTCTAATCTTCTCCTGGACTCTTTTTTGAAGTCTCTTCAATTTGCTACTTGCAGTATTTAATGGAGATCACCAATATCCAATCTTATCCTAGACTATTTTATGGAGTCTCTTCTTCCTTCAATCTACAATAAGGGTCTTATGCTCTTTTATTCGCTTATGCAATCTGCAGGTTTGCAATCTCTAGCAATGGGATATTTTCTTTAGGCCTCCAAATCTTCACTCTTCTATTTGTTGCTTCTGGTGCTGGATTGATTCTAAAGAAGATATTATTAATAGCTCTTTTGTAGGAAGCTTCCCAACTTTTTTCGAATCTCCTTTTTCTTGCAATAAAGTATCAGCATTGTAATGGAAGAAATTTTAAATCTAGATATAATCAATCTTAACTAGTTGATTTATCAATCCAGTGGAATCAAGGCTGAGTCCTAGTATTCACGAGTTTTTTTGCAATCTTGTGGAAAGACTCTAGCCAAATACAATCTCAAATTTTTTGAAAGTGAACTTTCTAGATTCCTCTCAATCTCACTTGTGGCTCTCCCTATTTCCTATCAATCTACTATGTGCTCTGATGCCACTGTTAGCTTTTGATGAGTATATGATATAGGAAATGCAACCACAAGATGCAAGATAAGACAGGTATGATATCTCTATGATAATGGCACTATAATATGCATGAAAATAATGAGATAAAATTTTATAATAACTCAAAAATATACCATTCATGATAGCTCACAAAAATAGTACAATGCAATATAATGAAGGACATGAACACTCAAACTATTTTAAAGGAATTACATTGTACTCCTTTACCAATATATACTATGCACTCTCTATATTCTCTACCCCCTGATTTCACTCACTATAAGACCTTTATATAGGAAGATAAGTTCCTTGGCCCTCACTCAATCTTTGAATTTATCCTATGAATCATGTACATGTGGACTACATGAACATTTACATCATTGCACATTCTAACACTTGTGCATTTATTAAATTGCTTGAAGTAACTACATAACTTTACTTAAAGTAAACTCCTACTCTAGTTATGTACCAAAGGTGGTACATTAGTATGTACCCAATAATATATTATACTCTAACACCAATAACATCGTCTATTCAAGTCATTTGAGGATCTTCTCAGAGCCAACCCATAAATTGGACCACATGTACCAAGGGAAGTGTGGTTGGCATCAACCAATATTGGGATCATAAAACCCTAATTTTTGACACTTATAGAACCAAACAACCCTTTTTCCATTTTTCCAATATATATGGTGCCCACTTTTTTATCTAAGGTATTTTCAATCATATTGAAGTTACCACATATTACCTATGTGATAGAGGGTAGGGAATATGCAATCCAAAGCCAAAGGTGGGTCATTTCTATGCCATTGTTGGAGGTATAAACATTAATTACCCCCAATGCATGGTTATTGATGTTGAATATGGCCCATAATGTTCTATTTGTGGGGTCACAACCATGGTCCACCATATGGGGCCACTAGTGTACTATCACAAAGGTGGCAATGTTTCCTTGGCCTAGTTCATAGCTACTATGCAAAACAAATATGGCCAAAAATTCCATGAAATGAATTTCATTGGGGGAGAGAGTCTAACAACATATCCTCATTTTCAATGTACTGTAAACCATTGTAATTGTTGGAGGATTTGGAGAGGTAGCTTCCTGACTGAATTTTGGACACATGCAACTACTTTTCTAGTATAAAATATTCCTTCGTATTTCCTCACCTTGGGTAAATCTCATGTCTAGCTACCTCCTCCAAAATAAAATTAGTGAAAGGTATTGGAAAGAGATCCTTAATTATTATGGTATTTAGACTTCAAAATTATACACATGTGGATCTGGTTTTCTTCAAGGTAATCATGATCAGTGAAAACCACTTGCTCATTATGACCTTGAAAATCATATTTTCATCAAGCATATTTTAAATTTTTGCATTGACTGAGGTTGCATATGCAGGATTCATCTGGTATGACCTTCACCTTATGGTAGTGCAACCAAAATCAATTGGATCTAAAGTGCACATAGTTTTTGTGGTTTTCCTTTTGAATATTTGTAGGTCCATGTTGATTTTCTTCATTTTCTTCATAGTTAAAGCAACAATTGATAAGGATATATTTAGGACTTAGGACATAGCTTAGGTATTTATTATTATTTTATACATTAATCCTAAGTTGTCTATGTTTCCCAATGTCTAAAATGAAGCTTCTACAATAACACATAGGATTGTTTGTTGTAGGCTTGGTTGGCATTAGTTAGCTTGTTTGTTAGATTAATTTATCTTGGTAGTATTCAACTTTGACCTCCTTATTGATTTCTCTATTGTAATTATATCCCACCTCTATGGTTGTTCCTATATTTGTTATTCATTTTTTCTTGTCCATTATTTGATGTGCTTTATTTTTTCTCTTTTACTTTTTGTTGCACCAACGCCATCTGGTGTCTTGAACTCCTTACATTGAATGAAAAATCTACAATCACATGCCACTTCACTTCATAGATATTGCAGAAGGTGTTTTTTAGGTTAGTAATATTTGTATCTCTTCATTTTGCAATATGAACACTAAATATCTTCCCTCTCCTTTTTATTTTCCTTTGCATCTTGTATCATCTTCTCTAAGGTCTTTCTCATGGCTTGTCTTACCATGTGTAAGTTGTCTCGGTCACTATCATAGGATTTAACATCCTTGTTCTTCTTCTTGGTGATATAAATTTCTTTGATGATCTCTATGTCATTTTGGAGTCTTCTAAACTTTTTAATAAAGTCTTTTTTCATTGTTTCCAATGGTGCAATGTGTTGATATTTTATCTTATTTAGGTTCCATTCCATTACGATTCCTTGCAATGTTGCCATAAATAATATTAATCATGCTTGCTCATCTACCACTCTATTTTCTTTCTATATGGTTACACAAGTTCCTATATGGCATTTTGGGTCCTCTTTTCCATCACCCAAAAATAGTGGGCACTTCTACTTACGTAAAATTATTGCATAGATGGCATAGGTGGCTATTATTATTTGGGTACTTCTTTATCACTTGGTGCTTCTTCACCTTGTGTGCTTTCACCAACAAAAAATATTTGACTTATCTTGACACTTTGTGACCTTCACAAAGATACGTATATTGGATCTAGTCTACTAGCATGAGCACTCTTCTATAGTTGCTTTGGTGCTTGACTCTCATCCTCTGTATCTCTTGGAAAACTTCTCAATTCTTGCTCTGGTGTTACCAACAAATATTCTTCTCCACGTTCTCTCCATGTTGGCGCTTTGACTTTCTCAAATGTTCTCCATGTTCTTTACTTTATTTTCTTGAATATTTTTTTTAATTACCTTTGTTGTTAATAGAAAAATTTTCCACCTTTCATGTGTTTCTCTTGTATTCCCCTCCTCTTGTGGGATCTATACATGTTTAAATATTTGAAAATCAAACTCAGTCTCTCAAGACTACAATTTTTTTTGGAAGTATTTTGCTTAACACTTCATTGTTTAGCAATCCTCATGCTTCTTCTTATAGAAATTTGACTATCTCCATGACCTCATATTCCATGTCCTCCTATTTGCAAATCTATCATTTACCTTCTCCTCTTCATGTGTGTTGATCCTTCATCAACTAGGCAATATCAACGAATAAGCTAAACCAAACTTCGACTAGGCAATAATTCCAAATGTAGCATGGTGGTAAGCATTCTAGAAATAGAGGAAAATGATGATATATTAGGGTCCAAAAAAGACTATAGTCATGCAATTCTATTCATAATTTGGTACTTAGAATGGCATCAACACTTGATAGTATAATAATTCCATTTATAACAACATGCAATGGTACAACACTTACACTTGGAACAACACACAATGGTACAAGAAGTGCTAGAATGGAAATCATTGTATCAAAAAGTGTTGGAGCGATAAGTGTTAGAGCAACACTTGTTGAATGGTAGAATCATATATTACTAGCACTACAAGTGATCCACACCATAGGAATGACACTCACACTGGAACAACCATAGTCACCTTACTAAAATAGCACATGTACCACCACTTGGAACGACACTCTTAGTAGTTCCACCTATACTATGTTCTAGATTGTAACTCCTTGATTCCACGTTTAGTCTACAACTATGATCCTTGTACACAAACAATCCAACACACTATAAACTACCAATAGTAATAATACTGCATAAAAATTATACTCATCATAGATAGAATATGAGTCATTTGCATTATTTTTGGTACAACATTAGACAATATCAGACCATGCATATACAATCTACATACATGCTATAGTATTTGCACATATGGCTTATCAATAATCTACTATAGTCTCTCTCTAGACACAACATATGCTCTAGATACATAGATGAATAGTCTCATGATCTGCCTAGAAGATACAAGGTTGTCTAGAATGAAGGAGGGGGTCTATTTAAGTTTTATCCTGATTGTTGCCAACAATTTCCTAGGACAGTGCACCACCCAACCATCTTTATATTCGAACATTCACATTTAATCTTAATACACTATAGTTTATTTTTAATTTATCAAATCACTTGATCATAGTGCGCTACATTATCATATACATTTACATTTACATTTCGCATGTATTTCATTACAATTGCATTTGCCTCTCATTTACATTCTTTTATTTACATATTAATACTTAGTGTATTTTGCACTATTTATTTTTTTTCTAAGGTCCAAAACTAGTGTCTACAAAGGGGGATCCAATTTAAGAGTCTCTCTTCATGTCCCTAGTTCAGCTTAAGGGGAATGTTAGAATATATAGTGGTTAATATTATCTTGTAGACATAGCCGACTATCCCTTTGAACCCATGTAAATCTTTAAAAAAATGTAATTTGTTTATTATTTTATTCCTAAGGATTGGTCTCATAACCTTGACCTCAAGGCTTCATATACTTGGGTATAAACACCCCTCCTAATTGATCATTTTGTTATTGGTTAGTGTAATTTTTATTCTCTTTGACTGAAGATATTTTGGTGTCTATGGACACCCCATCATATTTTATATTCTATATCTTGTGTATTTATTTTTTTAAGCAATATTAGGTAATGATTGATTCCATTTGTTTCTAGAAACTACTATGAAATCTAACATGGTATTTTTTTTTATTTAAGCAAAAAACCCTTGTGGGGCCTCCTTGGTCTAAGATACCACGAACAGGGGGTTCTACACCATCAAAGTCACTCGGGAGTCGCACCCGACCCTGCCCGCACCAACATTATCAATTGGATTTTGGATACCCAATTCAAATTTTTGGTAGGGTGGAGATTTGAACTTGGGACCTCCCTTGGAGGATTTCCCTCTCCTCTCCAACTCACCTACAACACCTGGGTAAATCTAACATGGTATTTGAGTAGTTATAAATCTTCATTATTTATTTTCTTCTATCGATAGTATATTTATCTTCTAGCTTCTCTTAAGGATGATTTTCATAGGGGCTTGTGGAGAATATTTTCTTGAATATGACAATATAATCTAAAGGGTTTATAATAAGAAACCCTAGTGGACTTGGATCACGAGGATATCACTGGGATAAATAAATTTACTCTAATAGAAATATTCATTGATTTTTCCCTCTCATTGGAACTCAATATTGTTAAGTTAATTTTTCTAACCAGATGGATACCCAAGTTTTAGGATTGAGTTTACTAAATTTCTTTGAAAACCCCATTTATCTTTTACAATTAAAAAAAATATTTTCCTTCTCTTCCAACTTTAGATGACCAATAGTAGCACTTGTAAGAGAATACGTTGTGTGATCTCCATGAAAGAAGAAAAGAAGAGGCTAAAATTTTTATACAAATACCTATGCTATAGAAGTTATGGTTAGGTTTCTATGCTTAGAAAAGACCTCCAAGCCACTTGACAAAGTTGCAAAAATAGTTTGGTAACTTTTTTGTTGTATAGGTATGAGAGGGGAGCCTAATTGGTTGTATTCGACAAAATGGTTGTATATGGAATTATAGTAGACATGGACAATATTCAACATTTTTGAATTATTTACAAAACTTTAGGGGGTCACAATTCAACACTTTTTATCATTTCACCTCTAGTTACTCCTAATTTATGTTTAAAAAAAAATCCTATTTCCCTCCAAATTTTGAATTTTTAAATTTTAGACAAGGAACATTCGACAAAATATTCTCTCCTATGGGTGAGAAAATATGTGATTGGACACACCCACATCATGCTTACATGTAGTTGTGTCATGTGCAAGGGAATATGGTGATTGTTATTCATCCACATAATATGTATTTTTTGCTTTGCCTTCCAAACCATATGTACAGGAAGGCAACTAGCACACTATGTGCTAAAGCATTTTCCAAAGGAAATCTTGAGTTTGAACCTCCCATCCTATTTTGATGTTGATACTAGAAAACACTATGCCTTTGCCCATGATGATTTAAGCATAGATGATGTGGCACCCCCAAATGATATGGTCAATTATGAGGTACCTCTTTTCCTCTAGTAATGATGTGTCAAATCCATATAGATGCCACATGGTAGTCCGTACAATTGAGGTGATACTAGATGCACATATCCTAAGGTGACATGTGGTGGTACATAAATTTTAGGTGGTACCAGGTGTATAAATCCTAAGTTAACACATGGCAGTCCATACAGGTCACTTGGTAGGCAATGCATGAATGTTGAGGTGATACATGGCAACTTAGACAACAATCTAGAAAGGTGATGTAGGGCAACACATGGCAGTTTCTAAGGGCATTTATGTGGTATACATAACAATATGATGCATGATATTCTCTAGTTTGGTTAATATGCTAGTATGTACAACTAACATGGTAGTCCATATGCTACTTGACACCTATAAAAAATAGGATCAACCAATTGTATTATGTTATCTCATCAAATTGGACAAGGAGATCGCACAATTAATAGTAGACTTGGAATCACATAAATCTTAGAATAAATTAGACAGCAACAAGTGGCATAACATGGTTCATCAAAAAAATAACAAAGATGACTGTGAGAAGTGGAATCATGCAATTTGTTGGTACCTTGCACAATCAACATACAAGGACCCTCTTAGTCACTCACGTAATGACATGTGGTGACCTCTCATTTGTTGTAGGTATTCAAAAATAATAATTTTTCAAAGGTTTTGCATGCAATTATTTTGATTTTAGAGTCAAACTTCTTATGACCATAACTTTTGCATATGAAAATATTTTGAGTCCTTTTTTTCAAATCATGCATTTTATGAGCTATTTGCATTGGTGTTGTTTCTTGTTACAATTGCATGTAGATTTTTTAATTTTGGAAAAATAGTTATAGATCATCATGTACCCTTGTTTAATGGTCCTAAATATTCCACCTAGAAGCTCAAAAACCTTTTAAAGAAGCCTACTTATGAGTTCTACAAAAAGAAAGGATACAAGGTATAATTTTGTAGAATAGGATCAAGAAATTAGAGGAAGCGACAAGAAAGGGAGTGTTGATGCTAATATCTTCTTTCAACAAGGTGAGGATGGTTTCTATGGAGAAACCTCATAGGTATATATTGTAGTTCATTCTTCATATTGGACATCCACTTATTCAAATGAGTGGATAGAAAATTCAAGGGTTGTGAGGCATATGACAAAGCACAAGTAACTTCTTTAAGGCTATAACAAAACTCATATAGGGGAACATATTGTGATTGAAGATTCTCTATTACAGATTGTAGGAAGTGGAGAAATCACCATTGAATATTCATCATTTGATGAGGTGATTCATGTTCTTAATGTTGATCCTAATATTTTGTCTATTTATTGCATTACTCACACAAACAAGTAGAATTTCGACATGATATATGGGTGATTAAGGATATAGATAATGGATTTAGGACTATTTATTTTGAATATTATGATGTGTTGAGTGGTGTTTTCACCCAATTGTGAAAGCACACTCTCCGGTAGGATCTGAGTCCCAAAATCCTCTGCTTGCAAAGAAAATAATTTCTCCAAGGTTCCTGTTATGCTGATATGATGTTGTTCAAATGAAATGCTAGGAATACCTTAGGGTTTGCAAGTGGATGTTAACAAGGGGCACCGTGGTTTATTTAGTTTGAAATTACAAGTGGACTCAAAATGAATAATATCTATTCTCTTCTTTAGTTCTGATGGATTTTCAGCTTGTTTATTTGAATACGATGAATTAAACCTGCAGAAAATAAATTAAGGGTTTAAAAAATAAAGCAAAATAAATGAAAATGAAACTAAACTACAATCGTAATGCTGTCATCAATTCGATGAAACCGAAGATAATGAGGTTTTCTCGCATGCAACCTAACCTAATGAACCTCCGCAAATTCGCACAATCCAAATAAATTAGGTGCTGGTTTCTAGGGTTTCTACTCGTAATTCCAGATTTAGGCATTCGCATGAAGCAACCAAGCACACTTGCATTAAACTTCACCTAAAAGCCTTAGAAATCTGGAATGAATGATAAAACATTAAATCATGCATGCACAAAATGACTCCTTCTTTCTCATCAATGAGATGCCAACACTCTATATTTCTGTATTAAAATGATATATCAATTACAATTACAGAATGTTCCAGGTTTTACAAATCCAGAACAAATGAAGGAAATTGCCCAAGTGCAGCCCGTAATGGCATGAAGCCCTTGTCTCTGCAACTCGCAAGCAGCAATTTCCAACCCTTCTTTCAATCCGCATTCTTGACTTTATAATCACTGAAATGGCTCTTCGATTCTCCCTGTGTCGCTTCGCTTCACCTTCCTGCATTTGACCTTTCAAATTCTCGCCTTTTCCTTGCTTTTGATTGATGCTCGATTCTGAAACGCTCGAAATCCACCGCTGCATGTAACGCCTCTGCAATACTGACACCTGTAAGCCACGTGTCCTGCATTTTCTATGTCTTCTGTAACGTCTTCCCGTGCCAAAACGTGACAAAACAGCATGCAACCTGCTCACCTTCTGGCCGTAAAAACGCGACATGTCACGAAATCGCGACATGTCGCGATATCGCGACGCTTTCCTCGTTCGTACGCCTCCGGTCGTTTCTGTCGTGATATCGCGACGTTTTTCACCTTCGGACCTTCATGCCGCAAACTGTCACGATTTCGCGACCATTTTCTTTTCGTACCCTTAGGCCGCACCCGTCGCGAAATCGCGACGCTTCTTCTGGCACCTTTGTTGCATGCTCACGATTTCGCGACGTTTTTCCTTTCCGTACGCTTGAGCTTCAACCTCGCGATTTCGCGACGCTTTTCTCTACCTGATGGATTTTCCTTCTCCTCATTTCCTACCTTTTCTTTCATGATTTCGCTACCATTTTCCATTTTCGTACACTTGCCAATTTTTCGTCGTGAAATCGCTACGCCCCCATCCGTACTACTTCGCGTTAGCCGCGAAACTGTGACCTATCGCGATTTCGCGATGCCTTTTCGCTTCATTCCCTTTTTTTGCTTTCTGTCGACGATTTCATGACCATTTCTGCGCATTATGCTTTCTGGTTGATCCTGTCACGATTTCACGACCATTTTGGCCCTTTGCCCTGTTTGACTGGTTCCCGTCGCGATATCGCGACGTTTTCTTGCTTCGTGCTCTTTGACCTCTTTCTTTATCATCCACCATTTTTCCGCTTTGTGCCCTTTGACCAGTTTGACCCACGATTTTGCGACGCGTCGCGATATCGCTACGCCTTTCCATTTTGCCTTTCTCTCTCCTCCCTGGGCCACGACAGAGCAACATGTCACGATTTCGTGACACTTTTTCATTTTCATTTTCTCTCTCCTCTTTCTACCGCGACGGAGCAACATGTCACGAAATCGCTACGCTATTTTCATCCGTACAACTTCTGAAGCAACACGTCGCGATTTCACGACACTTTTTCATTCTGGCAACGACGGAGCAACATGTCGCGATATCGCGACGTTTTTTCAATTTCGACAGCGATGGAGCAACATGTCGCGATTTCGTGACACTTTTCCTATTTTGGGCAGCGATGGCGCGACATGTCGCGATTTCGCGACATGTCACGATTTCGTGACACTTTCAAGACTCATGCATTTTTTCCTCTTTTCTTCAATTTTAGCATCTGGGTCACCGAGATTCTTCTCTGCAAGCCTGCAAAAAGGTGGGTCCCCAATTTTGGGGTGTGTTGTGGATCAACCACAACAAATGGCGACTTCATTGTCAAATGCTCTTGAGCATTTTAGTAAGAACCCAACTCGAAACATATCACAAACTCGCAAACATATGTTAGCACATAAGCAATATAACAAATGCCCAAAGATCGAAGTACATGAATTATCAGAATCATCAAGTATTAGCTCAATGTGTGCAATGAATTTCTTTCCCTATCATTTGAAATTGATCCACACTCCATTATCGATTTTGCATGAATGCATATGTGGGATGGTGAATGATTTGTGTACCCTAATGAATGTGCTAGGAGATTTTGCTTTCATAAAAGGCATGGTCATTCTTCTATTATTATGTACAAGCATTCAAGATTGCCAAACCCTCTTAGGATCCACTAATTCATTACCTTATTGTATCCCAAAGTTGGTTATGAGTCTCTACCATCCTGGAACCCATGTGCAAGTGAATGTGAAATCAGAACTTTGGGGAATCAGACTCCCAACCAACCGAGATGAGAGTTTAACCCTATCCTTACTATTCTGATTTAGAGTTCATTACCTCACTTTAAGCAAAATAATTAAACCAATTATGGAAGAAATGGTCATGCTAGTCTAACCCTCTAGACAATCAGCGGTCTTGTTTTTTAGGCAAGACATGATGCCATGCATGGGCATATCTAACCCCACAATCCAAAACTTATCTCCATTTCTTTGGACCTTGGGGATGACTACCCATCCTTTGCAGAGGACAAGTAGTACGATCCTTACAATCCAAAATAAAGATGAGATGGGAAAAATTTATTTATTATTTATTTTTATTTTTTTTTACTTCTTGGACCTTGGGGATGACTACCCATCCTGGCTAGGGACATGTAGTACGATCCTTGCAATCCAAACTTTAGATGGAAAACATTAATTTTGTTGCTTAGACCTTGGGGATGACTACCCATCCTTTGCAGAGGACAAATAGTACGATCCTTACAATCCAAGATTTACTATGAAATGAGACATAAGAGCTTTGGGGAATCAGATTCTCAACCTAAGCGAGATGAGAATTTATGCCTTATCCTTACTACTCCATGTAGGTCAAATCAAAGTTTTGGGGAATTGGATCCTCAACCTAAGTTCGATGAGGATTTAACCCTATCCTTACTACTCTGATTTTAGGCTTTAGGCTCTATGGAAGTGGTCAAAACCACTGTTTTAAGGATCATGTTGCATAATAGGATAGACATGAATAACTTCTTTCGCCCAACCTTTTCCTCCAAGTTAGGTTTTGATCATTTTGCTCAAGATCCTTTTTAATGTATGAGACGTGCTTGGTTCTAGATATCTCAAGACTCAGTTTCCAACCTTAGGATTTACTTACATATATGTTATAACACAACCCTAAGAGGATTTGACATACTTTAATGGCTTGTACCTAAGATGCATATGTAACTAAGATGAGATGTATGTAAGGTGAGATGGAACATGAATGCATTATTTCTTGAATTACAAATGGAATGAATTGTCATGCAAAACCAATTCTTTCATGCATCACAAAATCAAACAATGTAACTTAAGATGCTTGTGTTACTTGTGGAGCTTTTTACAGGACAATTCCAATATTTCATATTCTCCTAACCTGAAGCATAAGTTGACATCTCAATTTTTTTTTTTTATTTTTTTATTTTTTTTTTATCAAAATTAACACACATGTCAATTGAAATCAAATCCATAACCAAAATCCTAGCTAGACTAACAATCCTAAACAATAAAAACAAAATCTGAAAATCCCCACCAAAACCAAAAGAATAATATCAAAATCTCACAACCTAAGGGCTAAAATAATGCTTTAAAATCTGCCCATTAACCGGTAGCATGAAATCTCTCCCTTCTAAGGTTTTTAGCCTCGAAGGTATTCTTCCCAAGAATCTCTCGAAATCTGGTATGGACCTAACCAAAGACAATCAAACTTGTGATGATTCCCTTTTTCCTCATGTCTTTTGTCCCATAGTAATACCAAATCTGAAATTCTGAATGATTTCACTTTGGCCCTTCTCGTCAAACCATCTTTTGATAACTCGCTCGGTGTTTATTCATGTGATTCATGGCCTCTTCTCTCTTTTCATCAAGGTGCAACAACTGTCTTAACCTCGAAATATCGGGTCGTGCCCATGTACTCTTGTATGAAATGTAAGGTCCGCAACTTCAAATTTGCTGGAAATATCGGGTCTTGCCCATAAACCAAATGATAGGGAGTATTCCCTATGGAATCTTTCACTGGTCCTATCTCGCCCAAAGGGCAAACTTTAATTGGTCGTGCCAATCCCGCGGGTTCTTTTCCAAAGAACTTCTTAATGGTATTCAACAAATTCTTATTTGAAGATTCGGCCAACCCATTTCCTTGAGGATAATAGTTGGATGCAAATTTTAAGCTCACTTTGTTATCATATGCCCAATCTGCGAATTGTGTAGAAATAAAAGCTTTACCATTGTCACTGACAATAGAATCGGGCATTCCAAATCTTGTTATAATTTGATCCTCAAGGAATTTAATCACAACGTCCGTGGTGGCATGTTTAGTAGGAATCGCTTCGTCCACCTTGTACAGTAGTCTCGTAGTCGTCAAAATGAATTTATGAGAATCAGAAGAATTTGGGTTAATAACCCCGATGAAATCTAGTCCCCACTGTGCAAATGGTCTCATTTCAACTACAAGTTGCAACGGCATGGCTGCATTTCTTTCTCTATTTGCAGCCACTTGACAGATATGACAAGATCGTACATGGGCATGCGCATCCTTGAAAATATGTGGCCGTAGTATCCTCGCTCTCAGGATTTGATGTGTCTGTAGCATTGGCCGCACCATGACCAGCTCCATGTTTCCCGTGAAATTCCTGCAACACCTCGGCAGCTTCTTCTTTGTTCAAGCACCTCGGGTAGATACCTTCATGATTCTTCCTGTAAAGCACACCAGATTTCATCGATAATTGATAGACTTAAGCCTTAAAGCTCTTCTCTCGCGTTGAATTCAGATTAGAAGGACACTTACTACCAATAAAAATTGCACAATATCAACATACCAGCTCGTCCTTAGCAATGTATTCTGTATTTGAGCATTGGCCTCGTTATTTGCGGATTATTTTCTGCGATCGCCTTCGCTGACTCCTCGTCCTCGAACTAGTTTCATTGGTTGGATTTCGAGATCAAATTCTTGGATGGTTGAAATCCATTTTCCTCTCTTCTCACCTAGTTCATTTTGTAAAAACATGGTCTTGACCAGCAGAGTCGGGCACGATGGCAACAACTCTGCTATGTACGATGTAGTGCCTAAATTTTTTCACAGTTTTAAAAAGTGCGTACATTTGCTTATCAAGGATTGAATACCTTAATTGAGCATCTTTCATGGGGGCACTTAAAAATGCTATGGGTTTTTCGGCACTATCCTCGCCTTTTTGGGTTAAGACACTCGCAAAGGAGTGTTCTGATGCAAAAGCATAAATATAAAAAGGCTTGGAGTAGTCCGGGCTTATAAGGATAGGGGCTCTTGAAATGTCATCTTTGATGTTCGGAAGGCCACTCTACTTTCCTCGTTCCATTTTACATCCACATCTTTCTTAAGCATCTTGTTCGGAGGCTTGGCTATCTCAAAGAAAGCCGGAGATAAACTTCCTCACAAAATTAACTCACCCAAAGAAAGATCTCAATTCTTTCTTACTACTCGGGAGAGGTAGGTTTTGGATAGCTTGTATCCTTTCTGGGTCGATGGATATGCCCTCTTTTGAAATGATGTGACCCAACAATTTTCCTTCTCGTCACTCCGAAAATGCACTTTTTGGGATTTAAGGAAATTCCATGTTCTCTCCATCTTTGAAGCACTTTCTTTAAATCTTTGACATGGTCCTCTCTCTTCTTCGAGAAAACTCGGATATCATCCACATACACGATGATGCATTTGCCTATGAGTCATTTGAATGCATAATCCATGGCACGTTGAAAAGTTGCACAAGCATTTAACAGTCTGAACGACATTCTCTTATATGCAAATGTTCCCCACTTGGTAGTGAAGGCTGTTTTCATCCTGTCGTCTGGATGTATAAGAATTTGGTTGTACCCATAATACCCATCGAGAAAGGACATCATTTCAGATCCATTTACCATTTGTAGAATTTCATCGATTGATGGCAAGTGGATAATTATCCTTTTGAGAGGCTTTATTAAGATTTCAAAAATCTATGCACAAACCTAATCTCTCCGCTCTTTTTTCTCACCGGAATGAGGTTAGCCACCCATGTTGAGTGCCTAACAGGAAAAATGATTTTCGCTTCCAATAATCTTTTAACCTCCTTTTCGATCAAAGGCTCCAATAGCGGGTTAACAACTCGTTGTCTTTGCCTAAAAGGCTTGGATCCTGGCTTCAAAGGGATGGTATGTGTGATAATGTTTTGGTTGTAAGTCTTCAGCTCATTGTAGTTCCAAGCAATACAATCTATGTAATGCTTCAATGCTTGTATTATATTGCTCCTTTCTTGCTCTGTACATGCCTTTGCTATGTACACCTCCTTTGGATTGTCTCGCGCTCCCTAGATTAATTGAATCACAGGCATCTTTAGGGAGTGGGACTCTTTTTCCTTTCTTGGTCTTGCATCCCATGTCGAACATCTTTTCCAATGAAACCACGTCTTTAGGAATTTTATTGGATTGATACGCAGTTTCAATTTCATCTTCTCGTTTCATCCTCGCCACCTTTGCTCCTCATCAATCACCCGATTTTCAAAAATACCCGAGTTTGTGACAAATTTGAAAATATGTCTGTCACTTTCAAAAACTTGGAAATTCTTTACATTATCAGCTATTGATGGACAAGGAACCAGTTCAATGGAAAAAATTTTACATATTCTTATATCAACCGGATTCAACATGCCCGCGGCGATTGCAAGAGAGTCTGCTATTCGATTTCCTTTCCTAGAAATAAGGGCTATGTTGAATGCATCGAACTCCTCCATGAGGTCCATAACCCTAGTTCTATAAAGGCTTAGTCTCCTGTCGTGGCATGTGTACTGTCCTTTGATTTGCTTGACTACCAACTCATAATCTCCCAAAACCTTCAAGCATTTAACATGCTTGCTCAATGCTAGACGTAAACCATAGATCAACGCTTCGTATTCTGCCACATTGTTCGTGCAAGGAAATTGCAGTCTGTAAGCAGCTAACAAGGGTTTACCTCCTGGACCAGTGAGCTCGACTCCAGCTCCTGCTCCCTGTCTAGATTTTGATCCATCAAACCTGAGCAACCACGTGTAATCATTTTCCTCGGAAGAGCCACCATGACACGCCTCCTCTTTATGCTCTTCAGCAGCCTCCTCAACATCAAGTGCATAAACTCCTAGTTCTGGCTCAGAAAACTGAACTTCATTCGGCTTGTTAAAATCTGTTATAATCTCTTTAAGCCTCGGTTCGTTTTCCACTCTTATTTGGTTTGCAATTCCCTTCCATGGTAGCCACATATGCGAGCAGTCTGTTGAAAAATAGCCATTCAGCGTTTTCATCCAATCCCTAGCAAGTAGCATTCCATACCTACTTGGGATATTAACCACCAAAATGTCTACAACCTGCTGGACCCTGGGTTCAGAATTCAATTGAATCTTGACATCATATAAAGTCCCCACTACATTTACTTCTGATCTGTCCAGTTGCAGGACTGTACATTTGGATGAAACAAGTTGCAGACCTAGCATTTTACATATTTCTGTAGGCATGAGGTTGCTCGTGGCACCTGTATCCACCAAACAGTTATGCAAATTCTTACCCGCAATTCTCAAAGTCAGTAAGAATGGCGGGACATCCCTTCTCTCCTTTCGCAAAATAAGGTGGGATTCAACTCTTTTTTCCTTCCACATTGGATCAGGTGAATTCAAAGCTCTTATCAACGCCTCCTTTTGGCCAGGCAATCTAGCTGCGTCCAGGAATGAAAGGCTAGATTTGGACTTCTTTAGATCCTCCACTATGTCATAGTTTGGCTTTTCAAATTTGACTGTCTTCTGCATGTCATTAGACATTTCTCTTCTAAGTGGAGGGGGAGGATTATTATTTGCCTTAGTGTCCCGGAGGAAGAATAGAATTGTTTGGAGGTGTCGATGAGGTTTTAGGGGCTTTAGACTTACTTCTCAAATGGTATCCATGATTCCCCTTTCTGAAATCTCGAAAAGCTTGCACCTCCCTGTTCCAGAATTTCGTCTTCTTCTTCCTCACTCTCACCTTCTTGATGATATACAGCTTCCATCACCATAATATTATCATCTTGATGTTGTGATGGATTTTCATTTGATACCAGCTCCAAATCATCAACTTGTGCCTCAAGACAATGAGTGTATCTAGCAATCTCGGGACAATTCCTCTCATTGTGTTCTTTTGTGTTATGCAACCCCGCACCCCCTTTCCCACACCAAATATGAAAGATTCAAAAGAGAATTGGGTTGGCTAGGTCCTGCAGAAGCATCTAATTGATTAGCAATGGGAGCGGGAACTCCCCCATTGTTAGGCTTAGTGTTCCAGTGCCTCCCTCTATTGTTAAAATTTTGATTTGGGTGAGGGGCATGGGACTCATACTTCTGCTGTTGAACCCTGTCATTGCTCAGTTTATGCACTAATTTCTTGAGCTCTTCGACTTCCGAATAAACATCCTTCGATGGAATCATATTGTTATTAACCCCCGTTGGATTCGCATAATTAATGGGGTCTTGATTCAACACTGGGGTCGGGTTCTGAGGAATTGGATTCCCGTATGGATTGACACTTTGAATCGGGGTAGGATTTGGAAAAGGAACTATGGCTTGAGGATTGACCTGACTAGTTCCTTGCATAGTTGGTTGACTGTTCTGCAAAAATGCAGGGACAGGTGGAATGGCTGTGATTGGTTGGATTGGAATGGGTGCATACGCGGGTGCTGGTGGATACTGCTGCTGATATGGGAAGGCGCTCATGCTTGGCATTTGTGGTGCCATGAGTTGATTTGCCTGGGGAGCTTGACCATATGGAGCATACTGTCCCATCACAGGCATCTGGGTAAACCCGTAGCCTTGTGGCGTCATTTGCTGCTCGATAGTCATGGCTTCGTTATAGGCTAAAGCCAGCGTGGTGACTTGAGGATTGCGCCTTGCAAACATGGCTGTCATGGGGTCCAATGCCCCAAAATATATCTGCAAAGCCACTACGGGATCGATGGCAAAGTGCCTAATTGCTCTATTATAGCACTTTTGGAATCTCTGATTAAACATTCTGATTGGTTCCCCTTGGCCCCTTTTGCATGTAATAAACTGATTGTAAATAGTTGCGGGATCTAAGGGTGACCTAAATTGATTGACAAAGGCATTTTCCATTTGTGTCCAAGAGGTGATTGAACCAGTTGGCAAGCATATATACCATTCATATGCTATTGGATCTAAGCTCATGGGGAAAAGTCTCGCAGGCCACATCTTCATATTGAACTTGCAGCCTAATTAAAACATCCCTATAGGCTTGGATATGTTCTTCTACTGTTCTTAGGCCATCTGGCTTGTATTTAGGCAGAAATATTTCAATGTTCTTGGGGATTTCATGGATATCCCCAGCAATATTCAAAGGAGTATTGTTAGCTCCATACCAAGGAGTTGCTGGAGCTTGAGCCATTTGACTCAAAATTGATGAAGACAGACCTACAATAGCAGTAGAAATATTACTAACTATAGGCACACTAGGGGCAACGGATATTACTGGCGTAGGTCCACTCGACGTTCCTGGAGAAAACAGGTCTTTTGCGACTGGTGTGCTTACGACTTGCTTGGCTTTACTCTTGGGAGTACCAGTAAGGTCATGAAAAATGGTTTCTCCGGTTGTTTGAGACCTGGTCGCAATACGGCATGGTGGGTCCAGCCTGCCTGATGAAACCCTCGACTATTTCGAAGAAAACCTGCAACAGAAACAAAAATAGTGTTGCAGTTTAGCCACTTGTGAGATTTATTAAATGATTTCAGAATTAGATCAAAAACAAATTATTCAGGTATGAAAATCAAAATAACATAAACCAATCCAGGCCCTCCTTCTAGCGCCAATCTGTTGAGTGGTGTTTTCACCCAATTGTGAAAGCACACTCTCCAGTAGGATCTGAGTCCCAAAATCCTCTGCTTGCAAAGAAAATAATTTCTCCAAGGTTCCCCGTTATGCCGATATGATGTCGTTCAAATGAAATGCTAGGAATACCTTAGGGTTTGCAAGTGGATGTTAACAAGGGGCACTGTGGTTTATTTAGTTTGAAATTACAGTGGACTCAAAATGAATAATATCTATTCTCTTCTTTAGTTCTGATGGATTTTCAGCTTGTTTATTTGAATACAATAATTAAACTGCAGAAAATAAATTAAGGGTTTAAAAAATAAAGCAAAATAAATGAAAATGAAACTAAACTACAGTCGTAATGTTGTCATCAATTCGATGAAACCGAAGATAATGAGGTTTTCTCGCATGCAACCTAACCTAATGAACCTCGCAAATTCGCACAATCCAAATAAATTAGGTGCTGGTTTCTAGGGTTTCTACTGTAATTCCGGATTTAGGCATTCGCATGAAGCAACCAAGCACACTTGCATTAAACTTCACCTAAAAGCCTTAGAAATCTGGAATGAATGATAAAACATTAAATCATGCATGCACAAAATGACTCCTTCTTTCTCATCAATGAGATGCCAACACTCTGTATTTCTGCATTAAAATGATATATCAATTACAATTACAGAATGTTCCAGGTTTTACAAATCCAGAACAAATGAAGGAAATTGCCCAAGTGCAGGCCCAGAATGGCATGAAGCCCTTGTCTCTGCAACTCTGCAAGCAGCAATTTCCAACCCTTCTTTCAATCCGCATTCTTGACTTTATAATCACCGAAATGGCTCTTCGATTCTCCCTGTGTCGCTTCGCTTCACCTTCCCGCATTTGACCTTTCAAATTCCCGCCTTTTCCTTGCTTTTGATTGATGCTCGATTCTGAAACGCTCGAAATCCACCGCCGCATGTAACGCCTCTGCAATACTGACACCTGTAAGCCACGTGTCCTACGTTTTCTGCGTCTTCTGTAACGCCTTCCCGTGCCAAAACATGACAAAACAACATGCAACCTACTCACCTTTCTGGCCGCAAAAAAGCGACATGTCACGAAATCGTGACATGTCGCGATATCGCGACGCTTTCCTCGTTCGTACGCCTCCGGCCATTTTTGTCGCGATATCGCGACGTTTTTCACCTTCGAACCCTCATGCCGCATGTCATGATTTCGTGACCATTTTCATTTTACCCTTAGGCCGCACCCATCGTGAAATCTGACGCTTCTCACTTCGGGCACCTTTGTTGCATCGTCACGATTTCACGACGTTTTTCCCTTCCGTACGCTTGAGCTTCAACCCGTCGTGATTTCGCGACGCTTTTCTCTTCCGTACTACTGACTCGGAAATCGCGACCATTCTCTCCTTCGGACCTTCTTGCCAAATCACGATTTCACTACCTTTTACCACACCTTTCACTATCGATTTCGCTACCATTTTCCATTTTCGTACACTTGCCAATTTTCCGTCGAAATCGCTACGCTCCCCCATCCGTACTACTTCGCTGCTTCGGAGCCGCGAAACCGCGACCTGTCACGATTTCGCGATGCCTTTTCGCTTCATTCCCATTTTTTGCTTTCTGTCACGATTTCGCGACCATTTCTGCGCATTATGCTTTCTGGTTGATCCTGTCGCGATTTCGCGACCATTTTGGCCCTTTGCCCTGTTTGACTGGTTCCCGTCGCGATATCGCGACGTTTTCTTGCTTCGTGCTCTTTGACCTCTTCTCTTCCATATCGCGACATTTTTCCGCTTTGTGCCCTTTGACCAGTTTGACCCACGATTTTGCGACGCGTCGCGATATCGCTACGCCTTTCCATTTTGCCTTTCTCTCTCCTCCCGGGCCGCGACAGAGCAACATGTCACGATTTCGCGACACTTTTTCGTTTTCATTTTCTCTCTCCTCTTTCTGCCATGACGGAGCAACATGTCACGAAATCGCTACGCTATTTTCATCCGTACAACTTCTGCAGCAACACGTCGCGATTTCGTGACACTTTTTCATTCTAGCAGCGACGGAGCAACATGTCGCGATATCGCGACGTTTTTTCAATTTCGGCAACGACGGAGCAACATGTCGCGATTTCGTGACACTTTTCCTGTTTTGGGCAGCGATGGCGCGACAGGTCGCGATTTCGCGACACTTTCAAGACTCATGCATTTTTTCCTCTTTTCTTCAATTTTAGCATCTGGGTCACCGAGATTCTTCTCTGCAAGCCTGCAAAAAGGTGGGTCCCCAATTTTGGGGTGTGTTGTGGATCAACCACAACATGATGAATTTGAGTATATTTATAAGTTGGGTGGAAGACCTACTTTCTCTTCTAGTAAGAAGAACTTTGTTATAATGGTTGCACATGTTGATAATAAGAGTTAAAAGTTGCATCATAGGCTTAGGCATCTCAGTTATGGTTCCTTAAGGTACATGATTCATCATGATATGGCTATTTGACTTCCATGCATATCTCCTCCAAGTGGTACATGTGAGGGATGCATTTTGAGAGCACCATAGGGAGACCTTTCTTAAATGAGTTGCCATAAGGGCATCTCATGCTTAAGAGACCATACACAATGACATATGTGGACCTATAGGGACACCTTTTCTTTTAGGAATCAAGTAATTTCTTCTTCCTATTAATGAATTTTCTATATATGTGTGGGTATATACCATTTACATCAAGGATGAAGTGTTTGAGAAGTTCTAAAATTTCAAGGCCCTTATTTCAAATTAGCTAGACATAAGGACCAAGTTTCTAGGGATAAATGGGGTGGTGAATATGTTAGTCATGCTTATTATATTTTTTTGATACTCATGGAATAACATATTGGAGGATTGTTCACTACACTCCTAAATGGTGTAGTAAAAAGAAAAAGTAGGGTAATCATGGAGATAGTTTGTTGTACGATTCATACCAAGGTCTAGATCACAAGTTTTAGGGAGAGGCAGTTACTTATGTAGGGAAAATTATCAGTAGGATTCCTACTATGGTTTCTTGAGGGATGACAACTCTTGAGAAATTGATAGGGGATAAGCTAGATGTGTCTATATTTTGAAACTATGGGTCTTCAACATGGGCTAACATATCAAAGGATCTTCAAAAAATGAGGTATCAAATATTCATAAGTATATATTTGTGGGGTATTATGATATCTCAAAGGTATATTGTCTCTATGATACTCATAAGCATGAGTTGTTGATTAGGAGAGATGTTATCTTTTATGAGGTTCTTCTAGGTACTCCTTCCACTCCCCCTCTCGGTATTTTAGATATTAATTCCTCTTATTCTCTACCTATTCCAGATTCAATATGTTCTTTAGATATTGTGGTTCAATTTCCATTAGAGCATCTTCCTCTTCTAGTGGTTGTTCACTACCTATCAATTTGATCCCATCATGAGTATTTTCTCAAGTAGTTTCTTCTTCTCCTAGAGTAGGACAGGATGAGTAGGATGGTTCAATTCATAATATTTCAACTTTGTATGATGAGGTGAGTGGTGATGAGTTGGATTATTTTGTTTTAATTATTGATTTGAGATGGTGTAGGATACTCATGCTTATTTTGAATGTCCTACACCCAAGTGGGTCAAGATGCTTCTGAAGAATGCCCAACCCATCTTGTCCCTTGAGCAGAATTAGAAGGCTCCTTCTCTAGCTTTTCTCTCAAAGGAATCCCACTCACAAGATATTTTCATCTACTCCCACACTAAGGAAAATCCTAAATGGAAATATTTTATGTCAAAAAAATGAGGTATTGATGAAGAACACAAGCTTATACTGAGAGGGGGGTGAACAGTATAAGAGCACTTTTTACTTTTCTTTCCAAATCAATATTATGCAATGTATAGATAGCAATATCAATAGCAATAATCAAAGCAATGCACAAATCACCACACACAATAGAGACACCAATTTAACGTGGTTCACCCAAAGATGGCTACCTCCACGGAGAAAATATTTTACTAAAATTTTCTCAATCAATCTCTTGGGAATTCCTTCCCTATTACAATGTTTATGGACCTCTGTCCAAAGGAGATGTTGATCCCCTAAATCTGGTTCGTGGATCTCTATCCATAGGAGAACTCCTTCTCCTCTGCTCTGGTTGGTGATCCTCTAGAAGACTACTGCCTCCACTGCACTGGCTTGTGGATCTCTCTCCACTGAAGACTCTTGTCCCCACTCAGAAGACCTATCCTCACTACCTTGGTTGATGGATCTCTATCCACTGGAGACTACTATCCTCTCTGCTCTGTCACCTCCAAAGCTCTATCTCAAATCTACACTAAACACAATCCAATCGGTCTAGCACAAATATGCTCAACTCTACACTAAACATAGTCCAGTCGGTTTAGCACAAGTCTACTCAACAAGCTCACTCAAATCTACACTAAACATAGTCCAATAGTCTAGCACAAATCTACTCAACTCTACACTAAACACAGTCCAATCGGTCTAGCACAAGTATTCTCAACAAGCTCACTCAAATCTACACTAAACATAGTCCAATTGGTCTAGCACAAATCTGCTCAATAGGTCCACTCAGAACCTACTCAAATATCTCAACAGGTCCACTCAGAACCTACTCAAATATGCTCAATAGGTCCACTTAGAACCTATCCAAATATGTATTGTAAGCTTCCACAAAATCTCACACAAAATTAGTCCACAAGTCTTCTCAAAGACTTACCTCAAATCTGCTTAACAAGTCCACACAACTTGTCCAATCTCATAGAAGCATAAAGAGAATTGTTAGAGACTCAATATGTTCTATACTCAAAGCTCAATCACTTTCTCAACTCAAATCAATCTCATAGAAGCATAAAGAGAATTGTTAGAGACTCAATATGTTCTATACTCAAATCTCAATCACTTTCTCAACTCAAATCAATCTCATAGAAGCATAAAGAGAATTGTTAGAGACTCAATATGTTCTATACTCAAAGCTCAATCACTTTCACAACTCAAATCAGAATATAGAATAGTTTATTTTATGGAACTTGAACAATCACTTCATACATCCACTTGACTAGGCTCAATCAACTCTACTCAACCAATTTCTCAAGAACCAACCCTTGCTCACAAACCCTAGTCCAAGTATGTAAACACCAACTCAAAATATTTCCAACAATGCTCAACAACAAATCTCACATAACAATGATACTCATGTTCTTTCCAAACCCTAGTTCAAGTTCTTTGCACAACAACTCACTTCAACAACAATGCTCATAAATCAATCTTCACATAACAATGATACTCATGTTCTTTTCAAAACCCTAACTCAAGTTCTTTGCACAATCCAAATGCTTCAACAACAATGCTTATAAAACAAGGTTTTAATCACAACTCTTAATTCCAGAAAACCTTGAAGCATTAACTCAAACACTTTCGAAAAGGAAACCCTAATCAAATCCTTTTCACTCCAAACTTTATTTTTTAGTAAGCCAATCAATCAACTCAACCAAAGAAGAATTTGCCCATACCTTTTTGTTGCCAAAGAGTTGATCTCACAAATCTGCCACACTCACAATTACTTCTTTGCCAATCTCAATAAGGGTTAGAAGACTTCAATAAAACACAATACAAAAATATGACTAAAATACACCTTATCACTCCAACTTAAAAATAATATTCACCATAATCTTCTTTAATAGAAAAACCCTTATTAAAATGAAATCAATGCTCAATAGTCTTAATCCTCCAATATATCAATATATTAATTAAGACTTTACAAAGACCTCCTTATAACTCCTAATAACAAATCTCAAATAACATCACTTATTTAATAATTAACCCCTCTAACAATTAATTCCACTCATAAACCTTATACCTCCAACATATGCTAATAACAATAAAAATTAAACACCCTTATATCTCCAACATAGGCGGATAATTAAAAATTTAACCAAAAATATTTACCTCACCTTCGGAGGGAATCGAACCCTCAACCTTGCCCACAATGTGCACCTTAGCCATGGCCAAAGTCGTCGCATGAGCCATGCACTCATTTGCAATTAATGAAGCACCACCACATGCTTCAACTCTCAACTCCTTCTTCCCTTGGCAAAATGACGTGCGCCTTGGGTGCCTTAACCAACATGACCTCCAATGCACCTACCACATTTCGAATGTAGGCCCTCGCATGAACAAATATTTTCATGCTTCCCAACTCACCACTAGGCCACGCTGTCCTATGTGCCTTCAAAAATTAATGCTTCCTTCCTAAAACACTTTGTTGTCCATGAAATTCATAATTCTCATGAGCTCTTATTCTTTTTCGCATGCCAATTAAAATTCGAGCAAGGATAATGTTTTAGACTTTGGGCAATGTATTTATATTGCTTCCTCCATACCTTGGGAGACGTCGGTGCTTCCCCGATTTCCTTCCACGACGTCGACGAAGGTTTTAAAAGTGCTTCGAATGCCTTTTCTTCCAAACCCAACCTTTGGGTTTATGAAATATAATTAAACTTTATAAAACCCACTTTGATTTATAAAATATTATAATGAAAATTATAAATATTTTATTTGGGGTTTTCACCATATCACTTTAATATTATAATAACAATTATTATAATATTATATCCTTTTGATGCCTTGGATAAATTGCTTCCTTGGGTTGACCCATTCTCTTGGGTGTAAAATATAGATATTTAAACCCATCATGAATTTCATTAAACTTCCACTTGCACTTAAGCTGAGCTATCACCTGGCACCTTGACATCAATGACAACTAATTTTGGACATCAATGACAACTGCTCAAAATGTCCAACAATCTCCCCCTTTGTCATTGATGGCAACCCAAATTATTTTTACTGAAAGCTTGACTTCTTCTTCTGTGCTGCTCCCCCTAGGACATTGCTCCCCCTGGCTCAATGCTCTCTCAAATATCAAATCTCTCCCCAATACTCAAATCTCTCTCCCCTTTGACATCAATGGCAAAGGGTCACCTTTGGGGCTCGGGGCTAAGAATGAGCCTCTTAGCTTAGCCCCTCCCCCACCTTCTTTTAAGGTGGTTAATTCTAGGGTGGGAGTATTTCTACTCCCAGAAAGCATTGTTCTTTACCTTTATCCTCTTCTCTTATTTTCTAAATTTTTTGATTCCTCTGACTATTTCTATCCATGTCATCATTCATGTTCCTATTCCTGTTCACATCCATGTTCCTGTTCCTATTCTGTTCTTGTTCACATCCATATTCCTTTCCTCTTTCTATTCTTTCTTTCTTTCTATTCATGTTCATATTCATGTTCATATTCATGTTCATGTTCATGTTCATGTTCATGTTCATGTTCATGTTCTTGTTCATACCTATTTTTGGAATGTCTGCTCTACACCACTTTGTTGTATGACCATTATTATTGCACTTATAACACTTAATGATATTATTCCTTGGAGGTGCAAATGTCTTAGGATTTCTCCTAGTGAAGCCATATCCTCTTCTATCATGAACCCTGCAATTCATTGCCTTGTGACCAAACTGATTACATGAGTAGCAATACCCATGGAAAAGTTATCCATTCCCATATTCCTATCTTTCATGTGTCCTGCATTGTGAAGCCATGTGCCCAAACCTGTGACATGAAAAACATCTTCCATTGAAGCTTCCTTGTCTTGACCTCATTGGTCTCCTATTTTGATTGTTGTTCCATATGTATCTTCTTTGTGCATTGTTCCTATCTTTGTTGAACTCTTTATTGTCCAACCCATCCTCTGATGTCTCACTTTCTTTTACACTATCTTCTTCTGAAGTATCTTCATCTGAAGTTTCTTCTCCTCCAAAACTTGAAGTTGACTCTCCTTCCCATTTCTTTTGATCCTTTTCAAATCCAAGACCTGTTTTCTTTGATGTAGTCCTTTGTGTCTTGATGAACTTATCCAAGTTCTTTGAGCTATTTTTAAATCCTTTCATCTTGATCTTGGAGTCCTCTAAATCTTCTTTTAGTAGTGCCACTTCTTGTGCTAACTTCTCACATTCCAAGATCTTTGCTTCTAACTTATCTTTGAACTTCTTTGCTTTAGCCTTTGATTTTTCTAAATCCTCTATGAGCAATCTTCTTTCTTCATCACATTCTTGAAACTGAATTTCAAGTTTAGAGTGTTGCTTCCTTACCTTCTTTACCATGTCAAGGGCATAGATGAGTTCTCCCTTGAGATCATAACCATTCTCTTTTGAATAATCCTCTATTTGTTTACCTTTGTCCACATCATTACTCTCTTTTGGCTTGTCTTCTATAGGATCACTTTCATCTTCTTCTAATAATGCCATTAGAATATTTTCATCTAGTCCTTCAAGTGCATTCTCATACTCATCATCACTAAAACTATAACCATCCCTTGTACAATCATCTTCAAGATGTCCAAAGTTACCACATCTAAAACACTTGAGAATAACTGGAGCTTTTCTTAATCTGGTTCTTTTTCTTCAATCATAAACAGAACTTCATCTCTATCATTGTCTGAAAAACTAGCATCACTATCACTTGAGTACTTACTTGCATTATCCGCATAGTAGCTCCTCTTTTGTCTTTGAAAGAACTTCTTTCCTTGTCTGCTTTGTCCATCCTTGCTTTTCTTCTGATGCTTATCCTACCTATATCTTTCTGATTCCCTATACCTGTGATCCTATTTTTCTTCACCATTGTTGTTCTTTGGTTCTTTACAATCTGTTGCAAAATGTCCAAACTTTCCACAATTGAAACACTTAACAGATCTTAGATCTATGGATCTTCTAGAACCTTTATTTCTTCTACCATAATTAGCTTCTTCATCACTGGATGACTCACTACTTGATTCTGACTTCTTACCCTTTATTTTCTTGATTGCTTTGAATGTTGCTTCCTTCTGGGGAGTAGGATCTTTTGTTCTTATCTCAAAAGTTGTTAGCATACCAAGAAACTTATCTCTTGTCAAAGTATCACCATCCAATGATATTTCTATAGTAGAAACCTATTCACTGAATCTATTTGGAAGAGATCTTAAGACTTTATCACAAACATCTGATTCATCAATCTTCATTCCAAGTCCTTGCATATCATTAACAACCTCATCAATTCGAATTAGATAAGCACTGATATTTTCCTCTTCATTCATTCTCAATGTTTCAAATTGTCCTTTGAGATTTCGTATCTTGGCTTTCTTTACACTTTTATCTCCCTCATATATACCTTGCAATTTATCCCACATTTCTTTTGCAGTTCTACAATGCATAACTTTCATAGACTCTGTTCTACGCAAACCTCTCACAAGTGCATTCATTGCTTTTGAATTATAGTGTTGTAGAAGCTTACCTTCCTTATATGTAGGAGGATTGACTACTGGATCATATCCAAATTCCACTACATCCCAAACTTCATTGCCAAGTGCCATTAGGTAGATCCTCATCATCATACTCCAATACATATAGTCACTTCCATAAAATATTGGTGTTGAATTATTTGAGGACACCTCCTTAGGATCCATTGTGTTCTTGTTAGCTTTTCCTTCAAGCTGTTAAACTCTTATGAAGGCACCCGCTCTGATACCAATTGAAGAACACAAGCTTATACTGAGAGGGGGGTGAACAGTATAAGAGCACTTTTTACTTTTCTTTCCAAATCAATATTATGCAATGTATAGATAGAAATATTAATAGTAATAATCAAAGCAATGCACAAATCACCACACACAATAGAGACACCAATTTAACGTGGTTCACCCAAAGATGGCTACCTCCACGGAGAAAATATTTTACTAAAATTTTCTCAATCAATCTCTTGGGAATCCTTCCCAATTACAATGTTTATGGACCTCTATCCAAAGGAGATGTTGATCCCCTAAATCTGGTTCATGGATCTCTATCCATAGGAGAACTCCTTCTCCTCTACTCTGGATGGTGATCCTCTAGAAGACTACTGCCTCCACTACACTAGCTTGTGGATCTCTCTCCACTGAAGACTCTTGTCCCCACTCAGAAGACCTATCCTCACTACCCTGGCTGATGGATCTCTATCCACTAGAGACTACTGTCCTCTCTGCTCTGTCACCTCCAAAGCTCTATCTCAAATCTACACTAAACATAATCCAATCGGTCTAGCACAAATCTGCTCAACTCTACACTAAACATAGTCCAATCAATTTAGCACAAGTCTGCTCAACAAGCTCACTCAAATCTATACTAAACACAGTCTAGTCGGTCTAGCACAAATCTGCTCAACTCTACACTAAACACAGTCCAATCGATCTAGCACAAGTCTTCTCAACAAGCTCACTCAAATCTATACTAAACATAGTCCATCAATCTAGCACAAATATGCTCAATAGGTCCACTCAGAACCTATCCAAATATGCTCAACAAGTCCACTCAAAACCTACTCAAATCTACTCAACAAGTCCACTCAGAACCTATCCAAATCTATATTGTAAGCTTCCACAAAAGCTCACACAAAATTAGTCCACAAGTCTTCTCAAAGACTTACCTCAAATATGCTTAACAAGTCCACACAGAACTTGTCCAATATCATAGAAGCATAAAGAGAATTGTTAGAGACTCAATATGTTCTATACTCAAAGCTCAATCACTTTCTCAACTCAAATCAATCTCATAGAAGCATAAAGAGAATTTTTAGAGACTCAATATGTTCTATACTCAAATCTCAATCACTTTCTCAACTCAAATCAATCTCATAGAAGCATAAAGAGAATTTGTTAGAGACTCAATATGTTCTATACTCAAAGCTCAATCTCTTTCACAACTCAAATCAGAATATAGAATAGTTTATTTTATGGAACTTGAACAATCACTTCATACATCCACTTGACTAGGCTCAATCAACTCTACTCAACCAATTTCTCAAGAACCAACCCTTGCTCACAAACCCTAGTCCAAGTATGTAAACACCAACTCAAAATATTTCCAACAATGCTCAACAACAAATCTCACATAACAATGATACTCATGTTCTTTCCAAAACCCTAGTTCAAGTTCTTTGCACAACTCACATAACAATGATACTCATGTTCTTTTCAAAACCCTAACTCAAGTTCTTTGCACAATCCAAATGCTTCAACAACAATGCTTATAAAACAAGGTTTTAATCACAACTCTTAATTCCAGAAAACCTTGAAGCATTAACTCAAACACTTTCAAAAAGGAAACCCTAATCAAATCCTTTTCACTCCAAACTTTATTTTCTAGTAAGCCAATCAATCAACTCAACCAAAGAAGAATTTGCCCATACCTTTTTGTTGCCAAAGAGTTGATCTCACAAATCTGCCACACTCACAATTACTTCTTTTCCAATCTCAATAAGGGTTAGAAGACTTCAATAAAACACAATACAAAAATATGACTAAAATACACCTTATCACTCCAACTTAAAAATAATATTCACCATAATCTTCTTTAATAGAAAAACCCTTATTAAAATGAAATCAATGCTCAATAGTCTTAATCCTCCAATATATCACTATATTAATTAAGACTTTACAAAGACCTCCTTATAACTCCTAATAACAAATCTCAAATAACATCACTTATTTAATAATTAACCCCTCTAACAATTAATTCCACTCATAAACCTTATACCTCCAACATATGCTAATAACAATAAAAATTAAACACCCTTATATCTCCAACATAGGCGGATAATTAAAAATTTAACCAAAAATATTTACCTCACCTTCGGAGGGAATCGAACCCTCAACCTTGCCCACAACGTGCGCCTTAGCCATGGCCAAAGTCGTCGCATGAGCCACGCGCTCATTTGCAATTAACGAAGCACCACCACGTGCTTCAACTCTCAACTCCTTCTTCCCTTGGCAAAATGATGTGTGCCTTGGGTGCCTTAACCAACATGACCTCCAATGCACCTACCACATTTCGAATGCAGGCCCTCGCACGAACAAATATTTTCATGCTTCCCAACTCACCACTAGGCCACGCTGTCCTATGTGCCTTCAAAAATTAATGCTTCCTTCCTAAAACACTTTGTTGTCCATGAAATTCACAATTCTCACGAGCTCTTATTCTTTTTCGCATGCCAATTAAAATTTCGAGCAAGGATAATGTTTTAGACTTTGGGCAATGTATTTATATTGCTTCCTCCATACCTTGGGAGACATCGGTGCTTCCCCGATTTCCTTCCACGACGTCGGTGAAGGTTTTAAAAGTGCTTCGAATGCCTTTTCTTCCAAACCCAACCTTTGGGTTTATGAAATATAATTAAACTTTATAAAACCCACTTTGATTTATAAAATATTATAATGAAAATTATAAATATTTTATTTGGGGTTTTCACCATATCACTTTAATATTATAATAACAATTATTATAATATTATATCCTTTTGATGCCTTGGATAAATTGCTTCCTTGGGTTGACCCATTCTCTTGGGTGTAAAATATAGATATTTAAACCCATCATGAATTTCATTAAACTTCCACTTGCACTTAAGTTGAGCTATCACCTGGCACCTTGACATCAATGACAACTAATTTTGGACATCAATGACAACTGCTCAAAATGTCCAACAATCTCCCCCTTTGTCATTGATGGCAACCCAAATTATTTTAACTGAAAACTTGACTTCTTCTTCTGTGTTGCTCCCCCTGGGACACTACTCCCCTGGCTCAATGCTCTCTCAAATATCAAATCTCCTCCCAATACTCAAATCTCTCTCCCCTTTGACATCAATGGCAAAGGGTCACCTTTGGGGCTCGGGGCTAAGAATGAGCCTCTTAGCTTAGCCCCTCCCCCACCTCCTGTTAAGGTGGTTAATTCTAGGGTGGGAGTATTTCTACTCCCAGAAAGCATTGTTCTTTACCTTTATCCTCTTCTCTTCTTTTTTGAATTTTTTGATTCCTCTGACTATTTTTATCTATGTCATCATTCCTGTTCATGTTCCTATTCACATCCATGTTCTTGGTCCTATTATTGTTCCTATTCCTATTCACATCCATATTCCTGTTCCTATTTCTATTCTTGTTCATATCCATGTTCCTATTCTTGTTCCTATTCCTCTTCCTATTCCTGTTCCTATTCATGTTCATATTCCTGTTCATATTCATATTCCTATTTATGTTCATGTTCCTATTCATGTTCCATCTGTTCTTGTTCATACCTATTTCTGGAATGTCTGCTCTACACCACTTTGTTGTGTGACCATCATTATTGCACTTATAACACTTAATGATATTATTCCTTGGAGGTGCAAATGTCTTAGGATTTCTCCTAGTGAAGCCATATCCTCTTCTATCATGAACCCTGCAATTCATTGCCTTGTGACCAAACTGATTACATGAGTAGCAATACCCATGAAAAAGTTATCCATTCCCATATTCCTGTATTTCATGTGTCCTGCATTATGAAGCCATGTGCCCAAACCTGTGACATGAAAAGCATCTTCCATTGAAGCTTCCTTGTCTTGACCTCATTGGTCTCCTATTCTGATTGTTGTTCCATCTGTATCTTCTTTGTGCATTGTTCCTATCTTTGTTGAACCCTCTATTGTCCAACCCATCCTCTGATGTCTCACTTTCTTTTACACTATCTTCTTCTGAAGTATCTTCATCTGAAGTTTCTTCTCCTCCAAAACTTGAGGTTGACTACTCTCCTTCCCATTTCTTTTGAACCTTTTCAAATCCAAGACCTATTTTCCTTGATGTAGTCTTTTGTGTCTTGATGAACTTATCCAAGTTCTTTGAGCTATTTTTAAATCCCTTCATATTGATCTTGGAGTCCTCTAAATCTTCTTTTAGTAGTGCCACTTCTTGTGCTAACTTCTCACATTCCAAGATCTTTGCTTCTAACTTATCTTTGAACTTCTTTGCCTTAGCCTTTGATTTTTCTAAATCCTCTATGAGCAATCTTCTCTCTTCATCACATTCTTGAAACTGAATTTCAAGTTTAGAGTGTTGCTTCCTTACCTTATTTACCATGTCAAGGGCATAGATGAGTTCTCCCTTGAGATCATAACCATTATATTTTGAATAATCCTCTATTTGTTTACCTTTGTCCACATCATTACTCTCTTTTGGCTTGTCTTCTATAGGATCACTTACATCTTCTTCTAATAATGCCATTAGAATATTTTCATCTGGTCCTTCAAGTGCATTCTCATACTCATCATCACTAAAACTATAACCATCCCTTGTACAATCATCTTCAAGATGTCCAAAGTTACCACATCTAAAACACTTGAGAATAACTAGATTTTTCTTAACTGGTTCTTTTTCTTCAATCATAAACAGAACTTCATCTCTATCATTGTCTGAAAAACTAGCATCACTATCAATTGAGTACTTACTTGCATTATCCGCATAGTAGCTCCTCTTTTATCTTTGAAAGAACTTCTTTCCTTGTCTGCTTTGTCCATCCTTGCTTTTCTTCTGATGCTTATCCTACCTATATCTTTTTGATTCCCTATACCTGTGATCCTATTTTTCTTCACCATTGTTGTTCTTTGGTTCTTTACAATCTATTGCAAAATGTCCAAACTTTCCACAATTGAAACACTTAACAGATCTTAGATCTATGGATCTTCTGGAACCTTTATCTCTTCTACCATAATTAGCTTCTTCATCACTTGGATGACTCATTGCTTGATTCTGACTTCTTACCCTTTGTCTTCTTGATTGCTTTGAATGTTGCTTCCTTCTAGGGAGTAGGATCTTTTGTTCTTATCTCAAAAGTTGTTAGCATACCAAGCAACTTATCTCTTGTCAAAGTATCACCATCCAATGATACTTCTATAGCAGAAACCTATTCACTGAATCTATTTGGAAGAGATCTTAAGACTTTATCACAAACATCAGATTCATCAATCTTCATACCAAGTCCTTGCATATCATTAACAACCTCATCAATTCGAATTAGATAAGCACTAATATTTTCCTCTTCATTCATTCTCAATGCTTCAAATTGTCCTTTGAGATTTCGTATCTTTGCTTTCTTGACACTTTTATCTCCCTCATATATACTTTGCAATTTATCCCACATTTCTTTTGCAGTTCTACAATGCATAACTTTCATAGACTCTGTTCTACGCAAACCTCTCACAAGTGCATTCATTGCTTTTGAATTATAGTGTTGTAGAAGCTTACCTTCCTTATCTGTAGGAGGATTGACTAATGGATCATATCCAAATTCCACTGCATCCCAAACTTCATTGCCAAGTGCCATCAGGTAGATCCTCATCATCATACTCCAATACATATAGTCACTTCCATCAAATACTGGTGCTGAATTATTTGAGGACACTTCCTTAGGATCCATTGTGTTCTTGTTAGCTTTTCCTTCAAGTTGTTAAACTCTTATGAAGGCACCCACTTTGATACCAATTGAAGAACACAAGCTTATACTGAGAGGGAGGGTGAACAATATAAGAGCACTTTTTACTTTTCTTTCCAAATCAATATTATGCAATGTATAGATAGCAATATCAATAATAATAATCAAATCAATGCACAAATCACCACACACAATAGAGACACCATAATTTAACGTGGTTCACCCAAATATGGCTACCTCCACGAAGAAAATATTTTACTAAAATTTTCTCAATCAATCTCTTGGGAATCCTTCCCAATTACAATGTTTATGGACCTCTGTCCAAAGGAGATGTTGATCCCCTAAATCTGGTTCATGGATCTCTATCCACAGGAGAACTCCTTCTCCTCTGCTCTAGATGGTGATCCTCTAGAAGACTACTACCTCCACTACACTAGCTTGTGGATCTCTCTCCACTGAAGACTCTTGTCCCCACTCAGAAGACCTATCCTCACTGCCTTAGCTGATGGATCTCTATCCACTGGAGACTACTGTCCTCTCTGCTCTATCACCTCCAAAGCTCTATCTCAAATCTATACTAAACATAGTCCAATCGGTCTAGCACAAATCTTCTCAACTCTACACTAAACACAGTCCAATAGGTTTAGCACAAGTTTGCTCAACAAGCTCACTCAAATCTGCACTAAACATAGTCCAGTCGGTCTAGCACAAATTTTCTCAACTCTACACTAAACATCACTAGCAAAATCCTCAACAAGCTCACTCAAATTACTAAACAGTCCATACTACACAAATCTGCTCAATAGGTCCACTCAGAACCTATCCAAATCTGCTCAACAAGTCCACTCAGAACCTGCTCAAATCTTCTCAATAGGTCCACTCAGAACCTATCCAAATATGTATTGTAAGCTTCCACAAAAGCTCACACAAAATCAGTCCACAAGTCTTCTCAAAGACTTGCCTCAAATCTGCTTAACAAGTCCACACAGAACTTGTCCAATATCATAGAAGCATAAAGAGAATTGTTAGAGACTCAATATGTTCTACACTCAAAGCTCAAAACTTTTCTAATCTCATAGAAGCATAAAGAGAATTTTTAGAGACTCAATATGTTCTACACTCAAAGCTCAATCACTTTCTCAACTCAAATCAATCTCATAGAAGCATAAAGAGAATTGTTAGAGACTCAATATGTTCTATACTCAAAGCTCAATCACTTTCACAACTCAAATCAGAATATAGAATAGTTTGTTTTATGGAACTTGAACAATCACTTCATACATCCACTTGACTAGGCTCAACCAACTCAACTCAACCAATTGCTCAAGAAACAACCCTTTCTCACAAACCCTAGTCCAAGTATGTAAACACCAACTCAAAATGTTTCCAACAATGCTCAACAACAAATCTCACATAACAATGATACTCATGTTCTTTCCAAAACCCTAGTTCAAGTTCTTTGCACAACAACTCACTTCAACAACAATGCTCATAAATCAATATTCATATAACAATGATACTCATGTTCTTTTCAAAACCCTAACTCAAGTTCTTCACACAACCAAAGGCTTCAACAACAATGCTTATAAAACAAGGTTTTAATCACAACTCTTAATTCCAGAAAACCTTGAAGCATTAACTCAAACACTTTCAAAAAGGAAACCCTAATCAAATCCTTTTCACTCCAAACTTTATTTTCTAGTAAGCCAATCAATCAACTCAACCAAGGAAGAATTTGCCCATACCTTTTTCTTGACAAGGAGTTGATCTCACAAATCTGCCACACTCACAATTACTTCTTTGCCAATCTCAATAAGGGTTAGAAGAATTCAATAAAACACAATACAAAAAGATGACTAAAATACACCTTATCACTCCAACTTAAAAATAATATTCACCATAATCTTCTTTAATAGAAAAACCCTTATTAAAATAAAATCAATGCTCAATAGTCTTAATCCTCCAATATATCAATATATTAATTAAGACTTTAATAAAAAATTAAAAAATAAAAACCTCCTTATTACTCCTAATAACAATTCTCAAATACCACCACTTATCCAATAATTAATCCTTCTAAATGATTTCACTAACAACCCTTATACCTCCAACATAGGCAAATAATCATAAAACCTTAAACACCCTTATACCTCCAACTTAGGCGGATAATTAAAAATTTAATCAAAAATATTTACCTCGCCTTCGGAGGGAATCGAACCCTCAACCTTACCCACGATGTGCGCCTTAGCCACGGCCTCAACCGCCGCACGAGCTACGCGCTCGTTTGAAACCAATGAAGCACCACCACATGCTTCAACTCTCAACTCCGTCTTCCCTTGGCAAAAATGACGTGCACCTTGGGTGCCTTTCAACCAACACGACCTCCAATGTACTTGCCATGTTTCGAATGTAGGCCCTCTTACAAACAAACATTTTTGCACTTCCCAACTCACCACTAGGCCACGATGTCCTATGTGCCTTCAAAAATTAATGCTTCCTTTCTAAAACACTTTGTTGTCCACAAAATTCGCAATTCTCATGAGCTCTTATTCTTTTTTGCATGCCAATTAAAATTTTGAGCAAGGATAATGTTTTAAACTTTGGGTAATGTATTTATATTCTTCCTCCATACTTTGGGAGATGTTCGCGCTTCCAACGACTATCCTTACATGACATCAGCGAAGGTTTAATAACTTTATAAGGTGCTTCGAATGCCTTTTCCTCCAAACCCAACCTTTGGGTTTATGAAATATAATTAAACTTTATAAAACCCACTTTGATTTATAAAATATTATAATGAAAATTATAAATATTTTATTTGGGGTTTTCACCATATCACTTTAATATTATAATAACAATTATTATAATATTATATCCTTTTGATGCCTTGGATAAATTGCTTCCTTGGGAAATTAAACCATCTTTTGACCCATTCTCTTGGGTGTAAAATATAGATATTTAAACCCATCATGAATTTCATTAAACTTCCACTTGCACTTGAGTTGAGCTATCACCTGGCACCTTGACATCAATGACAACTAATTTTGGACATCAATGACAACTGCTCAAAATGTCCAACAATTGATGAAGAGAACATGGGAGTCGGTACCTCTTCTAGTAGGAAAAAATGTTGTGGGTTGTAAGTGTTTCTACAAGATCAAATACACATCAAATGGTCATATTGAAAAACACAAGGTACACCTTGTTTTCAAGGCTTCTCTCAATATGAGGAAGTAGACTACTTCAAGACTTTTGCACCTATAGCTAGGATGGACTCTATTAAAATAATTTTTTCTATTGTTGCCTCCTATGGATGGAAGGTGCATAAAATGGATGTGAAGAGTGATTTTATTCATGGAGAACTTCAATAGGAAATCTACATACAATAGCCACCCGAATTTGAGCTAGAGGACCCCACTCCATTAGTATGTCACTTGACTCAACTTTGTGTGGTCTTAAGCATGCTCCTTATACTCGATATGAGAAAATCAACTTTTTTTCTCAATTGTGGATTTCAACATTGTTATACTAAGCATTATGTTTACATAAAACATCATGACAAGGAAACTCTAGTGATTGTATTGTATATTGATGACCTTCTCATCATGGGCAACTCCACTATAATTCAAGATATAAAGTCATTGCTTTGTTCCACATTTGAGATGATAGATTTAGGATTTATGCACTACTTTTTGGAAATATATATTGATTAGACAAATTCTAGCATTATCATTTCTTAATCCAAGTATGCTTTGGATCGTTTTCAATAGTTCAATATGGAGGAGTGTAAGCCTACCTGAAACCCCTTTGCTTCAGATTTGAAACTTTAGGCTAATTGTACCACACCTTTAGTTGATATCACTCTAAATTGATCTCTTGTAATACTTCTCTATCTCATTCACACTAGATCAGATATAGCATTTGTTGTTAGTTATTGTTCTAGGTACATGCATGCTCTTTCAGAGTCATTGGACAACAACAAAGCATATTCTTAGATACATTAGATATACATATCATATGGGAATTCACTACTCTATTGGTTCATATCTAGTTTTGATAGGTTTTTTAGATGCTAATTGGGTTGGTGATTTGGATGAGTGGCAGTCCACCACAAGCTTTATGTTCTACTTGGTATCCAGCCTGATTTCATGGTAAATGCCAATCCACCATTTTTCAGTCCTCCAAAGAGGTTGAATATTGTGTTGCTAATGAGGCATAAGTTTCTTAGGTGCATGCTAATAATTTTGGAGATTAGCATTCCTCAAATATTTCGTGTTATCTTTATTGTGATAATTAGAGTACTATTTAGCTTATTCACAATCCTATGTTTCATCATTGGACAAAACACATTGAGATATATATGCACTTTATGAGATGACTTCATGATCTTGTCTCGATTCCTTCATCAAGTTAGACATCATACATTTTTATTAATATAATGCTCAAGGTCACTCTTGTGGGCATACAAAAGCTTCTTAGAGTTGGAGTGTCCCTTAATAGGGGATCCAACATAAGGGTCTCTCTTTGTATCCCTAGTTCAACTTAAAAGGAATGTTGGAATATGTGGTGGTTAAGACTCTTTTGATCATGACCAATTATTTATTATATTTACCCTTTAGGGCCATGTAAACTTTAAAAAAAGGTATTTAAAAAATAGTAGTATTTTATTCCTTAGGGTCAGTTTCATAACCTTGATCTAAAGACATCATGTACTTGGGTATAAATACCCTTCATCACCAATCATTTTATTATCGGTTAGAGTATAATTTTGATTCTCTTTGAGTGAATATATTTTGGTGTCTATGGACACCCCATAATATTTTATGTTCTATATGTCATGTATATATCTGTTAAGTAACACTAGGTAATAATTAATTCTATTTATTTCTGGAAACTAATATGAAATCTAATGAGTGTACCAACTTCCTTCTTATGATTATTATCAAATTCCTTTTATCTCTCAACACATACCTTCGGTGCCATCAAATCCTATTTTCTCCAAACTTAAAATCCTAACCTCTCAACTAGAGCTATTGAAAAAACAAATGGTTGTCATTCAAGGGTCTTCCTCTAGTCACAAGTACTCTTATGATGTCTTATACAACCAACCCTTAGATCCTTTTGTATCTAGTCATCCTTTCTATCCCAATTTTAAAACTCATAAGTTTAAAATGTATAAAGGTAAGGAACATACCATCAACCACCTTAGGTTGTTTATAACTTCTAGTAGCGATAATTCTTATGATAAAATATTGCTACTCAAAATATTCCTTAAGAGCCTTAGTGTTCCTACCTTGGAATGGTACTACCAAATACCAAGGCATTCCTTGAAGAGTTTTAGAGACCATGTTGATATGTTTGTCAAGAAATTCTCTATCTACATTGAGAAAAAGGTCACGATTAGTAATCTATACCATTTCAAGCAGTCTAAAGATGATAATTTTGCTAACTTCTTAGCAAGAAGGAAATCCCTAATGGAGACTTCAGTATGTACCTCCACCTCGAGATCTCCTAGATATATTTATAGGTAACTTTAATGAGAAATTAGTCTTCTAATTAGAGATGACCAATGTGTCTTCTTTTGAATATGCGATTGACATGGCCAAGAGAGTAGAGACCACCTTATCAAAAGAGAGCAATTGAAAACCAAATCTTATGAGGAAGATAATTCTTCTTGTAACCTGAGGGGTAGCACAAGAATAAACACATTGTAAGATATCAAGTTATGGACTCATTCCATATCAACAACGTTAGTGTTGCAAGTAACCTTCAAAAGCTTATCTTAGGGAAGCCACACCAATAAAAACCTAAAAGAAAGTATTCTTGACTAGACAAGCCTCTTTTAGCCATTTTGGATCAACTCTTGAAATTCAAAATGGTGGAGCTTCTTCCTGCCATACCTCTAGAACTCAAAAGGGAAAAAGCTCCTTGGTTTTGTACTAATGAGCAATGTGTATTCCACTACATTAATGGTCATGCAACCAATAAATGTGTGAGCCTTATAAACCTGATCCAAGACCTAATTGACAAAGGTCAAAGTGTTCTCAATAGGTATGATTCTAAATATTTTTTAATCAAGACCTTGGAATTTTCCAAAATCGTTACCTAATCATATTCAAAATCAAAACATAACAAATAATATTCACAATAGGAACGTTCCACCTCCAAACCAAAAAATGGTTGGGATGCTCCATTATTTTGATATCTCTCATATTTTTGTTATAACTAGACAACAACACAAGGATATCCACTAATAATCCATTCAAGAGCTAAGACTAAGGTACTTTTTATTTGCATCATAAACTTGAAAGTACCCTAGCCAGAATATCCCCTTCTTGAGCTTCTTAGCTTCTCTCTAACCAATCAAGATATCTTAAGATTTTGAGTGAGCAAGTTGTTCCTCAAGATCTCAATCTAAATGATTTTACTTCTATAGTAGGGACCATTGAGGTTAACCAGGCATCTATATCATAAGGAATATATCCCTCAATCCTCTAATATTAAAGAACTATTATACATCATAGGCCATATTTATGATAAATTCATCAAGAAAATCCTAGTCGATAGTGGTTCTAGTCTTAATGTTTGTAGCCCAAGATTCATCAATTATTTTGGGCTAACAAAACATGATTTTGAGAAATCTTATCTTGCTATTAAGGCTTTCGATAATGGGAAAAGTGAGGCTAGTGGCACTATAGTCTTACCCCTTAGAGTCAGACCCTATATTCTCAACACTCTTTTCTATGATATGCATTGTGACTTAACATACAATATTCTTCTTGGGAGGTTGTGGATCCACAAGACTTGGGCCATCCCTTCAACTTTTCATCAATTCCTTAAATATAAATACAAGGCCAAGACTTATCATATTACATCAGCTTCGAACCTTTTACCTATTGTCAAGTGATCAAGGTCGAGAACCCTGAAGCTTGTTGTTGTCCTTCTCTTCATTTGTCTCTTGAGTAATCTTCTTCTTAGCTTCTAATCATGAATGTGTTAAGGCTTCTCATCTTAAATAATTCACCTAATAATAAATATAAGGGTTAAAGCTCTAATCCATCCAACATCAACACTAATAACCTAGATATCAATCAACTTGGCCTAAACCTAGCCAAGCTTCCTCCATCTCCTTGAACCTTCGACATGCCTTCTAGCAATAAGGGTAAAATAGAGAAAAAAATAAGTTGCTCATTCATTTGTGTTGGTACTACTAACAATTAATAAACTCATAGTAGTAACACTAAAATAGTTGTGCAATAGTATTGTTGGCAATCGAATCAGTCTAGTAATAGATTTTCTAAGTCTACAGTGCCCTAGACCCGATGCCAAGCTTTGAATATCCGAAGGAAAGGAATGTCTGCCATGACAATCTCCAGGAGGGCTGGTTCCAAAAGTAAAATTGGGGTTTTGAGATAAGGATTAGGAAGATGCTAAAAGGGATGAAATAACTGAAATAGATGGGAAATGGCTAAAAGCCAAAAATACGGGGTGATGGACAGGAAGCACGATAGATAGCCTAGTTACTTGAACCAACAACAATCAAAATAATAGACTTTTAACAGAAACCAGTATTAAATATTCAAAACTGTATAAACTCTAGCAAGTATTCTAGGGATTAATCCTCTATTAACAACAAAATCCAAAAAACAAAATTAAACTGTGTGACACAAAGACTAACTTTGATAGAAATTACAGAATAGAAGTCATACACAAATATAAAATCCAAGGTTGAAACCAAAAGCCTATATTTTGAAAGTAGATTTCAAATATACAGCTACTTTTCTAGCAAAGATTGTTCATCCTTAGTTACAGAGAAAATATCAGATTTTATAAGGAATCCCACTTCCTAAAACATTAATTCCCAACCACTTCCCCAGCGGTGACAGGCATATTTGATTCGGAACCAGCTTACAACATTTAATTCATCCTTATAGATAACTTAGCATTGAAGGTAGAAGGTTTTTGCGATCCACCATGATCGAACAGCTTAGAGCATAACTTCAAGTCAGTTTAACCAGTCAATGCCAAAATTCGGGTAGTCTCTGACAGTTTCGGGTATTCCATGGTAGTTCTAGGCAGTTTACACTGTGTTTGGTGCCCACTGGGAGATTCGCTCCATAAATGGAGTGACAGAGGCTTTTTCTCTAGTAGTGGAGCGATAGCACCCTCTTTCTTGCCTTAGAAACTTTCCTTGCACTCCATCCAAATTTTGCCCCAGAGGTGGAGCGAAAGAGATTTTCGTACCAAAGATGGATCGAAAAGGATTTTCGCACTAGAGATGGAGTGAAAGGGATTTTCGCTCCAGAGGTGGAGCAAAAGGGATTTTCACTCCACACCAGAGTTGGAGCGAAAATTATTCTCACTCTAGAGGTGGAGTGAAAGGTATTTTCGCACCAGAGGTGGAGCGAAAGGGATTTTTGCACTAGAGGTGGAGTGAAAGGGATTTTCGCACTAGAGGTGAAGTGATAGGGATTTTCACTCCAAATGTGGAGCGAAAGGGATTTTCGCACCAGAGGTGGAGCGAAAGGGATTTTCACACCTGAGGTGAAGTGAAAGGGATTTTCGCACCAGAGGTAGAGCGAAAGGGATTTTATAGAGTGAAACCATACTTTATGTTTGAAAACTGGCCCAAAAATAATTTTTGGTGGTACAGCTTCTTGGGGCCATAACTTTTGATCCGTTGATCCGATCGCCTATTGTAATATATCATCAAAAAGCTTACGCAAAGATCTACAATAATGAAATATATAAATATAATTTCATATAATTTATCAATATCTTTAGGGCCCATAAAAATACCAACACTTGTACATGCATTTCACCTTTCACACTTAGGCAAAATTTTATCAAAATTTTATGTGGTAAAAATGCCAACATTTTTGGTAGCTCGGGGGGCATTGAGCTCACCTCAATGCGAGGATCCCATGACTTTAATCCATTGGGAAAAAAAGTCACTATCATTGTCCTCTTTTGAGTGCTCACTGTTGGTTGTAGACTCATCCTCCAACCTCTCCCTTTCTTGCGCTTGATCTTCTTCTTTCTACATTACGGTGTCAAAACGTGGTTTTTCTCCTGTGAAAGAGCAAAACTACCTTTTTCCAAATGATAGGGCACTTGTCTTCTACTATAAACTGATTTTACAAAGGATAATTTTAAAACCGCCAACGAACTCCTTTGCTCAAAGGCAGAGTGAAAAGACCTCCAACCGCCTTTGGGCGCCTGAACCTGCTTTTCTCTTTTTCCTGGCATACTAAAAACAACACATGAACTAAACCAAAAATAAATTTTATTTAAAAACCCTTGCACCGCTTCTCGACCAGCCCAAAATGGTGAACTTCCAGCATATTTACATTATTTAAACAAAATTTTAAGATATGATTGGCATGTCAGCACCACAAAATTGGTGTTGGATGCCTACCCCATGAATCTGCAGCGTATGGACCAAATTTGATTGTACTTCAGTTGATATTTGAAGTTTGGTTGATCTTCCAAAGTTTGCTAGGTTGTGAAAAGGATGTAACATGGTAGGTTATCATGCATGCCAGTACTTATACAATTAATTAATAATGTGGCAAATATATTTACCACATGGGAACCTTCTTCGAGTATCAGTTGTAGGATCTTGGGTATGTGCTCCTCTAACTCCTTGATGTGACAGCAAGATTTTTACGGTGATAGCCCTACTACCAGGATCTCCCCAGGACCAGCTTATTGAATAGGTATGCTTATTGATTCTTAGTCGAGTACTTGCATGTTATACTCAGGGATACAAAAAGGGTGCAAAATTGTGTCTTCTTTGCTCTCAAAATCTGCCAGTTGATCTTGTTCCCCTTCTTGGTACATCTCCAGATGGAAACTGCAAGTAACCATATTGTTCATTGCTAGAGCAGTGCTTGCATATTCCCTTTGTTGGCCTTGGATGAGATCCATCGCTTGAGTAGTGCTTACTTATTCCCTTCATTGGCCTTGGACGAGATACGCCTCTTGAGCTCCACACAGTTGCATTCCAGGTCTCTGCATAGTTTGATGGATATGCCATTGTGAATATTGTGTTAGATAGATGGAAGCAACAACTATTGGAGAGAGTTATGGGGAAGCAGGTTCGCTCCACTGTATTTTTCTTGATTAGAGTAGGAGTTGCTCTGCTTGTACTTCTTGAAATATTTGAGGGAATCTTTGTTCCCCAGATTGCAACAAGAGAAGGCTTATGTTCGGGTGGAAAGCTCGAACATAATAGAGGTGTGCCTGGGCGTGTGTCGACTAGATTTTCTCTAGAATTCTCCTCCAACTCCTCCAAAATCGGATATTGAAGTCTATGATGCTCTCTAGAGGTGCTCTCGTGATGGTGGATAGATGCATCAAAAGTTGAAAGGGATCCTGAGAGCCATCAAATGTGTCGACTAGTACTCTCGCTAGGTCTACCCATGAGCAGATGCTCTTACACCTGAGCATTTTGTACCACTCCAACGCCCTTCCAGATACAGGACCAAAATTCTGATCATGACATCTTCGTGGGTTATGCCATGGAGGGTCACTAGAGTAGAAACATCTTCAAGGTGATCTCGGGCCATTCCCTTAGTGCCATTGTATTTTGTTAGGGTCTTCAGGGTACTTTTGGGAATCTCATGCTGACTTTGGAGATTTATAGGGCCAGGATTATCCCAGTTGGGATAGCATACCTATGTCATTATAGTAGTGGTCTACAGAGATCACGGTCCTTGCCACTAAGTCAGAGTTTCCAGGTGAACATTCTTTCTCCGCTTGTGAGGTCAAGGTTGCTCACCAAACCTTGGGTCCTCCGAGGTGTCTTATTTCAGCATAAAAGGCATCTACGATCAAGAAATCTGGATCTTCAACTCAAAAAAGTCGCTAGGTGATTTTACCAAATGAAGGTAAGCCAGAGATTCACCAAACTCGAGCTCCCTTAAAATATGGAGACTATTTGTCCCACCCGACATGCCAAAAATTGTTGGCGATCGAATCGGCCTAGTTATAGATTTTCTAAGTCTACAACACCCTAGACCCGATGCCAAGCATTGAATATCCAAAGGAAAGGAATGTCCTCCGTGACAATCTCTAGTAGGGTTGGTTCAAAAAGTAAATTTTGGGTTTTGAGATAAGGGTTAGGAAGATGCTGAAAGGGATGAAAGGACTGAAAGATATGGAAAATGGCTAAAAGCCAAAAATACAGGGTGATGGATAGGAAGCACGATAGACAGCCTAGCTACTTGAACCAACATCAATCAAAACAATAGAATTTTAACAGAAACTAGTATTAAATATTCAAAACTATATAAACTCCATAAAGTATTCCAGGGATTAATCATCTATTAACAATGAAATGCAAAAAACATAATTAAACTGTGTGACAGAGAGACTAACTTTGATAGAAATTACATAATAGAAGTCATACACAAATAGAAAATCCAAGGCTAGAGCCAGAAGCCTATATTTTGGAAGTAGATTTCAAATATACAGTTTTTTTTCTAGAAAATATTGTCCATCCTTAGTTACAGATAAAATATCGGCTTTTATAGGGAATTCCACTTCCTAAAACATTAATGCCCAACCACTTCCCCAATGGTGATAGGCAAATTTTATCTGGAACCGACTTATAGCAATTAATTCATCCTTACAGATAACTCAGAATTGAAGGCAGAAGGTTTCGACAAGATAACTCAGCATTGAAGGTAGAAGGTTTCGGTGATCCACCATGATCGAATGACTTAGAGCACAACTTTGGGTCGGTTTAACCTGTCAATGCTGAAATCTAGGTAGTCCCTGACTGTTCCAGGTATTCCATGGTGATTCTGGGTGGTTTACACTATGTTTGGGGCCCATCGAGAGCTTCGATCCATAACTAGACCGATAAAGGCTTTCGCTCCAGTAGTGGAGTAACAACACCCTCTTTCTTGCCTTAGAAACTTTCCTTTCACTCCAACCAGCTTTCGCTCCAAAGGTGGAGCGAAAGGGATTTTCGCACCAGAGATGGAGCGAAAGGGATTTTCGCACCAAAGATGAAGCGAAAGGGATTTTTGCTCCAGAGGTGGAGCGAAAGGGATTTTTGCACCAGAGGTGGAGCGAAAGGGATTCTCGCACCATAGGTGGAGCGAAAAATATTTTTGCACCAGATATGTAGCAAAAGGGATTTTCGCTCTAGAGATGGAGCGAAAGGGATTTTTGCAACAGAGGTGGAGCAAAAGGGATTTTCACACCAGAGGTGGAGCGAAAGGGATTTTTGCTCCAGAGGTGGAACGAAAGGGATTTTTGCACCAGAGGTGGAGCAAAAGGGATTTTCGCACCAGAGGTGAAGCAAAAGGGATTTTCGCACCAGAGGTGAAGCAAAAGGGATTTTCTCACTAGAGGTGGACCGAAAGTGATTTTTGCATTAGAGGTGGAGCGAAAGGGATTTTTGCACCAGAGGTGGAGCAACAAGGATGTTTGCTCCAGATGTGGAACGAAAGGGATTTTCACACCAAAGGTGGAGCGAAAGGGATTTTCGCACCAAAGGTGGAGCGAAAGGGATTTTTGCACCAGAGTTGGAGAGAAAGGGATTTTCACACCCAGAGGTGGAGGAAAAGGGATTTTGTGGAGCGAAAGCATCCTTTGTGCTTGAAAACTGACCCGAAAATGATTTTTGGTGGTATAGCTTCCCGGGGCCATAACTTTTGATCCGCTGATCCGATCACCTATTGTAATATATCATCGTAAAGCTTACAAAAATATTTACAATAATGAAATATCTAAAGATCATTTCATACAATTTATCAATATTTTTAGGGCCCACAAAAATGCCAACACTTCTGCATGTATTTTGCCTTTCACACTTAGGTAAAATTTTATCAAAATTTAATGTGGCAAAATACCAACAAGTATGATTCATTCTTCTTAGAAAAATCATATTTCATTCTAAAGTAGATATTTTCTAATATGGGATATCGAGTTAAAATACTAGGGCTTACTGAGTAGGGCATCAAAGAGACTATAGACTAAATCCTAGCTAGGACATTAAAGGATAGGTTATATACCTAGTCATAGTCAACTTTTTCCCTCTTCTTCCAATAGCGAAGATGAATCTAGCCTTCCTGATAGGGAATCGAATGATGACACTATTTCTTTAAATATATAAAATTGGAACAAGAAGAATTATGATGGATCATCACTCCTCATAGATCCTAGATCTTTTAAATTTATACAACTCATTAATGTAAATCTCCTAACCTTAGCCTATCTCAAGCTAGTTGTTGATGGAGATAATTGTGAGATAAAGGATATCTCGAATGATCCTCCTCAAGATGATCCCTTCGACCATATAAGCCTATTATGAACCTCAATTCTCATTAATAGTAAATCATTCACCAATATACAAAAATATCAAACATGCATCCACAATAAATTCCATAATAATAATCATATAATAAAATAGAGATAGCTAATACCCTTGAGGTAGGGTAACACCAAATATTACTCCTTAAGGAATGAATCACTCCAATCTCCACTCCACAAGCCAAGACTCTTATAAATAATACTTCATATAACTTTTAAAATTGGGGGTATATCTCTCTTTAAACAAGAATGTGATGGTTCATCTTCCATGAGTTAGAAGGTCACCCATGTGGTGATTCATATTTTATGAGTTACAAAGTACATGATATTTTAATATGGCATTATGTTATCTATTATTATAATTTTATGTGTGACCCATGCCATAATACCTATATACCATATTATTTCCCCACATTCCTATCCCTGGGTGCCTAGCATTCCACCCCCATTACAAAAATGTTTTATCCTAAATAATATGATCTTCTAAGCAGTGTTGTCAATTGATAACAACCTTGATTATCCTTCCATCCAAGTAAAATTTTGATTAGTGGCAATCTGTGAGGATGCCAAATTGCCCTTATGCCACTTGAATAGCCATAATTTTTAACTCATATGCTGCCATGTATGTCCATTGTAGTTCCTTTGATGTTTTATACCATGTTTCCATGATTATTTTCTCTCATAGTGGTGTCGATGACAATAATCTCCAACCTTAACCCAATGTTCTAGTTTATTTGACTCTTCCACCCTTTGCTCCTCTATTTTGTGCTTTTCTATCATCCTGCCATATTTTTACTCTTCCCTTCCTTTTGCTTTTTCCTTGATTTATGGTATTGCCTTCTCCTTAGATTCTATTTTAGGTTCTTCTGCTTGTTCTTCAATTTGTTTTATTGCAATTATTTCTTGGTTTTATTTTGTTCTAAGCTAAGAAAAATCTTGCAAAGTTATCTTCTTTTTTCTATACCATAGTTTTATCATTTTGTTTTGCACATTTATGACAATAGTGCTTAAAGAATGTAACCAAGGATAACCAAAATTTATATTTGCATCATCCATCTCAATAGCATAAAAAATTGAATGTAAAATATATTTATCCATGGTGATCTTCAATGTTTGAGATTATTACATTATTTGATACCTTGTAAATAGTTTGTAAATATGTGGTTTCATTTAATCATTAGTTTTTTTATTTATTAGAAAATTAATAAAGTATTTCTCCATAAGAAATATGAAGAGCCATATCTCTCATGAGTTTGAGGAGAAGAAGATATAGTTGAAAATGAAATGTCAGAAGACTCTTTGTAAAGCTATATTTAGGGATTGCAAGGGAGAATGTATGTAATGAATCATAGTGCAATATTTTTGCATTGTAATGCACTTAGCATCCATTTGAATACGGTGTAGCTTTGTTATTTTAGCCAAGGAATGACTTTATGTGAGTTATATCCTGGTATATTGAATATTGAATGATAAATTAAGAGTGTAATTACAAAATCTTTCTCATTTGCTAACATTCAAATCTTCAAAAATACGAACATCCTCACCCTTAAGCTTTATGTTTTTTTTATTTTATTGTTGGAACCCGTAAACTATTAGCTAGGTCCCTCCTGATGAAGTTATGCTTGTTGCTAGGGTTTAGGGAGACAATAAATTCTTTTTTTAATGCAACCATGAATTTGCAAATTATATATTTTATATTCAAACAAATATTTTTAACAATATTTTGCCTATATTTTCTTTCTATCAATTTATTGATTTTTTTTTACTTTCTTTTTAGTTCCTTTTGATCGTCTAGGAGCCTAGCTATCTTTTCATATTTTTCTCCAATCTCCATTTTCTTAAAAATGCAACTTCAAATTCCTCCCTTGTGTTTTTAATAAAATTGGCACAATCAAAGTTTTGAAACCAAGAAAAGGCTTCCCCTTTCAAAGAACATCAAACCTTATGTTTCCACATGCATTTAGGAAAATTAAAGATATATATTTTCTACCTATTTCCTAGCATCACTATCATCCTCTCCAATGAATGTTGGCAACTCCATGACCTCAACCCTATAAAAAAATCCAAAGTAGCTAGGGTTTTAAATATTGAAAATAAAAATTTCTCCAATCTCTTTTAATAAACAATTAATATATAAATTTTCTTCAAGATAAAACAAACAACTGATTTGTTTACCCAGATTGAGAGATATGATTTTTTTCTCTTGATGAATTTTTGCATAACCCAAAAACAACATCAATAGCCCAACTTCAAATAGTTGTAACTCCCTCAATACTTATCAAAATCTAACAAGTGACCAGTAATTTTTGTAGTATTCAAGAAGATCTACACAATGATGCAAATATCTTTTATAAATAACTGCTAAATATTGATATGAAATTTTTTCTTTTGAAAACTTTTACACAGCCAAAAAAAGCATAAATATCCCAACTTCAAACAACCATAAATTTATCAATACATATTAGAATTTAACAAATGAGCAATCATTTTTGTCGTACTCAAAAATATCTATAGTCTGGTGCAAAAATATTTTGAAAATGATTGCTAAAAATAAAATATTGTCTCCCTACAATATGAACTTGTTTTTTCTAGAAAATTGTGTCCTAACTCTACAAAAACAACCCCACTTTTCTAGAATTATTAATTGTTATGAACCTCTATTCTCATTAACAATAAATCATTCACTAATATATAAAAATATCGAACTAAATTCCATAATATCAAACCATACAATAAAATAGAGATATATAACACCCTTGAGGTAGGGCAACAATAAATATTACTCCTTAAGGAAGGAATCACTTCAATCTCCACTCCATGAGCCAAGACTCTTACAAGGATACTTCAAATGACTTACTTTACAATTCGGGGTACATCTCTCTTTATACGATAATGTGATGGTTCACCTTCCATGAGTTAGAAGGTCACCCATATGGGATTCACCTTTTACAAGTTACAAAGTGGATAGTATTTTAATATGGCACTATGTTATATATTATTATAATTTTGTGTGACCCATACCATAATATCCATATACAATATTATTTCCCCATATTCCTATCCCTAGGCACCTAAGAGCCAAAATGACTTCTATTTTGGTGGATATTTTTTCTAAATTGCAAATGTTGTTATCTCGTAGCCAATCAAACACAATCATCCATCCCTACATGTTGTAAATCTTGAGAGCCTTCAAGTGTTGGAAATTATCCCTTAATTGGAAGATGGGTTTCCTATTCTAATTGAGGAAAGTATGGTTATCAATATTGGGACTCCTAAAGATCCTAATATCGTCAAACTAGGCAAAGTCTTGACCCTAACTGAGCATGAGGAATACACCAAGATTTTCATGGAATTCAAAGACATATTTGCATGGTCTTATGGCCATATGATAGGTATTGATCATCCCTTAGTTGTCCACCACCTAGTTGTCATTTTTGGTGCAAAAATCATAAAGCAAAAATTATAGAAAATGCATCTGAAAGTTGCTTTGCTAGTCAAAGAGGAACTCTAAAAACTCATCAAATCCATTGACTACTCTGACTATATCTCTAACATTGTCCCTATTTCTAAGAAAACAAGTAGCGTTAGAGTATGCACTAACTTTAAGGACATCAATAAAGCATGTCCTAAGGATGATTTTCCTCTACCTATAATCAACATGATAATCAATTTTATCATAGAATGTGGAATGGTGTCTTTGATGGATATATTATTGGGCTATAATCATATCAAAATCACTCCTGAGGACCAAGCCAAAACAACTTTCACCACCCCATAGGGAACCTTTTGCTATCAAGTCATTCCTTTCATATTGAAGAATACAAGAGCTACCTACCAAAGAGCCATGGCATACATCTTTTATGTCATGATGCATGACATTGTGCAAGACTATATCAATGTTATTGGTCAATATTTAAACTAAGAAGATCATTTTTACTGTAAAAGGTATATTTTTTAGTGGTTGTAGGAATACAAATTATGCCTAAAGACCAAAAAATTGATCTTTGGGGTTGCATCAAGAAAATCGTTGGGATTCATCATATCCTGATGCAATATTGAAATTGATTCTAACAAGTTATCAACTATAGTCAATATGCCACCCCCTTGAACTCTAACCAAACTTAGGAGTCTCCAAGGCAATTTCCAAGTTATTCAAATATTCATCTCCTAGCTAGCTAACAAGTGTCATCCTTTTACCAAGTTTCTGAGGAAGGATGCAATATTCGATTGAGACACTAATTGTCAAGCAGTCTTCGATGCTCTCAAATCCTACCTTTTGTCTCCTCCTATCCTTATCCCTCCCAATATTTCTAGGCCCTTTTTTTTATACATAGCAACAATAAACCATGTCATAGGAGATATGTTGGTGCAATACAACAACCAACATAGAGAGCAAACCATTTTCTACATTAATAGGATTTTGGCCAATTACGAAATCTACCATACTCCTTTAAAAAAACTTTGTCTAGCCATAATGTTTGCTTTCCAAAAGCTTGGATACTACATGCTTAGCCATAAAACCTTTGTCATCACAAAAGTATATCCCTTGTGTTATCTCGTATCAAAGCCTCACCTCTTAGGATGAACTACTAAGTGGGTCATTGCACTTAGCAAATTTGATCTTGAGTTTGTCAACCAAAAGTCTATGAAATGTAAGGTCATTATCGATCAATTAGTAGTTGTGCCCTTAGAAGCTAGCCACCCCTTAGACGTAAATTTTCCTAATGAGTCAATAATTAGCCTAGAAGTAGATTTAACTTGACTCTTGGACTCTATACTTCGATGGTGCTTGATTTGTCAAAGGAAAAGGGGCTAGAGTCGTCTTGACCACTTCTCAATAGTAGTCGATTCTATTATCCTATAAACTTCAGTTTTCTTATACCAATAATATTATTAAATACAAAGTCCTTATCCTAAGGCTCCATGTAGCATTAGAAATTCACATTAGAATCCTCTCTTAGATATTCCTAGCTTATATTCAACCAAGTCAATGGTGTTTATCAAACTAAATATGAATATCTCAAGCCATATAAAGATATCATCTCTAAACTAAGGGTTGATTTTGACAAAATCACCATTGAAGCTATATCTAGATCTAGTAACCGCCATGTCGATGTTAAGACCTCTACTACATCCCTCATCCCTTTAGAGGTAGATGACGAACAAGCTATGATCATTATTCAAAAAATTAGGGGGCCCTCAACCTTAGAGTCTAGCCGACTTCCTCTAGGAGTATTTTCCATAAAATCAACTTCTTCTCCTGATCCTTGGTACAATGATATTTTTGACTTCCTTAAGAATACCTCTTTTCTCAATGGTTTAAATTACAATGAATGCAAGAAGATCAAGCAATGATCCTATAGGCATGTTATTATTGGTGATATCTTATATTTTCGCACCCTTTATGGTATTTTTCTTATATTTCTAACCTCAGTCAAAGCCCAAGCAGTCGTTAAAGAATCCCATGATGGATTATGTGGTGGTCACTTCAATGGAGTTGCCATCACCAAAAAGCTTCTATGAATGGGTTATAATCAACTCTCCATAGAAAAAAACTCTTATGACTATTAGGAAGTGTGATAAATATTAGAAGCATGAAAATATTATCCATGCTTCATTCCAATATCTTCAACCCTTGACTTATTCTTGCTATTTTTCCATTTAGAGCGTAGACATCATTAGGAATATCAACCTAGTGTAATTTGATGGACAAAAGTTTATTTTCATGGCTACTAAGTACTTCACTAAATGTGTTAAAGGTATACCTTTAGCCTCAACCACTAGAGTCCAATTCCCCAAGTATATCCTCGACCAAATACTTAGTCATTATAGCATTCCTTCTATGTTTATCTCTAACAATAGAAAACCCTTCAAGAATAAGAATGTTCAAAAAATTGATGTGAAATATAAGATTCAGTAAAAATGGTCAATACCTTACTATCCTCAATGCAATGGCTACATTGAAGCTTCCAATAAAACTCTTGTCAATATCCTTAAGAAGCTCATTAGCATAACTGATCGAGATTGGCAACTTTAGTTGTACTTCACCTTGTAGGCCTGTTGCACTAGTGTTAGAACTTCCATTGGAGCAACATCCTATGCTTTAGTTTATAGAACTAAAGTCATCCTCCCTTTTAAGCTAGAGGTGCCTTGTACATTTTTTTGTAGGATTCCTTTGTTGTGGATGAATATTATCTCGCCCATATTAGCCAGCTAGAACTACTTGACAAAAGTAGAACCACACCCTAGAGAACCTAGGGGTCTACCAGTGAAGGCTTACATGTGCCTATAGCAAGAAGGTACAATCTCATTCCTTTGAAGTTGGTTATCTTGTTCTCAAAGAGAATAAAAATAATATCAATGCCAACATTGAGCTCACCAAAAAATTTAAGCCTGATTGGCTAGGTCCATACATTATGACCACCAAGTATGGTTAAGGTGCTTACTACCTCACCATGCTTTATGACAAATAACTTAAATAACCAATGAACATAATGCATCTTAAAAGATATTGCATTTTAGTTTTCATTGGATGCCTATTTCCTTTTAGCTACTTATCATTGCTTGCTTGCATTTGCCAAATTTCATATATACATATATGCACCTGTTTTTCTATGTCTAGATTGATTATTGTTTCTCGGTTTAGGGATCCACGATGACATGCAAATGATGATCCTAGTTAGGATAAATCCTTTTCATATCACTAAGTAGTTGATGCAAGCAGATCCTCCTAGTCCCATATTTGCAAACCAAATTTAGGTTTACACATCAATCTCTCTTTATCTATTTTAATCTATTTTACCTCAAATATTATCTCTTAGTTCTACCAAACTACTGATCTCTCATCGCATATGAGGTTTACAAGTTTTGATGGCAAAAAAAACCAATCAAACCAGATTCTTGTATCTCATTAATTACTATATGATGAATACTATGATGATAGCAAGATCAATCTCATCATTTGTTGCATCCCATGTACCACCACACTTAGGAAAACTAGTTAGCAAAGAAATTATCCTCCCAATAGAGGACATCATTCGTTGCCACACCAATTAATCGCAAGTCCTCTATGGCACTTATCTATGAGGTTAATCAATAAAAGAAAAAATCCTTTAAACATTTGTTTAAAGGTAAAGTAGAAGCCCTTTAAAAAATTATTTAAAGGAAAATACCCAATCAAAAGTCCTGCAAATTAAGCTAAATAAAAATTCCTAAAGGTAAAGTAGAAGTCCTTTAAGTATTTATTTAAAGGAAAAACGAAAGCCTTATAGGTAAAGTAGAAGTCCTTTAGATATTTGTTTAAAGGAAAATCATTTATTTTTTATGTTTGTACATATCTTTGTATCGTAGCAAGCTAACTAGAAGTCCTCTAGGCAAAGCTACCTAAAGTTCCCCTAAGCAAATCTCAAAGCTAACTAAAGTCCCCTTGGGCAAATCTCTAAACGTTTCTGTATGTATATAGTTGTATATATTTTTGTACATAGTTGTACTATGGCAATGCCCTCACCGGTACGTCATGCATCCTACATCTTTCATCAGATCCAGTAATTACATTCAATCACTTTAAATCATGTATATTTAACTAATTAAATCATTGTTTAATCATTATTAATCATCAATTAACATGTTTTTCATAATTTATTTTAAATTTTATCTTAATCTATTCACATCATATCATAAATCGTCATTGTCTAATATCATCATCATCTAATCTACAATTCCACTCATGATCAAGTCACTAACAACATTAAATAAATTAACATTGAAGCAATTAAATCATCACATAATCATAACTCATAGCTCATCATATAAAAGTTGGTACATATATAATATTAAACTATGTATATAGATCACATAATAATGTACAATGTCATCATAGTATAATCATAATACAAAGTCAGAATAATCATCAAAACTATAAGATAGCCAGTCGCTAGCTCTAGAAGCTTGTATCCAATGCTCCTCCCCTCATCCTATATGTAGTGGTATCCACACCAACCACTATGGCTAGCAGGTCATAAAACACAAGAAGGTCCATGATCGCATTATTGTCATCGACTACAAGTATTTTTTTTTCAAGATAACTGTGTGATATGCAACTCTATAGTGAGTCTCAAGTGCGCTCTTTATTGCCATGTCCCTCTATGCCTGGTCTAGTTGATCTAGCAATGCCTGGACCACCTAACCCCCTTTAGCTCTTGTTGCCACAACTCTCGCTATCATTGAATCCCTCCTTATAGTCAGACTTTGTATCATCTACTACATCACAGTGACTTATGCTACCAACTAGTCTCTCTGTTGTTGTCATAACCCAAACTTCTCAATTTCAACTCCTAGAATTGTTTTTTTTAATATATAATTATATCCCCTCATCTAATTCTTTTAAGACAAATTTCCTTTACACTAGCACCTATCTCTAATTCTTACACAATTTATTTTAGGGAAGAGTATTAGATGTCGCACCCCACTAAACTTCCAGTCTCATTGTCCAGATGAGCTAGCTTAGTTTCTCTTTTAGTTAATTGAAAGAATCGCACTAATCCCTGCTCCTCACACAAGTCATTCTGTATGAGTGCACTTAGTGCGATGGGTCTTGACTACTACTCACATTCATTGGAGAGTTAGTCTTTAAATCTTGAGCTCATTTTTAGATCATGGAGGTATCTATACCTTGATACCTATTGGAGAATTCTTCTAATGATTCCCATTTATCCAAACTATTTTCCTTTCTTTATAAATAGTCCTTTATGTTCCTTTTAACATGCAAGTCACCAAGTTCAATTAAGCGAACCAACACTCTAAAATATAATTAAAATCATAACAATCACTCCAACCCAAATTTCAAGGAGAGCAAACCAACATAAGAAGATCCATAACTTTCGACGTGCATACAAGGTCCGTTTAAAGCATATAAATCTAAAGGTTATCACCTCGACTAAAATGTAAGTCAAGTCCTTACATAAATCAGTCGTATGGGAGTTCTTGACTAAAATGGAACATCCCACTTCCCTTATCTATTAGTGAGTTTAACCAATCAGATTCGAGACACCAATTTTAGTGAATAGAATGTCTATATCAATTTATCTATTCAAGTAAACACAATTTGGAAATCAACAGTCGACTTGGAAATTGTCACTTTACGAGTGACGTATACAATTCCATTTATTTAAGTCGAACAACCAGATAACACAATGATCCATTCAACAACTCTTCACTTGGGCTCATGCATCCAAAAGATAGTCGTTCATTGTTCAGTTTCTAAATGACCATACTCGGGTATGATCTTTCAACAGTTGTCATTCTGGAATATCATTCCTCAACGGAAATCATATCATTCCTCAATGGAAATCATGTCCCAACTCAAATAATCTTCAATATTCTTAAGAGAACCTGAGTCCATCTCCACATCCATATTGACTATGTTATCAGGAGTTCCATTACCGATAACCACTCCATCGTTCTCATCCAGCCTGAAGACATATGTTCCATATCCAACGCATCTTCAATAACCATAGAGAAGGAATACCTTTCGACAGGGATCAAATATGGCTCCATTTCATATACTAAGCAATTTATTTTGTCGATTGTATAGTTTCAACCACCATCACAGTATCCAATCTCGGATAAAATTTAACAAAATGCATTATCAAAATTCTTTCATTCTTACTCCAGCATTAACCAAAACATTGAAATTGAATTCCTTAAAAGTGATACTTCTAATCATTCAATCACATCAATTTCAAACCTATTGCTTTAGTTTAATACAAGAATAACGTATAATGCTTTAAATAAAAAATAGTCCTTTTTTTTCCTTTTCCCAAATCATACAAAAATCTCTCTCTTTTTTTAACAAAATTAATGTATAACAACCATTCAAATTTCAATAACATCACATCTACTGAATACATCCTCACTAAAGGCTAATAATACATCAATCCCTTCTTATATATTCAGTCACAACAACACACATATTCATTTTTACTACCAAAAATCCTCAATATAAATTCATTCATTTAATCTCTTCTACAAACATGGTAACATCTCTTTCGCATTCACAACCCACATGAATACGGTGGCAACACATGTTAAAAACAACCATGCATAGTTTGATATGTTTTCCTATTATAACACAATTCCATATGTCTAACAGATTCCAATTTTTGCTAGTTTATAATGGACAGTCGTTTTTTCTACTACTTAATCAAATGTCCATGAATGTGGTTACTCACACATTAATTTTTGCTACAAGAAATCCTCAATACAAATTCATTCATTTAATCTCTTATACAAACATGGTAACATCTCTTTCGCATTCACAACCCACATGAATACGGTGGCAACACAGATGTTAACAACAACCATGCATAGCTTGATATGTTTTCCTATTATAACACAATTCCATACGTCTAATGGATTCTTGTTTCCACTAGTTTATAATGCACAGTAATTTTTCCCACTACTTAAGCATATGTCCCTAAATGTGGTTACTCAAAAATTGTAAGGCACTAAAAACATTCTAAAGTTTCATAGAAATTTTCACAACATAAGACTTCCATTAAAGCCAAATAATATTGCACAGCCAAAACATACCAGACATCATCTATGAACCAGGGTATCACTGGAGCACGTTAATCAACCCTCCCTTTGGTTTCATTTTATCTAACAACTTCTATTTCATACGACGTTTCAATACAAACTAGTTTGATTTCTACCCAAACCAATATTTCACTATTCTTTTAAATAATGCACACAACAAAACACAGTTATCTATTCTGTGACAATCTAGGAAATCATTTTTTTATTTTACCAAAATCGATATGGCAAACATTATAATAAGCAACATAGCTGATGCAGGAGCATCCAGCAGCATCTGATGCAGAGGCATCAAGATTCGGGAAATTCAGTGCTGAAGAGTCGGAAGAAGAGAAAGCAGAAGGCAAGGAGGAAGTTCACAGCAGAAACTGTCGCGATTTCGCTACGTCGCGAAATCGCGACAGTTTGTAGGAGAGAGAAAATGCAAGAGAAGGGGCCGCGATTTTAGAACATGTCGCGAAATCATGACAGCGAAATAGCGGAGGGCGAGGATGCAGAAAAGAGTAGCGAAATCGTGACGTCACGAAATCGCGACAGAAAACGAAAGCGAAGGCGGAGGAGCTGGAAGGTCGTGATTTCGCGACATGTCACGAAATCGCGACGGAGAAGTGCAGCAGACGAGGAAAGTATATGGGATGTTGCAATTTCATGACATGTCACGAAATCGTGACCTCGGAGCGATGGCAGAGTGGAGGCAGCAGAAGTGTCACGATTTCGCGACACGTGAAATTGCGACTAGAACGAAGCGGATGGAGGGAGCAGCGGGGATGTCGCGATATCGCGACGTCGTGATATCGCGACAAGAATTGGAAAACGGTCAAGCAGCGAGAGTTGGTCGTGATATCGCGACCAAAATCACCAGGGAGCGCAGGGGAGTAGAAACGTCGCGATATCGCGACATGTCGCGATATCACGACGGAGAGAGAAGGCGACGGGGAAGGACGAGAAAAAGATGGCGGGAACCGTGACAGGCGGTATTTTCAAAATTGTTGTAGAATGACACGTGGCACCCAGGGTGCAGTAAATGGCGGACAAATACCAAGAAGCGCAGGAGACAAAAAGGATGGGCGCGCAGGGTATTCTGATAGGGATCAGTCATAACAGGGTCGTGCAAAGTGCGGGTCTTTAATCGGGTTGGTGTCCCAATTTTTGTGAATGTAATTAATCGGGTTGGTGAATCCTTTTAGGTGGGAGTTGATGCTTCAGAGGGTCGGGGCCTCTATAAAAACCTAGTTTATTGTATTAGTCGGGGTGGTGGATCGAGAAATGCACGCAGAGTGTGGAAGTGCATAGACCAAGCCGAGCGCTGGTCCTTGTAAGCCTGTGGGCTGTTTGTATGTGTTTTTCAGATTAATGCAAGAGAAAATTCTGAAATTGCGTGAGTGTGTGTGCGTGATTTTTTGGTCCCCCATCAGTGGTATCAGAGCAAGTGGTCCTGAGTGTGTAACAGATCGTCGGACGTGAGGCAGTTACACCAGGATCTGTGGAGGGTTCTGAGAGAGAGTGAGTTAAGATCCCGGGCATGTTAGCAGATCGTCGGACATGAGGCAGCTACACCGGATCGGTAAAGCTTTGTAAGAAAAGCAAAGAAATAAAAATGCATTCTCGAAGAAGACAAGATAGCAAGGAAGATATGGTGTCGGAGGAAGAATTTTTAGCTTTACAAAAACAGTTGAAGGCCCTGCAAAAGGAATGGCTCGAAATAAAGTTGCGGGAGCAAGAGGAGCGACAAAGAAGGCGGGAAGAAAGAAAGAGAAAGAAAGAGGAGAAGTTGAAGAAGGCTGCAGAAGAGTGCAGCAGTACCGGGACCTGCCCGAAAGAAGGCACAAATTTTTCTGTGCAAGGGGAGGAGTTGAAGCTGGCTGCAGCAAAAATTTGTAGCAATGAGAGAATCTGTCCGGTAGAAGACAGAAGCCAGGAGAGAGAGTTGGAACAGACTACAGAGGCAGAGATAAGTCTGGAAGTGCTGCAGGAGGCAGTGACCGGACCAAGCAGAAGTGAAGATCACTTCTCCACGTACCCCGGGTGTCTGATGCAGGAGCATCCAGCAGCATCTGATGCAGAGGTATCAAGATTTGGGAAAGTCAGTGCTGAAGAGTCGGAAGAAGAGAAAGCAGAAGGCGAGGAGGAAGTTCACAGCAGAAACTGTCGTGATTTTGCTACGTCGTAAAATCGCGACAGTTTGTAGGAGAGAGAAAATGCAAGAGAAGGAGCTACGATTTCGCAACATGTCGTGAAATTACGACTATCATGAAATCGTGATAGCGGAACAGCAGAGGGCGAGGAGGCAGAAAATAGTAGCGAAATCGTGACGTCGTGATTTCACGACGTTGCAAAATCGCGACAGAAAACGAAAGCGAAGGCGAAGGAGCTGGAAGGTCGCAATTTAGCGACATGTCATGAAATCGTGACGGAGAAGTGCAGCAGACGAGGAAAGCAGATGGGATGTCACAATTTCGCTACATGTCATGAAATCATGACCGTCGTGAAATCGTGACCTCGGAGCGATGGCAGAGTGGAGGCAGCAGAAGTGTCACGATTTCGTGACACGTCACGAAATCACGACTAGAACGAAGCGGATGGAGGGAGCAGCAGGGACGTCGCAATATCGCGACGTCACGATATCGTGACAAGAATTGGAAAATGATCGAGCAACAAGAGTTGGTCACGATATCATAACCAAAAGCGCCAGGGAGCGCAGGAGAGCAGAAACGTCACGATATCGCGACATGTTGTGATATCGCGACATGTCGCGATATCACGACAGAGAGAGAAGAAGGCGACGGAGAAGGACGAGAAAAATATGGCGGGAACCACGACAGGCGGTATTTTCAAAATTATTGCAGAATGACACGTGGCACCCAGGGTGCAGTAAATGGCAAAAAAATACCAAGAAGCACGGGAGACGAAAAGGATGGGCACGCAGGGTATTCTGACAGGGATCAGCCATAACAGGGTCGTGCAAAGTGCGGGTCTTTAATCGGGTTGGTGTCCCAATTTTTGTGAATGTAATTAATCGGGTTGGTGAATCCTTTTAGGTGGGAGTTGATGCTTCAGAGGGTCGGGGCCTCTATAAAAACCCAGTTTATTGTATTAGTCAAGGGGTGGTGGATCGGGAAATGCACGCAGAGTGTGGAAGTGCGTAGACCAAGCCGAGCGCTGGTCCTTGTAAGCCTACGGGCTGTTTGTATGTGTTTTTCAGATTAATGCAAGAGAAAATTTTGAAATTGCGTGAGTGTGTGTGTGTGATTTTTCGGTCCCCCATCAATAGCCAACAATAAAAACAAGGTATAATTCCAAAAGAACATGGTTTCTTCTGCAACTATTCGTGCTCTTCTTCAGTGCTGCTTTGTTTTTTATTCCTACTTTCCCATTTTTCCCCCTTGTTTTTTCTTGGCTATCCTCCATAAACCACTTGCCCCGTCTGCGAGTTCGTCGGCTTGCCATCACTTCACCAAAAATATTTACTTCACCACTTGCTTACCATAAATGAGGATGTTTGACCAACCGTAAGCACGATCAAGCCAGGATCACTCCAAACGTATTTATTCATTAATACTGAAGTTTCTTTTTAGTTAAAAAGTTTACAACTCTTACTTATGTTCTTTGGATTCCTTTCCAATGTAGTTTTTGAATTCTACGAAACTCATCATTTTTATTTTTACATAAAAGAGATGGTAGTAATAAAAGAAATCCATTTCTCTATCTTTATAAAATCACAAATCCCTTCTTTTACATTCACTACAAATTTATCCACTATGATGAATTCTTTTTAACTACTTTCTTGCAATAATGCCATTTTTCAAATAAACATTGTCATAAGAAAATATGATGCAAGAATAAAATCAACCAAAACTTAATATATATTTACTTATGCAAAATGATATGCATCTTCATGAAAGAGGGGCATTCATCCATGTTTCCCTCTCCAATATTATGACAAATAACCCATCACATCATTTCCCATAGGCATTCCTTTCTCGGTGGTTATTTCTTTCTGCCACCTTAAGAAACCTATTCCTGCAAAAGTGAAATCCATTAGCAGTATCTTATCCTTTCATAAAATCCATATAGTTACAAACTAAACATGAAATAGTCTATCATTTCATTAAGGATATATTCATATCTTCCACAACATACATATGTTCTCATAGCAATAAACATAGTCAAGTATCTCATCCATAAGATAACTATTCAAAATATAGGTCCAAAAACAATACACAAGTCTGCCAAGAGGTGGGTCATGACATAATCCCCCCTTAGGCTTAACACAGTTTGTATTTTTTAAATTTTGCACACATAAAATGAAATCTACTCAACATTTTCAAATAGAAATGGAAAGTGTTTTTGCATATCTGGTACTTTTTCCCAAGTAGTGTTCATTTCAGTGTATCGGTCCCACTGAACTTTGAACTGCTCCAAGGTTCCTTTCCTCGTCAATTTGGATCGAAACTCAAGGATTCTTATTGGTTGAACCTCTATAGCCTCTGGGTTCACCATCTAAAAATTAAAAAAGTCCCATACATGCTCTGGATTAGCAACATACTTTTTAAGTAAAGAAATATGGAAAGTATTGTGAATCTTGGACAGATTGGGTGGTAAGGCAAGTTGATATGCCACAGGACTAATCTTCTCTATGATTTCAAAGGGTCCAACAAAGTGAGGATCTAGCTTTGTGGATTTGATTGCACTCTTCTTAGGCTTAACCCTTAGAAACACTTTTTCACCCACAAAAAACTTTTTTGGTGATTTCTTTAGATTGGCATAGCTTTTCTAACGGTCTACAACTTCCTTCAGCCTCTATCTGATTACCCTCAATTGTTGCTCCATTTCTTTGACCATGTCAGGTCCAAGCATAATTTGATCTTTTGGATTATCCCATGTCAGTGGTGTTCTGCACTTCTGCCATACAAAGCTTCGAACGAAGCCATGCCTATGGTTGAATGGTGTCCGTTATTGTAGGAAAATTCCTCCAAATTCAAGTAACCATCCCAATGGGTTTTTAGATCCATACAATACATGTGAAACATATCTTCTAGTGTTGAGTTCACTCTTTCAGTTTGCCCATTAGTCTATGGATGGTATGTCAAACTGATGTTCAATCTAGTACCAATGGCAGAATGCAAGGATTACCATAAAATAGATGTGAATTTTGGGTCCCTATTTGATATGATTATCTCCAAAAAACCATGAAGTCAAAATATTTCCTTGGAAAATCTATTAGCCACCACCACGGCATCATCCTTGGTGTTCCCGGGTATAAAGTACGCAATATTGGTCAGTTTGTCGACCACTACTAGGATTGCGTCATGCTAAAACCTTTTCTTAGGTAGCCCTACTATGAAATCCATCGAAATCACTTGCCATTTTTGCATAGGCACATCATGCGGATACAACAAACTAGCAGGATATCTATGTTTTACTTTCACATTTTGGCACTCGAGGCATTGAGTGATAAATTCAGTTATGTCTCTCTTCATTCCTAGCCATAAGAATATATTTTTCATATTCTCCCTTATCTTTGCTCCTCTTGGATGAACAAAATATGGAGATATATGTGCTTCACTCATAATCATCCTTCTCAAATTTCTAGTCTCAGGAATTACTACCCTGTTCTTATAACATAAGAATACTTTATTGATGCCAAAGATTTTATTTTCATCAAGTTTACTTTCCATCCTTTCCTGAATTTGGTTGTAGTATGCATCTTGATTTTGCATTTCCTTTACTTGTTCCATCAATTCGACATGGATGTGAGACAAAACCGCTATATGTCTTCTCCTATTCAACTCATCAGCTACTTTATTATTTTTCCTTTAATATACTCAATAGGAAAATTGTATTCTACAAGGAACTCCATCCACCTCCTCTGCCTAGCATTGAGAAAATGTTGAGTAAATATGTATTGTAGACTCTGATGATTTATCCTTAGCTCAAATGGTCTACCAATTAGATGATGTTGCCAACTCTTGAGAGAAAAAACTATACCTATCAACTCTAAGTCATGGGTTGCATTATTAACTTCATGTATTTTTAGTTTCTTGGATCCATAGGCTACCACTGCTTCTTCATGTGAGAGAACTCCTCCCAAACCTTATAATGATGCATCAGTACAAACTGATAAGCTTACGTGAAGATCAGGTACCTTTAGTATAGGAGGCGTGGTAAGCTTTTGCTTAAGCAAACTAAAGGCTTCCTCACACTTCTTTGTCCACTTGATTTTTTTTCCTTTTCTCTAAAGGTTGGTTTTTGACGAGGTGATCTTGACATAGTCCCTCACAGATTTCCTATAATAACCAGTTAATCCCATGAAACTTCGAACTTCTTTCACATTTGTTGGTGGCATCCAATTCAAAATGGCTTCAATTTTCTTAGGATCCATTGTGATCCCTTCAGTTGAAATGAATTTTTGTTTAATTATTGCACTTCTGACACATAAAATTCACACTTGGTTAGGTTCCCATACAACTATTTTTTCGTTAATAGTTCTAGCACAATTTGGATATGGTCATCATGCTCTATATTATTTTTAGAATAAATCAAAATATCATTTAGAAATACTAGTACAAACATATCCAAGTAATTCCTGAAGATACTATTCATCAGATTCATAAATTCTGCTGAAGCATTTGTTAAACCAAACGGCAAGACAAAAAACTCATAATGTCCATAATGAGTTTTAAAGGTTGTCTTATATGTATCCTCCTCACGGATCCTCAATTTGTGGTATCCTGATTTCAGATCATTCTTTGTAAATATTATGGTATCTTTGAGTTGATCGAAGAGATCTTTGATTATAGGTAGAAGATATTTGTTCTTGACAGTTTCCTTGTTTAACATTCTATAATCTATGGATAATCTCAAGGAGCCATCCTTCTTCTTTACAAATAATACTAGTGCACCCCAAGGTGATACACTTGGTTTGATCAACCCTTTCTCTAGTAATCCTTGCAATTACACCTTCAACTCTTGTATTTCTATGGAATTCATTCTTTAAGGAACTCTATGGATGGGTTTTGTTCCCGATTGAAGTTCAATAGTAAATTCAAATTCCTGTTTAGGGGGTAATCTAAGTAAATCCTCTATAAAAACATCCCTAAATTCTTGAAGAATTGGATGTTTCTCACACACCTCTTCCATATCTTTATTCATTTCATTTATCTTAACTATATAGATCATTCCTCCTTTCTTTATGGCCTTTTTAAGTTGCATTGCCAATATTATTTGAGGTTGAAAAGCCCCCTAAAGACTATACATCCTACACACAACACCCTTATCATCTGTGTACTCAATCCATCTATCCTGAAAGTTGAGTATTGCCTTGTACGCTTGAAACCAATCCATCCCTAGGATTATGTCAAAAGTATGGAGTAGAGCTACATACAATCATCCTTCAGTTATTCCACTAGGTAAGACAATTTTTGCCATAGCGTAACATTGATTAACAAAGTAGGTTTATCTAGAACCATACTCAACCTTCCACCCATGAGCTAAGATTCCTAGCATTTCTAAAATATCTTTAGCTAAACTAGTGGAAATAAAACTATCTGTAGCACCACTATCAATCAAGATTTTAATATTTATACCAAAAATATTACCTTTGATCACTAGTGGTATGGCTTGACCATCAAGATTATGGTTTCTTGTAGTTGCATAAATCTTATGCACAGGCTCCCTAGGTGTAGTTTCTGGGTACATTGGTTATTTTCCCTTAGAATTCATTTATGTTCTCCGTGGATAATTATAAGCATAATGTGGTCCTCTACAAAGATAACATCCTTCTTTCGGTCCTGGATGTTCTTTCTGCTTCTGTCCCTCTTCCACTTTTCCTGTAAATGAAGAATTAGCCTATCCCTACAATTATCTATTGTTACCATTGTTGTTGTTTTGGTTCTTTCCCTGGAACCTTTTCCTAAACTTTCCTTTCTTCTTGTCATTTCCTCGGTCCTGTTGAGAGGAGTTCCTACTTTCATGTTTCTCTTCCCATTTTACAAAACCTGCACTATTTCTCTCTCTTAGTACCTCGTTACCCTCTTTATCTAATCTTTCATAATCAAAGTAGGGTTTGAGATATGTTTCAGCTTTCCTAGCTAAATCATAGGCTTTCTATAGAGTTACAGGTTTTCGCATATCCACTTCTTATCCTATTCTAGGATCCGCTCCCAAAATAAACTTATGGACCTTCATTTTCTCGTTATATGTTGGCACATACTTCATTAGTTTGACAAATATTTGATAATACTTTTCCACTATCCTAGTTCCTTGGTGAAGTCTAGTGAATTCCTCAAATTTTTGGGAATAAAAGTGTTCCGTGAGGAATCTATATTTGAAGGCTTTTACAAACTTTGCCCATTTTAGGTCAACTACTGCCTCAAGACCCATTTCATCACTATATGATTCCCACCAAGATAGACCATCACCTTGCAAATGCAGTGTGGCATAAGATATTCGAGTGCTTGAGGAACATTCTTTAGATTACAATATGTTTCTATCTCGTTCAACCAAGCCTCGGACTTGTCCTCATATTCCTCTCCATTAAATTTGGAAGATTTAAGATGTTTACTAATTTGATCCTAGCCTATTGTGCCTCGATAAGAGGTTCATTTGGTTGATTCACTCTAGGGTAACCTGCCTATATTTCTTGACTCAACACGGCAACCAATAACTATTTTTGGGTGTCTATTTGTTTCTGAAGTAGAGCCATTGTCTCAGTAATATTCTCATTACTAGGATTTTCCCAATTCTCACTAGGGTTCTCTAAACCCACTTCCAGATTCCTATCCTCCATATTATTTTTTCGTGTCTGCCTTGTCGATGGGGTAGCACTTTCTCTTTTTCTCTTTGGTGGCATTGTCCCTAGCCATACACAAAAAGGATAGTAAGAATTCATTAGCAATTAGTCCTTCAAATTGCTCCTCTTACTAAATATTTACCCAATCATCTCAAGTATCTTCAAGCAGATTTTACTTCTAATGGGTATTCTATTGGCAAGGTCAAATTCTTTTATAAGTATATTTTCTATTACATACAAACCTAATTTATTTACGTAGTGAACCTATCCCACTATGAACCATGCTCTGATACCAAATTTCATAACCCGAACTTCTCAATTTTAACTATTAGATTTTTTTTTAATATATAAGTATATCCCTCATCTAATTATTTTAAGATAAAGTTCCTTTACACTAGCACATATCTCTACTTACACAATTTCTTTTAGGTAAGAGTACTAGGTGTCACACGCCATTAAAATTCTAGTCTCATTGGCTAGATGAGCTAGCTTAATTTCTCTTTTAGTTAATCAAAATAATCGCACTAATACCTGCTTCTCACACAAGTCATTATGTGTGAGTGCACTTAGTGCGATGGGTGTTGACTACTACTCACATTCATTGGAGAGTTAGTCTTTAAATATTGAGCTCCATTTTAGCTCATGGAGGTATCTATCCCTTAATACCTATTGGAGAATTCTTCTAATGATTCCCATTTATCCAAACTATTTTCATTTTTTTATAAATAGTCCTTTAATTTCCTTTTAAAAGGTGATTTACCAAGTTCAATTAAGCGAACCAACACTCTAAAATATAATTAAAATCATAAAAAACACTCCAACCCAAATTTCAAGGAGAGCAAGCCAACGTAAGAAGATCCATAACTTCCAACGTGCATATAAGGTCCGTTTAAAGCATATAAATCTAAAGGTTATCACCTCGACTAAAATGTAAGTCAAGTCCTTACATAAATCAATCGTGTGGGAGTTCTCGACCAAAATGGAACATCCCACTTCCCTTATCTATTAGTGAGTTTAACCAATCATATCCGAGACACCAAATTTAGTAAATAAAATGTCTATATCAATTTATCTATTCAAGTAAACACGATATGAAAATCAATAGTCGACTTGGAAATTATCACTCTGCGAGTGACGTATACAATTCCATTTCTTTAAGTCAAACTAGACAAAATAATGATCCATTAAACAACTCTTCACTTGGGATCATGCACCCAGAAGGTAGTCGCTCATTGTTCAGTTTCTAAATTATCATACTCGGGTAATTATCTTTCAACAATTGTCTTTCTGGAATGTCATTCCTCAACGAAAATCATATCCCAACTCAAAGAATCTTCAGTCTTCTTAAGAGAGCCTTAGTCGATCTCCACATCCATCTTGACCGCATGATTAGGATATCCATTACCGATAACCACTCCATCATTCTCAGCCAACCCAAAGACATTTTTCCATCTCCAACGCCTCTTCAATAACCACTGAGAAGGAATACCTTTCGACAGGGATTAGAGACAACTCCATTTCATATACTAATCAATTCATTTTACTGGTGGTATAGTTTCAACCACCATCATAGTATCCAATCCCAGATAAAATCTTAACAAAATGCATTATCAAAAACCATTCATTCTTACTCCAGTATCAACCAAAACATAGAAATTGATTTCCTTAAAAGTGATATTTCTAATCATTCAATCACATCAATTTCCTACTGCTTTAGTTTAATACAGGAATAACAAATAATGCTTTAAATCAAAAACATTTCTTTGTTTTCATTTTCCAAAATCATACAAAAATCTCTCTTTCTTTTGAACAAAACGAATATATAACAACCATTCAAATTTCAATAACATCACAGCTATTGAATACATCCTCACTAAAGGCTGAAAATACATCAATCCCTTCTTCGGTATTCAATCACAACAACACACATTCATTTTTTCTACCAGAAATCCTCAATACAAATTCATTCATTTAATATCTTCTACAAACATGGTAACATCTCTTTCGCATTCACAACCCACATGAATACGGTGACAACACATATGTTAACAACAACCATCATAGTTTGATATTTTTTCCTATTATAACACAATTACATACATCTAACGGATTCCAGTTTTCGTTAGTTTATAATGGACAGTCATTTTTTTCCACTACTTAAGCATATGTTCCTGAATGTGGTTACTCAACAATTGTAAGGCACTAACAGCATTCCAAAGTTTCATAGGAAGTTTCACAACATAAGACTTCCATTAAAGCCAAACAATATTGCACAACCAAAATATACCAAATATCATCTATGAACCAGGGTGTCAGTGAAGCACAATAATCAACCCTCCCCCTTGGTTCTGTTTTATCTAAAAACTTCCATTTCATATGACGTTTCAATACAAACTAGTTTGCTTTCTATCCAAACCAATATTTCACTCTCTTTTTTTTAAATAATGCACACAACAAAACACAGTTATCTATTCTATGACAATCTAGGAAAATCAATTTTTTTCTTTTACCAAAATCGATATGGCAAATATAATAACCAACAGGATAGCCAACAATAAAAACAAGTAAGGTATAATTCCAAAAAAACCTGGTTTCTTTTGCAACTATCCGCGCTCTTCTTCAGTGCTACTCCATTTTCAATTCCTCCTTTCCCATTTTTCCCCCTTGTTTTCCCTTGGCTATCCTCCATAAACCACTTGTCCCGTCCGCGAGTTTGTCAGCTTGCCCTCACTTCACCAAAAATATTTACTTCACCACTTGCTTACCATAAATGAGGACATCCAGAAAACTGTAAGGCACGATCAAGCCAGGATCACTCCAAACATGTTTCTTAATTAATATTGAAGTTTTTTTTTAGTTAAAAGGTTCACAACTCTTACTTATGTTCTATGGATTCCCTTCCAATGTAGTTTTTAATTCTACGAAACTCATCATTTTTCTTTTTACATAAAAGAGATGGTAGTAATAAAAGAAATCCATTTCTCTATCTTTATAAAATCACAACTCCTTCCTTGAAATTCATTGCAACTTTATCCACTATAATGAATTCTTTTTAACTACTTTGAAAATAAATATACTTAAAGAGATTAGCACTCCTTTCTTGCAATAATGTCATTTTTCAAATAAACACTTTCATAAGAAAATATGATGCAAGAAAAAATTCAACCAAAAATTAATATATCTTTACTTATGCAAAATTATATGCATCTTCATGAAATAGGGGCATTCATCCATGTTTCCCTCTCAAATATACCGACAAATAACCCATCACATCATTTCCCATAGACATTCCTTTATCGATGGTTATTTCTTTCTGCCACCTTAAGAAACATATTCCTGCAAAAGTGAAATCCATTAGCAATATCTTATCCTTTCATAAAATCCATATAGTTACAAATTAAACATGAAATAGTCTATCATTTCATTAAGAATATATTCATATCTTCCACAACATTCATATGTTCTCATAGCAACAAACACATAGTCAAGTATCTCATCCACAAGATAACAATTCATAATATAGGTAAAAAAAAATGCACGTCTTCCTAGAGGTGGGTCATGATAGTCATCCTCCCCACTAGAGCCACCTATAGATCCACAACACACCTCACCAAGGTGTTCTGCTCTGCCTTGAAATTTGACTAAAGTGACATTCTCAATCTTGCCTCGTTGATCATGCTCCCTTGTAGAGGTACTACTACTATCATTACTTGTCTCTGTCTCCCTATGCCACTGTGTCTCCTGGTGGTGCCTCATCAAAATCAATATTGTTTACCTTGATCTATGAGGTTGCACCCTCAACACTATAACCCTCCTAGTAAGGACAGTCTGGTGCCACCTCCAATAATCTTGGGTGACCCAAGTTCGTCTCCTTGGATTTACGATGGCCAGATCATCCAGATCTACCTCTACATAGGAATCCAAATTTAGAATTCCAAATACATCTCTATGTGGCCTACCATATCCCACCTCAAAATATTTACCTCATATGTATGTCATTGATGCCTCTTGTTTATCCACTTATCCTGATAGCCATGGGGTCTCGTAATCATTATATGCTTCTAGAACCATGCTTGGAGGAATGTATAACATGTGAGGCTCATGACTCCCTAGTAGATGATCTGATGCAATGTTTGGTACAATCGTACCAGCATAATCAACCCTCATGTGAAGATTATTTTCTAGTCTCGCATGTTTCCACCACTTCAACCCAACCCTAATGAACTTCCCCCTTGTGTTGTCAAGCAAGACATTTAATATCAAGGCACACAAGAGAGAGGTATGTCTATCCAATCAATCCCAACATACACGACATTGATGTCAATGCCATATTTGACAACTAACAAACCAACATCTCCTATCAAACTTTCTAAAGCCTGTCTCTAGTCTTGGATCATCTACACCTATGCTCTCCTAACAAGGATTCTAAGGATCCTCCATACATCCTCTAAAGTCATGGTTATATCCCCCATAGGCAGTTGGAAGATATTCATCTTAGAAATACCAACACTTTGCCATTTTTGTTAGGAGAGCTTTATCAGACTCCACCTTTAGTAAGAGGGTTATGTGGTATAGCTCTACCACTGCTAGAAGAGCATGGTCAACAAAATATAGTAGCCCTAGAATGATCTTCGGTGAATGGGGTTGTCTCTCTCGATACTCTAGTGTTTGTATTTGAACCTGCACCTAGTTGAACCCAAGCTCTTTTAGGCTCAATATAAGCAATCAAAGTGACAAAAATGTGTAAACTGTTGCATAGGCATGAAAGCGCCACCAAGCGATGAAAGTGTTGCTTAGATGCAAAAGTGCTACAAGCAATGAAAGTGTCACCTAGGCGTAAAAGCACTGCCAATACCAAAAGCCTCATGTGATAGTGTCAACATTATGCAAAAGTGCCCTCTTTTCTTCGAGCAAGTTCTTCGAGACAAAAAAAAAAATTGATCAGTTTTTCATTACGTATTGATGTTACTACTCCTATTGTGGGTGCCCTCACTAGGTAAGCATAATGTGGTGGTTGTGTCTGCTGAGCCATAAAAAATAGAGTCATTATCACTACTTTAGAGCTTTTTTTCTCTCCCTCTATAGTAAAAATGAATTCATTTTTACCCCCCTAGTCCTTCCCCCTGGCCTCCCCAACTATTTCTTGTTGTTTGTCCTCAATTTTTCATCACCACACCAATGTGGATCATAATCATGTCGAGTTTCTTTGGTCCAACTTGAATTTCTCTCTAAAACTCAAAGTGGTGGATTAGGGCACGACAACATTTAATGTTGTCTGAAATGCAAATTTTGACAACCTTTAAGAAAAAAATCACAACATCAATCATCTAGCATTCCTAACTATAAGCAACAATTAAACTTCTTGTATCAAAATTGGAGCATCTATGTCAATTTTTAATGCATTTATTATGAAATAAACGCATAAAAAAAGGGTAAACGTAGACACCCAATTTGCGTGCAAGGATAAAATTCAAGTTTTCCAATCCCTTCATCAATCAGCTAATCAATCAGACCAATTGAATCAATATTTCTTATACCCAAATTTGAAGCATTTATTGCTCCAAAAATTAAAGTTTTGAAACATGAGCGAAAGCGTTGGCAACACTTTCACAACCCTTGTGGCGATTTTGCCAAAATTTTGACTTTGACCTTTCCCACCCAAATTTTGCTAGATATCTATCTTACCCTACCCTGATATGACACAACCAAACACATACTCGAAGGCAAACAATAGGTAATAGACTGACTTGATAAAATGGAATTCCTCAAGAAATGTAATGAATTACAAGGAATATATAACCAATGAGGAAGAGATAAGTTGATGACACATGTCACCATATGAAATCCAAATGACACATGTCATGTGAAAATCACACACATATCAAGGGTAAATAAGGGTAAAGTACACATTATATTATTTCTAACATCCCCCCTTAATGTGTACTTTCCTAAAAAAGGTAAGTCAACATTAGATACACCCCCTTAATATTGACTTCCATTGCAACATACATAGAACATTTTGTTAAACTTGGAGAATTTGTCAGGTTCAAGTGACTTGGTGAAGATTTCAGCCACTTGATCTTAAGCAGGTATATACTCCATTTCTATGATGTTCTCTTGGATCATCTCTCTGATGAAGTGATGATGGATCTCAATGTACTTTTTTCATGCATGGAAGACTGGATTTTTGGTCATCTTAATGGTACTTTGATTGTCACAATATATGTGTTGGACCATGTATAAGTAGCCCAACATTCTTATGTAGTTGTTGTTAGAGTAGGTTGTTTACCTTAGCTCATGTTCACCTAGGTAATTTATTTTCCTTTTATTTAGTTATTCCATGTATTTTCCCCACCCACTTATGTGTGGATATTTCATTTATCTTATTTAGATATTATGAGATGTTACATATATATTTCTTAGATATTATGGGGATATTTTTAGGTTTGACTATTTCTAGGAGTTATGGGGATATATTTAGGTATATTTGGAGGGTTGATATTCTTTCTCCCCATAACGGTTACAGATCTATGGACCATATCACTTATTCCTTTTGTATAGTGGATATTAGTCCTTAGCTTGATCCTACTGCTATGGTTGATCATCCTTGCCTTTATAAGAAAGGCATCTTCATTGTATTCATTGAAGAGTAAGTTCATTATTCATGTACAATATATGATATTGTTGTTCATTGTTTTGCATATCCATTTGTAAGCTTATGCTATCAATTTGCTTTCAGATTCTTGTTTTGGTTGAATGTGGTATTCTGTTAACACTTGAGATCCTTGCAACTTGGAATGATCTTATTATCATTCCTTTCATGGCATCAGAGCAATAGGTGTTGCAATCATCCATTTGTGAGTGTTGTGCAGTTGTTTCTCTTGCAGGTTTGAAGATTGATGTGGAAGCTTCAATTTTTGTGATCGAGTACTTGGTGGAGTTTTTTGGCTAGTTTGTGTCTCTCCTTCCATTTTCATATCATCACCAGCCTCCTAAAATATCTTCTGCCCATACTGCAATAGCCTCATTCCCTTGGATCTATCCTAAGCATTTTTCTTCTTGAGCATTTCCTTTTTTGGCAGGGTCACCAACCCAGCCCGTTTTTATATTTTACATGTATATCCTGATAGAAATGCAATTTTTCCATGAAATTTTTTAGAGGTCTGTATATGCATTCATTTGAGTTGTGCCCAAAATTTCAACTCATTTGGATTAGTATCCTTCAAGATATCTTGATTTTATGAAAACCTGCACGTTTTTGGTAATCTGCATATATCTTCATCAAAACTTATAATTTTTTGCAAATATTTTTACATAATGTGTAAAATCATATTAAAGACCTTCCCATAAAATTTCAGAGAATTTGGAGTTGTATTATGACAGTTACAATGATTTTACTATTTTTAGTAAACTCATCATTTCAGGAGAAATATTGGGAGTTGCTCAACGAAATTTTTTCCAGGCCTGTAAAATAATTTTTCTGATATGTCTGTAAAATTTTAGATTTTTTGGATTTGTATTTAGACATTTACAATTATTTTATGACTGCACTCTCAATATTGCATTGTGAAAAAGGGTTTTTGCACTTGAACCGGTATATGGACTATTGTTATAAAGTCCCATCTTCCTTCATTTTCTATTTGTCCACTTAGTTTGAAAATTTGTGATCATCTTACTTGGTGTTCAGTATTGGTGGAGCCTACACATTGTTGTGCTTGAGGAGTCCTTTGTCTTTGACTTCCCTTGCTTTGTTGTGGTGCATCCTCTTGTGCCAATCTTCCTCATTGAGGCACTTAGTTTGAAAGAGGGAATTCTTTTGGTAATTTCTTTGGAGACTTTTTAGAGTTCGAAGGCTTCATTTGTGCATTGATGTGATTTTGTGGTATTTTGCACCACCTTGTGACATCACAGTAGACCTTTCCCATTATAATGGCATTTGATTTTGGGGGGGCTCTTCTACTTTTGAGGACATCTTGAAAACTTCTTTTTTTAAACTTAGCATAGAGGCAAATGCTGAAAATTTTGAAGCATGGTTTAAGTTACTTTGTTCATTATGTCAAAGTGAAGGTTTGGATCCTTTGTTCATAACTCCAAAACCCAAACCAATGGTGAAGGATAAGGAGTATAGGACATGGTTCATAAACAATTTAAGGATCTCTAGCATGCTTTATTATTCAGTTTGTGGAGAGCTTCAAAATTTTATTGGAGTTCACAAGAACACGCATCACCTTGCTTATCATATGTTAAAAAGAAAGTTTTTACCCAAGGCACCTTCTCTTACAATTGCTTGCATGGAGGACATCATTTGTGACATTGCACCTTTATTTTTGGAGTCACTATCTCATGATGTTTTGGATGATGAGGTTGATGCTATAGTACCTGCTTCAGATATTTTATAGGATACATCTCCACACTTGTCTTATGTGGATGATCATGTTGATGTTGCAGCATATACAACAGAGATTTCATGGCATGTTACATCCTTACATATAGATGACTTCTTGGATGGTGTTACCTCTCTCTTCATTGAGAGTCACACATGTGATTTTATTAACATGTATGAGGAGCTTACTCATTTATTTGATGATGATGTATACATTGTATCTCCTCCATGTACTTCTTCCTTTGTGGACCCTTTTTTGGTGTACCCTTCTTTGAGTGAGCCACCTTGTCCACCCTTTCCTTCTCCTGTTTCTTTCATATTGGATGATGTACTCTTATAGAAGTTAGATACAAAGATTTTATCTTCGGTTGGACTCTCACTTGGAGATCCTGAAGACCATGTTGATTCTTTTGATGCTTCTAAGCCTCCACTTCTTTCTCTTGTTGCTTCCATGGGCTCATCATCACTTATGCAGCTAGACATTGGTGATTCTTCCTTGATGGATGCTCTTCAAACATCTCTTCCATTTTTGCACACATGGTTTTGTGTATTGATATTTTGGATGTTGATTGGGACTATATTCTACCCTATTTTGGTGTTGGTTTGGGCTTCTACATTCTTGGAAATTCATTTCATAATTCATTGGTGACATCTTCTTCACTTCAGCTCAGTTTAAAGGATTCTACGTCATCATTCTACATTTTATTCCCATCTTCTCACACTCACTTGGAGTGGGAAGACATTCGACGAATGTTTCATGGCTACTTTATTCCTTGTGGGAGACACATTGTTCATCGCAGAGGAATCCACTTCTTCATAGGACTTATTCATGGAGCTTGTCATCCTAGGGGGGTGTTGGGAGCACTCCTTGACTCCATTCCTACTTTTTCTTCTCTATTTCTAGCTAGATGGTTTTTTTCCACATGGTTTTCCACCTCCTGGTTCAGAAGCTTCTTGATACACATTGTACATGAGTACCTAATCAGGCTTTGTTATCGAGACTCATATTGTGGATATGCCACTTTACTTTTTGGAACCTAGCTTCACTTGAGGTGGGGTGTTAGAGTAGGTTGTTTACCTTAGCTCATGTTTGCCTAGGTAATTTATTTTCCTTTTATTTAGTTATTCCATGTATTTTCCCCACCCACTTATGTGTGGATATTTCATTTATCTTATTTAGATATTATGAGATGTTACATATTTATTTCTTAGATATTATGGGGATATTTTTAGGTTTGACTATTCCTAGGAGTTATGGGATATATTTAGGTATATTTGGAGGGTTGATATTCTTTCTCCCCATAGCGGTTACAGATCTATGGACCCTATCACTTATTCCTTTTGTACGGTGGATATTAGTCCTTAGCTTGATCCTACCGCTATGGTTGATCATCCTTGCCTATATAAGCCAGGCACCTTCATTGTATTCATTGAAGACGAAGTTCATTATTCATGTATAATATATGATATTGTTACTCATTGTTTGCATATCCATTTGTAATCTTATGCTATCAATTTGCTTTCAGATTCTTATTTTGGTTGAATGTGGTGTTATGTTAACACTTGAGATCCTTGCAGCTTGGAATGATTTGATTATCATTCCTTTCAGTTGCCTCAATTGTTGCCTTATACTTTGCTTCTGCTAAAGACAAGGAAACTATATGTTGTTTCTTGTTGCTCAATGAGATGGCACCTTAACCCAACTAAAATTCATAACCAGTAGTTGATCTTCTATTTTTAGGACAACTGGACCAATTTGAATCTGTGTACCCAATTAATGAAAAGTCATCACATGTTTTATACATAAGACCATGATGAGGGGTCCCCTTGAGGAATCTCAAAATCCTCTTAGTAGCTATCCAATGACTTTTTTTGGGATCCTGCATGAATTTGGAAGCAAGGCCCACTGAATAGGTGATATTTGGTCTAGTTGAAGTTAAGTAGATCAAAATTCTAACAAGTTGTTTGTAAAGGGTGCCATCAACTCTTTCTTCATCATCATATTGATCAATTTCAATTGGGTTTCCATGGGAGTGGGGAATGGTTTACACTCTTGCATGTGAAACCTCTTCAAGAGGGATTGAATATATTTATCTTGGAAGATGAAGATCTTGTCAGCTTGTTGCCACACTTCTATACTTAAGCAGTAGTGAAGGAAGCCCAAGTCAGTCATTTCAAAAAATTTGCATAAGTCCTCTTTGAGAAACCTTATTCCATCTGTGTCATAACCTATAATAAGAAGATCATCCACATACAATGTCACCAAAATGATGCGGTTCCTCCAATGTTTCACATAGAGAGTAGATTTTGTTGCAGATCTAGTGAAACCAAGGTTGATGAAATAAGAATCATTTTTGGCATACCAAGCTCTTGGGGCATATTTCAACCCATATAGAGCTTTCTTCAATCTAAGGACTTTGTTTTCTTGGCCTTTGACTGTGTACCCTGGTGGTTGATCAACATATACTTGTTTCAACGCACCATTGAGGAAGGCACTTTTTACATCCATTTTGATACATAGGCCAATGTTTATGAGCGGCTAAAGCAATAATAGTGTGAATTATAGTCATTTTTGTCATAGGAGGAAAGGTCTCCTCATAATCAATCCCTTCTTGTTGCTTATAATATTTAGCTACTAGGTGAACCTTATAGTGATCTAGTGAGCCATATGATTTGTACTTTGCCTTGTACACCCATTTTGTGTCAATGGTGGATTTGCCTAAGGGTAAATCAATTAACTCCCATGTGTGATTATATTCAATGGAATCCAATTCTTGTTCCATGGCAAGAGTCCATTTAGGATTACCATGTGCTTTTTTGGCATTTGAAAGTTTTGGTTGGCTTAGAACTTTTGCCATGAGAACATTTTTCACTTGGTGTCTTAGGACAGAAGGCCTTTTACCTATATAAGTGGGCAAGTGGCTTTGGGTTGCATCTATGGTAGATTGAATCCACTTAGGTAAAATATTTGATGATGTGGCATTATCATTAGATGGGGGAGAAGGAGGAGGGGAAGGAGGAAAAGTATCATGAGTGGAGGTCCTCATGTTGAGGAAGGCTTTGACTTGTGATGGAAGAGGAAGGATCAGGTGAGGGAGTAGATTCCAAGGGAGCATTTATTTCCTTATTTGGTTGAAATGAAGGGGCCATAGGAGAAGGATTTGGTAGGGGATACTCATTGAAGGTAATAGCCCTAATGAGAAAAATCCTCTTGGAAATAGGCTCATATAACTTATAGGCTTTGGCACTTTCACTATAGCCAACAAAGATGCATTTTTTGCTCTTGTCATCAAATTTATTTCTTTTCTAATAAGGTATGTGGGCGTAGGCATCACATCTAAAGACTTTGAAATGGACCACATAGGGCGTCTTTCCACTCCATAATTCCTCTGGTGTTATGTCATGCAAAGCCTTAGTATAGGACCTATTGGTCAAGTATGCAGCAATAAGGACTTCTCCCCAAAATTTGTTTGATAATGCAGCAAAAACTAGCATAGATTTGGCATTGTTTTTTATGGTTTGATTCATCCTCTTAGCTACTCCATTTTTCTAAGGTGTATAAGGAGTTGTGAACTACCTTCTTATCCCATGATTCTTACAAATACTAAAAAAATATTTGGAGATGTATTCTCCACCATTATCTGTCATCAAGGTGGAGATTTGATAGCCACTTTCTCTTTCAACAAGTGCCATGAATTTCTTGAATGTATCAAGGGCTTGCCATTTATGTTGAATGATATAGATCTAAATTTTCCAGTTTGCAAATGAATCATCTCCCTCAAGTTTTTATGTAAGGCCATTAATTTTGACCCCTTGGGGAGGTCTTGATTGACATCTTGGTTGTTGATGTGGTTGCTACTATGGCTAGTAATGGTACTATTATGTTTGTTGATGGTATTTTTGTGGCTATTTATGTTGTTGATGTGGCTGAGACCTCTATTTGCCTCTCTGATTCTACTGATGTGGACCCCTATTGGGTCTATGTTGTAAAGTTGCCTTTGTGGCAAAGGTTGTTGTTGTAGAATCAACTTCATCTTTGATGAGTGTTTGCTCATATGTCCCATCACTCCAAACAGTTTTAGCCAATCGGGTCTATAATGGCCCAAATCTAAGCGTGCACCAGGCATCTCACAAAGAAATCAAAGGGATCAACAAGACTATAATCTTAATATATTATATTTGAAGTATGGTGAGCAAAAAGGACATTACATGACCAATTGTGTGGTAATCTTTCTCTGCAACCACCTTTGAAAAAATCAGGTCGATTTCGTTGGAGAAGCAGTGGTCGATGGTCACTACCATTGCTGCATCGAGGGAGTACTCCACCATTTTGAGGGCAATGGGGATGGCATCAACAATGGTGGAATTGAAGCAGTGGTCTTCCTACCCCAAGAATTTTAGGATGTAGACCATGTCTCTCTTTTCCAAGTTGCACATCATCACTAAGATCATTGTATCATTGATCTTTTGTATTGGTACCTCTACCTACACAAATAAGGATCATTGAGATCGTTGGTTCAAGTCGCGGGAAATTTTTGAAGGATTTCATTGCCCTCCTACATTTTTAGCCAGTCGTACCTATAATGGCCTAGATCTGAGTGCATACTAGGCAATTCACAAAGATATCAAAGGGGTCAACAAGACCATAATCTTAATACATTATACACATGTTATTTTTGAATGGGCATCTGAAGTATGGTGAACGAATAGGGCATTACAAGATCAATTGTGTGGCAATTTTTCTCTACAGCCACCTTTGAAGAAAGTAGAAATGATGATTCATATGGCAAAAATTCAAGCAAGACCTACTAGTTGGAGATTTCTCATTCCCCACTGAACCAGGCCGGTCCTTAGGGAAGAGGATATTTTTAACCAAACTAGTATCATTTCTTTGATACCAAATGCTAGACCTCTATCTTACCCTAATATGACAAAACTAGACACATACTTGGAGGTAAACAACAGGTAATAGCCTAACATGATAAAACTGAATTCCTCAAAAATGTAACGGATTACAAGGAATATATAGCAAAGGAGGAAGAGATAAGTTGATGATACATGTCACCATATGAAACCCAAATTACACATGTCATGTGAAAAATACACACATGTCAAGGGTAAATAAGGGTAAAGTAAACATTATATTATTTCTAACAAATTTGATCTCTAACAGCCATGATGGTGAAAGCGTCATCTCAGAAGCACCATCAACACTTTTGACTATTATGCACCATGTTAACTTTTGATGATATATATTAAAGGAAATGCAACCACAAGATGTAAAATGAGCAAGCAATGATAACCATATGATAATGGCACTATAATATGCAGGAAAATATATAAGAAACTTCTGCAATAACTCAAAACTATGCCATTAATGAAAGCTCACAAAAATAGTACAATGTAATATAATGGAGGACATGAACACTCCAAAAAGTGCATGAAGGATCTACATTGTACTCACTATACTAACTAACTACTAATGCTACTTCATTCAACTATACTCAACTCTCTCAAAGGCACATATATAGGTAGATAAGTCCCTTGGCCTTTCATCTACCCATGACTCTTCATCTACCTAACCTATGACTCATAAACATGTGAACTACATGCACATTTACATAATTATGCATTCTAAAACTTGTGCATTTATTACATTGCATGAAGTAACTACTCAAACCTTACTCTAAGGTAAAATCCTACTCTAGTTATGTACCCAAGGTGGTACATTAGCATGTACCAAATAATGTAATATACTCCAACACCTCCCCGTATTATATTATTTGGGTATTGTTGTGGCTGATCCACAACACACCCCAAAATTGGGGACCCACCTTTTTTGCATGCTTTCAAAGAAGACCTCAGTGGCCCAGATGCTAAAAAATCAAAGGAAGAGCAAAATATCACAAAAGGAAAAAGTGTCGCGATATCGCGACATGTCGCTCCATCGCGGCTAGAAAAGAAAAGTTGTCGCGATTTCGCGACGTGTTGCTCCATCGCGGCCAGAAAAGAAAAGTTGTCGCGATTTCGCGACGTGTTGCTCTGTCGCTGCCCAGAAAAAGAAGTTGTCGCGATATCGTGACAGGTCGCGTTTTCGCGGCTCAGACAAGCGAAATGCAGTGGAAAGGAAAATTGTCGCGATTTCGCGACATGTCGCGTTTTCGCGGCCAAAAGTAACAAAATGCAGCAAAATGAAAATTGTCATGATTTCGTGACATGTCGCGTTTTCGTGGCTATGAGCAGCAGAATGCATCATGAAGAGAAAATGTCGCGATATCGCGACGTGTTGTGAAATCGTGGGTCATAGAAGAGAGAGAAAGATAGAATGGAAAATTGTCGTGAAATCGTGACATGTCACAAAATCGTGGTCAAACCAGTCAAACAGGGCAAGGCACTAAAATTGTCGCGATATCGTGACATGTCGCGTTTTCGTGACCTGAAGCAGCAAGACATGCCAAAGATGAAAAGCGTCGCGATTTCATGATAGAAAGCTGGCAAAGTGGTACGAAACGGAGAAGCGTCACGATTTCACGATAGAAAGCCGCAAGACAGCTCCAAATGAAAAGCGTCGCGATTTCGTGACAAAATACAGCAAGAGCAGCCCGAAAGAGAAAAGCGTCGCGATTTCACGACAGAAAGCAACCAAGTGGTACGGAACGAAAATTTGTCATGATTTCGTGACAGAAAGCAGAAGATGGTGCAGAAGAGAAAAGTGTCACGATTTCGTGACATGTCGCGTTTTCGCGGCTAAGTGCAACAAAACCCAACGATAGAGAAAAATGTCATGATTTCATGACAGGTTGCATCTGCATAGCCCGAAGCAGAAAAACGTCGTGATTTCACGATAGGTTGCACCCACACGGCCCGATAGCATAAAAATGTCACGATTTCGCGACATGTATCATTTTCGTTGTGCATGGGGGTGGACAAGGCTGTTGGCCAAAAAACGTCGTGATTTTGCGACATGTCTCATTTTCGCTGTGCAGGCAGAGGAACAAAGCTGTAGTTAGAAAGTGTCACGATATCGCGACATGTCTCATTTTCGTGATACAGGTAGAAGAGCAAAGTTGCATGCAGAAAAATGTCGTGATATCGCGACATGCTATTTTTTTGTCATGATTTACAAGGGGCAGTTACGAAACATGCAGAAAAGCGTGGAACACATGGCATAAAGGTGTAAGGGTTACAGAGGCGTTACAGTTCACAGAGAATATTAAACGTTTCGACATAGAACAAAAAGTCAAAGACAACGAAGAGGCATGGAATACGAAGCGATGCAGTCTAGGAAATGAAGCGAAGCGTCACAGAGCGAAGCAGAGAACCACACCAGAAAGTATAAAAGTAGAGGCATAGATTGATACAGGGGTCAGAAAACCACTGCGGGCAGAGTTGCAGAGCCAAAGGCAATAAGCCATTCTAGGCCTGCTTTTGTAGTGTTTTTCTTCCACTTTGTCTGGATATTTCCTTTACATTGGACTAGGTAGGAAATTGTTGTAAGCGAGTTGCAATGTCGAAGGCCAGAGAGCCATTCAGGCCTCGCTTTGAGGCTATTTTCTTCCATAGACTGGGTTTGAGAAAACTAGAGATTCTGTTATTGTAAATGATCAATTTTTAATACAAAAAATTTAGAGAGTTGCATCTCATTGGCAAGAAAGAAGGAGTTATTTTCTGCATGCAGGATTGAATGTTTATCTTTCCCCTTTTCAGATTTCTAGGCTTATAGGTGAAGTTTAATGCAAGTTCTCTTGGTTGCTTCATGCGAATGTCTAAATCTGAAAATCACGAGTTAAACCCCAGAGACCAAGCACCTAACTTATCCGGATTGTGCGTGTTTTGCGAGTTCAATAAGTTAGGTTGCATGCATGAAAACCTCATTAGCTTCGGTTTTGTCAGAATAGGATAGCATCACTCTGAATGCACTTTTCATTTTCCTTTTGCATTTTATTTTCATTTTTTCCTGCACTTTATTTTCATTTACAGTCATTAAAATAAAAAAAATAAAAAAACTTTAAAATCCAAAAATAGAAAATTCCATTTCAAGGCCAGCTTTTCATTTTTTTTTTTTCATTCATGAGCAGATGATGATATTCCCTTCATAAAATTCCAATTTCATTGAAGGGGTTATATTTTATGACATTTCATAAATTTCCATTTTGAAGTTACAGCATGATCACTAAGGATCAAATCACATTTGCTTTATTCGGGTTCAATGAACAATCATTAAAGTTTCATAGTAAAATAAACCAACATTGCCCCTTGTTTTCAGTTACTTGCAACCACTAAGGTGTTCCAAGCATTTTAATTGAATATCTTTATTTGAGATTATTAATACACATATACAAAATGCTAACATAGCGGAACCTTGGAGAAATTGTTTATTAAATTTCTTTGCAAGAGAGGATTTAGAACCCAAATCCTATCGGAGAGTGTGTTTTCACAATCGGGTGAAAATACCACTCAACAGATTGGCGCTAGAAGGAGGGCGGATGGGTTTATTTTAGTGAGATTTAAAATTTTTGTATATTTCATGCCCCTTGATTGTTATCTTTAGTCTTCTAACACCACTCAAAATTGGCAGGAAAAAAATTTATTTTATTTTTATTTTAAAAACTAACACCACTGATTGGCGCTAGAAGGAGGGCTGAAACGGTTTATTTTATTGTGATTTAAGTGCTACAGGAATTGCTATGCACTGTTCTTAACGCTTTGATTGTTCATACAGGAATAATATGATTTGATTTGATTTTAAAAAAATAAAAATAAAAATATAAATAAATAAATAAAAAAAGAATTTTTGGGTATTAAAGTTATATTCTTTAAGATTCACTAATGGCTATGTTTACACCGTGGATGACAGGTAGCCCATTGAACATACCGGGAGTTCAACATTATTTTCCCGTTGGTTTTGAGAGATGTCTTCCTCAATTTTCGTCTAATGGGACAAATATTGTAGAAGAACACATTCAAGCATTCAAATTTGTTGTGAATCACTTAACAATTTGGTATGATGATGTTGTTTGTAAAATGTTCCCTTACACCTTGGACAAAGTGGCATATGATTGGTTTACAAGTCTGCCTTTAGGGTCTATCACTTCTTGGGCTCAACTAGAGGCAACATTTCTTAATCAATTCAACAAAAAGCAAGTTGACCCAATCCTCATGTACAATCAGCTTTGTCACTATTAGAAAAGGACCAAGTGAAAATGTGAAGTCATTTTCTGAAAGGTTCTTTGGATTATATACTCAATTAGTGACATTTTATGTTCTTCAAGAAGAAGTGGCTCTCCAAATATACATCAATGCTCTTGACCCACTCATTTCCACATATTTGCGAGGGATGCCTCAAATTACATCTTTGTCACAAGCCTATACTCAAGCAATGGCAATTGAGCAACAATTGAGTTGTCAAAATTATGGTGTGGGTTTTGGATCATATAATCTTCAATCATTTAATACCTCCCTTACCCACCCAATGATTTATCCACCTCAACCAAGTTCAAGTGTGAATCAATTTCAGAATCAACAATCATTCCCAAGCTTCAATCAATTTCAAAATCCTCAACCTACTATGCAAGATCAACCATCTTTCTTAAGTATGAATCAACTTCAAAATACTCATCTTGATTCAAAAGATGTTTCTAAAATCAATTTCAATGATTTTCATAAGAATATGATTTTAGGCAAGGGAGGAGTACTAGATCCAACTAGTATGGAAACATGTGACAGATTGGAAACCCTTGACTCACCAAAAGATGAATTCTATGAGGATGAATCTGATTCGGATGACACATTGGATGACATTGTTGAAAGTAATGGCCCAGAAAATTCACACCTTCCAAATTATGTTAAACGTGAATCATGGGTTACACATGTGGATTATGATAACCTTATCAATTTGAATACAAGCAATAACCCAATTTTGGAAGTAATTGAACCATCTAAGGAAGGAGAAGATAAATTTGATGAGAAACATGTTGATGAATTAAAATATGATGAAGAAATAGTTGAGCATCACAATTTGATTTTGAAAGATGATCATTATGATTCTTGGGAAGAGTATGCTCACTCCAAACCTTCCGATGAAATTTGTGTGCCTATTGATATGCGAGGATAATACAATTGCCCTTTCATATGAGGATATTACAAGTCCTGTACAATCCGAGAATGCTTTGGAAGAAGGGTTGGAATCTCATCAAAGGTTGGAGAAGGATAATGATTCTACTACCATGGATGAAGAAGGAGAATCAATTGTTTTTGTTCCCCTTGAGGGGCAAGAAATCGAAAATCTTGATCCACCTATTGTTTCTACAATGTCTATGCCATCTCAAAATGATGAAATTACAAAACCTAAGTGGTGTGGGTTTGATACTATTGATGATCCTAATGAAAATATGGATTTTGAGGCAACTCAAGCCATTGATCATGGAAAGGTGTCACGCGACACATATCTTGAAAAACTAGGCTCTTGTTTTGAAAAATATGGACGCATGTTTGATTGGGTGCCTAACTTTGGTGTTTTTGAACAGGTATTGGATGATGAAGAAGACAATGAGAAAAAAGAAAAAGCTACTAACACTCATCAAGTTGTGGTAAATTCTAACCATGATGGGTTGAGTATGGATGACAAGGTGAAATCTTTACCTTTGGTAGTAGCTACAAAAATTTCAAGTGATAGGTTACATGATGTCCCTTTGGATGCTAACATCATTAATGAGGAAATGCCAAATTTTGTTGATGCTTGTCAAGTTTTGAATGATTTTGATTGCTTTAAAATCCTGGAAAATGATTTGAATTCAAGACTTTTAGAAATAGGCTCTTGTTTGCAACATCTCACATTTGAAAAGGAAAGCCTACTTCTAAATCATGAATGGAATGATGAAACTTGCACTTTAAAGAATAGACAAGATAAAATTGAATACCAACCATTGTCTAATCAATTTGATTTGAATCTCACCTATGATGTTGGTAATAGAACTAAATCAAATTGGTATGGTGAGCATGGCAAGTTGAAATTTGTTGCATTGCTTGGTTTGATCTTATTATTGTTGGATTCCTACAAAATTTGGCATGTGTATTGTGTCATATGTTTTTTGATATGTTCTAATCATGTTTGGGATCCAGGAAAGTAATAGTCCAAGCTTGGCATCATCTTGTACAATAGTGTATATAATTTTTGGTTTTTTGGTGTGGGCTTTCAAGTTTTTGTTTTTGGGATTGTTTTTGGGTTTTGGTTTTGGTTTGTGTTTTTCAAGTTTCATTTTTTTGGATTGTTAGTTTAATCATGATTTAAGTCGTGTGTTTGATTTCATTTGACATGTTTAGTTTGTTTTTATATATAAAAAAAAAAAAGCGAAAATTTTTGAGATGCTAACTTATGTTCTAGATCAGGGAAATATGAAACATTGGAATTGTGTTGTAGAAGCTCCACAAGTAACACAAACATTTAAATAGTATCGTTTGAAACTTGTGATGCATGAAGTAGTTAGTTTTATATGGCAATATTTCATCTACAATTCAAAAGACAATGCATTCATATTACATCTCACTTTGCACATACATGCCATCTTAGTTGCATATGCATTTCAGATACAAATCATTAAAGTGTGTCAAATCCTCTTAGGGTTATGCTATCACATAAATAAGAAGAAAATCCTAAGGTTGGGAACTGAGTCTTGAGATATCTAGAACCAAGCACATTTTATACACATTAAAAAGGATCTTGAGCAAAATGATCAAAACCTTGCTTGGAAGAAAAGGTTAGGCGAAAGAAGTATTTCATGTCTATCCTATTATGCAACATGATCCTTAAAACAAGTGGTTTTTACCACTTCCATAAAGCTTAAAGCCTAAAATCAGAGTAGTAAGGATAGGGTTAAATCCTCATCGAACTTAGGTTGAGGATCCAACTCCCCAAAGCTTTGATTTGACCTACATGGAGTAGTAAGGATAGGGCATAAATTCTCATCTCGCTTAGGTTGAGAATCTGATTCCCCAAATCTCCTATGTCTCATTTCATCATAAGTATTGGATTGGAAGGATCGTACTACATGTCCTCTGCAAAGGATGGGTAGTCATCCCCAAGGTCCAAGAAATAAAATTAATATTTCCCATTTTTCATCTAAATCTTGGATTGGAAGGATCGTACTACATGTCCCTAGCAAGGATGGGTAGTCATCCCCAAGGTCCAAGAAGTAAAAAAAAAAAAATTAATATTTCCCATTTCATCTCAATATTGGATTGGAAGGATCGTACTACATGTCCCTAGCAAGGATGGGTAGTCATCCCAAAGGTCCAAGAAATAAAATAAAAAGAATGAATGAAGCTAAATCATGGATTATGGGGTTAAGTATGCCCATGCATGGCAGCATGTCTTGTCTAAAAAACAAGACCACTGACTGTTCAAAGGGTTAGACTAGCATGACCATTTCTTCCATAATTGGTTAAATTATTTTGCTCAAAGTGAGGTAATGAATTCCAAATCGGAGTAGTAAGAATAGGGTTAAACTCCCATCTCGATTAGGTTGGGAGTCCGATTTCCCAAAGCTCGATTTCACTTTCACTTGCACATGGGTTCAAGATAGTAGTGACTCATAACCAACTTTGGGATCTAATAAAGCAATTCATTATACATATAGTTGATCCTAAGAGGGTTTGATAATCTTGAATGTTTGTGTATGATACTAGAAGGACTATGCCTTTTATAAAAGCAAAATCTCTTAGCATATTTATTAGGTTACACAAATCATTCGCAATCTCACATATGCATTCATGTAAAACTGACGATGGAATGTTGATCAATTTCAAACGATAGGGAATGAAACACATTGCACACACCGAGCTGATACTTAATGATTCTGATGATTCATGTATTTCTGATCTATGGGCATTTGTTTATGTTTCTTATGTGCTGACGCCTGTATCTAAGCTTGTATATTTCAGGTTGGGTTCTCACCAAAATGCTCAGGAGCATTTGACAACAGAGTCGCCATTTGTTGTGGCTGATCCACAACACACCCCAAAATTGGGGACCCACCTTTTTTGCATGCTTTCAAAGAAGACCTCAGTGGCCCAGATGCTAAAAAATCAAAGGAAGAGCAAAATATCACAAAAGGAAAAGTGTCGCGATATCGCGACATGTTGCTCCATCGCGGCTAGAAAAGAAAAGTTGTCACGATTTCATGACGTGTTGCTCCATCGCGGCCAGAAAAGAAAAGTTGTCATGATTTCATGACGTGTTGCTCCATCGCTGCCAGAAAAGAAAAGTTGTCACGATTTCACGACGTGTTGCTCTGTCGCTGCCCAAAAAAGAAAGTTGTCACGATATCGCGACATGTCGCGTTTTCGCGGCTCAGACAAGCGAAATGCAGTGGAAAGGAAAATTGTCATGATTTCACGACATGTCGGTTTTCACGCCAAAGTAACAAAGCAAAATGAAAATTGTCACGATTTCGTGACATGTCGCGTTTTCGCGGCTATGAGCGAAGAATGCATCATGAAGAGAAAATGTCGCGATATCGCGACGTGTTGTGAAATCGCGGGTCATAGAAGAGAGAGAAAGAAGAATGGAAAATTGTCGCGATATCGTGACATGTCACAAAATCGTGGTCAAACAGGGCAAGGCACTAAAATTGTCGCGATATCGCGACATGTCACGTTTTCGCGACCTGAAGCAGCAAGACATGCCAAAGATGAAAAGCGTCGCGATTTCGCGATAGAAAGCTGGCAAAGTGGTACGGAACGGAGAAGCGTCACGATTTCGCAACAAAAAGCCGCAAGACAGCTCCAAATGAAAAGCGTCACGATTTCATGACAAAATACAGCAAGAGCAGCCCGAAAGAGAAAAGCGTCATGATTTCACGACAGAAAGTAGCCAAGTGGTACGAAACAAAAATTTGTCACGATTTCATGACAGAAAGCAGAAGATGGTGCAGAAGAGAAAAGTGTCACGATTTCGTGACATGTCGTGTTTTCGTGGCTAAGTGCAACAAAACCCAGCGATAGAGAAAAACATCACGATTTCATGACAGGTTGCATCTGCATAGCCCGAAGCAGAAAAACGTCACGATTTCATGACAGGTTGCACCCACACGGCCCGATAGCATAAAAATGTCACGATTTCATGACATGTATCATTTTCACTGTGCATGGGGGCGGACAAGGCTATTGGCCAAAAAATGTCATGATTTCGTGACATGTCTCATTTTCACTGTGCAGAGGAACAAAGCTGTAGTTAGAAAATGTCGCGATATCACGACATGTCTCATTTTCATGATACAGGTAGAAGAGCAAAGTTGCATGCAGAAAAACGTCGCGATATCGCGACATGCTATTTTTTTGTCACGATTCATAGGGGGCAGTTACGAAACATGCAAAAAAGTGCGGAACACGTGGCATAAAGGTGTAAGGGTTACAGAGGCATTACAGTTCATAGAAAATATTAAACGTTTTGACGTAGAACATAAAGTCAAAGACAACGAAGAGGCATGGAATACGAAGCGATGCAATCTGGGAAATGAAGCGAAGCGTCACAGAGCGAAGCAGAGAACCGCACCAGAAAGTATAAAAGCAGAGGCACAGATTGATACGGGGGTCGAAAAACCACTGCGGGCAGAGTTGCAGAGCCAAAGGCAATAAGCCATTATGGGCCTGCTTTTGTGGTGTTTTTCTTCCACTTTGTCTGGATATTTCCTTTACATTGGACTAGGTAGGAAATTGCTGTAAGCGAGTTGCGATGTTGAAGGCCAGAGGGTCATTCTGGGCCTGCTTTGAGGCTGTTTTCCTTCCATAGACTGGGTTTGAGGAAACTAGAGATTCTGTTGTTGTATAATGACCAATTTTTAATACAGAAAATTCAGAGAGTTGCACCTCATTGGCAAGAAAGAAGGAGTTATTTTTTGCATGCAAGATTTAATGTTTATCTTTCCCCTTTTCAGATTTCTAGGCTTATAGGTGAAGTTTAATGCAAGTTCTCTTGGTTGCTTCATGCGAATGTCTAAATCTAAAAATCACGGTAAAACCCCGAGAGACCAAGCACCTAACTTATCCGGATTGTGCGTGTTTTGCGGGTTCAATAGGTTAGGTTGTATGCATGAAAACCTCATTAGCTTCGGTTTTGTCAAATAGGATTGCATCACTCGAATGCACTTTTCATTTTCCTTTTGCATTTTATTTTCATTTTTTTCTGCACTTTATTTTCATTTACAGTCATTAAAATAAAAAAATTAAAAAAACTTTAAAATCCAAAAATAGAAAATTTCCATTTCAAGGCCAGAATTTCATTTTTTAGTTTTGTTTTTCATTCATGAGCAGATGATGATATTCCCTTCATAAAATTCCAATTTCATTGAAGGGGTTATGTTTTATGACATTTCATCAAATTTCCATTTTGAAGTTATAGCATGGTCACATAAGAACCAAATCACATTTG